>JAWWLZ010000001.1:5186695-5222061 GCA_035041345.1 Poliocrania exsul
AAAGGGACTGGAGTTGGACCGAGGGTTGGACTTGATGATCTCGGAGGTCTTTTCCAACCCAATCCATTCTATGATTCTATGACAGACGCCCCCAGCCTTGGTTTGTGTTTCCCCTCCTTTCTGCAGTCTGGGCGGAGCCTCCAGCCTTTACCAGTCAAGAAAGACTATATATTGATAGTAAAGCACAATTTTTTTATGGCCTGGCCATGGCCAGGGCCACGCAGGGAGCCCATGCCCTCAAGTACATGTCCGGGTATACAAAATTCAGCCCTTTTTAAGGAGTTGGCTCCACATTTTATCTGTTACAGGCACTCTGTAGATTTACATCATGGAATTATACTTTTCGTTGTTTATGTTTTACATTGTTTGCTGTTCTTCACGCACCCGCCCTGATGTCCAGGTTCTGCTTCCCGCGCCCCTCTGTGTTAGAAAGCACTTCTCATGTGCTTCAAGTGCTTCTCCATTCAAGCAAGTCCTCTTATCTTGATTGCACATACTCAAGTTAGCTCTAGTTCTCTTTTTATCTTAACAGCCCAACGCTTGGGCTGGCCCCGCTTGCAAACAGGTATATTACATTACATTCTGCAAAGTCCCAGCAAATTCAAAAGCTAGCAACAATACAGTTAAATTTTAAGCTATATAATTTTGTCTTTGTTTCACCAGAAGCCTTTGCCCTTGTGCCTGCCCTCTCATAGAATCATCGAGGTTGGAAGAGACCTACAAGGTCATCCAGTCCAGCCATCCACCAGCGCCAGATCCAGACGGTTCCTGAGCAGCTCCAGGAATGGTGACTCCACCTCCTCCTTGGTGCATTACGAAACAATCAAATCCAATAGAATAGAACAAAATTCTTGCTTTTATTCAGCACTGGGAACATGGGGGACAATTCCACGAAAGACACATTGGAGACTTTTGTGTTTCCAGGTTTATATGCTTAGTTACAACTGATAACCCCTCCCCAAAGTTAAGCAGGATATTTAAGGTGACTTTTAACAGATCTAATAAGCTGCTCTTATCTCTGCAGCCCTATATTTCCTTTTAACTAAACAATGTTACAGCTTCAAGCCTCAACCTAGACAGGTGTTCTGATTTATTTCTTACAGTTTAGCCTCTGGTTTATTTCTTAAAGTTCAGCTTACAGGGTTAAACACCTCTTTGTCTAAAGTTATGCATGGTTAAGATCACTGACAAACGTACAAGCTAAAATCAAAAATTACTATCAAATACAAAGTTAGTACAGTTCTGATTAAAAATTAGTAAAGACCTCAAGATTTTATGGAGAAGGGATAAAATCCTTTTTGTTGAGAGGTCCCTGAATCACTGAGCAACCCATTCCAATGCCTGACCACCCAAAAAATGGGAAAATTTTCCTGATATCTACTCTGAATCTCCCCTGTGTCAGCTTAAGGCCATTTCCTCTAATCCTCTGACTGAGGTAGAAGAGACTGGCCCCCACCTCACTACCAGCACCTCTTACGTGAAGGAAAAAAAAATCCCCCCTGGATGCCTGTGAGAGACAGCAATGGTATTTTTGAAGCTGCAGCCCTGGGGGATTTCAGGGCAATCACAAATTTAACCTGGGTCAGAGCAGAGTCCCTGGGGAATTTGGGAGCAAGTGAGAGTGGAGGGCTGGAGTGGGGCCCTGGGGGAATTCAGGTAGCTGAGAGCCCAGGGCTGGGCAGGAGTGGCTTGGTATGGCATGCCCATTCATATATCTGCTCTTCCTCTGCCACTTGCTGCAAATGTGGAGTTTGAGAAGCGTCTGATAAAGAAAATAGTAGCAGAAAAGGAAGTGGGCAAAGAAGCTGCTGGTGTTTCAACACTGACAGCAGACCCTGCTGACCTTTTCTGCTTCTCTTCTTCATTTTGTTTTCTCTAGAATAGCTCTGAATTTACTCAGGCAATACTTAAAAGCAAAGTGGGATTTTTCTCTCCTATGGTTTGGGCCTCTGGGAGGGAAAACCCTTCCCACTTTTATCTTGCAGTCTGTGAGGAATGGCTTCTACTCCAGCCTGAGGGGTAGAGGAGCAGAAGGGAAAGTTGCAGGGTCACTTAAAAGGACAGGAAGATGGGAGGACACCTCTACGTCAGCACTGAGATGTTTGGATTTCATCATTGCTTCCAGTTTCTTGAACCCTTTCAGCTTCCTAAAAAATGAAACAAAGATATGCAGCGTAGTTAAGTGACATCTGAGATATATCAGAAAAATGTTGAGGCCTCCTCACCGACAGTGGATGATGATCCAGCAGCAGGAACCAGCAGCAAGAGCCTGCGAACCATGGATGGGGAGAGCAGCAATCTCCAGGCTCGATTGCATGCACTGATCCCAAAGGGATCTCCTTGTGGAAGTCCTATGGAATGCCATCAAGTGGACAAGGAGAGTGTTCTCCCTCAGGGAGCACCTCCAGCTCAAAGATGTTGCAGGGAAGCATTGCTCATGGCATGGGGAGGTGGGCATGATTGTTCCCCCTTTGCAATAATAGCCTTCTGATGTTAAGCCATGCAAAGAATTAAAGACTCACCGTGTTGCACCATTCTGGGGGGTTTTTTGTGTTTCTTTTAAAGAAAATTTAGGCTGCCTTGGACCAGTGGCCAGGATATGCCTTCTGGAAAGTACCACCTTGGAGCAGCTTGCTGACATGCCCCTGCCATGTGTTGGACGCTGTGGTTAGCATTTACTTAGACTCAGAATTTTCCTTTATATTCATCTGGAAAAAAAGGGTAATTCTTTCTGACTAAAAAAATGTGCCTTTCTAGATGAACCCAGGTTTGAGGGCTCCTATTCAGAGGGGCTGTGAAGGGTAGCACTGCAGCACTGGAGCTAAATACTGGTTTAGACCCTGTGGGACATTTCCTGTGAACTACATGAAGCCTTCAGGCTGGGAGTTGGAAAAAAGTGAATGTTAAAAATGCATAGTGCATCTCTTAAACATGGCAATGCCCCTGTTCTAGATCCTATGGCTGTCCCCAAAACAAGACTCTAAAGGAACACCTGGAATTCTCATTTTTCACCTCTCCTATTCACCTTTTCTTTGCCCCTCCCCAGGCTGAAAGACGACTTTCCACAAGATCTTCTGTGTCTCTAAAACATGTTCATTCTGGACCAGTGCCAAGCTCTTAACAGTCTCTCATTCTTTAAATAGCACCTTTTTCTCTGTAATAACAGCAGGCTTTATTTTTTAAATTTTTTTTGTGTGGGGGGAATATTTCTGGGCTTACCCCAGTTCTCAGTCCCCAGGTGCATGTCTGTCTTTGTCACTGGCCAGTGAATAACCATCTTCTATAACACGGGCATTCAAAGCAGGGACAGCAAAGCCACGTGAGGTCTCCTCGGGACCGGCAGCTCGGGCAGTGAATGCTGGGGAAGCAGTGGTGCATGACCCTGGTGCATGTGTGAGGGAAGCACTCGCTGTTTCAGGATGCTCAGGGCTGCTCTGCTCACTCTGGCAGGATGTTGGTTTGCAGCAGGGAATGGGTACCCAACAGCAATGGGTGGTTTTGGCTCTGCCCTTCCTTTGCCCTGGGCAGGACAGGGCTTTGCTTTCTCCAGCTAAACTACTCTCCTCAGGATGCTTCCAAAAACCATCTTTAACACAGATTTAAAAAAAAAAAAATTAAAAAAAAATACAACAGCCTAACTGCTTCAAATAACCATAATTCTGCAGGGTAGAAGATAAGCAGGATAATTGCTTTACCACAGATGAAGGCTCTGCAATACCAGCTGGGGACAACCAGCAAGGTCAGGGACACAAGGAACATCTCCTGGGTGAGCTGAGGGCTGTGTTCACCTCTCCCTTGTCCACATCTAGCAAATAGAACTGCAAACTCATTTTTGCTGCCCCTTCATGGCAAATGAGAGTGTGTGGGTCCAGAGACCTCCCTAGTAGTCTCCAAGTCTTGCTTCTGAGCCTGAGGACATCCATGAGGGAACCCTGGACAGTTCCTATGTACCTGAGGTTTGGCTGAAGTGGTAGATCTGAGGCTCCAGGGCTGACAGGTTGGTTACTCCTTGATGTAAATCCAGTGACATTTCATTTTGGCTTGCATGCCAGAGCTGGCACTGTTCTCTCCACCTTCATGGTAACAGTGTCTGAGGGTCTGTGTTGTTCTCCCTTCTGCCACTTTCTCTCCATGAGCTGCTGGCAGCTGTGTCCATATCTTTTCTGAGAGTATTGGGATTGGGGTAGCCCATCAGAGGTGTGTTGTGCCTGCAAGCAGAGGGGCTCATCAAGCCTGCCTTACAATCACTCTAAATGCACCATATAGCACCAGCAGACTAAACTTTAAAGTTCTTGGCACTTGCCAATGGAAGTAAGCCCTAGTGGAAAGTGGTGGGTTAAACGTGACCATCTGCTTAGCGATGGGAGGGAAGAAGGTTGCATCATGCTATACGTTTCAAAACAATGATGCTCTTCCTGCATTTTGCAAGCAGCGATATTTGAAGCTCAGTGCAATCCCAGCTCTGCTGAGGCTCTCGTGTTGCAAGAGCAGCAGATGTGGCCAAGCACATGGGGTTCACACAGGGAATATGTGCTTCCACATAACAGCCAAATTAAGTACTAGACTCCTCCAAAACCTACTGTACCTCCTCCTTCCCTCCAGCTTTTCCCCTTCCCAACTTCACGGATCCACTTCCTGCTATGAGGGTCTGCATTGTAAAGTTCATTTGATTCTCAATCCTGCCAAACTAGAGTTAGGTGAAGGATAGAAGTAATGTAAAAGTAAGGGTGAGAAAGGAACTAGGCTGAGGAACAGGGGCTCCTCTTTCTTCTGCCAGCAAGTTGCAAGTGTGTTCAAGATGTCTGAGGAAGTTGTGGGTTGTGTACAGGCAGAAGAGTGGAGCTTGAGGGAGGAAGAGTTGGAGGCACTATTTGAGGTCTGGGAACGCAGGCAGATGGGAATGGTGCCCAGAAATTCATATTAGCTTGTTGGAGAGGGCTTATAGTAGTAGGATCTGCCAGGTTGAAGGATGATGTTCCTTAGCTTGAATGACTTAAACTGAGACTAGGCAAAATCATAGGTATGATAGTTTAGGAAAAGCCCTGTGGTAGCTTCAAGTTACTTGATTGGGTAGTTGTTTTCCACCACAGGGATTTCTTTGATTCTGGGTTGCAACCAAAACCTTCTCTCCTGTCTTTCTCTTCTGGCTATTTCTTCACAATCTCTCTCTGTAACACTGTTGTTCCTGACCCCTTCTTTTGACCATATACCAAAAGAAAAAAACAACAAAGAGGCATGAGAATTCATGGGAAAGGGCTTTGGGACAGCAAAACATGACATTTGAAAAGTTACTTCTGCATTTGAGTCTTCATGAATTGAATTTCAGAGAATTGGGAAGTGCTCACTTGTGACTGGAGAGGAACATATGAGCAAGACCAGTGAATACTCTGTTTTATCCGTTGGTTTGACAAGGCTTAAAAATATCTGCCTGTGCTTCCTTTATCTGTTTACGTACTTTGTGTGATATCATTCAGTGCTGACATTGCCTTGATGCATGGAAAAGTCCTTCTGGAAGGAGGAGCAAGGACATCAATGACTGGTGTTCCCTCTTCCAGCTTTGCCCTCACCCTGTGCACGTGCCTAAATTTGCAGGGCCATGAGGGCTGTAGAAGAGGCCACCAAAGACCTTACTGTGCTATGGTTAGTCCTCTGGTGTGTTCCCAGGATGGCTCTGGTTGGGCAGAAAGTATAGGCAAGCTCTTGACAGCAATCACTAGGCAAAAGAAGCTGCTAACTGTGAAACCTCTTGCTCTTAAAACTGAGATAGCATTTGAAGTCTGTGAGGAGATGATCTGTCACTGATCTGCCAGGTATGTGACTGCACAAAGCTGCAAGACAGTGTAAGAGAATCTGGTTTGGAGAAAAAACCCAAACATATTGGATTGGTGTCAGACCACATGTTATCAAAAGTCACTTGAAACTTATGGAAATAACTCCAGGAGACAGAGAGAAATGTGGGAATAAGGATGCTACCCCTCTTGTATGTCCAGTATTACTGTGATCCAGACCTCTCCAGCAACTGTCTCTGCACCACCTCCAGGCAGTCACTTCTGCTTGAAGCAGAGGAGAAAATCACACTTGTGCTTTTATCCTGTATGAAAAAACCTATCCCTGTAGTCTACTCAAAACACTCAGCAGCAGGAGCATAGGACAGCTTCTTGTTTGACATGGATATGACAAGAGCATGAGCTCAGGGCTCTGGCTTTGTGTCAGAGCAGGCATTTGCTGGGTGTGTGAAATGCCTTGGTCTCCAGTCTGTCAAAGCTGCCGGTGCGCTGGAGTAGCTGGGGAGCTGTAAGAGACAGAGGAGCATGAGATCATTTTGCATGCTGTTCAGTCATCTGCTTGCACTGGGACTGGTGCTTGAAAAGCAAAATGTTGCTTATCCTGTCCTCTGTCTCCAGAGCCTTCTCATTTTGTTCCGCTGAATATCCCTGACGTGCCAGCCACTTTGATGTAACTTAGCCATGCGTGGCTCCACTTGTTTTGGCTGTGATAGTGAAACCTGTGAAGCCACGCTTGGACTGACATAACTGTGTCCAGCCAGAAACAAGGCTGGGTGTGAAGAACCCCCTTGTGCCTTGGGCCCTGGCCAGGAGTAAGCAAACCAGAAGAGCTGATTGCACTCCTTGCTGAGAAGGGTGGTATGTGTGGGTGGTGGTAGGGGGAAATCAGGGACAACATAATCTCCAGGTTCAGGAACTGGCATGTAAAAACACAGCCCAGTGGTAAGAGTTTCTACCAGCAGAGAGAAGCATAGCAAATGTCATTGTTATCATTAAGAAACTAAGACTGGAGAGGTGTGTGAGCTGGGATCCCCAAGCATCCAACTAGCCTGACCTCAGTAAATGGTAAATGAGATCAAGTGCAAAATGAGTTTACCAAGGTTATGTCATGCCTGGCTACTGTAGTAGTTTGTTTTGATAAGATAATTGACTATGTAGGCAGTGGACTTCAGAAAGGCAGTCCTTACTGTGCTACAGGCAAAGCCATTAAGCTGGAGAAACAGGGGATTAATGTGAGCATTGTAAGGATTTACCTAAAGAAAAAGATGTCAGGAGGTTGTGCCTCAAGGGAAGTGAGCTGGGTGGGAAGGGGTTATTAATGATGCTCCTCAAAGAGGTGATCTTGTTTACCCAGCAGAAAAACAAGCTGTAATCAGATTTGGTCAGGGCTAAATAACTGCAAAGATTTCTCAGGCTACAGGATGAGAAGAGCTGATGACACCAAGGACTGGAATAGGGGAAACAGGATAAAAATCAACATATCAACAGAACAGAGTGCAAGCTTACACATGCAGAGAGTAGCTATAAAATGTTTTGCTCCCAGCTTGTCCCCTGTCATTCAGAAATTACAGAGTAAGAGGAGTTTTGAGTGATTGATGATGAATTCTCACTACAGTGTAGCTGAGAAAAAGAGGTGACCATAGCTGAGATCTCCCCAGCTAGTTTAAAGGTACCTTTGCATGGCTTTGAAGGCACAGGGTCCCTGCAGTAGGCATTCAGGGTGGCTCTGGGAGCCCTTCCAGGCTGACAGAAGACAAGGACAGAGAGTGACAGGCTGGATGGAAAGCCCCCTGCGTGGAGAGAGACACAAATGGCATGGCCAGCATGGCTGCTGGGTGGGACAAGATCCATGGCACCAGCAGGGTGCTGATGCTGAGAAAAGCATGGTGCCAGTGTCTCCTCAGAGTGTGAGGGAAGCAAGTCTAAGCCTGCACCTCTCCAAGCCTGCACCTCTCCATGAGCCCACTGCAAAGCCGCACACACCCAACAGGGCTGGCAGTGCCAAGTGTCCACTGCTCAGTGTACCACCTTACCCTGGAGAAGATCTTTCCTATGGTAGGAGGGATGGGGCTGAGTGTTGGGCAGAGCTCTTCCAGGCATGTTGGCTTCAGACTGCTTTTCAAAGGTGATCCCAGGGTTGCTGGTGGTGCTTGCAAGCTTCTAAAAGTCCTCACCACAGGGCAGCCTTCTCCTGAAGGTCACAAACTATTGAAAACCAATGCTGGGCTATGGAATGCCAGAGAGGAAACGTGTGTTTGTGGGCACAGCCCCACACCTGCTGAACAGCCGCACAGCTCCTGTGCTGTGGGATTGCTTTGTCTCTTCTCATGGCTTTTTGTGACCACATTTAGACCGCAGGCCTCCCCTCAGTCTTTGGCTTCTCACAGCGTCCTAAGTGGAAGACAAGCTCTATTGATGGAAGAGCTGAACTGAACAGACAGCCTCACCTGAGCCTCACAGCCAGTGGATGGGGCCTCTGAAGGAAGGCAGATCTGAGTAAAAAGTGCCCATACCCCAGCGGTTTGAGAGTTTCCATCAAAACAAGTGTGATGCCCATTTAAAGCGGGAAATAACACGTCTCACACTTACAGAAAATTACTCTTTTTATGTTCAAATGAAAAAGAAACAAACCAAAGCTGGACACCCCATTTGAGGTTTTCAGGTTTGGTTCTTGTTTCAGGTTTTGGGGGCTTTTGCTTTTGTTTGTTTTGTCCTGAACTCCCCCTCCCACCTTCAAATGTCAACCTGGCAGGTTTCTGGAATTGAGTCCTTTAGAGCTTTTCTTCCTGAAAGCCCTGAATTTGCACTTCCCATGTTGCCAACTGATTTGTGTGTATGCTAGAGTGAGCTATGTCTGCTGATGCATCAGCAAGAACAGATACATAGCTGTCTCTAAGAAAGCAAATCTGCCAAAAAAATGTTGTGTTTGGCAAGAAAACTACTCCAGTGTGAGGAGGGACCGGTCTGCAGGTTGCCAGCACAACCTTGGTACAGATGGAGGTTTTGGAGGCTTTGTGTACTGACCCCTCTACTGAGCACATGCAAACTGAAACCAGCTAATGCTTTCTAACACACATATGGGCAGAGTTTTTCAAAGGTTTAGAGAAAACAGGGGCCATGACAATGCTCTTCTGACCACTGAATTTCTTGTTCCAATGCATGCTAGAGCCCAGTAAGGATATACAAGAACAACCCAAGCATAAGGAAAAAATACTTTTTATTTTCTTAGCAATAGATATAGATAAATATACAGATAAAAATAATAGTTTCTTCCTTTCTTATTTTGTGGATTTTTTAAATTGGTCAGTCTAAATTGTATCTGATGTCAAAAAATTTCATTCCAGCAGATGAAATTTTTAAAATGAAGCCTAACCACAACAAAAGCAGGGAACAACAATGCCTAGCAGCATTGATTACAGGTAGTGTTTTCAGCTCTGCTTTTAACAAAGGTTATAGTCCTGCTCTTTGGGTGTAGCCCCCATTGAAATCAGTGTTGCATTATATGTACAAATCTGTGTCAGAACAGTGTTCACACTCACATATACAGTGCATGTCCATATGGGAAAATTGCAGGTAGGAAGCTGAGCTACAAGATAGCAGCATGCTCATTGATTCTAATTAACTCCTCATTTACATGCTCCTCGGGGGCGCACCAGGGGTGATTTTGCCTTACTGCACTCTTAAAGAGAACTGAACACAATGGCTTAGGTGAAATGATATACATTTGGAGCTGATTTAATGCCTGTGTTTTGTCCACAGGGACCTGTCCCTTCCCTCTGCCCACAATTCACCAGATCCCTCTGCTGATACTGGTTCCAGTAAATTGATGCAACTAGCAAAGATGGCCAAGAAAAGCAAGTTTGTTTAATTTTTTTTCTTTCCTGGGTTAGCATGTTGAACCAGATTCCAAGGGGGGCACTAAGGGATAAATGTTCTCGAGTGAGATTTGCCCTGGTCTCTGATCAACCATATGGAAGTAATTCTTGGGATTTTTGCAAGCCTGCATCTTGGAAACCAAGCATCATGGGAATCAGCTGTGGATAACTAAAATCAAAACAGCATTCTGACAAGCAAAACCCACTTAGAGGTTGTCAGCATTTAGTTGTATTAACAGATTCCTCAAGCTGGCAAGACAAATGCCCAGCAGACCTCATGTAGAGGGCAGATCTAAAGTGCTGCTTCTCAAATATGCTACCTCACACCTTGATTCGTCCCCTTTACACTTGCATTTTCCTATCTGCATGTCTTCATCTTTACATTTACTTGCTTAAGTTTCCACTGTGTCTGTTTCTCATTGTTGCTGTGTATTTATGATTAAAACACTGGAATTTGCTGTGGACTTCTGCAAAACCTGTAGGACCAAAGCCCTCAGACCTTGCCTCCATGTGATTTTCTCTGAAGCCATCTCAGAACCTTATACTTTTTTCCCCACTGAATGCAAGGGCAGGCTCTGTTCCCCAGGTAACACAGGGCAATGCTGTCCTGTCTGGGTAAGAAACAGACTGAAATTCATCCTCTCTGTGATGCAGTCACTTGTGCCAAATAGCAAAATGCCTGATTAGGCAGGCTTTCCAGGGAGCTGGCTGTCCTCAGCTGCACCCTGGCACTGCTGATGCCTGGAGCAGGGAGCACAGGTGCCCTGCCTGTGGGGAGAGGCAGGGCTCCAGCAGCCCCCTGAGGCAGGGGAACAGGGCAGGGAGCATGCTGTAAATTTGCACCTTGACATA
Organism: Poliocrania exsul; assembly: GCA_035041345.1. Classification (NCBI taxonomy): domain Eukaryota; kingdom Metazoa; phylum Chordata; class Aves; order Passeriformes; family Thamnophilidae; genus Poliocrania; species Poliocrania exsul. The sequence continues at coordinate 5,197,209 of JAWWLZ010000001.1, forward strand.
CAACATTGTAGCCCTCTGAGGTCAGACAGGTCCCCTTTCAATGCTTGCTCATTACTGCATTTAAATCTTTTCCATGTAATAGCACACACAAAAAAAGGAAACACAGCCCAGCCTGTACTATCAGGAGCTGGGTATCAGCAACGTCTACCTGATCTCCTACCTGCATGTGGTGCAGTGTTGTCCCTACTCTCTGTCCCAGGGCCCCTGTGGAATGGTCAGGATGAGGCCATCTCAGCCACAGCGCTGCTGTTCTCTGCCAGCCTAAGCTGCTTGTGAAAACAGTACCAAGGCTCACAGCCCTATAAGCCAGCAGAAGCCTACAGTGCAACCAGCACAAATAGAAACTTACAGCACAGCACAGCCAGACACAAAGCTTGAGCCACCTCTGTGCTGAAATAGCTGGTGTGAATGTTAAGAAAAACATAAAAATCAGCCTGTCTTCTTCCCAGCCTGGTACTGCCAAGGACTGTAATTCCCTGGCACAACTGCAGGCAACGTATCCTGTTTTATTGAGGGGAACCAGCATATTTGCTGCTCTTTCTTCACACACTGGGATGGAAACCACAGGAGATTAGGTTCTCTTTTTGTGAGCCCTCTTGCTGCAAGGGAAGAGCTTGTAGGAACTAGCCTGGAGGAAAGGTGTGGATGAGAGCAACTAAGTGCCAGCTTGCATGCAGAGACCTGCTCCTTCTTTCCTGCATGGACTGGGTGAGCACACTGGGCTCTTCTGTGTGGTGGTTGCACAGACAGGGGTGCCTCACTGGAACAATCCACAGCACTCCAGTGGGTTTGCTGGGAGGGTATTTGAAGAAAGTTAATCCCAGGTTATTACAGCAATTTCGTCAAGAAGCCCTGGTGCTTTGAGCAGTAAAAATCAAATATCCACACAGTAATTGGGTCAAAGTTACACTTGTCAGACAATGTGGGTGCATTTTGCGTTTACATTACCTAAATTGATTTCCCACATTTCCCTCTCTCTGCTTCTGAGTTCAGAAGATTTTTTAAACTTTATCCGTCACTCCTGACTTACTGTGGCACTGCAGACATGCTACCTGTGCTATGGAATGTGCCATGTCACCAAAGCATATTATCTGTCTGTGCAGTGCCAAGCAGTGCTGTGTTCTCTGGGTGTTGCTGGACTCTGGCCCCAGCCATGACCTCTTAGTCCTTGTCCCATCCCCAGTGCACTTTGAGAGCAGAGACACTCTGCCTTGCTCTTATGAGGGCAGAGTTTGGCCCCTTCATATTACTAAATGAAAGAATCTGTGGAATTGACTAGTTGAGTAATAATGGGAAGCAGAGTCTGTCTGCTAGTTTGGGTGTTACCTGGCTGCAAAGGTCATAGCCATGCCACAGCATACAAACCACTCCTGGGAGCCACAGGACTGCTCATCTCCAGAGCATGGATCATGCTGGACAGGCTGCAGAACAAAGGGTGCACCAAGCCCAGAGCACACTGCAGGGGCAAACACTGCATCTGAGCCCTTCTCCCAGGTTAAGATGGCTTTTATAGGTCCACTGAGGACTTCCTTGAGCCCAGGGGTGGTGGAGGAGTGCAGTACCTAGGGAGTGAAGCCAGGTGAAAGATCCCCTGGAAACATTTGCTGAACTGAGGGAGAGAATTGAGCCCAGCACAGGGGACACTGCCTGAGATCTCCTCCTTAGGTGATCCTGAGGACCAGTGCACATGGAATGCCAAATCTATTGAAGTGGGCTATCACCCAGCAGCATGAAATTAGTTTTGAGACCTCTCAGTCTGGAACATGAGCTTCATCCCATGCTCTGAGAGGTTGGTACTGCTGTTTCACCATGCTGAAAGTAGGTTGCACAAGTAAAACTTGTCCTTACTTTTTAAGCCCTCTTTTAATTTCTTTCTTTTTTATTTTTTCTTTTTTTTTTTATTTTTATTTTCTGTGCCAAGATGAAGCATTTAACTTCTTCAAATCTTGCCAGTTTTAGAGTCTGAAGGTTAGGGACAGCTAGGGGGAAAAACAAGAACAAGAAATCTCGAGCTGTGGGGGTTTTGTTATTGTTATTTTCCACTGCAAGTTGAAAGGGATTTTCTGTGACCTGAAAGTGTTGGATTTTCCTCTTACTTCACAAAGTTATTTTACTTTGTTATTGATATTGTGTAGGAGACAATCTATCTTTATGTGAAAGGCTTAACTCAGGATGCTGGGACCACTTTAGTAAGGCTGCCTTCTGCTTTTCTCTTACAGAAAAAGATAAAAAGGTGTCATTTAATTCCACTGTTAAACAGATGAGTATTACCAGCTGAATTCAGTTCATTACTCCACATACCTTGTATTCCATATGCTGGTATTGGAAGCATCAAATGCTGACAGGACAAGAGGAAATGGCCTCAAATTGTGCCAAGGGAGGTTTAGATTGAATATCGGAAAAAAATTTCTTCATCAAAAGAGTTATTGAAAGCTGGAACAGGTTGTCCAGGGAAGCAGTTGAGTCTCCATCCCTGGAGGTATTTAAGAGATGTGTAGGCATGGTGCTTGGGAACATGGTTTAGTGGTGGACTTGGCAGTGCTGGTGGGACTTGATGATCTTAAAGGTCTTTTCCAACCTAATTCTGTGATTCTATGATAAAAGTATCCCTAAAAATGTTACTCTGTTTTGCAAGGAGATCATTTCTTTGACAAAGATGTTTTCAGGGCACTTGCACAGCCATTTTTTGGTTATGTGCATCTCTGGAAACACGTCTTGGGGACTTCCCATTCAGTCTGGACATTCCTGTGTTAAAAGGATGCAGATGTGCTTTTAGTTCAGATTCACACAGGCTGGAATATCTGTTGTTTATGTGAAAACAGTAAAAAGTATCCCAGTTCTGTAGGAAGGAATGTGGTTATGAATCCTGAATGGAGAGTAAGTGCTGTGTTTTGGTTTTCAGTGTTTATCCAGTTCTAACCTTTCTGGTATTTTTCTAAGATGTCAGTTGAGAAAGAGGGAGAGGATGGGGGGTTTGTATGCTTCTACCAGTCAATAAATATTCAAAATACTGATGTCTGGTTGCACTGAAAATACATTTCTGCAGTGGTGGCTCTGCCATGTCTCTGCCATGGAAAAAGTTGATGATGTCAGTGGATCTATTGGAGAAATCTAACAGCAACGTATTTGAACAGATTTCCCTTTAAGTGCAAAGGATTTCTGCCAGAAATGCTGATTAGTGAAATTAATTTTCCTTACCCAGCACATATGCTGCAAGATTTCACTTGTCTTTTCTGCTTTTTCCTTCATGGTTCCTATGAAAGCAAAGGAAAAGTATAGTGCGTTCTGTGCTCTCACATCTTCCTCTTTTCCGCAGTAAATGTTTTTAGCAGAATTTCTGATTATAGCTGAGCTTCTCTTTTCAAGCTGCAATGCTTCTTCTACCTGTTTCAACCTCTTTCTGGGGCATATACAGATGAAATGCTGAAGGCCTATTCAAGTGCATGAGAAAGCTTATTTCTATGGGGATTTTGCTGTGAAATGGAGGGCTTATGTTACCTGCTGCGGTGCTCATAGAAAGCAATGTCTCCTGAACTCTGAGTTCTGTATCTTCGAGTCCTGCAACTTTGTTAGCATCCTAAAGATGCGTAATACCTCTTCCTTTGAACTCATGGATTCCAAGAATCAAGGATATGTGCTTAAGGAAACTTTAAGTGATGGAAAAATTATGACTTCTGCCACTGATCAAAGCAGAACAAAGCACTTGATTGTTACCCTCTGTTATTGAAGTCTCCTTGCAATCAGGGAGCTCTCAGAAGGAAAGGATACCAAGAACTGTAATACCTAGAAAAAGAGAAGGAGGTTTGACTGGCAGTAGCATCCATGAGTTCAGCTGTCTATCTAAAATTTAGGCAGCCTTAGTGAAGTGACTAGCTGGTCCAGGTTCCTCTGTGTGTAAGAAAGGGTTGTGATGCTTCCTTACTACAGACTGGCAGCTGATGAGCTCAATTACTTTCCCTGGGATTGCTCATCTAAAAGTAAGGTTAAGTCCTGAGGAAAAAATGCAGATATAACAGGCTGGGGTTTTCTTCTAGTTGTAATATGCTAATGGCAGAAATAGATATTTCAAGAAAAGCTTGAATGTAAAATGAAAGTGAGGTGATAAATCATGCAGCTGTAACAGGGTTACCGGTAACTCTGTAATGATAAGGATAAGGATACATGATAAGAGTAGCAATAAAAAGTTCATGGGCCCATCTGACTTGCAAAGAGGCAGTCCCTGTCCGAGAGCAAGGGCTGTGGCTTCAGCAAATAATATATGAATGGCTATATTAATTTTACCTTTTTCTTCTCTCAGTACCATGAAAATGCTTGTATGTAAACACGTGGTCCCACTGTCATCTGCATTTGCAAACCACAGTAGTGGATAGAAAATGCATGGATAGAGTACAAATGTACAGGGTGTAAATCAGAGCCAAAATCACAAAACTCATGTACTAGAAACTGTGGAGAGGCAATGGAGAGGCACAGAGTCCTAGTCTGACTTAACAGAAAACTCCTCTCGCCATTTCATATAGAATTACTGTTTCTGTACAGAAATGTTATAACTGGTTTTTATTCTGGTATTTGATTTCTCTATGGAATGCCATCCTTTTAATTATGCCAAAATAAAATTCTGATTTGTATTACAACCCACTCTATGTAATCTATCTATTTTAAGGAATCAGTACTGAAGAAAAACAGGAACAACATAGTGGCAAATCATTTCTGAATAAAAAGGATGCATTTGATTTAAATCAAAGTAATTTAAACCACCAAACCAGAAATCTGCATTAATTATTTTAATCTTGATTTGTATTTGCACTTTATTATTTTTTCTTTGAAGAATGCCAGATTTCCATTGGTGTGCAACCTTCTTTCTGTGCTTATTACAGCCAAATATAACCCCTCATGCTGTACTGGGGCTTGTTTTATTTTGCAGGAGGGCGTGCAGTATCTGTAGAAATCTACATCACTTAGCATGCATTTACTCCCTCGAGCTCTTATTTACTAAGAAATTTGGTTTTCTGCTCAGGATTTCCTTCAGACTGGCTTTGTTTGGCTGCTCAGGTTCGTGAGGTCTCTGCCCTGCTGGGGTTTAAAGCAGGGATAGTCCATGCCCCATCCAGAGCTGGGACCTTGGGTGAGCAGTGGGTGCCTTCTGGAGGAGGGGGAACGCAGTCTAGGAAGGGAGGTGCTCCCTCCACTTCTCCTGCCAGGGACGGTGGGTGCTCTTCAGAGCCTGTTTGGTCCTGGTGGCGCATCCAACAGCTGCTCCCTGTCCAGGTGCTCAGCCATAGCAGCTATCACATGCAGCTTAAGCAATCCTTCTTAAATTTTCTTTTTTCCACTGTACTTGATGGATTACATCCAGCTGGTCCCGTAATGGAGGTGTGGGGATTTTTTTGGTTTATTCTAAACATAAATTTTATAGTATTATTCCCAAACTATCATCACGGTTTATCTTAGTTGCATTTTTAAACTCCACAGCCCCACCAGTGCCAGTGCTGCCCTTCAGGGTGAAATCACCGTGGCTGGAGGCACACCCAGAGCACCGTGGAGGGGTGCAGGCAGCACCCACGCCCGTGCTGGGGGGCGGCAGGCACCGCAGCCTTACGCACGCCCTGCGAGGAAGCCGTGGGCGGGGGAGGTGACTTAGAAGGGCGAGCACCCGCCTGTCGCCCAGACTTCCCCCTGAACCCTGGCTGGGAGTGAGTGTTTTGGCACCCTGTGGCAGCAGCCAGGCAGCCATGGCCTGGCACTGATCCCTCTGCCTCCTCCCTGCCTCAGGAGGTGGCCACGCAGCCAAGGAAGTGACAGGTACCCTGGGGCACCAGGGAGGGAAGCGGGTAGGGCTGGGCTTGTGCTCATGGTTTTTCGGGGTGGCAGCAGGCACTAAAGGAGAGAGATGCAGTGGTGGGTGCTGTGGTTCCCCAGGCACCATTCCCCTAACTATGTCCCCCTGTCCTCCCAGCCCAGGAGCTACAGGAGGATGGTGTGCCCGTCTGCTGCCCTGCCGGCGCCGGCATTGAGGATGTGGTTGGGGCTCGGGCTCTTCGCGCTGCTCTGCTTTGGTTTGGGTAAGCAGAAGCCAACAGTGTGGGAGCATGGGAGGGGATTGGGTCTCAGAAGGCAGCAGCACCCATGTGCCAGGGTATGGCAGGGTATGGCAGCCCCCACGACACTACTTCTTGTGTTTTCTGCCAAGACTGAGCCTGGGCCAAGGTTTGGGTGGCTGGCGCTACTCACTATGGCAGTGAGCACTGAGTATCCCTGAGCTCTCAGCTACCCAGGCCAGTTGCACCAGGGTGATGGCTCCCAGAGGGGCAAGTTGGTCTCCAATCCCAACTGGAGTGAGAAAAACAAGGGTGTTTTTGGGACAGCTGATGTCTGCAGGGAGCACATGGTGCAACCCCTTGGGCTTCAGTTTCAGGGGTGCAGTGGTTTCTGCAGTTTTTTGGATGGTTAACAGTGGATGTGAGGTGGGAGAGATAAGGAAAGGTGACAGGTCAGAGCTCTCTGCACCTCCTGGGCACCTCAGTGCAGTGCAGAGTTTTTTCTTCAACAACACTAATCCTCATTGAAGTTCTGCCTGGACTGTGCCCTGTCCTGTTCTGGAGACCTGCTGCAAAGCTCATTGAAGCTCACAGATCCCTCCTGACCTCAGAGGCTTAGGATGAGTCTTCTCAGCTGTGTGAAATGTGAACCTTGAAACCACATAAAACTCACTTCTGAGCTGGGGTTCATTGTGGATGCAAAATAGATTGTGCTTATTGGCAATTTTAGTGTTTCATTGAAGCTAACAATACTCTAGAGCAAACCTGGGCAGAACTGAGACTTTGATTAAAAATCGAGTGATGGAAAATTAGGAGTTTTTCATGCTGATATTGTGAAACTGGGAGATACTTGATGCTCAGTTTTATTTTGATTTTCAGTCTCATAATATTGAAACAAAACTCAGAGAATTTAACAGGGAATGAATTGCAGAGCTCACTTGAAAAGCAACCTCAAATGCCACTCTGAGATCTCTGCTTTCCTGTCTTCCCTTCACTGCAACCCCTACCTTTGTGCTTTTGAACCATGTGTCAAGCACAGATGTATTTTGCTCATATTGCAATGGATAAACAATCTATCATGAGCAGAACTGTTTCTCTCTGCACATTTTAAGAGCTTGTGGTATGTAATTCATGTAATTATGAGCATATGGTAATTCGTCAGTCATGTATCTTCTCTAAAAAGGATGCTGGTTCCTTGGCCAAAGATGGGTAATACCTGAATGCACAGTTTGATGCCTGCCAATATCTGCTACTAGAAACAAGAGTTTGATAATAGAAAACCAGGTGTTCCTCTAGTTGTACTTTTTCTTTATATGGTTTACTAAGTGCTTTTTTTGTAGATATAGTTTACTAAGTGAGTGATAGTTTATCCTGCTTTCCATCTCTCCCTCTTTGTCTTTGTCCTCTGCATGTAACTTTCATATCCTGACCAACTTCAACGAAATCTGACAGGAAGGCAGAGCTGGCAGGAACGCTGAGGTCCTTGTCTACTACATGGAAGCCACTGGCTAGCCATGAGCAGCACCCAAATAGCCAGAGCCTGGGCTAATCCTCCTCATGCCCAAAAGGGCAGGAGGCAGCTGCAAGGGTGCTGCAAGGAGTGTGGTGGCACCAAGAGCTTGGGAATGGGCTGAGAGTCATGGAGAGAAGTGCCTGGGCTGGGAAACACAAGGCACAAACCCATAGGCCAGCAGTATTTGGTCATCCTATTGATGAGAAGACTGACTGATTTAACCTGATTGATTAAATTCTGCGGGAGGTGGAGAGGAAAACCAAGTTATTTTAAAAAATTATATCAGTTTTTTGGAGCATAATTGTTATATTCTTCTCATGCAAGGAGTCTGTGAAAGTCCTGGTGCCTCAGGAGAAGGTGCTTGGCACACTGATGAGAACAGGACAGCTGATGCACTTCCTTCCTCTGTCTGTTTACACACATACACACCCTGAACCTTTTCTCTCTGAAAATCAGTATTCCCACATTAGTGACACTTAAAAATACTCAGTACAGTACCCACAAATTAATGGGTGTTAAAAGTTTACTGGTGCTTGTGAGTGATGCCTTCTCTAGGTTGCCCACAGGGACCACAAGGACCAAGTTCTGACTTGATTGTGGCAAAATAGTGAAGCCCTGGGCATCTGCCATGGCCTTGCCAGTGGCTTCCCACACAATGGTAAACGAGTCACCAAGACCAGCATTTACAAAACTGGCACCACGTGGGACTGCTCATGACCACATCAAGGCACAGCCAGGGTTGGTTCCCAGACCCTGTGTCCTTGGTTTAGCCTGTAGGGATCAAAATTCAGCTTCCAGCAGTGAGGAACTGACAAGCTTAAACAGCAGGTCTTGGTCAACAGAGGCCAAGACAAAATCCCATCACTAAGAACAGCAAGGCCTGTTGATGTTGAGCCGTGCTGATTAGCTGTCTCTAGCTCCAAGATATAGACTGATTTTAAGATGAATGATATCAATTCATGTTGAAACCCCTTGTTTTCTTCCCCCCATGTAAATTCCTGTTATATAAAATACTAACTAATTGTGTAACCTAGCCAAAACTTGTATAATCCCCTAGTTAATATATGTTACCATAACCCATCCTCCTTATTAACATATCCTGGCCCCAGTACCCTTAAATTGTGTGCTGCATGTTCAATAAACCATTCAAGTTTTTACCTCCATATCTGGGATTAGTAGCTTTATAGACTCTTATATTAGCCCAGGTGCCCTGATGCTGGCACGTGATGTAACACTCCAAAAGGTCAGGTGGGCATGGTAGGATGGAAAGAGGTGCTCTCTGTAAACCCCTGTGAGTGAAATAGGAATACAGGGAATGCCAGGCTGAATTTTCACATCACAGCAGTAGGAGTCATTAATGAGGGGCTTAAATAAAAAAGATGTTTTGAAGGTTGTATTTCATAGGAATTTCATGTATGTCCAAGCCATGTAGATCCATCTGTTTCCCCTTGAACTGAATTTTGCTACTCTGATATTCCCTGAGGTGCCTCACTGAAATGTCAGTGTAATTTAAAGCTGCTTCTGAGATGTCATCTGCTGCTGGAGACACTGATGTCCATGAACACCCTGGTGTCTTGGCACAGTGGAAAAGTGGCAGAACAGCCACAGACTTTTTGATTTATGATCTGAATGCACTGCTGGTATCCCCATGGGCTTGTTTTTCTCCTGCCATTGCCCCTTCTCACCTATCTACGAACTGTAGGATGTTCTCAGTTCCAGTTGTTAGAACTAGGATTATGTAGCTGGAAGTTTCTCAGTATGACCTTTCCCTGCCCTGTGCACAAATATTGCATAGGCACTGATTGCAGGCACCCAGTGAGCCCAGATTCATGTCCATGGAGTATTTTTAAGCTTCCCTGGAGTTTTTTCTTCCATCCGGGGACCACTTAGCTCTTAGTTTCTTCCCAGTGAAATTTTTTGAGAAGTTTTGAGGAAAATTCCCTAGAGCTTTTCTAAGATATTGGAGAGTTGGGAAGTAGGGGGGAATATCCACTTCCCTCTGCCTTTTGTGAGCGCTGGCTCACAAGTAACTCTCTCTGGGAATCCCCTCCCACATATTACTGACAATAAAGAGCTCGGAGTTGAGCTGAGTTTCCGAAAGGGACAAAGAATTGTTGAGAAAGATTCCCTATTTTGTGGCCACCCCCAAATTCTAAAGTGTCTAGCAGTGAGCTTTAGCTGCTTGGCATCTAATTTCCATGCCAGCTCTGGGACAAGTTGTGCTGGGGCAGATTTCATGGTGGAGATGGCAGAAATTTTTCTTTACGTACCAGATTTGCCCACTTGATCACATGATGCAAATTGGATTTCTGCTTTATTCCTCTTGTGCCTCCAGCTGTTCTTTAAATTCTTTTTTTTTCTTTGCAATTTTCTGTCTCCTCCTATTCTAGACATGCAAAAAATATTTTTACTTCAAAAACAAGGGTAGTTAACTAAGGAATTCCGCTTTCTGTTAATCTCTCAGTCTACCCAGAGTGAAACTTGCTGTAAGGGGTTGTCTGGAGAAACAGAAACCCAGCTAAAGGCTCCTGCTTTTGCCTATAGGCTCTGTTTTACTTCCTCTGTTGTGTTTCTTTTTTTTAAATGAAAGAATTCTTTTGGAAAAAAAAAACAACAAAAAAACCAAACAGAAAATTAAACTGAAACAAGCTACATTCTTACACAGTCAAAATGCAGTTATGTGCCTAAATACCAAGTTACCAAGCTTGTAAAGCTTGTTCCTTTCACCCACATGGTTTCCATCTTCCCTTTAGATCGGAGTGAACCCAGATAGCTCCAGTGACCTCATGTTGATCTGAGGGCAACTGCTTTTTTGCATTTCTTGGATCACTGAGACATTTGTATCCTTTTTGCGACATCAGTGTTGGACATTCCTGCATTTAAGCATGCAAAGTTTGGGGTGGAAGTTTTTAGTAACCGTGGTAGGTTCCCAGCAGGACCTGCTGTACGCCCTCACACCTTTGCTGCTCATCGATGCCTCAGTTCTGAGTTTCAAGTGTGGTTTAAGTGGTGTAATTAATCTGATATAAATGAAGGATGTCATTAACAGAACTATTCCTCTGCCTTGCTTGTAGTGAGATAGTTTTCTGCCTGGGCCAGCCCCCTGTCTTTGGTGCCTGTTTGGTTTTACACCAATGCTGTGTAACCCAGAGGGGAATGAATGCAGACAGAATGCACAGCTGAGGGGATAAGCAGGTCATTGCCACCAAAAGGTGCAATCCTGCTCCTCTCTGGCTATGTGATCCTCGTCTTGTTTGCACTAGTTCTAACACGTGTCTGATCCTTGGATGATCTACTTCATCTTCCAGCTCAGCAGAAAGTTTCTTTTTTTCCCTTTTCAGTACGCACTTTCCAGTGTGGTGTATTGAACAAGACTCTGGAGAGCACTGCAAGAAGGAGCCCATGGGATTGGAAGAGGAAGGGGAGACATATCTCCTATGCTTGTGTAGGGAAGGCATGAGATCAGTGCCAGTTTGTTGTCTGGCTGCATCCCACGGTCATGCCAGACTGGGGAAAAATTTCCACATTCACAGAAATTCTCATAGAATTAGAATCATAGTATAGTTTGGATTGGAAGTGACAAAGCTCACCTTGTTCCAACCCCCCTGCCATGGACATGGACACCTTCTGCTGGATCAGGCTGCTCAGAGCCCTATCCATCTGGGCCTCAGACACTTCAAGGGATGTGGCATCAACAGCTTCTCTGGGCAACCTGTGCCAGGGCCTCACCACTTGTATAGTGAGGAATTTCTTCCTAATATCTGTTCTAACCTTCGCTCCAGCTTAAGGCCATTCCTCCTTGTCCTACCACTAAAAGCCCCTCTCCAGCCTTCTTGCAGGCCTCCTTTAGGTACTGGAAGGCTGCATTAAGGTCTTCCCAAAGCCTTGTCTCCTCCTTATCAAAGATTTCTCCTTCCTTTTCAACATGTGCTTCCGTGTGTAAACTCCATACACATGTATGTGTGGGATCTTTTATAAGTTGGCAAGGCAGGTGTGTTGCATGCAGCAAAGTCTGTTCACTTGGCAAAAGGAGGTCAGCTTCATTTTTAAATAGATTAACTTCGTGTTTAATTGTAGCTCTTCTGTCCCCTTGGAGGGACATCACCACTGAGAGTCTCAGGAGTTCGTTTGAGAATATGTAAATCTTTCCCAACAAGGAAATGCCACGGGCTTTGCTTCTGCTTTTTCACTGTTATGCTTTTAAAATATTATTGGTCCCAGGGGACTTCCTGACTGAAAAGAAAGTGCTGACTGATGGCTAATGGTGGCACCTCTGCCTATCCTGAGCTCAAAGGACATTCACCTTTTGTCAAGCCCAAGTTGTCACCATGTCATATACAAAATTGTTAGGAAAGACCATTGAAGGAAGTCTCACTGCACACTGCTGCTCTCACCATAACAGGTACTCTCCAGTGTAGTTTTAAATGCCTGACAGACAAGGATTTCATCTCTGTGCCAGGGGAAATGCTTCAGTCAGAACAGACCTTGCTGTCAGACACTGGTTCTGACCATCCGAGAGAGCCCCTTCCACATGCCATGATGCTCCTGGGAGCCTCCAGCAGCACCTGCCCAAGTCCCTCATTTCACTCTTACAGACACCTCTGGACTGCTCTTAGTCGTCCTCCAGTTAATTACCATTCCCTGTGCTATGCTCAGGGAATCTCTCCTCCAGCCAGTGCTCCAGCTCCAGGGGTTACTGTCAAAGCTGTTGTCTGCAGAGCATCTCTGAGTCAGAGCCTGAGCAGAGACCAGTTTTTCTAACAAGATAATGGCTGGCAGGCCTGCAACGTTGTCAGCTGCACTGGTGAATGTCTCTATGGCCATGGGCAAGTAATTTAGCAGTAAAAAATATATATATAAAAATTGTAATTTTTCTAATTTGGAGCAGGCTTATGTGAGAGGTATCATACTTGATTTTCCTGGTTATTAGGCACTTTCACCTTCTGTTAGTTTCAAGAGAGGGCTGGCTACCTGGGGAGCATGCAAGATGATGAGATTTAGCAAACACTGAAGAAAACTACGGCCTTAAGCAGTGGGGAGGACCTCAACTTCAGAAACTGCTGCAAAGACAGCAGTGTGCTTGGCAGTGGTACTGGAGGAATTAGGAAAATCATCTGAGAACATCTTCAGCTGGGAGATAAATATAGAGGAAGTACAAAGTGATCTAGTCAGCAAGAGACAGAGTCTGCAGGGGTAAAAATTAACAAATTTATTTTTGTCTTTGTGTGTGACAAACCTCCCCCAAAGGCCCATCTTACACAACTGCCTCATCTAGTTTCTGCCCCCGAACTGGGAAATCATAATGTAAGAGTGCTGAGCCAGTTGCAGGAATGTGGTCTCTAAAGGAACTAAAATATGCAAATCTTCTGAGGACATCCAGATTTAGTGTCCTTTCCTGCCCTTTCTAATTCTAGCAGTGCTACTTTCCACGTGCTGAGAATGGAGAAAGGGCGAAGGTTAAAAGTCAAAGAATCCCCTCTGTCCTCTCGTCCCTGAACAGCACCGGTGTGGAGCTCTCTGCAGCAAAGGGGAAGATCTTAAGACATGATAGAATCCCCATCCCATCCCCAAGTACTTCTGTGTCTCGTATCGGGCTCCTTGATTGGATATGACCTCCTGGCTAGTGCAAAAACCAGCGAATTGCTGGCTGACTTGTGCAGAGTTGCAATCTTACTCATGTTATAAACAAAGCAAACTGGACATACCCGGGCAGCGGGCTTGTCCCTGCAGTGACTCAGAAAGCAGTAGATATTTATCTCAACAAGTACTGAAACTTGAGCTGGAGCAAGAGTGAGGAGTGCTGTTGGCTGGAGCTGCCCCTGCACTGCAGAAACCCTTTTACTGAAGTGTTTCAGATTCCCTTTTGTTTTCTCAGATGCGAATTGCAGATTGTGAAACTTTTTTTCTTGTGATTGATGGAGTTTCCTTTTCTTTGAAGTCAGGTTTTTGACCAGATCATGACTTGGTGACAGCACTTCATTTCCCACCTGGCTGGGTTGCCTTGGTGGCTTTCATGGCAAAAGGCAGTGAGGGTGGAGTGAAATCAGCTTTCTGCTGAGCCAGAGATTAAAACTGGAGAAAGCAGAGAGTTCGTTTGCAACCTGCAAAGGAAACAGCAGTTGGATGGAGGGCTTCAGTGGGAATACAGTGTGCCTAAGAAATTTGGCCCACACTGAACACCAACATGTGTTGAGAGTGCTCTGTCAACCACTCTGAAACGAATGTTACCTACAGTACATCACTGCTTATCAAAGTATGCTCAGGGAGACAAGTAATGTTGATAGTTTCATTTGAGTTAGCACACTGCTGGAAAAAAGAGTGCTTAGTGTGCACCCCCAAAGATGGGCTGACTTTCTGTCAGGAAGATGTCCCCTGGTTTTCACAGCCACTTCATGCTTTAAGGATTTCTTTGCTAAACATGTGCTAACACATGAAACAAAACATCATTCAAATGGAGTGAAGGCTGCTGAAGGACTCAGCTACCAAAACACCAGGGGGGTATTATAGCAACTGCCAAATCAACAGCATAGAGCTGGGCAAAGCACAGTTACTGTTTTGTTTAGGAGGATTGTGGCCACGTGAAGATGGGAAGTGCATAAAACTGTGTGCTGTGCCTTTGTTGTACCACTCAAAGCAGGGCACTCTGAGGTTTGGCACAGAAACCAGCAGGGATGAACTCCAGAAAAACCTCTTCAGACATCATGCCTGCCATGACATCACCATACACTAGGATTAATGCTGCAACTTAACTGCTGCAGGCACACTTGACTAGTGTGAGCAGGTACAGGGAAGCAAGACTGAGTGGAATCACTGCCGAATGAAGTGCATCACCCTTTTTTTTTCACGACACCTTTTCTGCTCCTCTCTCTCTCACCAAATTTGGGATGAGCAAGGGAACTTGAATGAAGGGATCTGCTTTTGCAGCTGATTTGCTTTGCCAGAGCACTCAAGAGAGCAGCAGACCTGTGGTTTGTGACCAAAGTTTGGGCTTGGGGTTGTGCAAGAGGAACCTTCTTCTCCTTTCTCTGCCTGCCAAGACCTTCCTTTGCATGCCTGAACTTGCTGGAGTAGAATCTGTGTAGAAGGAGCCTCAGAAGCTTGTCAGGCACTCTTGCCTGGGTTAATATGCAGTCATGGACTTTGTAAAAAGAACAGCTAATAGGACTTGCCAACACCCACTTTTCCTTGTTTCATCCCATCTTTCTTATTCCACAGGGTCTTTACAGTGAAACACAGAGGGAAGCAGTGTTTTTATATACTGATAAACCTACATCTCCTCATGGAGTTTATCTGGGCAACCAATGGGTCTTTCCATGATCAGTGTATTCACAGGACTCTGTTTCAACACTGACTTCAATACAAAGCATTTCTTCATGTATTTGAGTGTAGCACAGGACGTTTGCTGAATTTGAACTCCATGGAAAGCTTTGGGAGAATCATTCCTTGTTGGTAAAATCACATGGGATTAAAAAAAAGACCCAGGGGGAATGTCTAGTCTTTTAAAGACTCAGCTTGTAAAAATGTCTTGATTTTTCAACAGATTACATGTCTTGCTTGGAAATCTCTGTAAAATACTGCATTACCTTCAAAGGATAAATCATGCAAGTTTGGGGTGAATGTATAATTCACAGAACATGAAGTGTCTGAGCTGCAGAATTACCTGAGGACTGTTAGATGTGCTTCTTGCCTCACCCCAGGGGATGGCCACCAAGAGAAAATTGCAGCTCCACAAGACGTGTTTTCCTCAGCCAGTCCAGCCCCTGTTACCAGAAGTGCTCTTATCTCACCAGCACATGCTGTGCTCCTCCTCCCAGAGCTTCCCCAAGTCCCTGTTTCAGCCCACACAGAAGGAGTGGGAGGAAGGTGTCAGCACCTCGGCAGAGCAGGAGTCCCTGGTGAATGGTCTTAGGCAAAGTCAGTGATGTCATTAATGTATGAGTAGAGATATCAGCTGCTGTGGCAAAGATAAAGAAGGAACTTGAATGGAAAAAGAAAAAAAAGAAGCAAAGCCGTTTTGATCCTCTCAATTTTGGAGGTCCACTGACTATTTACCTTAGAACTTTTTGCAGGACTGTCAGTTGAAAAAATGTGCAGATCCACTGTCTTACCTGCTGGCAAGGGATTCCAGGCCCACCTTTCCCTTTTGTGTGTGCTGCTTTGTGCATTGTGTGCAAAGCAAGGCAACACAAGGTGAGACCAAATAAAGGCAAAGCAGCTCAGAAGGGCAGAGGAGTGGGGAACACAGAGGAAAGAGAATGGCTTTGGAGCTTCTGTTAACCAGGACTTATCTGAAGGTTTCCAGCAGTTTGATGCTGCTTCTCTAGAGCATTGATAGGTCTTTAACTGGCTTTTACTGTCAAATGTCGCTGCAGGACTTCTGTCCCAGAGGCAACCTTCTCTCCTGTACTGTCTGACTGCATATGCAGTCAGGGTAACCAAGCTCTCTGTGGCTGGGGAATTTCTGAGTCTAGGCTTGGGCAGGGAGTGAAGGAAATAGGGACATGGGAGATTGTAGAGCTCTGCTATTTGCTGACCTTCAGAGCAAACAAGAAGCAATGATTCTACTCTACACTCACCTTTCTGCTCTAATCAGCCCTGCTGTGTGAGGCATCTGCAGCACAGGTGTAGTTTGAATGAAACACGTTTTTCTGCACAGGGAACAGAAAGTCAGACCTTTCACCAGTTCAGTGTTGCCACATGCCGTGGGCTTCCAGTGACACAGTGATGTGTGTGCACAGCAAGAGAGTGGGTGGGCTTCAGAGGGGTGGGAAGAGGAGGGATCTTTTTTCTCTAGAAAATTTGTTAAAAATTATTTCCGTGGTGAATACCTTCCCCATAGACAGGTTGCAGAGAGCATTCAGCACAGAAATGGGACAGAACTGAATTTTCATTTTTGCTTTGCAGTTCACCTTTGAAGTGAAAGGGGACTTTTGTGAGGCTGAATGACTCTCCATGGACTTTGGTTCCTTCAGGCTTGCAGCATTCAGGTTGCAGTTTCAAGGGTGCAGAGCCTTTTAAGGGAAGATGTGACATCAGCAGGAGTTTCCAGCCCCTGCACATGTACTGCCGAGAAGGTTTTTGTTCTCCTTTTGGTTGCAAAGGAGACCCTTTGGGGCAAGGTACAGAGAACCTCATACAACTCATGATGCACTGTCACCCTGACATTTGCTGTACGCCTACTCTTCCCCTACTGTTGCAAAAGAAAATAGAAAATGGTCATTATCAGGCTCCACAATCCCCAAGTTTGACTGGATGTTTGACTGGCTGGTCTTTTGAGTGTCTCCAGCAATAGTAGCAGCTGAACTGTGAGAACAAGAGAAGATGTGGTTGAGGGAAAAAACACACATGTACACACAAATGCACACAGACATGCAATAGAAGGAACTTCAAGAATCAGGGCCTGAAGTGGGCTGCCTCCAAGGTGAACAGAAGGAAATGCATTTTAACACACAGTTATGAAACTGTGCAACTCATCAGCACAGGATGTTGTGAAAGCCAAGAATAAATATGCTTTCCTGAAGGGGCAGGAACTCTTCCTGAAGGGTAGGTCTAGCAGTAGCAGTTAAACTGCTGATGTCAAGAAATCCCTAAATTTCAGGCTGCCAAAGGTTGGCAAGACATGGCTGTTCTTATCCCATGTGGTGTGGAAGAACTAGTTTTTCTACCATTTTGCTACAGAGGTCGGAGGGCTGAGTGGGCTCTTGGTCTGCCCCAGTTTGTTTATCAGAATCTAAAACACATTATATGGGTAGAAGTACAGGTAGTGTGTGTGTGTAGGGAAATTGAATCTTTCCCTTCAGAAGAGCAGTGGAGCAGATGAGTGGAGGGAAACCGGTTAAATAAGAAGTTGCTGATTTAATTGTATTCTATTTTATATTATTAATATTAATTAATATTAAAACATTCCATAGTGTTGCCAGGACCTCCACAGTAATTTTTCAGTGTGTTTCCTACAGATTTAATGCAAAGTGTGCAAGTGGGACAGAAGTAGGTGTGCTGCATGGAAGAGTTTTGTTTCATAGAATCATAGAAATATTTATGTTGGTAAAGACCTTTAAGTTCTTTGAGTCCAGCCTTTAACCCAGCCCTGCCAAGTCCACCAACAAACCCTGTCCTTAAGTGCCACATCCACATGTCTGTGAAATGTTCTGTTCCAGGCTTTCTGTCTGGGCTTTACTTCAGCAGGAAGCCCCCAGTGCTTCCTCAAGATCCAGCTGCAGTGGCTAAGCACCTGCTTGTCTCACTCCAGCACCAGCAGCTGTGGG
The DNA here is from genome assembly GCA_035041345.1 of Poliocrania exsul. Classification (NCBI taxonomy): domain Eukaryota; kingdom Metazoa; phylum Chordata; class Aves; order Passeriformes; family Thamnophilidae; genus Poliocrania; species Poliocrania exsul. Next base: position 5,215,022 of record JAWWLZ010000001.1, read on the forward strand.
ATTGTGAGCATGTCATCAGGGAGTGGGCTGGACACAGGTCAGCATGAGCATGTCATTGGGGTGTGGGCTGGACACAGGTCAGCATGAGCATGTCATCAGGGAGTGGGCTGGACACAGGTCAGCATGAGCATGTCATTGGGGTGTGGGCTGGACACAGGTCAGCATGAGCATGTCATCAGGGAGTGGGCTGGACACAGGTCAGCATGAGCATGTCATTGGGATGGGGGCTGGTCACAGGTCAGCACATTGCAGAGGACTCACTGCAGTTGTGTGACATCAACCCAAAGGTCTGTGAGTCACCACTAAGAAAAGGAGGCCTGGAAGGCACCAAGCTTGTGGCTGCCTTGGACACCAGCTGAATCTGAATGCCACAGATCTCTGTCCCCCTGAGTGCCTGTGTACAGCATGGCTGTGGTTTGGCATTAGCTGGGACTGTAGTGTGAGCCAGCACCAGCCAGACTTTGGGTGGCACAGCGGGTGGCAGTTCTTAGGCTCAGGTTTGTCAAGCTTTCAGTTCAAGCATCAGGCAGAGGCTTTGCCAGTGGTGATGCTGTGCTGTCCCCACATACTGCCTGTCAGGACTTTCCTGTTTCCTCTCTCAGACATTTACTGAGATGTGTTCTGCAGGGAAGGAAGAAGGAATGTGAATTTTTCTGTCCTGAAACCAGCTATTTCCTTATTTTCTGCTCTCATCAATGGAGTGGAATGGATTTATATCCCACATCCACCACTGGACATGAGTGCTGAGGTAGTGAGGCTGAGGCAAGAAAGAAAAATGTAAAGCAACCCGACCTTCTGGACTAACAAAGCAGGATGCACATCATCCCCAAAGCTACACAAGCTCAGCCATCTGCCCTGTCCTTGGTGTATCACAGGACCCTGTGTTTATGCTGAGTCACCTCTCAGCAGCAGCAGAGAAGTTCCTTGCTAGGCTGCTCCCTCCTATGTCGGGTCCTGGCCCCTGTGAGCACCTACTCACTGGAAAGAGGAAGGAATGGGAAAGCAAGGCTGCTCGTGGGAGCAGAGTGCATGGTAGTCATAGTTCCAAGTAGGAGGATTACTGTTAATACGGTCAAAGTTCACAGAATTTCACAGAATATTCTGAGCTGGAAGGGACCCACAAGTGTCTTAAGCAAATGGCCTATACAGGGATCAAATCCATGACCTTGGTGTTATTAGCACCATGCTCTAACCAACTGAGCTAATCTCAGGGTCAGCTGTACCTAATTTCACCATTACAAGGGTCTCAGCTTGTTGCTGTAGGCACCTGCCTGTACTCTAGGCATGGTACTGGCACAGTCGCTGGGAAGGAGTTGGGGAACGTCTGTGCTGGTTTCCGAGTCATCCCAAGGGAAATTCACAAATATAAATTTGTTATAGCTAGACTAGGCAAAATTGTTCATTTTCTAATACTAGAAGGCTGATGACAGCATGGCCATAACCTTTGTTTATCACTGTAGACTTGTTTATAGTTTCTGGGATCTTGAAACTTTGGGGGTTTTTTCTTTTACAAAAAAAAAAAATTCCAAAAAATCCTAATCTTCCAAGCTAATCATTCATTGTGGCCCTGCAGGGAACCCAACAGACAGTGCCACAGATTTTCTGTACACTGAGTTCTAAAAAGAGAGAGCAGAGGAGGTAGAAGTTTGTACATGTATGTTTCTATCCCTTTACATAAATAATGGGAATTCTTGACACCAAGGTGTGTTTTTTTAAAGGGGCCAGCAAAATTTCTGTTCAGGCAGGTAACACTCCTGCCTTTGCCTTCAGCAGTCTGTGCAGCAATCCTTGTGTGCTCAGGCTCAGGATCCTAAGCAGGACTGGAGAGTGATGTGAAAGGCAATACCAAGGAATTCTTTCCCTCAGTGCAGAGCTGAAGTTGTGAACAGCTCAGTGGGTGATGGGGTACATGAGTGGGAGCAGGCAGAGCCAAAAGAGGTGATCTCCAGGCAGCAGGTCCTGGCACAAAGATATACCACCGTCTCACTGACTTTTTTTTGCCCCTCACCAACAGGCCAAGCACTGGAGAAGAAAATAGTTAAAAGCAAAGTGGGTGAAAAGGTCAGCCTGCCTTGTTGTTATGAAATTCCTCGCTCAGAAAGCCTACAGAATTACCGGGTCTACTGGCAGAAGAACACTATGGAAGTGGTGCTGGCCTACTCACACGGGGAGCTGATCGACAGCCATAAGCGGTACAGGAACCGCACAGAGATGGACCCCTGGAACTGCACCCTGTGGATCTCCCCCATGGAAATCCTGGACAATGGCACTTACCAGTGTGTAGTTCAGCACAAGTCAGTTGTTGTGTGTGATGAGCATGTCACCCTCTTTGTTACAGGTAGGTGGATTGTCTCTTGACACTGAGGCTCTCCAGTGCCAACTCATGAGGGGGGTAAAGGACACCCCTCCAAGCTTTATTCATAGTGTAGCAAACAGACTTCCATCAGGAAGCATAAAAGAGTGCTGGGAAGTGTGTTAAGTATTTCCATTCTAGGAGCCTCCCTACTTACCTTTCCAAAGCTACCCCAAGTACAGAGAACTTGCCTTTACCACCACCACCACCTCCTCTCCTTGATGCCTCCCTCTTGTGAAAGGACCCGTCCCAGGGCCCCTCCCCAGTTACCACTGCTGGTGAGTCCCCCAGACAGCCCCTGATGTCTTTGGGCAAAGTGAGACCAAGCCCTTGGTGCATGGCAAGCATCCAAACTGAAAGAGGAGGGGGATGCCCACAGCAGCATTCCACCCTGGCATCAGTCTCCAGAGTCTGGCCAGCTCACTGGCTGCACTGCAGTTCCACAGCCTAAGGCTGAACTCAGCTGGAGTTCTGAGGCTTTTCACCTTAAAGAGACCAAGTTCCTTTGCTCAAAATGAATCTGAATCTTCTCTTAAAGGCCACAAAAAGTTCCATTGACTTTATTTTCCATTTCCACCACTGTTTTTGTGGTTGTTGGTTTCAACCGAAGACAGAAATACTGGTAACATATATAAATATATACATACATTTGAATAGCTTTAACAGCAGAGAGTTACAGGAATCTTCCAGACAAGTCAGTGAAGAAGCATTCCCCATCTGGAAGGAGATTCATCAACAAAAAAACCCAAACAAGCTCCTGACACTTGGCCATTGCCTGCTTGTTTGAGGGCATGGTGGGCATATGTGCAAGGAGACAAATTTAGTGATCTTTCTGGGAACTGATATGAAAAAAGGGAAGTGCACTGCCAGCACCCTCTCTAAACATGAGGGCTAAGGAGTTAACTGCATGAAAAATGTGAAACTACGGATCTCTTTTCCTGCCCACAAATACTCCAGTTTCTTTCCTTCCAGAAATCCCCTTGCTATTATAGGCTAGCTGTAATAATTGTAGTAGACTTCTGCTCCCTTTGGTAAAGTGGGATTGGTTATTGTGGGGATCAGGAAAAGGAAAGCTTCTCTCATCCTTGTTGGAATCAGGCTGGGATGTCTGAAGGGACTTTCTAGACTGGATGACAGTGTCATATTGCTCAACAGGCAGTGGGCTTGGAAGGAAATCTGTGTCTCTCCTTGCTTGCTTGCCACTGGTCAGCCAAGCAGTGTTGAGCAAGTTTCTTTCACTAGTTAGAGGTTACTTAGTATCCTAGACCATGGGTTTGTGGGCAAGCAGAAGCCACAGAAGACACACTAACAACCAGAATCTGCCTTGTGCAGATCCCAGCAGTCCTGTGGCCACGTGGTGAGTCAGGCAGGGAGCAATCACAGACTAAACTGTAGCTGCTCCAAGAAGGACCATTTTGCAGTGAGCTGAGCAAAGTGCTGCAGCTCTCTGACTAGCACATGGCACAAGAAGGGCCAATTAAATTATGACAGAGGAAGAATGCCCTATGGGGGAGTCTTTGCTTTGGCTGTGGGTGATTGGGACTGCAACCCTTGCTGTGATCTGACAGAATGGTAACTAAATCTTTCTTGCTTCAGCTGACTTCAGTAAGCCAGACATAACAGCAGAAGTAGCTGCTAGTTCTTGCGAATCAACTGAGATGGTGATAATATGTTCTTCTCATGGAGGCTTCCCCAAACCCAAAATTTCTGTAGCCCTCAACAACGAGTCTGTGGAGTGGAATACCAGCTGGGTGTCCGAGTCCAGGTTCAGCCCGTACAACGTCACTGGCACACTGGTGCTCAACGTGACCAAAGACGTCAACGTAACTTGCTCTGTTGAATATGACGGCTTTGCGAAGTCCACCAGTTTGCTTCTGAGTGAGTTTTATTAATATTTTTTGTTACAAAACCATTTTGTTGAATTTGCTGAGTTGCCTTTCCGTAGATTTTGTGTAACTGTTCATACAAGGATGACACAACTATCTCACCTATGAGCTGTGCACCAAAACATTCTAAAGGCTGTAACACAGCAGGAGCAGAAAGGGAGAGTTACAACAGTGACTGAGAAGCAGAGACAGCTCTGTCTTCTTGCTGCTCTACTGTGCATCACAGCTGAGCTGAGGGAGCAACTGGATCTTGTTGTGAACTGGTGATATCAGGCTTGGTGGCTTCCACAGATCAGGGTTGCCACCATCCAGTGCCCCTCTGCACTTGCACGGTCTTGCTGCCACTTGCATGACACAGACCTGGTATTTGAACAAAGGGACTCAAGAAAAGTGTGTGCTTTAAAAGCCACAGGTTGCACTTACAAAGAATTTCCTCATTAAACAAGCATGTTTGTCCCTGCTTCAGAGAAAGAAACTGTCAGCTGGGGTCTAGACAAAATTCTGCTTTCATAGGTAGTACAGGGTTAACTCATACGAAAAGAATTCCATCACTGAGCATGGCTTAGAAGTGATAGCATAATAGATAAGTCTGTGCTTTGAAAAGCTTCAGGCACAAGTGGAAACAGCATGAGGGAAGGCAGCACACTACAGTCCAGATGTTTTGCAGTAGAAGGGAATTTGCGAGAAAATTCTTAAAGCCAAAAGGGTTTTTTTTTTAATGTTGCTACCAAAAAAGTATTCTGAAATGTCTGTGGGTCTGATGTTTTTGCTGTAGAGATAAGAGCACCTTCAGGGGAACATAGAAAGTGCTGCTTTTCCTAGGGAATTGTACCTTATTCATCAAGGTACCTTATTCATCTATCTTACTAAAATCAAAGGTGGTTGTGGGGAGAGGTGCCATTCAGCTTCAGAATGCAAGCCAGGAACTGGTGCTTTATGAATATTGGTTATTGCAGGATGTAGTGCAGAATGTCCCTAGAGATGCTAATGGAAGAAGGTTATGAATGTCATACTACATAGGAAAGGAGAGCAACAAAAAGAAGCAATAATAGTAATACACTGTTGTCACACAGATTCTCAGAGGAGGGTGCAATCAACAGTGACACAGTCACAGCAGTCACAAACACCCCACTTTTTGATTTTTTAGATATAGAACCACTCCAATTTTGATATGATGTAAATGGTCCTTTAAACAAGTCCTTCATGAACACAGAGCTCCTGACAGAATACAGCCTCTGATAAACACAGGAGGCAAACCTGACAGTGGGGCAAAGATTGTACAGAAAATCAGGCCAATGTCTTAGAAATGGAATGATGCTTAACTCTGTCAGATGCAGGTGATGAAAGCTGAAGATATGTGTACATATGTCTGTCCCTCCTGTTGACTTAGGGCTGTCCTGTAGTGTACAGGAATGGCCTGGTATCTACTCTTATTTCCCAGTGGTAGAATGGTCATCTTTGGTGAAAAGCCAAAGGCTCTGGATCCACAGAAACTGAACTCTGCCACAATGCTCTTTTCCTGCCACGCAGAAAAAGAAGTCTGTTCTAGCCTGCTTAATGCATCATTCTCCTTCACCTGTGAATCCAAAGGGAAAAAAACTAGGTGTTAATCTGATGAAAACAGTATGGAAAACTGCAGAGTAGATTTGGGAATGGAATTTTCTAGCTGTGGACTCAGACTTTTCCACCAAGCCTAAAGCCGTTCTTTAAAACAGTTTATGTGTTTTAAAATATGGCCTGTCTCAGTTCTGTTCTGGACAAAGACCCAGCATTTCACGTTCTATAGATGGATTAAAAATTGCAGCACATAGCAAATGTGGCAGAGTGGGAGAAATTAAGGTGCCAGCTTTGCTCATTTGTTTATTGAGTAGGTCAATTTCCAGGCTGAATATCTGAGTTAGAACTCAGCCAGAACCACCAAAATTTATGTACCTGCTCTTATGTAGAAATGCTAATATGTTGTTGTGTCCTTATTTTTTTATTTCTCCTGTCTCAGAAAAAACAAATGACTGTGTTGTTCCTCCTGTGCTTCCACCTTATAATGTCATTATTGCTTCAAGTATCATTGTTATCATCTTCATTTTGGCAATCATCCTAGCAGCAAGATACTTCCCAAGGCATGGTAAGTGAAGGTCCTTTTTCAAGAAACTGTCTCTTACTGCTTATGTGTCTATTAAAATACATATTTACAGAAACTACACTGCCACACTAGGTATTTCTGTACCTTCTTCTCATTTCTTTTTTTTCCCTTTCAGCATCTCCTGTCACAAAATCTAGGTCTAGCTCATGACTTTGCTACATCTTGTGTTCAGGCAGCACTAGGGTTCAGGTTTGAGAGTGGTGATGGGGAGTTTTGACAGCAGATCAGAATATTTCCAAAATCAGGGGTATACAGAAATGAAGATATTCACAAAGGTTCGTTTCTATGTATTAAGATATTATTTAAGATGCCGTAAGATGCCAAGAATTTTGGTCATCATGATAGATACAACTGAGCATGGAGAGTTTCAAAACTGGATCTCTCTCCACACCCTACTTAGACAATCCTCAGATAGTCACTGAGCTAAAGTAACAAAAATACAAAGTGCTAGGGCCACAAAAAACCCTTCAGCATAGCAATGCCCCACTTTTAGGAGAACACCAATCAGGAACATTGGATTTGTATTCTTTGTGTGGCCAAGAATGGTACAGATAAGGTTCCTGGTCACACTCTATGAAGAGGTGGTGGATTCCCCATCCCTGGAGGTTTTTCAACTGAGACTGGCCGTGGCACTGAGTGCCATGATCTGGTAAAGGGACTG
>JAWWLZ010000001.1:5224814-5238413 GCA_035041345.1 Poliocrania exsul
CAACATTGCATTTGCAGGTATTTTTCCTCATCACTCTTCTCTTGGCAAAATAGCTTCTCACATGCTATTAGATTCTCGTGTGATGTTAGCTCACACACCATGTATGGCTTTTAATATGAGTGTGGGCTGTCTTCAAGGGTACATAAAAGTAGTAGAGCCCTATTCCCAACCTGGACACATAGTATTTCTCAATCAGGTAACTAGAGGAATGATGCTCATGTTGGTTGTAGGGCATTGCTTTGTTTGGGTTATTTCAAATTTCTAGAACTTAATCTAGTGAAAAACATTAGAGACTGGATTTGCTGGGTTGCTAAGCTGCTTTTTCCATAGAATGGGCCCTGTGTGGATGGTGTGAAAGTTTCTCTGGCATTCATTTCCTTAATTAGCGTAAAATTTCAGGGACTAAATGGGGATGAAGAGAGATAGAGAGATGAAAGAAAAAGAACATCTGACAACTTCAGATGTCAGTGTCTGCTCTGAACCTGTGTAAGGAAGCTGACTAATATCTGAGAGGTGGGCTTGCTGTCCAGTCATCCAGCTATCAGGATCTGCAGTGACATCCTCTGCCACTGCCCTTGTGCTCATTCTATGGACTTTCCAATTAAGATCTGGGCAGTCTTTTAGTCCCTGTCCTGTTGGACTCATTTGTAAGTAGCTCATCACTAGTAAAGGTCCCACATGTGGTTTCACCCCCTAGAAATTACTTCTGGCTGATACCCTGTTAGCCTGATCTGGTACATAACCATGGGAACATCACTGATAATAGAAATGAAGGATTGACTAAATGGTGGTGAGGGAAGGGTGAGCAAGAGAACAAGTACTGCTTTTCCAGTAGGATCTGCTATGCCAGTCCAATTCTGAGAGATCTCCATTCCCTTCAGCACCTGGAGGAATGGAGAAGGAAACATTTTCTCTCTAAGACTTGCCCAGGAAACACTCATATTTTAAAAGAAGTTACTTTCAATTATGAGGTGTTGCAAAAGATGGGCTGGCGAAGAGTCTGGCTTGCCAAGGTCTTATGATTGCAAAGCATTATATTGGCTTTGGCTTGAAAGCTCAGCTCTGTTCAGGGCTGTGTCCTCCAAAAAGACATTTTTAAGTGAAGAGACTGAAGAAAAGATTAGCAGTTAATTCTTCTGATTGGCAGCATTATCCAGGTGACTGCATTTCCTGCTCTCACCGAAGCACATGGAATTACCAGGGTAATGCTCTAGAGCAGCAGCTGTGGAGTCCTGGAAGTCATGAATCTGTCACGTTGTGCATTGCAGTAATCTAAAAGCTTAATAGTTTTGAGATGGAAAGGAGGGGAAACTCTCATTCAGGCCACTTGTCTCATTTCCAAACCTGAACACCCACTCATGTTTTCCTCTGGGGAAGGCCCCATCTGGAACAGATGCTAGAGCCTTGGTTAGCATGAATTTTGGGGAGTTTTGTGATGGGAGTGGCAGGAGTTCACCTACTGAATAAACCCAGTCTGCATATTCCTCTTTTGTTATAAAAGTTTGCCAGGCTTTTTCTGTAGGTGATGTTTCCCAGCTCCAGTGCCTGGGACAGCTTCTGTCTGTGGACAGGGATGGAAGTTGTGCTTTCTTAATGCCAAGGAACTGCATGATGCACTGAGCCATGTCCTATTGATGCTTAAATTGGGGAGCACATTCATTAGTCATCCTTCCTGTGCAGAGGGATAGCAACCCTGTGCACTCCAAGGGTTTTTGCAGGAAAGGTTGAGCCGGACTGTGGCTCGCTCTGAGCAGCTCCGATTTTATGGAATAGGAGCCCTCTTGTGGATGGCTATCGCAGGTGGATGGCCCTGTAACATTCCTGGTTTACATTTAAGACTAAGAAAAGGGGGATAAAAAAAAGAAACCAATAAATTTTTTTCTTTGAATCCCTCAGGTTTCTTATCCTGTGCATTCCGCACTGCAGACTCCACTGTTCGTTGTACAGCAATGCTTATGGCGTTGACCCTTTGGCTCTCTGCAAGTGGATAGCAGCAGCAGAAAACTCTGCTCAACATGACTGACAACATAATCTCACATGAATGAATACAAACAGAAGCTGTGGGCTGGTCTTGTCACAACGGGGTCACTGGAATTCCAATGGGGAGGATTGTCTGTGCTCCTGCAATGGGGCAGAAGAAGAATGCCATCAGCATTGATACACCAGTTCAAGGCTTTGGGAACCTCTGGCTTTGATGCTGCTTCTATGAGAATCGGGGTCCTGCAGAGGTCCAGCAGGTAGCCCTTGCCCACCTACCCCTTTAGTAACACAGAGGTACCCTTTGGGAGACCCCAGACCCCAGGACACAGTTTCCAGTCAGGCTGTGCCTCCGTGTTGTGACTGGGAGCAGCTAAAACTTCTTTTATCTTCAGACTCACACAAGTATCTGTTCTTCATACTGAAGGACTTCGGATTTGGACTTAACCATTACAGATGTATGTCCCTTCCCCCCTAAAGAGACTATGATGTATATATTTTTCATGAAAAAAACCACCTTGGAAGTGAGTCTGCCTGTCTCATGCTTATTTGCAGTGCTATGAGACTTTTTAGGGAATGATACACACTGACAGCACAGCTAAGAGCAAACTAATATTGCTTATCCACAGCAGTGGCACAAGTTCTTGTAGCCCTTCTCTCCTGAAAGGACAGCCTTGCCAACCCAGGTACTCCCTTGAACTGCTGTGTGAGGGCACACACGTTCACACCTTTGTGCATACACATGTACAAGCTTTTCTGTGCATTCCTTCCCACCCACACCTGTAAAGCCCCATTGAAATTTGTGTTACAGTCAGTGGTTATCTCTCATATCTACTGTAATGAAATGTAACTCAGGGCCTTGCTTCATAAACATAGGTCTACATCTGCTTAGGGATACTTGTTAGGGTAGGCTCTGCAGATTCTTGGGAGTCTCTCACAGCACCTAAGGATTTACTTTGCACTGAATGTTGCTGCTTTCTGCCAGTGTTCTTTCTACCCAGCCATGACTTGAAGGAATTTCCCTACAGGATGCTAATATTGGATAGAACTCATCTGATCTGGGTGACATTCTTCCTACCATGTAGGAAAAAGTGGTTTCTCACTTTGAGGGGAAAGGAGGAAAAAACCCCAAGCCCCAACAAGTTTCCCAAGCCTCTGCATACTAACCTAACTCAACTCTGCCCTGAGTCTGACAGGTATGGTTGTCCCTTTTGCTCTGCAAGCTGTACCCATTCCCATACTACTCTGTGTTATCAGGGCAGACCAAAGTCTGAAAGCACCATGCCATCCTCTTTATGGGATGTGTTGTTGCTTGAGCTGTTTACCTTCCTAGGGCACAGAAAAGACATATTCCATCCATTTCACTTTTTTTCTAGCAGGTACATATTGTGAGAGAAACTTCTAGAGAAAATAGGAGGATTAAAAGTGGTTTATAGAATATTGAGCTATGAGATCAAATCCGTAGTAAAAAAAAAAAAAGACACTGCTACCCTTTTACTCCTGCAGAGTTGTTTTGTCCCATCAGCTTTTTTACTGCTTTCCCGTTGTGCAAAGTGTAATGGCAACTTCAGAACATTCTTACAGAGGAGGTTTTGACAGAGAAAAGGAGATAAGCTGAGTGATAAGGAAACAATACTCTGTACTTGCGTGTTCTGGTTGCAAACAGAACATAAGTGACAGAAATCAGAGTGATTCCAAAATGCAGCTTGACCCTATTTCAGGACTTAGTATATGGGCAATGGAGTCTCACACTTTTCAGGTTTCCTCTTCTTTCAGCCTGTGCTTGTTTCTTCCAGCACAAACTACCAGCTTCTTGCAGGCTGCCCACCCTCTTCTGGCATCCACTTCGACCTCTGCTCAGTTCCAGCATTGTCCTTCCCTATGACCACAATGTAATTCCACCTTACCAGCCACACCACAGCTCTGACAGTTGTACCAACATGGTTTTCCTCTGACTATCCCATGCTCTGTGTCTGCTCCTGACTGATGATTGTGCAGCCTCCTGGAGAAGGGTTTCTCTTTTGCACTGTGCCAAAACAGTCTACATCACCACAAACTCCAGTGACACTTTCAGTCACTCCTTATAAAGGAAACCAAAAGTTTAACTGACAAATAAGCCTGCCAGGTTAATTTTACAGTCTTGATGGGCAGGTTATTTGGTTTATTTTTTTCATAAAGCCTCTGAATCATGTTTTCTATTGCCTTATGCTGTACTCAGTGAATTGCACACAAATGGTTTCTGTGAGACCTTCTCAGCTTAATATCTGGGTCATTGTAGCAGGTGAACTGCTTTGTTTATCATGAGTGTTTTGTATGTCACATTGTTTCCTGGGGTTCCTCCTTTAATTGTATTAAAAAATTAATTGTCAACTCAGTTTCCTTTCCTCAGTAATAAAAGATGTCTGTCTATGTGCTGGGAAGTGGTAGAGCCTTTCAGTTATTCACGTGAGCCCCAGCCACTATTTCACAGCTGTTAAAAACACACACTGTGTAGCATCAAGGCAGATGATGCAGCAGTTGACAAAGCTGTACCAGGTACTGCTGGCACCAAGCCACAGCTCTGTCTGGTGTGCTGGCAGCAATGACAAAATGGCACTCAGGTACCCATCTTGTGACTTCCACATACCTCACTCTACCAGTTTGTCAGGGATTAACTGAGCAGTTTAGCTACAGGTTGTCCTTCTCCCTCCAAACTTCACTCTGCAAAAGTAAAATCCAGTGGTAAGAAGTTCTCACTGTATCCCTGCTACTTGTGTTACTTCCTCTGAAAGTGGAGAGCCAAAAACTTCAGTGTTGTGCTTTTCCTGGGGGTGGAGGGAGTGGGGGTGTTAAGAATCCCTTACATATTTATTTAAAAAATAAGCTCTGAACCAACTCTTCACTCCCTGCTTTGACAGTGACTTTAAGATTAAGAAATAAAGAAGTGCAGGGAACTAAATTCAGCAGGAGACTGAGAAACAAAGGGCTGGTAATCTTGAGTGAAGCTGGAAATCTTTGCTTCCCCTTGTTAATGTGCTGCATAAGGGCATGTAGCAGTCCTGCCTTCCTTGCACAGAGAGAAAATCCACATCTTGGCCCTGCCTACCCTCCCACAGAAGAACATCCCTGCATCAGTGGTCAGGCACAGGAAAATTAGTATTCTTTAGACATTACATCAAATACCAGCAAATAGGAATAGAGACAGCAATGACACAGCTAATGTCACCAGAGCTGCTGTGCAGATAAGAGTGGGGGATATTGGGTGAGGATATAACAGCAAAAAAAAAAAATGAAAACAAAGATAAAAGAGAAAAAGATAAGACATCGCTGTGTAAGCACAATGGCAAAAACATGACTCACAAAGGCCTGCTATTTTCTTTTTTGAGGGGGCAAAGGACAACACCACCACTGTCACCAATGCATGCAGAGGCTAAAACAGGAAGAGGCAGAGACATACCCACACCTCTGCTTATTCTGATCCTTCATTTAACACATAGAAAAAGGAAAATCAGAGCTGGTTGATGACAACCCTGAAACTCACGTATTTCTTCAATGGAAAAATGAACTACACTGGGATGTTTAAAAAATTAAATGCTCATTTCAGAAGTCAGAAAACACAACACCTTCTTGAAAGCAAACTGTGCCAAAAATCTGTTTTGGGTGGGTGGAATATGCTCTCTGGGATCGACTGTTCATATTTCAATCAACAGTAATTATCTGTACAATCATTCAACCAGAACAGACTGACTACTCTTTTCCTGTGGGAAGTAGACCCGAACCCCCTGCTTGGATGTAATTCCCTGTAGTAGCAGAAAAATCTCCAACAAAGAAGGGGAACCAGAATCCTGGCCTTCTGCTTTGAGGGAATAGTGCTGGGCCACCGGGCCTTTCTGAGGAAAGACCATTTTACAGTAACTTCAGCCCTACCCACAGGTAACAACTAGGACTTAACAGTTGAACTCTGGATCAAAATAATAGACAGAATTGGCTCTTGCCTTTATTACTGCCTGGATAGAGGGAACATCTGATACTGCCACCAGACTTCATTGTTCACTGGTGGGATCTTAGAGCTCTTCTCATGGAAGGATGCTTCTCTAAAGCAAAGACTAACATAAAGTACATACTGTACTGACATGAAGAGCTTACAGACACAATCACTACTGCTATATGGCTTTATTGAGTGTCTTGGACCACATTGCCTCCAAAAGTCATCTCCTCATCTCCAATTTTCAAATTAAATTAGAGGTCTTTTTAATTGTTCAAACTGTCCACAATGCCAAGTCTTCCACCATCACCATCAGAAATAAGTACTTTTCTGTGGCCCTCTAATTTTTCAAGGCATTTCCACATCATTCTCAGCTCCTCCACCTTTCCTCAACATTGACTGAAAATACCCCAAGTCCTGTCTGAAGAACAAGTCTGAAGAAACCACCACCAGTAAGTTCTTCAGGTGCTGTCTGAAGACAGCTTTCACCAGAGCATAATGAACCTCTGGTATCAGGGTACTTTTAGCACAGAAACTATTCATACACCTAAGGACAGGAAAGGGGTTGTGGGAAACATGGCAGGTTGATTACATTGGCCCTTTTAACAAATCAGGGGGAAAACTATGTGTTGGTGAGAGCTGAAATAGTTTCAGGTTGGGTGCAGGCTGAGGCAGTGCCACAAGCCACAGGGGGAAATACTGTCAAGGGGTTAAGGCTGTGGTTCAGTTTCTTGCATAAACCAAAATCAATATAATCAGATAATGGCAGTCACTTCACAGCAGGGATAGCCCAAGAAAGGGTAAAACCCGAAGGGATCCTGTGGGTGTTCCACACCCCCTACTATGGGATAGTAGACAGGACAAATGGTGTCCCAAAATGGTTCTTGAGACCTTAGGACCCAAACTGGCCTGACCAACTATGGGATGCTGTAACAAAAGCTAATGATTGGTGGAGAGTAAATGGATGTCCATGATTTACAGCATTCTGCCCAACAGCACCTACTGCCCTTTCTGGAAGTAAATGGACTGACAATGCCTGGAATCCCACACATTTTCCAGGTCAGCCAGTACTGGTAAGCCTGACAACTACAGCGGAAGTCCCAATGGTCTTAAAGACCTTCCTGAGCATGTATGGATGGGTAGCCACTGATACCCATGGCAAAGAACCTGGAGGGTAGGACAGCTCTGCAGAGGGACTTGCACAGGCTGGAGAGATGGGCCAGATCCAATGGTATGAGGTTCAACAAGGCCAAGTGCCAGGTCCTGCACTTTGGTCACAACAATCCCATGGAGCAACACAGGTTGGGGACAGAGTGGCTGGAGAGCAGCCAGGCAGGAAGGGATGTGGGGGTTCTGACTGACAGGAGGCTGAACATGAGCCAGCATGTGCCCAGGGGGCCAAGAAGGCCAATGGCATCCTGGCCTGTACCAGGAATAGTGTGGCCAGCAGGACCAGGGAAGTGATTCTTTCCCTGTACTTGGCACTGGTGAGGCCATACCTCGAGTAGTACATCCAGTTCTGGGCCCCTCAGTTCAGGAAGGACACTGAGGGGCTGGAGTGTGTCCAGAGAAATGCAATGGAGCTGGGGAAGAGTCTGGAGCGCACGTGCTAGGAGAAGCAGCTGAGGGAGCTGGGGGTGCTTAGCCTGGAGGAGACTCAGGGGTGACCTTACCACACTCTACAACTCCCTGAAAGGAGGTTGTAGCCAGGTGGGGGTTTGGTCTCTTCTCCCAGGTAACCAGCAACAGGACAAGAGGGCATAGTCTTAAGCTGTGCCAGGGGAGGTTGAGGTTGGATATTAGGAAGAAGTTCTTTACAGGGAGAGTGATTGGGCATTGGAATGGGCTGCCCAGGATGGTGATGGAGTCACCATCACTGGAGGTGTTTTAGGAAAGACTGGATGTGGCATTCGTGCCATGGTCTGGTTGACAAAGTGGTGTTGGGTCACAGGTTGGACTTGATCTCCAACCTAATTGATTCTGCAATTCTTTAAACACAAAATTAACATCAGATGGATTGTTCCTTTAAGACCGGTCCAAGCAGGATGACGTTTTCTTCTCTCTCCTTTTATACAGGTGTCCCAAGAGGCATCCCAGAAGATGAAGTGCCAACAGGACTGCAGAGTCATGCTGTTCTCTGCTGCACTGTTTGCACATGTTTTGTCTTGATGTTTTGGGGTAGTTACATTTGTGTATGTTTGATCTTGATAGTTTTCCAGTATGTATGCAAGTTTGTCAAAAGCAAAATTTGAAATGTGTGTGTTGCCTCTCTGGTTGTCACAGCAGAAGAACAAGAGTCCTCAAGAGTTCACCATAGGATTTCATGCGAATATGAAATCGTGGTTTACCAAAGTATTTGTATACCCCTTCCTACCTCCTCAGAGTGGGTGGCCCATGGAGGGAGGGAGAAATGGGATAACAAAGACTGTTGGTGACAGCAGGAAAGTTTTCTCCAGCTGCAGACAAAGGAGGACAAAAAAGGATTTGGGGTTTGGAAACGAACGAAGGCTTTTCAGTAAGCCTGGATCAGTAGGTAGAGCAGTTTGAGTCCTGCTGTACCTTTGGCCTCCCTCAACCAACCAGGCTACTGTGCAGTAATTTCTGCTGTGACTTTCCTGATACACCCTGACATATTCCCATTACCCTGGCATTCAGATCCCCCTGAAACTTGGTTGGTGGGAGGCATGAGGGTGGTAATCTGGGCTATGTGTGTGTTTGGGTTATGATGATACCTGGACCTGTAAGATTACCAGCTCTAAAATGTGAAATGGCCTAACTCTTTAAAGTTGGCTTATCCTTATGCATTGCAATTAACAAACAATCTTGAATTGTATCCTCCATGCCATTTTGGAGCTTAAAAGTGCAATAGGAATCAAAAATGGTTTCCTAATATTGTCTCTTGCTTGATATGTTGTTATTAAATAAGCAAGGAATCTATGAGAAGTGCTGCACCTCACCAAAGAAGAATGCTGTCCATGGGAGATAGTGGAATAAGTTACTGACCAGTCTGCTGAACTGTTCTAACCACAGGAATGAACAGACTGAGTTCATAAACTTTCACTACAGATCCTGGGTTACATCTTGCCTGGAATTTTAATACTTGCAGTCTGGAAAATGACCCCTTACATACATCAGAGCTTCTGTATTAACCAGACTCCTGGGGGTTTTGCCTATTGAAACAGCAACTGCCCATTCTATATCTTCTTGTGTGATTTCCTCTTCCTCCTCTCCTTTTTCTCCCTCTGTCTGCTGCCACTACAGGAAGAAGAGTCCAGTTAGGCCTGGTCCTAGTGGTTATTCCAACCCACCAGATGGAATGTGAGGCACTGGATTACATTGTTGGGTCACAACCAGCTCGAGGAGTGTGTGTGTGTGAAGGGAAGAGGGGATGGGTCAAACCTCCAGGAGGTCAGTGCTTTGGTGAGGAGAGGTGGGATTGTATCCCTCATGGCAGGACCCTGGAGCCCACACAGAGCAGCCCCAGAGCAGCTGTGAGTAAAAGGCAGCCCATGAACACTTCAACACACCACACCTCCTAGAGCCCCTAACTCAGCCTCAGAATGGCTTTGTTTTGATTGTATGCTACCCTTTAAAACTCCTGCCAAGTTCCCTTATTTTCTCCCCTAAATTATCAGTAAAGGTACCACCTGAGGAAAAGTGTGTGACTTCTTCTCTTAACGCTGTCTTGAAGTATTAAAGAACCAAAGGCTCTGCACAAGTTTGTAGGGTGAAATTTTGGAGTCTTTTGTATTTTTAGAAGGAATACTCTCAGTTAAGCTTGTGGCTTCAGGACTGGAGTCTTACAGTAGCTTCTTACACCAGAGATCTGGAGAAGCCTCAGTAGCTCCTAAATTCTCTTGCTCAGTCCATCTTCAGTACTCCCTGGGTGTTGTTTTCTGTTTGGCCTAAGACTTCAGTCACACTGAGCCTGGATTGCCTAATGAGAGAAGAAAGAGTACAAAGAAATTTTATGCCTGTATCTGACAAAGGCATGACTGCAAAATTACAGCTCTTGAAAAGTTTATTCTAGAACTGGTACTATTAGTAAATATCAGTGAATCACACAACCAATGTCATGGTCTTTTTTCCTCCACAACCTCCAGCTATCCTCCTTTCCTCTCTTTAACAAGGACAGAAAGAGGGCAGCAACAAAGGAAAAGCCACAGTTCTGGCCTCTCTCAGTTTTGGTAAAGAAATACTAATATGTTTGTCCCACTTATCTTCTCAGACCCTGCAAAAGTGAAAAAATGATGCAGTTTGTGGCCAGGGTAGGGCATGAATTTTGAACAAAATACCTTGTTACAAAATAAGCAGCAATGTCTAAGGCTGGGAAGACTAAATCAGCAGTTCTCAGACTGGTATGTGCAACACACCAACAACCAAGAGCAGAAGAACTGAGGTGTGTCATGGATTCTTTACATGTTTGAACCACACAGACCTGGACACCCTTCTAGCTCACAGCTCAAAGGGGCAGAGCTGTTCCTTACCACTCTGCCAGCTTCCGTTCATACAGCTCCCTGCGCTCGCGACTCCTCTTCTCCTGCATGGTCTCCCCAGCCAGGCTGTGCAATGCCATTAAGAGGCCTCCAGTAGGGATCCTAGAGGAGGAAGCAGAAAAGTCACGAGTCACCCAGGGGACACACAACAGCAATAATTTACTGGCTTCAGCATAGGAGCACTCAGGAGCCAGACATCACATCAGGGGAGCATCATGTTCCCCAAGGGTCACATTACACCACAGACTAAGCTACTCCTATTCTACTGTCACCCACCAAACACAGCTTCTCTCAGCTGTGACTCACCAGAGCCCCTGAGATAACGTATTTTGAATTTATTCATTGACTGGCAGCCACAGGGCAAAGGGATGGAAGGATTTAAGGTGCCCAAACAACTCCTGTAGATCACCTAACACAAAATTCAGACAGTGACCCCCCTGCTTAGCTTCCATGCAGCTCTGGAGGTACTTGTGTTTTCATTGGTAAAGCTCCCTAGGCTGTTTCCAGGCATGCCCACAGCTGACACCATCCTGATGGTGCCATGTGGCACATACAAAGCTCATTCTCTTGTCCAGGAAGGGTCCCCAGATTCCCTTCTGAGAATATTTACAAGTCAGCACTTTGAGGAAAAATCCCAGCTCTGCCTGAAAAGTCAGACTTCTCCTGAGTTACAAGATCATTGTCCTGACAGACAGAGCCTCTGAGAGACAACCACAGATTTCCTCCATGCCCCAGGGAGTTTTAGGAGAGTCACAACTGCAAAACCTACACAAAGAAGTGCCACATTACAACCTTGGGTTGCACAGCCCAACCTAGCAGCTTCTTCCTCAGCCTTTCCTAATGGCTGCTGCTCCATATTTTGGCTTTGACAGAGTCTAATTTGTAAAAAAATTATTTTTACACAGACTTTATACCTGGCAGTCCCCAGGGTGCCCCCTTCTTCAAAAGGTGTCATCATTATATCTGACACTCTTTGTCTGGATTCAGAGCTGCTACAGAAGCACTTGCTGATGAAGCTGGGAAGGGAGCCCAGAAGCTGCATCTTGCACTCCTGCCTTTACCCACAGGCTACAGAGTTCCTTGGTACAGACTACAGATGTCCAATGGTTCTGTGCATATGCATTCACCTGATCAGTGACCATGCCAAGGAAGGGGGACATGTCTAGAACCCATCCCCACAATTTACAGTAGTTAGTGTCTCCTCTAATAAGCAAATAACAGCAAGTAAGATGCTCTACTGAGAGCCCTGAGTTCTTTACTGCTGAAGCAACAAAACACAAATCAAGAAACAGAGAAGAAAAAAAAACAGTTTAAAATTTGGAAGAAAAGTGATCATCATGAGGTCTCAAGAGAGATATAGAAAAGCTCTCAAGGCAAGAGAGGAAGGGAGGCTTCTGTAGTCCCACCTAGGATTCAAGGCTTGGTGTGTGCAGCCACTAAGAAATACCTTTAAAGAGTAGCTTTAAGTCACCCATCAGCAGCACTCACAACTCACCCAAATGCTGCTCCAAACACGAAGCCACCTGCCAGTCCTGGCAGGCCCAAGTTCATTCTGAAAAGGGCTCCTGTGAAGCCTAAAAAAAGAACAAACGCACAGAAACCAGAAACAGCCCCCACTTCCACCTATCATGTACTGCTATAGGGAGCTGCTTTGCTGCATTTCTCTTCTCTATGAGCTGACAGCTACTTTTAACAGAGTGGAAACCAAGTGCCATGGCCACTGGGAGAGACCCTCACCACACAGTCACCATGGTCTCTGCACTGAAATATTTACTAAGCTCCCTCTGCTTCAGAAAATCTGCCCAAGAAATACTAAGAAGTATCTATGAAAGTAAAACTGAGCTCTCTCTAGGCTGGAGCACGATCCCTCCCCCCTTTTTTCTGTTCAACAACAGCTAATAATAGTAGCTGCCATGTAAGGCAGCAAAGACCAATAAAACATATCCAACTGTAAGGGCAATAAAGTCTGTAAAACTGAATAAGCAGATCGCTTACCCAGAGCCCTGTTGCCAAAAGCAGGCATGCAAAACTTAGCATGAAAAGGGCAGCTCATAAACAGGGCACTGAACTGCTACCAAGAGCAGAAACAAAAAATGCTTTCCCTAGTAAATCGGTGGTTATGAGAGCAGGTTATGCACCAAGTGTTGCCTTTACCTCACACAAGCATTTCTCTCCCAAAATACTCCAGCAAGTATTTTGAACATAAACTAATAAACACAAAACTCCCCAATGGTTTCAGCAGTTCATCAATATCTCTGTTACAAATAAAGCCACACAGGAGGTAAACAATGGAGCAAAGTCCCAACAGAGGTCAGTGGAACAAGAAGCAAAATCCAGGAGCACAGAAGCCAGAGACCTGCTCAAACCCAAGATGAGGATACCTGTAGCTTTTTGGCTACAGCCCTTGCTCATAAAGAGGAAAGCACACAAGGCTGCAGCACTCTTACCTCCTGCAGCAGCAAAATGACTGATGGTGGTTTTATCGCGGTACACAGACAGGCCAGTGCTCACCATGCTGCAAAGGTAAGGCACAGAAGATTCAGCATTTGCACATGGAAAAAGGGAGGTAGCAAAACACAGTCTGAAATAAAGCTGGATTTCATTAAGCCAATCCTCAGGTTGTCTCCAACTTCTTGGCTGCCCATCTGTTCAGAGAGCACCCATGCCAGCCACAAGCGCCATGACTTCTGTGACTTTACTGCAGGCAGCTGCACAGACACAGGCCAGGGAGTGCCAGAGTTCCCAGCCTGGATCTGGGATATTATTTCTTTTTTCTTTTTTAATATTTTTTCCCCGTTGTATGTTCAAGGATAAAAGAAAGAGAGCAGTGCAAAGGTCCTGTCAGTCAGTCACTCCTGATGTAGAACCTTCACCCCCAGAAGCTGATCCAGGTGTCAGTAAGATCTTGCCTGATGCAGTGCCCTCTCCTACAGCTAAGTCACACTCATGATGTCAGCAGGGTCACCTACTCTCATGGCATCAGACTGCCCTCTGGGGCAGGTAAACCAACTCCTTCAAAAGCATCAGCTAAGCCCCAAAACACTCTGTTCCCAGTTCAGCAGCCACATCCTCCCCAGCACTTCACAGAATCATAGAATCGATTGGGTTGGAAAAGACCTCTGAGATCATCAAGTCCAACCCTTGGTCCAACTCCAGGCCCTT
>JAWWLZ010000001.1:5262205-5288016 GCA_035041345.1 Poliocrania exsul
CAGTGATTAACGTAGAGCTCTTTGTGGTTCCTGGTCAGGAGTAATTCCTGAACAACATGGAACATGGGATTTCTCACACGCTTTTTCAACTGGCAACAAATGGCATGTTCATGTACAAAATACTGACAACTGAGAGGGCCCAAGTTCCTCTTGAAGTCTCAGAACTTGTCACTACCAGTGTCATTGCTGCAGCTGCTTTGTTTCCTGAAGACCATCATCACTGGAGAATTTCTGGATGTTTGTGACTCCATAAAGTCATTGAAGTTGTTAAATCATTGAAGTGTGGAACTGTAGTTGTGAACATCTTTGTTGCAACTACTTTTTTTGCAGAGCTACACAAAATTTTTGCTTTTCTGTACCTTATCACTGCTTGAACGTAATAGAATTTCCTCCTGCTAATAAACTGAGGCATTAAGTTTCTAATTTAGGGATGGGATAGAATGAGTTGTGCTGTGATTTCTAATCATGGGAGAACTCTTCTAATGTGCACACGTTCAGTGTTTGTCGTATAAAAATGGTTTCTTAACAATGCCCATTGCAGCTAATTTGTAACTACATGGTGTAAACATTGATTTCTAAAGTTTTTTTAATAGATCCCCAAGCTACTTAATTATCACTTACTGACCCTTGTTTTCTAATGGTGATTAGTTTAGTTTCCTCAAACTTTATATGAGCTGGGTCTCAAGTGGCAGTAATATGGACAACTTCTTATTCCATATTTAATAGGATTGGAAGGTCTCCAAAGCATTACTAGTTCATGTCTTTCCAGGAGTAGGCTCTTACCTTCACAGTGGTACTCCTCTAGTTGGACATCTTGAATGTTCTTTCTAGTTCAGCTAAAGCTTGTGTTAAAATCAGAGAGAAGCAAATTCAAATCAGAACTTCTCCAGGGTTTAAAAACCATGAAGTCTCTTGGTTTTAGTATGATTCTTTCAGGTCTTGCACGCCTTTTGGTCTATGAACCTGCTGGATTCTTCAGTACCTGTGTCTACATGAGTTGAGGGGAGAGAGCAACCTGAATTCTGAGAATGATTTGCCCTAAGGAAGGTCTGTAGGCTAAATTAACCCCTATTACAGTTTCATCAACTTGAACTGTTAGCAGAGTTGAATTTCTCTTAGACACTGAGTCTTCCACTGCATCTCTGCATCCCCCTACACTATTTAAATTATATTGGCTGTAGGGTCAGAGCACCACTTTTTGCTCTGATTTTCTCATAGAGCAGAGGGTTAGAGAGCAGTTCAGGCAATTCGTTGCCTTGAATGAGCTATCACCAACTGGAAAGGGGATGCTTGTAGAAAAAGTTGATCAGTATCTATCTCCATTTGTTAAAAATAAAAGTTGAGCCCTGTGAAGGGAGATTGGGAAGGGATAAGGAAATTACAGAAGGGTCACCATAGACACCAGAAACTTCTAGAGCTTTCAAGGCTGTTGCAGACCGTAATGTACATTCCTTATTATCTTTGATTTGCTGTAAATTGTAGCAGGCACCAAACTGCAACTCAAACAAATGAGCTCAGTGTTCCCCCTGCACTGCCTTCCTACAAAAATAATAATTGTACTTTACCTATCAGTCAGGCAAACCCTACTGTTATTACAGTTTATATTTTTTATATTATTTACAGGTGAATAATTACCAGCTATTGAAGATCTGGGGAGCAGGAGATGCATGCATTCAAAAGAGATTTGAAACAATTGGCACAGAGTTCAACAGACAGCTTGTACTCCTCTACAGCACTCTGGGACATCTTGTAACAGGACTGGAAAGAATATCCTTGGGCTGGGGATCAGGGCCCTGGGACCTTGTGCTGCAAGCAGCTGTGTTTATGTATAGAGTATCCACAAGGCTAAAAGTGCTTGACTTAGTCCTCAAAGCAAGGTAAATCCTGTCCCAATAGCATTGCTGAGAAGAGAAGTAGAAAGCATAAGGAAAAGTGCTAATTAAAGTAAGGGGCATAAAGGAGAAAAGGTAGAGACTGATTTTGGCTTTATTGAGGTAGAAAATTTGAGAAAGGCTTTTACTGATCAGAGAGCAGAGCTTCTGGAAGAGAATTCCAAAAGCAGTAGTTGGTTTTCTTATCACCTCCTACTGTCAGAGAACTAGAATTCTGTTAGAAGATGTACAGGTTCAGAGACACCCACCAGTCTGAAACAAACAGTGAAACTTTTCTTCTTATCAAATACAGTATCACTGAAAAGTCAGAAAATAGGACTGAAAGATGCATTGGGGTGCTTTCTAGTCCATCCCTCTATCTCCTAGCATGGGTGGCTGTGTCTGCCATTCTTGACCAACATTTGCCCTTTTCTTAAAGACATACAGTGATGGAGCCTTCTCAGACTTGTAGCAGTTTTTAGCTCATTTTGGGCTTGCTTCCCTTCTAAGTTCAAGTCCTGCCTTCCAATGCTGACCTTGTAACTCCCATGTAGCCAGTCCTACCCCTGTCTACTACATTTGAATGGCTGATTTTTGTTAAGTAACTGTAGAATTTTTCATGTCTTTTTGGAATAACATCTTTTTTTTTCTTCCCCAGACTTTCTCCAATAAGCAAAGATGTTTTGAATACTCAGTCTGTTTTCCAGCATATTTTCAGCCCCTCCCAAAAAGGTGCCATCTAAAAGTTTAATAAGCTCAGCCTCTGTTTCTTTGCTCTTTTCATTCATGAAAATATTGAATAATACAAGTTCTGGGAGAGTTCTCTACAACAGTCTTGTTTGATGCTTCTTTCCTGTCTGATGGAGAAGTAGCTGTAACTTCACTGGATATGAAATTTCCCTCTCCTCCAACTGACAGTCAAGAACAATAATTTTCACAGATTGTGAAACATTCCAAGTTTAAAACCTTTCACAAAGAAAAGTCTCCAAAGGCTGGGGAAGCATACAATATGTCTAACAGCAGAATTTAGTCATAGGTTGTGGAGGATCCACGCTCTAGTCATAAAATCCATAAACATTTAAAGGGAGATGATCTGCTCAAGGAAATTCTTTAAGTATTTATGGTACCCTGCCAGATACCCACCAGGCCAAGACACTTCCTGGCCTTAAAGCTGGAGTGTTACAGAAATAGTTTCAGCAGATTGCTGGAAAACAAACAAACAAACCAAACCTGTGGATCTAAGCCTTTTGGAACAGGTATGACCTCTATAAAAAGCCTGGAAATTCCTTAAAGGTTTTATTTCTTTGAGAAAAACTCTTTGCTACTTTTGAGTCACACAGTGATCTCATACTGGTGGTACACTGATCTGCAAGTAGTTAAGTCCTTCTCAGACATAGTTCGAAGGATGCTTAGACATTCAAATGACCAAGAGGAGTGCTTGAATTTTTCAAGGAAATCATGTCTTGTACCTTCAGAATTTAAGCCAACCTCCAACTTTTTGGTATCAGGAGTGCTCTACAGAAGGCTGCCATTCAAAGAGATCTCAACAGCCTGGAGAAATGGGTGAAAAGGAGCCACATGAAGCTCTACAAAGGGAAAGGCCAAGCTCTGTCCCTGGGCAGTAACAACCCTGAGTCACCAGAACAGATCAGGGACTGAGAGGCTGGAAGGCAGCTTTGCAGAGAAGGACCTGTGGGTCCAGGTGGGTACCAAGTTGAACATTAGTCAGGAGTGTGCCCTTTGGCAATGAAGGCAAACATCCTAAAAAACCCCACCATCAGCAGGCCAAGGGAGGTCATCCTTTCCCTCTGCTCAGCACTGATGAGGCACATCTGGAGTGGTGCCCAGTCCTAGGTTCCTCAGTACAAAACATACATGGGCTACTGGAACAATTCCAGCAAAGGACAAGAAAAATAGTTACAGGCTTGGAGCACTTCTTACATGAGGAAAGGCTGAGAGGGCTGGGACTGTCCAGCGTGGAGAAGAGAAGGCTCAGGGGGATCTTATCAATGTGTATAAATGCCTGATGGGTGGCAGTAAAGATGACAGAGCCAGACTCTTCTCCATGGTAATCAGTGAAAGGACAAGAGGCCACAGGCAGAAGCTGAAACACAAGAATTTTTGTCTGAACATAAGAAAAAACACTTTTTTTTTTGTTTGTTTTGGGATTTTTTTGTTACTGAGATGAGGGGTTGAATATTGGAACAGGTTGTCCAAAGAGGTTACAAAGAAGTCCCAGGGTTCATGAAGACATTAAAAAGTCTGACTGGATATGGCCCTGAGCAACCTGCTTTAGTTGATGTTGCTTTGACCAGGGTTGAACCAGGCAATTCTCAGAGGTCTCTTCCCACCTCATTGATTTTATGATTCTTGGGGACGCTGTTAAATGTTACTCCAGAGCACCCATGTGTGGCACCATCATAAACAGGGCACTGAATTGAGCCCCAGTTTGCACAGAAGTCCAAAGAAGGGGATTTGCATTTTGATGTAGGAGAATGAGAGAAAGGTGTCTGTTCCTTGCATTTCTCACACTTAGCAGAGACACCTCTATGTGTGCCAACTGATGCCAAATTAGCCTTTTACACAAAACTAACTCTGGAAAGGAAAAAGGAGGCAGTGAAGAAAGCCCTGTGTGATATAAGTGCAGCCCTTTCCATACGTACAGGTCTGGATATATAATCAAGAAAGCTCTCACTCCGTTATACACTTCATCCTTTATTATCATAGTTAGTGTTTTCCTATCATTATATTTGTAATTACTAGCATAGATGGATATGTAAATCATCCCCCGTCTGACCTAATGAGGAAGCAATTACATTTTCTTTCCCATAGTGGGAAAGGACACAGCTGAAGCCAGTGCCCAAAGCCACAGCCCTGACAGAAAGGTATCATTAGTTTAAACGACGTGTTAGAAAAACAGGGGATGGGGAACTGTGGAGCTGCAACCTGGAAGGTCCATGGAAAGAGCTGGGAGCAACACCTGTTGAGGAACACAAGACAGAGCTTGCTCCAAATGCAGACTCACATTTCTCTACAGGGAAATCACCTGTCCTAGTGCATTCCCACAGGGTGTGGTGAAAGGGGACTGGAACAGAAGACATAGGCTGTGTATCACGAAACACTTTGCTGGTGCAATTGATTTCTTCTTCCCATAGAAACAATCCAGCAGACCCTCAAAAGCCAGACAATGAGCAAAGAGAATACTGGATTTTTCTGTAAGGTACATGAACATTGTGTATTTTTCTCAGCTTGTCAGGTAGTCTTTTCCTTGTTCCGTCTATATCTTATTGCAATATCCTTTTTTCCCCACATTGTGCAGTCTTTTTGTGCACTGCACTGACACTTCTGTGCATACAGTCTGGCCAATAGGCTCCAATATGTAGTTAAGTGCTGCTTTCTCAAGGCATCCATAGAGCCTTTAAAAAGAAGTATTTCTTTACTTCACAAGTAGATCAGAGGGCATTACCTATTGCACAAATATAGGATTCCTCTCCTACTGTGGGTGCAGAACCTGGTGCCCTGAATTCAGGTGATTTTGTGACAGAACTGCTTGGGTTACCCTGTAACAAAAGAAGGGACATCCTTGTAAGGAACATTTTAACATGTATGTAAAGTCTGATTGATATTTCCATAGTGCTTCTCTGTATCACAGAGCAACAGTGCTCCAATCTTTCCATGCTAACACCCAGTAATTCTGGACTCTTACTGGGATGTAACTGGTGCTGTTTGAGGGAGAGCAGCAAAAGAGGCCATTGTACCACTGCATCTGGATGCCATATAAAGTTCCTGTTGTCAACAGCTGGCCAAGTGGTTTGGACTGGAATTGCAAATGATGCTGGTATCTGCAAGTTCTGGCTGCAGAGGTGTCAGCCTCCGAGTGCCACCTTCTATGGAGCTGGACTGCCTTTCCGTGAGGGCTTTTCCAACAGATTTCAAGATGTGGTGACAACAGCTGCCTGCCACTGTGACACACAGCCAATGTGGCACACTCCTTCCCTGGTACAGCTGGCTGCTGAGCTCTCTGAGTCCCAGCCTTGTCATCCCCATAGGACCTCTGTAGTAAAATAAAATGGCCTGTGGGTCTGGGGTGAGGCTGCTGGAGCTTCTATTATCCCAGATCTGAGACTCCAGGAAGAAGGAAGAATTCCTCCTTCCCAGAACAGTGTTTCTAATTAGTCTAGTCCCAGGCAAATAATCTTTGGATGAACTGACAACCTTCATCAGGACAATAATACCTTAATGTGCTCCTTTCAGGATCCTGTGCTTTGTGCATTAGTCCCTCCTGCCTTGAAAGAAGAGATGTTTGTATTTACAGGTTTATCCAGATAGCATTGTATCCACATGGAATAGCATACACTGAAACTTTAAAATTCCCCAGACTCCCCATCTTTTTTTCCTTTAAGCCATAGGGTGTTTCTGACTTGCTCTTTACTGTGCCCTCTTTGAAAGAGGGGAATGTTGTGTTGCTGAAGTGGCAGCCTTGGGCAAGGTGTGGTATGCTAGTTCTCTCACCAGCTCTGGGGTTCAGTGCCAGCATCACTGTACTTTGCCTTGCTCTCCTCTCTTTTTCCCTTCCAAAAAGCAAGGAGAAAATACAGCCCCTGACATTAACCTGTATCCACTCAGGACAATGGGACCTCCTGCCTTGGTTGCCAGAAGTGGGAGCGGTCCCTGCTGTTGGAGCATCTTCAGCTGCAGCACTGCTGAGATGCCCCTCCTGCTGCTGAAGTGTAAATCCCCAGTAGCTCTTTTAACCACCCTTCTCATGCTACTTGAAAAATAACTTTCTCTTGTCATTAACACTGATCTATAGCCGCATTAATGTGTGAAATCACTGGGTGTGAAAATAGTGTACTAACCACTACTTAATGTAATATTACCACAGTAATGTCTCTAAAAATATCTTGTCCACTTGATTGCTTTCATTGTGAACTAGAGATAATGTACCACTTACAGCTGATGATTAAAATTCATAAAGCTTTGGTTCTTAATTACAGCAACTTGCAATCAAAGTGAAATGTCAGATCCTGAATGCTGTTTATCTGTATACAAATTCTCAAAACCAAGAAAATATAAGGATCGTCTACACAACAAAGCTGAGCTGCTTTGCTTTAAGGTTAAGTAAAATAAATATGCGTGTGGGTATTATATTTTGACAGGCTGGAATCAGTGAGCGTGAGATCTTTGACATGGCAGAACTCACCTCGTACGAAACACACATCTTTGGAACATATATTGATGAAGATGGAAACGTAAACTTCTTAGAAAACTGTTGTGGGTGTATGGAAGGAACTATTTGATGTGCTGCGAATAGAAATTTTGCAATTCAGGCTCAAGCTTAAACCAAAGATAGAGACATCTGAAAATGCAGAGATGGATTCCCACTGCCGTGGGGAATTACTGAGGTGGCTGGAAGAAGAGGGTGGGGTCCTTGGTTTCCAGTGTCAAAATGACCTGACTGTAATCATGCTCTTGATCAACAGTGGCACTGCACAACAAAATCACATTCTTTTGGATGCCCTTAGCACTGCATTTCCAGACATATGTTTTTGTTTTTGTTTCGTTTTGTTTTTAAGTTAATGCTAAGCCCTGAGGGTTTACAGTGCTCTGAGATGTATCTTACCCTAAATTTACTAACATATACTCTCAGCCCTAACACCACGTCAACATAGCTCCTCCTCCTGCCTTTTTAATTTTTTTTTTAGTTCTGGTATGCGAGATACAGGCATAGCTAAGTGTAGAAAACAGTTCTATTCCATTTATAGTCCTACTGGCGTTCTTCATTTGTTGTATCTGTCCTGTGCCAGTCTGGAAAAATCCAAACCAGAGGGAGCCAATTTCTCATCATTTTTCTAATGTCAGTAAAACAAAGTAACATTAGAACAATAGGATCACTTCCTTACTAAATCTGAGCAGCTCCATTTCTTTCTTCTGATTAAATGTCACTTTGAAGGATATCTGATCCATTGTTTGCAAACTTCTTTAGAAAAGCTAAGTTATTTTTTTCCACAGGCTACTCCCACTATCTACACAATGATATTTTTTTTTGCCAGTAGCTTAAAAAAAGAAATATTTGCATAAATGGCAAAACAAACTTTGACAACAGTATTCATTTCCCTAGGCTTTTCATACCACCTGTCCCTTCAGGTGTTACTCTTCCTGGTGGTTTGGTCAACTTCACAGTGACACTGATGAAGAAAATGCTCAATTTTAGAGCTGATCCAGTACACCCAAGTGTTATTGCCCTGTCAGTTTGTCTCATAGACGTTTTCTGTTTGCCTACCTCTGTTCCAGCGAGGAACAGCAAATGTTTCCGAAACATGAACACCATTTCCCACACTGGCCACATCATGCAGCTCTGGTTCACTGTGATTTGTCCTGGCTTGGAGTTGTCCTGCTGGCTCTGGTGGCTTGTGACAACTTTGTAGCTGTCTGCTGGTGTTTTAGACTCCTTGCATGTCTTGAACAGCATGGTTAGTTTGCAGTGGGAAGGATTTCTATGGCTGTGTGGCTTGGTGAGTTCCTCAGTATACACTCTCTAATGCCAGCCTTATCTATCAGCAGTTCCTAACAGCTCAGCACTTCTGGAGTGTCCTGGTGCTACTGAACCTCTCCTGCATGGACTGCTGCTACAACAAAAGATGTTCTCCACATAGATCATGTTTAGATTGGAATGAGCCAGTTCCTTGTGCTCCTCTGTATCTGTTTCATGGGTGCCATCCAGAAGATGCCACAAGCAAAGCAGAAGCCTCTGAGCAAGCAGAGGCAAAACAAGTCCCCTTCCCTCCCCACTTCTGCCCCTCACCAACTTCAGGCTAACCCCTTTGCCTAGGGCATGGTGTGAGCTTGCTGGGATGGTAGCTCTTTGTGGCAGCTTCAAATGGCCTCACACCTAGTTATGCTTGGACTTCCCTCCCTACTTAGTACCTGATCCCTTTTCCAGTGTATAAGGTGTACGTGGCACATCCAGGACAAAAAGGAATGTTCTCATAATGAAAAAATGCTGTCTTACTCCTCCTCTTGACATCCCAGACAGAAGACTAGTAGGAAATTTGATGCAAGGGTCTTGTTTGTCTTTATGTTGCAGATAACTTGGCCCCTCACATCTCAAGCAACACATTTGCAATATATTACTTTCTGCAAAATCTTTAAGCAAGTTACCCACACATTCTACTGCCAATGTCAAGTGAGATTAGCTCAGTTGGTTAAAACTTGGTTGTAATAATGCCAAGGTCATGGGTTCAATCCCCTGTATGGGCCATTGACTTAAGCATTGGACATGATGATCCTTGTGGGTCCCTTCCAACTCAGAATAGTCTGTGATTCTGTGGTTTATGTTAAGAGGCTTGCAGCTGCCGGCAGCCTTTGTATGTACCTCCTAGTCTGCTTCCAGAGCTCCCAGTCTGCTTCCAGAGCCTGAACAAGCTCATTTGCAGGTAGCTGAGGTATCCCTCCGTTCTGTGGCACTGTATTCCTCTCAGCTTACTTTTCAGTCCCACTGTTGGGACTGTTCATAGTCCCTGGGAGGGGTAGATGCTTCTCTTGGGAGCTCACAGCTGCAGTGAGGATATGAAAGGAGATGCCCTGAGCTAAACTGTGTCTATGTGGAGCACAGAGGTACAGATGAATGCCCCAATTTTCACGGTGCAGTTGCAGCAGGCAGAATGTGGCAAAGCAGTGCAGAGACAGGTAACCAGGAGCTGCCTGGCTTGGGTGAAGATCCAGGATTTTCTGAGCAGCCCAAGCCCACTGAGGAACGTGTCCTCAAGAGACAATGTCTGACAGCTATCCCACTCGCATGAAACACCACATGTCGAGGAATTTAATGTGAGCACAGTGGGCTAGGCTTGCATTTCGCCTGTTGCCTCCTCACACTTTCCAAATGCTGCAAAAAGGCCCAAGCATCAAAGGGAAGGCAGCCCCTGGCAGTCATGTTCTGTGCCACTGGAAATCCTGCAGGTTCCTGCTGCCATATGCTGCAAGTTGCTCGGGGAGGGAAGGCTCTCTTGTGCCTCTCACATTAGCCTTTTATTCCGTGTAACAGGTTCAGGGCTGGTGATGACAGCTTTACACCTAGGGGTGAGACAGTTAATTTAGATTGGGCACCTGTTGCTCCCTTGTCCTCTCTGGCTGAGGATAATCTCCTTTAAATACTGCATTCATTACCTACTCTGTGAGCAAGAAATCAGACTGTGCAAAGGAGGCGAAGAGGTACAACATGTAAAAAACATGTCCTCCCACTCTCGCTTTTCCACAGGATAGGCGATGTTTGACTTCGCACTCGAGGAAGCAGCTGAGAAATCCTTCAGATGGTTAAACATTTCAAATGGTTTGGATGGGTAAATGTCCTAGATTTTAAAAATTTCATGGAAGTGCTTGAGTTACAAAGTGGACCATGAAATGTTTATGGAAATGTTCTACCTTCCTGCTACTGACATCAGAACAAATAATGTAGTAAGGAAGAGGAGGTGGGAATTTTAGGGTAACAGGAAAGTAAATGGGTGATGCTAGGTTTCAGAATGAACTTCTCATCCTTAGAAAGGAAAAGTTACACTTGCCTGATTTCCCTTGTTTCAGAGATTATTTAATTTCTGTGAAAATCTGCCCTTTTGATTAGAAAGCATTTATATTTTGAGTGATGCTTTCTCTCTCAGAGTCTGCAGTTCTGGTGACCCTGGGCAAAGGCTTGGACTAATCCACAGTCACCAAGGAATCCAAAAGGGAATATTGCCAGGGCTGGTAAATTACCAGTTAGTAAAAGGAAAATGTGTATTCTGGAATACATAGTGCTGCTCCTCAGCGATGCTTGGCTTCAGCTTCTCATTCAGGAGCATGAAGTGAGCGATTCTCCTTTCACTCTGCAGTCAATATGATGTTGGTGAAAGGTCCTGGCCTGAGCGCCCTGGGAATTGAGCCCTGTGTAAGCCCTCAGCAGAGAGGCAAAGGGTCCTGGCTACAGGCTGCTCTTCTCATCCGGTTTCAATGATGGAGGAGGAAACAGAGTTTATACAAAACCTAGCCCAACCCCCAGAAACATCTCGCTTTGTTTATGTTTCGAGCTAAGCCTGCGACTCTCGCTGTTTGGAAGAGCTATCCAGACATTTCTCCATCTGACTGACTTCACATCTATTCCTTGATCTCATCGAGAGATCTGGCTTTTAGCTCCCGCTCATGACGTCCCACTTCTCTCTCTCTCTCTCTCTCTCTCTCTCTCTCGCTCTGCTCTCCAGAGTCTGAAAGATCCCTGTATAACGTGATTATGCAACCATGCAAATGGACACGGTTCTTTTCATTTGCTGCTAACCCCGCTTTGGGTCTCCTGTTAGGAAAATAAAATTGTCTGCGAGAGACACGCTGGAGAAGGTAGCAGGAGGGGAGTTTTATGTGTCTGTGTTTCAATGCTTGAAGGTGGTATTAGAGATGGAAACAGACTATTTGAAGTAAACCAGTGTGCCACCATCTCTCCACAGGAACCAGCATCAGTTAATAGACTCAGACAGCTCTCCTCTGAATCCTTTTCCCCTAGGAAATGGCAGATACTCGCCTTCCTTGTTGTTTTCCTCAGCTGGAGGTCTCCCCCTCCCTCCAGCCCAACCCGAGCTGCAGGGAAATCAGCGGTGCTGCTCTCCCCGAAGGCCAATTTGCACCCTCCCACTGTAAACAGGCAGCTGCTTCTCCACTTCGCACCCAGGCGGGAGGGCCTCGGGGGGCTGTTAAACACACCCTGTGCTGCTGCTGCTGCTGCTGCTGTGCCCGGCGCTCGGCCAAGGGCTCCCAGGACCTGGCCAAGGGCGACTGCGGAGGAGGAGGAGAAGGAGTGTGGGAGTCCCTTACACAGGGAGGAATTTAAAAACTGCCCAAAGATTGTACTACTTGGTTAAAGGTTCAAGGCACCTTGGTCACCCCGTGTTATCCCTCTAAGTGAAGATGACCCTCTCTACTGCGGAAGGAGGACGACCCCTTCAGTTCTAGTGGCCTTTCTCATCGCAGCACCCGGCCCCTTGCCAGGGCTTCGTGGCCCTTACCCCACAGGATGACGGATCATCCCTGCCCTGCATGTGCTAAGGGCAAAGCTATGGGGCAAGCTGAGGTCTGCCAGTGGTGTGGGCTGCAAGCTTGTGTCCATCTCCCTCCCGAAGCCCCTTCCTCATTATGGTGCAGGGGATACATTGGCTCCCTCCAGGAAAGCTGTTCTTCCATCTCACTGCCCCTTAGAGGAGGGCTTCATCTATCCAGAAAACTCGCCTTATGGAGCAGGCAGGGCTCCCTCCCAGATTGTGGCAGCAGTTTGCAGCTGCCGGGTTCTGGGAAGCAGTGGGAGGGAGGCAGGGTGAGAGGGAGGAAATCTGTGATCCCGCGGGAGCGCAGCAGCAGGGGAGACGGCAGACACAGCGAAGGTGTCCTCAGGGGTCCTCCATCACGGCTCTCCCGGTGTGGGGACAGGGGGTGCGGGAGGAACCCCCGGGATTTGGGGCGCGGCCCCGCCCGGCCGCCAGGGGGCAGGCGCGGCGCTGCCCGCGGGACCGAGCGCGCCTCGCCCTCCCTCCCTTCCCTCCCCTCCCGCCTTCTTCCTACCTTTCCCCTCCTTTTTTTTCCCCACGTTTTTGTTATTTTTGGGAGGTTTTTTATTTTTTTCTTCCAGTTTCTCCCCCTTTTTTTTCTCCTTTCCTTCGCGGGTGCGCGCCGTTGTCGCTGCCTCTCCCCTCGAGTTGCATCCGCTGCCTCCTCTCCCATCTCCTTCCCGCTCCCTCTGTGTAGCCTGGCGCGTTGCTCTGTTCCTCTCCCCGCCACGCAGCCCTCCCCCTGTGCAGCTCTCTCCATGAAATGGAGCTAAACAATCGCACCGGAGTAGCTTTTTCTGTTCCTGCCAAAATGCCTGTGTGCCGAGGCACTCCTGCTCTTGCGGTATTTTGGGTGCGTTCGTGCTGGAAATACTAGGACAATAATAAAACTGTGGATTTCTGCCCGTGCCTTTTTGGATCATAATGAGATTTGAAATCCAGCGTGAACGAGATGTGATGGATGGCTGTACTGATATTTTGAGCCGGTGTAGTTCAGAGTCATCCGAGATGCCCAGGATGAATAAAGGAGAGCACGGCCCTGAATGTTGCCTGCCATCCAAGCACCAAGAGGACATACCAAGTTGCTGAAGTGACAGCATCATTTCTTTTTTTTTTTTCTGTTTTGGAGATAAAATATGGTTCTGCAATCAAAGAACCTCTAGTAATTGCCCCATTCCTTAACAACAAAAAGAAGATGCATGTCTTCATCTGCAGGGTACCTGAAATGACAGTATGTGTGATCAGTGCACACTGCTCCATTCATCTTAATACAGTGTTAGCTGAGGGTGCCTCTGTCTCACCTTGTCCTGTGATCTGCCCTCTTAAAATCCCTGCTGGAGCACCTCGTAGGTCTGACCCCTGTCATGCACAGGGGATGCACAGCCCTGGTCCCTTCCCCTGCTAAAAAGGAGCTTTGAGACTGGGAGCTGTGCTGCCCTGTAATTAATGTACACTCAGCCTCAAATATGCAGTGACAACAACTTAAATGTCAACATTCCTAGTTAATCCCTTGCTAACAAAATGTGCCTGGAAAGAGATGGTTCTGCATAATCTCCAGTGAACAAGATCTTATTTTAGCAGTACAAGCACTTGGGAGATTTCCCCAGTTTGACCAATGAAACCAAAAGATTGGCTTTGATAATCACAGCTGTAAATGATGCGTTTGATCCTCTCAGAGAAGAAAACGGCTGCATGTGGCAGAGCATACAAACCCTTCTCTGCCCGAGCCCTCCTTCAGAGCAGCAGCAGGCTGGTCTTCCTGGGTGGTGTCTGTATGACAAGGGATGTGATTTCTGCTCTACTCTTTGTTCAGTGAGATATCCACGGACTCTTCCCGAGTCACATTTTCCAGATCCAAGAGCTAGCAATATTAAAAAGGAAGTTATAGGGAAAAACATTATTTGAATATCCTTGTAGGAGGATTGGAGCAGGGACCATAGACATGTGGTGTTTGGATCCCTCTCTTTCTGCACTGAGGCCAGCCTCATGCTTACCCTGGCGAGCTCAGGCAGACCTGGAGTGGTGTTCCTGTTGTCTCCCTGTGGCTATTTTAAGCCTTCAGCGTAGGCGAAAGGCAGAGCACCCAAGGTGAGGAGATGAACCTCCTCACTGTTCAAAGGAGTCTGATGTTTCCAGCACCCTGGTTCCCTGCAGGCAGGATTCCTGCACTTCCAGGGTTGGCATCCTCAGACACAGGCCAGTAACTTCCTCCCCAGCAGGCTGTGGAACCATGGGGCATCAATACAGGGTCTCTTGCCTGGGGTGTATCAATGCCACAGCTCCAGGCCCAGCACAGAAACACAGTAGGAAGGGTGGTGGGCCATTCTTCTGGGCATCACCCCAATATAATGTGTGATCCTTGCATCCTCAGGTTATTTGTGCCTGTGGTGTGCAAGCACATGTTGGGGAATTTACCATTCTGCACATGCTTTTCAGTCACTGGGTGCCTGCACACCAGTGTCACCTTACACTCAGTGATTAAATTATACCCACATCTTCCCTTTGCATTTTATGGGGTCTTTTCAACTCTTTGTCACTTGCTTTCTGAAGGATGTCTGAGGGGTGCTCTGCCCACCATTATTTCAGTCTCTCATTTCACCCTGACTGTGCTCACACTCTCGTCCTCACATTGCCTCTTTTATTTTGCTTTGTTCTTCGACCACCACCTGTCACCAAAGTCTCTTCCTTCCCTACTGTGTTATCTAGAGACCCATCTATCTCTTTTAGCTCTATTCCTAATCAATCCTTTCCATTATTTTCTAAGATATCCTCTTTGTCTCCCTCTTTTCCACTGCCCAGCACTTGCCCATGCCTCAGCCATCCCTCCCCAGCTCCCCACCATGGAAACACCCCTCACCAGAGTCGCAGTTGCTGAGTACCTGTTATACACCACAGCTGTGCAGCAACACTCCCTTTTGCAGCACTGTGGCACTGCTCATGTTCCCTTGGTGACCCGAGTGGACAGGCTGTGCACTCTCTGCCATCCTTGGCACATAAGCAGCCACAGCTCAGGCTGAGAGGATAGTCCCTGGGAAGGCTGCTCACCCAAACCTGTACTGCCTTGTCCTCCAGCATCTCCTACTCGTGGCACTTGGAGACAGTATGCAGGGCTGGCCTGAACTTTGATTTGTCCCAGCACAGCTGTGCTTATGGGTGGACATGCCTGCTTTTCTGAGCATCCCTCCTGCAACCTTTCTTTCCCTGAAAGGAGTCCTTCCCCATGGATGTATTTGCCCTGGTATTCCTTATTGCTCCTCCATAGAGACTCTTCGGGGCTGTAGTTGTTGCCCCTCCCCACCACTCCTACTCACAGCTGCATCCTCTGCCTTATCTGCTCTGGGGCCCTGAGCAGTGCTGGAGCTGCCACACTGCTGGTTCCCTGGATCCCAGTGGGATGGAAACTCAAGGGCCTTGTTCAGCTTGAGCCAAAGTGGAAAGGTGTGACTTCTGGGCTAGGATGGGCACCCTAATTATTTAGTAATGAGTCTAAGATGTTTGAATCCAAATAACTGTTAGAGATGGCTTCGTGTAGCCCTGAGCCACCCTCTTTACCATCTTGGTGTGCAGCACACAGATTCTGGAGATAATTGGGTATTTTTGAGGCCTCCATTCTTCTGCAGAACTTGTAGTGCTCCCATCTTTCCCTGCCCTTGCCTTATTCCTGTCTCTCTTCTCATCCACTTGTGACTGTTTTCTATTTTTATTCTTGACAAAGGGTCTTTGTCTTTTTAGAGGCTGCTCTTGTTGCTGTAGATGTAAAATGCCTGCTGTGTGGTGTTTGTAATGAAAGAACCGCTCCTGGAAATTAACCAATTCACAGACCTGACTAATTAACTCTGCAGCCACATGGAGCTGTAGAGGAGTGTCAGTGTGGTTTCACTGCTGAGGATGCTGAGCTGGGGGAGAGGGAGAGAAGGGAGGAGGAGAGACCTGTGTCTGTGATCCCAGCTCTTCTCCTGGCCCATTCCACGGGAAGCAAGTAATTTCCCACCTCTGTCCCCCTTTTTCTGTGCATTTGCTCTCTTCTTCAGGGCAGGAGCTGTTTCTCATTATGCCTAGTCAGTACCTTGTGCAGGCAGTCCTTGACCTTGGTGGGGGCACTAATGGTTCCTGTTGTAGAAACAGTAAGTACTGGAGAGACAAAGAGTTATGGAGTCAGATAGCTCCAGATGTCAGTTTGTTCCTTTCTGGGAGTCCTTCCTTTAATATCTCTGCCTCCAGGAGAAGGGCTGCATGGCTTTGAGAAGTGCAAGTTGATTCCTCCATGGTGGCATCACCTTCCATCTCTTCTCCTTCCCTCAGGCCCAAACTAAGTCCTCCCTGGAGCCAGTGAAGAGATTCCTGCAGAACTGCATTGGCTCTTTCACCCTATGGAGCACAGTTTTGACATCAACACATGTGTTTGGAATATATATATGAGGTCACCTATACTATTTCAAGGCTAGATTTTTGACAGGAAAGGTTTCCCTGCATGTATCCTCTCATGGAGGTCTGGTAGGTCCACACTACCTGCCCTGGCTCGCATTTCCTTCCACACATGCCACTGGAGCTTCTCAGGGAGCTCTGTTGAGCATCTGTGCACCTGTGGATGGGGACGAGTCCTCTGCCCAGGGGCCTGCTGAGAGACTGCCAGGACCTTCCCTGACTCACAGGAGGGCCACCTCCTCTTTCTACCAACCGCCTTCCCCAAGCAGGCAGCACAATAACCACAGCTTTTCCTTGCTGGGATGGTGGTTAGGATTGGGCTTGCTGAGTAATGCACAGCTCGGGTGGGTTTCTGAGGCTTGGGGCAGACAGAGTGTGCAAACTAGAAAAACCCCATTCCACCAAGTCCCAGTGGGTTGAAGTGGTGACAGCTGGTGCTGTTTGGGATCAGGGATCATGCCTGATGTTGTGGCTGCATGTGCTCCCAGCTGACACTCAGGACTGAGCAGTGCTGGGACCGTATCCAACGTGCGCCAAGGCAGAGGCACTCAGGCTGCAGACCTAGAATGAGGAAAGGAAGCAGAATAATTGCTGGACGAGGAAGGAGATATATTCAGCTCCTCGATTTAGGCATGCCTTCCCACAGGATTGCTGTGCTGTGCTTGCCAAATGTAAGCTCTGGCCACCAGGGACAACAGAGAAGGAGCTTTTCTGGCAGTTCATGGAAACTCGAGGAGAAGGCTCAGAGCCAGGCAGTGCCCACTGAGGGGAGCAGGACAAGAACTGCCAGGCTGGGATTATATGGGTGTGTGCGTGCTGAGGCATACCTGGCACTGGGGCAGGTGACAAAACACGCCTGGGATCACTTTAGGATGAGTTCTCTGAATTGTTCCATCAGAAGCAAATCTCCTGGTGTCACTCATTCTTCCTTTTTGCTCCCTGTGGATACTGCAAACATCTTCATACCGTGATGCAAAAGGTGGTGCAAGGATGTCCTGCCAGTGAAGACCCAAGTCACTATGCCCACTCAGTACCATGGAGTTCTGTGGATTTCAAAGCTGTGGCCTTGATCCCATGGAGCCATGGCACCTTTTTGAAGCTGTGCATGAAGTAATGAGGGTAAGGTTGTTACAGAAGTCACTGGCTGAAAGGAGGAAGCAGGACTAATACTGGCCCCAAGCCAATTCATGTCCTACCAGCTCTGCTATGCCTGTATGCTCTGCTACAGATCTATCAGCAGCAGAACTCTCTGCTCTGTACTGCAGAGATGTCAGGGTCACCAAGGTGGCAAATGCTGCAGGACCATGCAGATCGGCTTTTCAGGGCATTGGCTGACCTGACAGATGCATGAGGTGTAGCTTTCATAAGAACTGCCTTGTCACCAAGTGTCATCCCCATCACTGTAGATATGTATCCAACTGTAAATCCCAAGTACCTTCAGATCTACCCCTGGTTCGGCAGTCCTGCCTTGCCTCATAAGGATCAACCTGATTATTGCTATGGTTGGTGTCTGTGAACTTGTAGAGAACCTAAAGACAAATGAAAGTTATTGCAGTGTTGAAAGTCTCTTCTTTGTAACTTCATTCTTCAAGTATTTAAGGGTTTGTCAGAGCAGATGGTCAGAGGTCAACTATGAGGGCAGAGCCAGAGCCAAGGAGATGAAAGGATTAACGCAGAAAAACCACTATCTGTGGTTCAACATTTGTGCTTTCAAGTTTTGCCAGGATACCAAGGCTGGAGGTGATGCCAGTCTTCTGTACCTGGCTCACACATGACTTGGAGGCTGCACTCCTCTCCATACCAGATCTGCCACAGGTCTGGAGAACCACCTACTGGACCATGTAGTTCAGAAGAACAACAGCTGAAGACAGTTACTGCAGCAGGGTTTTTTCCCAGAAACTTCAATTGTTAATTTGCCTGATAATAGCAACAGATATCGGGCAGGCAAAAATCAGCAATCAGACACCAATTAGCAGTTTGAAATTTCAATTCCCCTGCTATCCCTCATTCATGGCACCCAGACTCCAAGTCCCAGCTGTAATGTCCCATCTTTGCTAGGTTTCTTTGGACCAACACACACAGGTACACGGCAGTACCATCCCGTGGCCCCATCCCCTCCCCTCCCCTCCCCGCCCAGCCCATCCCCTCCCATCCCATCCCATCCCATCCTGTCCCGTCCCATCCCATCCTGTCCCGTCCCATCCCGTCCCTGTTGTGCTGGCCTAATGCATGCCCTGAGCTTGCCCTGCAGCACTGTAGCCTCTCAGGGACTCCTGGGTGGAAGGTTGGGCTGGGGATCATTTGGGCTGGAGAAAGGGGACAAGAGGAACCCTCCTACAGCACAAACTTCACTTGCAGGTGACTCGAGCACTCTGCCCCAGCTCTGAGAGCAACTGGCTTGTGCTTGAGCTGGAAACATAGTCTTTGTAATTTAGGTTCGTCCACCTGAATCCAACACAAACCTCTGCCTGTCGTGTAACTGCTGCTGTGCAGGACAAGCTGCAAGACCCCGGGCACTACCCCTGGAACCCCCAGGACATCCCTGCCTTGCAGAGCCGTGCTTGGGCAGCTGTGGCAGTGCTGGTCGCTGCTACAAGTGCTGGGTGCAGGCAGAGGAAGGCAGCCAGCTGTGTCCCCTGCGCCCAGAGCTGGTAGGGAAGCACTGTCAGCTCCAGCACTGGCTCCAGCGGCAGCGGGAGGGGGGTGTGTGCAGCTGCAGCATTGGGCAAGAGATGCTAATAGGAAACAGAAACAATTCAAACTGCATGGTGGTGGGAGAAACACTAACAACGTTATGGCTTGGAGCTCTTAAGAGCCCTGCTGGTGAAATAACTGCCGGTGAAATTACGGCTTTTTTCCTTTTCTTTTTTTTTTTTTCATTAGGACACAGAAGTTTTCCAGCTTGTTATACCAGGGCCAACAATATCCTTCAGTGTCAACAGAGGCTTGGGTAAGCCAACATTTTTTCTGCTCAGCAAGAAGAGCAGCACGTTGTATGCCTTTCCAGTGTGCTAGTCCCTAAGAGCACTGCCTGTCTCCTCAGTCTGTGGGCAGGGAGGAGTGCAGGGGTGTCCCTGGCAGGGCAGCAGCGGCTCTCAGGGGAGTGCTGTCCCTCTTTCTCAGCACAAGTCCCCAAGGCAAGCGCATTGCAAATGTCACCCTTTGGAGAGAGAGGCTGGGAGGGCTGGGGCGAGTCCTTTTTTCCTCTGGGAGGTGGCAGAGCACATTCTGGATAATCACTTCATGCTGCTTGGGAGTGGTGCATAGTTTGGTTTCTCTTTGGTTGTGTTAATTGTGTGGTAAGGTGCCTAGAGCCTTCTATTGGCATCTTTATTTATTCAAATACAAATGAAGAAGGCATTAAATCAATTGTTCTTTTTTCTTTGCTCTCGCTTGCCTTATCATTGTTTCTATCACGTACTCTTAGCTGTACTGGGCTTTTGCTCTTTCAGCTGAATCAGTGAGATCACTAAGTGAGAGTCCCAGGCTGAATTTCCTGCAGACTCACGGAGGCTGCCCTGAGGAAGCACACCTTTCATTGCTGGCTTTCTCGTACTGCTATTTCACTTACATTTCAGGGCACTTCCTAACCTTACTTGCTGACCAAAATTTCCGTCTGTGACCCCTTGCATGCCTAACCCTCCTGCAATGCAAAAACAAAGAAAAAAAGCTGCACAGTATGGCATTCACTGTGTAGAATACATTTCTCTTACTCCTTCAGCTACTCTGCCTTTAATCTGGATGGGCTAAATCTGTGTTACTCAATTGACCCCTCTACTATTTTAGCCCCTCAATCCTATAGCTAGGAGCAGATCCCAGTATTCCTGGATTTGATAATTCTCCTGCTATTTAGCAAGTAGTTTTTAACCAAATAGTAAGCTAGGAGTTGAGGCCCTCTCTCCTCGCCAAACTCCATAAAATATAATTACTCCTGGAGTTCAAGTGGTGGCATGTTTTGTGAGAGATCTGGAAGCCTAGTATGCAGCTTTCAGATAGACATTGTAATTGTGCTTATGATTATCCCCCCCTCCTTTTTTGTTCCCAACGATTCATTAAATTCGCATATTGAAAACTTGCTGGAAAACTGTGGTACCTGTCCACAATCTGCTCACCGTGGTCTGACAGAGATCAAAATACATCTATGCTGATTTGGGGGCATTTATTATGTGTATGGACCAGTGAAATCAGAAGTGTGGGGTCCTGAGGGCTGAGGTGTCTGCATCTCTCCTTGTGTGCCAGTAGCAGGTCAAAGGCAGACTTGGTCCTTCCCAGAGGTACAACTTAGTCTGCACCATGCAGAGATCAGAGCAAGGGACACTTCACCAGGGAGTGGGTTCCCTCTGCTTGGAGTCTTCTTTTCTTGTAAACTTTGACACTTCTTTGTCTCTGGTGATATCTACTGCAGGGGGATGCTGGCTTCATTGCTTGCCCTAAATTCTGTTGTACTTACCTCATTACTCTCCTAATGACAAGCTGACAAATGCTTTTGCCTGATTTACTGGCGGTGTTACAGGTGTGTGCAACACTTGTCAGTACCTTGCTACTACATGCCTAATTTTTCAAATGGCTGGGTGTGCTTGCTTCCTTTGCAAAATGTCCCTGCACATTTACTTGGTGTTATCCCTCTGCCCTGGGCTTTACCACATCTCTGCACCCAAAGCTTCCAGAGCTATGCCCTAGAATTTAAAGAAATCATGGAATCTTGGAACACTTTGAGTTGTAAGGGACCTTAAAGATCCTCCTAATTCCAAATCCTCCTGCCATGGGCAGGGACACCTTCCACTAGACCAGGTTGCTCCAAGCCCGATCCAACCTGGTCTTGAACACTTCCAAGGATAGGGTACCCACAGCTTCACTGGGCAACCTGTGCCAAGGTCCCATCGGACTCACTCCACCTCTCCAAAAATATAAATCAGGCCCTACATGCATTGATGTAAGTGGCCTTTGGATAAGAAGGGAACAGAGGAATGGCATGATGCAGGAGCCCTTTCACCTCGTTGTGGGTACACTGGACCAAGGATAGTCTGGCACCCACCCTGGGACGGGCAGCAGGGCAGGAGATGTCCCTGCTCAAACCCTTGCCAGGAACTCCTGCCTGCCACAGCCATCGGCATAGATTTCCACTCCACCTTTCACCTCTTATCTCTTGATCGTTTTAAGGACATTTTCATTGATCAAACCCCAGGAAACAGACCTTTCCACCACCTACACGAGCGCATCACTGAGCCCAAACACAGCTTTTGGGGCAAGGGAGCACAGCAGGTGAGAGGTCTCCAGGCATCACACGACAACGGAGCGGCAACTGCTCGGGAAGGGAGGAACACCAACATTTCATGCACACATTTCTCCACCAGTTGGGCAGAGCTCTCCTGCTCTTCTCCTGGCTGTGTTGCTAGGAGAGGAGCGCTCTGCCCTCCTCATGGCTATGAATAGCTCTCGCTTGTTTATCCAGCCCAGCTCCGCCTGCTGGTTACAACCACAGCCGGCACCACCTCACGGCATGACACCACCGGGAAACAATGCGACTGCCAGGGAACAGCCCCCTCCGGCTCAGGACGCTTCAGGATACCTCTGGTGCACAGCTCCA
The DNA here is from genome assembly GCA_035041345.1 of Poliocrania exsul. Lineage (NCBI taxonomy): Eukaryota > Metazoa > Chordata > Aves > Passeriformes > Thamnophilidae > Poliocrania > Poliocrania exsul. The sequence goes on from JAWWLZ010000001.1 coordinate 5,284,150, forward strand.
GAGCCACCCTTCTCCTTGTCTTACCACACTCCCCGGCGCATCCTCTGCCTCCAGCAGAACGGGCTAAACCCAGTGGAACGGTGCACTGTCACTCCCAGAGAGCAATGCTGAGAGCCAGAACCTGAAAATCAGGGCACCAGCTCAGAAATCCTGCTCCAAAACATAAACACACACAACCACTTCAGGGTCCTTTTCTGCTATTCCAGTGTCAGAGCCTTTCACAAGCTAGAAAAGTTAGTTTTCTTTATTTAGTGAAGGCTGAGATTCTTGTGTAAGCCCATGAATCTAAGACCAGGGACTTCAAGAAAAGTAACAGATGGCTTGAAAATTGGCAATAATGGGATTCCTGCGATTTTCTTGAGAATATTTTGTCTGAGGTCTGACCGGGAATGAAACATCTATAGCAATGAAATTAGACGGGTTGTATTGGCAATGAGAAATACTACTGGGGTTGAGCAAAAGACTCTCCAGAGTGCTGCAAAGTGTGACCAAGCACAGCCTTTAAGAACATTTACTCCAAGGGACGAGGGATAGGCAGCAAACACAACTAGTCTGCACATTATGAGACGGGATGTGTGTGTACAAGTAACCAGAGAGAGCTGTGGAAGTTCAGAGAAGCAGAGCAGACACAAAACTGAAGCTTTTGGAACAGCCTGGGCACTCAGCTAAGAATAAGCACTGGGCAAGACAGAGCAACACAGACCAGAAGATCCATGGGTTGTGCTGCCCAGGTGCAGATGATCCACCCCTTCTTTTTCAGCATCATGAGCTTCCACATGTGCCTATTTTATTGGACATCTTGTCTTTCACCACTTTGGAATTTTGTTGGGATGAAATCTCAATACTACATACGCTTATCCAGAATTTCCACATGCCCATCAGGCCTTTTGGATAGTTGGGCTGCTGAACATGCAGAAATTCAGGATAGGTTGACTGCACACTGGGGAGGTGAACTGTATAGCATTCATGCACTATGTCTAATGAATCCCAAAATTGTCAGACCTGCTGTGCATATGCTGTGCAGATGATTTGCATATGTACAGTTTGCCCAGTGCGCTCTGAAGGTGTCTGGTCTACCCTGCATGTGCAGAACATCTATATGGTGCAGCTGTACATATTCCTGCTTGAGAAACAGGACAGACATAGGGGTTTTTTGCACATTCATGATGTATTTGTAGAGCAGGGAACAGCTTCAGTGCAGGAGGCAAGGAAACTTAAGTATATTCAGATGTATGAAGACTAGGCTGTCCTATCCCACGCTACTTATTTTACAGCAGTCACCTATATATAACTGAGATCAAGGTCCTATTATTTAAGACCTTGTACAGGCACATAGTGAAATGATGTTATTTTCCCTGCTGCCCCTCTAAAGCCCCACCATATAATCTAAACTAGTAGAAATGCAAGAAAGGGGCATTGCAGTTCTTCCTTGAGAGACGATGAGTCAAATAAAAGGAAGTTCCTGGTCTCCTACAGCAGCACACAGGTGAATTTTAGATGCATGAGTGCAAAATATGATTCTGCAAATCCTTGTTCAGCTCGTATGTTGCACTGGGGGTGCCCAGATTGCTCAAGCACACCAGATTTGATAATGAGGTCCCACAGCTTCCGTAGCTCTGCTCCACATCTACCTCTTGACAAGGTTAAGCACAATGACAGCAGCAGGAGAAGCCAGACATGAAATGCCTCCTTGCCTAGGGGAGCATAACTCCAGGATGCGCTCTGTGCGAGCTCCCAAAGAGGATGACACTTCTTTTTAAGGTGCAATGTCCAAAGGGGTTAAAGCACCCATGGAGGATATATGGAAGACCTATATCTGTGCTGTCTCCTCTCCCTCAGGGCTTTCATGTCTGCATCTCCCATGGATGTGGTCCAGCTCCCAAGGTGTCGGCTGTTTTGGAGAGAGAGGGCATACTCACCTTTTCTGCCAAAGGCATTATGATTTTCTTAAAACAGTTGTGGCTTCCCTGGGCGCACACACACCCAGAAGAGGAAGCATCTGCTGGAATCACCAGGCCTGGCTATTTGGGGTTTCTGCAAAGAGGAGGGGGAAGCCCACGCTCCAGTTCACTCTTAGTGACCACTTCTGACTTTCACCTCATGCCTCTTTAACATAAAGTTCATAAACAGGAGCTGGGCAAAGGGACCCATGTTTTCCCTCATACGTGAAGTGCCATGAGATCAATGAGATTAAACATGTGCTTACATGCTGTCCTGAATTGGGGCCATGAGGAGAGCAATGGGAAAGTAAACAGTAGGGAAACATTATGGAAATGAAGGAAGAGGGAAAATCCACCCTGCTAAGTGCAACAGCTCTCAGCAGTTGCAAGAAGATATGGCCTCACTCAGAGCTGATTAGGCATTAGAAGTCCAGGGACTGGAAAAGAAGACCAAGTCATCTTCATCAAGGTTGAAAGGCATCCCAAAAGATGAGACTTGGAGCAGAGAAGAAAGGCTACCCATTTGGTGCAGCAGTCCCCAGAGGAGGTAAGTTTAGCTTAAGTTGTTTTACTCCATTAACAGAATGTTGATCCTTGAAATGATCAGGATTCAACTTGTGACAATACAAATCAGAAACTTTGAGCTGGATGACAGGCTCAGGAGATGTGTCAGAGCCTTTCTGCAGAACCCTGGGCTCCCACGAGCATGGCTGCAGCCCTACATCCTCCTGGGGAGGCTGTGGGAGATGAAGCTGGACGTGACGACCACTCTGCACATAATCTGGCTTTGCTTTCAACAGGCTGAGTGTGGCAGTCATCCTCTTTTGAGGACCTGCAGTGCCAGCTCTGAGCACTTGCCAAGACAGCCTGCTCAGCGACACCATGGCAAAAGCTTTGGTGAGAGTGTGCTCTACCAAATCCCGAGTGCCTAAATGGCACAAATGTCTTGATTTGGTTTTCCTGCCTGTTAAAAAAAAATCTAGATTCTATGTTATTCCATTTTTTTACATTCTCCACATTGTGCTCAGACCTTTCACCCAGATCTCTTGGTGCTACCTTGCTCTTCCAGCTGGGAAATTTGTAGGTGTGTCTCTGATTTTCCAGCCTTCTCTTCTGGCTTTGCTCTTCCACTTCTCCTTTCTCCCAAGTCTATCTTGGTTGCAGTTTCCCTTCACCACTCGACCTCTATTTTTCTTTCCTGGGAAGGACCTCATTTGCATCTGTCATAGTATCCATGCTACAAATGAGACTTGGCTAAGATTTCTTACAGCAAAAATGTGACTTGTGTAAGACTTTTAAGTTTTGGGGGGATTGTAGCAACTCTATTTTTGGGAAGTGGCTTTTCGAGCTCTTGAATTAAAAAATGTACATTCTCCCTTCTGCCACAGGTTCAGAATATGACCTTGAGTAGGTCACTTCATCTGCCTCAATCTGTTTTAACACTTGTTAAATTGAGATAAAAATAGTTGCCTGGGTTAGTAAAATGTCTTTGGGACCACTGGACAACAAAAACTATCCAGGAGGTGATTATCATGATTATTGTAATTACTTTTATTAAATGAAACCAGCTGATGCTTGTGCAACACTCTTCTGGACTCCGCAGACCTTTTCGGCTGAGACTCAGAGAAAAAAAAAACTTTTGTTGTCCCTGGACAGGGATGTGTTTTTTGAGATTGAGCTTTGTGGTTTTGTTACGAAACGTATGACAGTCGGTCATGTGGTTTGCTTTCTGGGCCGGCTGAACCCTGCTGAATCCCTACATAAGGCAGCAGAGTTTAATGATTCACGCGGGCTGTGTTTTGGTTTAGATTTTGCTGGACGGACGCCGTGCAAACCTGCATGGCCAGGGAACCCTTCGGGGTGAAGTCACAGAAAAAACTTTGCTCACATCTCTGCGAGTCTGGGGCATTGAAATCACTGAAAAAAA
>JAWWLZ010000001.1:5288116-5315352 GCA_035041345.1 Poliocrania exsul
ACCCTTCGGGGTGAAGTCACAGAAAAAACTTTGCTCACATCTCTGCGAGTCTGGGGCATTGAAATCACTGAAAAAAACCCAAAAACTTAGCTCAAATCTCTACAAGCCTCGGACATTGAAGTCAGTGAAAAAACAGCTCAAAACTCTACAAGCCTGGGACATTGCAGTCAGTGAAAAACTTAAGTCTCTGCGAGCCTGGGACATTGAGGGCACAGAAAAAACTTTGCTCAAATCTCTGCGAGCCTGACCCCAACACGGCCCTGCGGTTGGGCAAGACCCTTTTAGGGTGTCTTGGGTTCTAAGAGCCTGCCATACCTTGAGACACCATGACTTTCCCACTGGAGAACTGAGCTCTCCCGCTTTTTACAGCAGTGGGGAGAGCTGCAAAAATTTTTGGGAGGGCTTGTTTTTCCTTTGTGATTCCTCCCTCGCCCTTGCCGCCGCAGGGTGAGGTTGCCACCGAGCCCATGGCAGTGGGTCCGCACCGCTCGGTTATCTGCAGGACCTTGGAGCGGGGGGGAAATGGGGCGAATTCCCGGCTGGCGCATCCCGGCGGAGCCTCAGCGCCGGGAGCCATGGTTCGTGGCGGCGCTGCCCAGGGTGGGACGCGGCGGGATCGCGCTCTCCCCGTGGCGGGTCTGGCGCTCCCTTCCCTGCTGGAATGAGTCTGGAACCCCTCGGTGCATCCCGGCGAGGGGTAAAGCGGCGCCTGCCGCGTTCGCGGGCGCCCTTCGCCCTGCCCCGCGCTGTCACCGGAGTTGGAGTTCGCATGGAGGAGGCCGGCGGAGGAGGAGGAGGAGGGAGGCGGGAGGCGGGAGGAGGAGGAGGAGGGAGGGGGCCGCCTTGTTTGTGGCTTGTCAGCAGCCGCTGGAGACAAGCCTCCATGTGTGAAAGCCGCTTGGCATGAATGCCTGGGCCGTACCAAGCGCCGCGGCGCCCGCGGGGGGAGGCGGCCCCGCCGCCCCGCCGCCCCGCGCAGACAAAAGGCCCGGCACGGCTTCCCCGTGAGTTTTCCCGGTGCTGCCGTAGCGCCCGCCCGCTCCCCGCCATGGCCGCCTGAGCCAGGTAAGCGCCGGCCCGCGACCCGAGGGGACGGGGCTGCCGCCGCCGCCGCTCCCCCGGGGCGCTCCCCGCCCGCCGCCTCTCCCGCGGTGCGGGCACTGTGTGCGGTGGCGCGGGCGGGATGCTGCGTGTGCCGCGGGCAGCCCCGCATCCCTGCCCAGCCCTGCATCCCTGCCCGACCCCCCATCGCTGCCCGGCCCCGCATCCCCGCCCAGCCCTGCATCCCTGCCCAGCCCCGCATCGCTGCCCGGCCCCGCACCGCTGCCCGGCCCCGCATCGCTGCCTGGCCACGCATCGCTGCCCGGCCCCGGGGCATAGCTGCCCGGCCCCGCATCGCTGCCGGGCTCCCTCCTGCTCGGCCGCCCAAAGTTTTGCGGCGGCCGTGCCTCAGTTTCCTTCCCCGACTCAGTTTCCACCCCCGACTCAGCCTCCCCACCGCGGGGCGATGCCGGCGCTGAGTGCGGAAGGCACAAAAAGCGCCTCCTTCTCCACCTGTTGGCTCCTGTCCCGCCGGCTTTTGGGGATGGGGATGGGGCGTGGGGGGAAGCCCCGCGGGAAGGGTGGAAAAGCCGAGGTCTTTTGTCAGCGCTCCATCCCGCTCCCTCCGGAGCCGGGCAGAGCGCCGCGGGGATGGGAGATGTGTTTTTTTTCCTCCCTCCGGGATGTCGGGAGATTAGACGAGATGTATTTACAGTTGCCGTTTATCGGCAAGTAAATATCGAGCTCGGCGTGAGAGCAGCAATGCTTTGCTTGCTCGCTTGCCGGAGGTTTTGTAGCTGTTAACCTGCTGTTGGTGAGGTGATAATGTGCAAGAGCGAAAAAAAAAAAGGAAATAAAGGACAGAGGGGAGAGAAACGCTGATCCTCACTCCCGGGCTCATCACGACATCGGCATTGGTTTTGGTTAAAATTTGGGGGGGATATTTTATTCCTTTTGGCATGAGGCACAGAAAGCCGCCTGAAATACTAGGTGTATCCTCACGAGGTCTTTTAAGTTTGTCGTGTGCCATCACTGAGGTTTCATTGATTCTAGTTGTTTTGTTAAAAAATAACCTACAAGAATCTGAGCTGCACAAACGTTCGTCATCATAATGTCCTGACACAACCTATGCGAGGCAAGAGCCGAAAGAGGGGGAGAGAGTGAGGATATGTGCTTTCCCAGTCAAGGCTGGGAGGAGAGCATCATGTGTTGAAGAATATGAGCAGAAATGGGAGATGGGGGGAGGGAGTCTAAATTGTCCTGAGACCCTATTCAATCCAGCAAGGAAGATGGAGGATCTTGCTGCTGCAAAAAAAATGTACAGCAGAAATCTCAGCCAGCTTCTCTCTGACTTGTTACCTCCCTTCAAAAAATAAATAAATAAGCAGAGAAAGAATCAAAGCGAAGCCCCATGATTTGCTGTAACGTTTTCCATGATACCTTTATCCTGCATGCTTTACAGTCAGAGAGTCCAGTGATGGAGGTATGTGAGAGGCAGGGAGAGAGACTCTGAGGTTTATCGTCACAGAAGGGGGAGAAGTATCAGATCATGTTTGAAAGGAGACTTGTCAGGCAATGAGGTAGGGAGGAAAAATGCCTATTCCAGGCAGCTGGACCTGGAGAGGAGAAGGAGGTGGCTCCAGCTACGGTTCTGAGGATGGGTGGAAAACCTGTGGAGAGGGGATGTAGACACATGGAGGAGTGGGGAGGAAGGATGTCTAAGGAAGACCTTGGACCCTCTTCTTGGAGGGCTTTTAGAAGAGGGGGAATTTTGAACTGAATCAGGACATAAGCAAGGTTGAGTGTGATAGCTCAGCAGGACTTTTCAACGTGGAAGAATGCAGAGGTTGAGTTTTCCGTCTTGGCAGAGTTTGGGGCATTTGGTGGGGGAAAGAGGTTTTTGTAGGCAGTTCCAGGGGTGTATGCAACTTGGACAAGGATTCCAGCTGAGGAGATGGGAAGAGAACATGTGGTTTGACTTTTCCATAGGTAGTTTGTCTGGTAAAGAGACCTTCTGTTAAAATGTGTCTATAAATTTCTGTTCATTTCATTGGAATCTGGCAATAGCAAGGAGAAAATATCTATCCCTTGTGAAAATAAGTGTGGGGATGGAAAAAAGCTTCATCAAGAACACTTCCATCCACCCAGCACCTCCACACACATGGAAACAGCAAGTTTGTGCAAACACACCTGCCTGTGTAGCACATCCTTCCTCTTGAGGGGCAATGTGCACGTGTTGTAAGCGTGGCTCCTGCACAGACACAGCCCAATTCTTGTGTTTTCCTCAGTTTACAGAATAGTTTATTCTATCAGCCTGGTAGCGGTAGTGTTTGACAGCCAACTTTGCGATAGCGCGAATCGCAACGTGAGGGGGCTAAGGCTTGAAACCAGTGTGTGCCATGTTTTAGCTTTCCCATTCACGGCAGCATTCCCATGATGGAGCAGGCACATACCACAGGCATTGCATGCACAAGTGATGCCATAAAAATGTTATGCACATCCACATGCAGAGGACGCATCCCGGGTCAAACGTACTCCAAGTTGCTCTCTTTGAGAAGAAGCTGAAGCAGCATCAGCTCATTGCAGACAGAGCTCACATGCTGCTCCCACACACACAGGTCACACGTGTGCATGCTCCACCTTTCCTCTCCAGGATCACCTGTTTGAATTCCAGCTGGGTTGGCAGTATGGGGAAGTTTTGCACTCCCATGCACGGGGATTTGATGGCCTTTCTGTTCCAACTTGGCACTGGATGGGCTTGAGCCACAAAAGCTTAACAACAGGGAACACTAATGAGCCCCTGCTTGGCATACTGAGAAGAAAGGCCAAGGGCTGATGGGCATAAAAACAGTGGCATGGAGCCCCTCGGCCAGAGCCTGAGCCTCGGCATGAAGGCTGGGAAGGGAGCAGAGTCTCTGGAGTCAGGAACAAGACAGCAGCGCTGCAGCAAAGGCATGAGAGGAGACCATGTTGGGGGGAAGGAGAGCAGGCTGCTGTTTCCACATCATCTGAAAACTCAACCTGCTGTCAGGACAGAAGGAAGGCTTGTGCATATTTTATGTCACTTTTCTCCTTCTAGGACAAGCTGCTGATCTGATCAGCTATGCACTTTAAAATCCTCAACGCGCCAATCAGCAAGTATGACTTGAGGCCAATAACCAGCCTTGGCCTCCTGCCTCCACTCCTTTGTGGACATCCCATGCCGCCCTTCCCTGGAGAACGTGTGCACAATTAAACCCTGCACGCCACTTCTCAACTACGGCATGGGATGTGACTGGCTGCATGGAGACGGGGACAGAAAATGGCAACGTGTCAGGGCTGGGGGGGCGGAGGCAAGGAGGGGAGTTGGCCATTTCTTATGCTGTTTGCTGATGTCTAGAAGGAGACTAAATGGGTGAATCAGTTTTCCTTTGAACTGGTGGTGTGTTGCTCCAGTCAGCTGCCCTCACCTCTGAGGTCTCCAGTGGCAGCACAGGAGCTGATGGGACTGGCAGTAAGCAAAACGTGTTTCACTCTTTCAGCCTGAATTTTGTAGGGGGTTGCCAGGCAAGAGGATTTTTCCTCAGCAGTTTTTCAGTAATGCTTCTATGTGGCAGAGCCAGTCGAGCCACTGGCATTGCTCCTACCCTCTGGAGATGTGAGCAGCACCAATGCTCCCTGCCCTGCACCTAAGGGTGTAGTTCTGACAGCAGCGTCACACACGCTAACACATTATTCCTGTGTCATATAAGCAAACTCACTGCCCTGAAACACCATTTTGGGACACATGGGGAAGCAAGTATTTTTGCTGGGTGATGCAGAGTTATGCATCTAGTTGAGTTAAGGTCGCCCCTGCTTTATCCTTCACTTGTCCCGTTCGAGAAATGGCCATCTCGGCCGTGGAGGTCTCACAGAACTTGAGATCCTGACGCTGATTTTATGGCCTTAGGCAAATTGCTTTAAAGCTCTGCTTGATCTTCCTGCTGAAATCTGCAGTGGGGGTAATGCCTGCCCAGCTCCCAGGGAAGGAGCAGCACATGGGATGGGTTGTGTACGTCTGTGCTCCTGTGCAGACACTGCGGGCTCGCACACCGCCCCACAAACAAAGCGTGTGGGTTTGCACCGAGCGTGACTCATGCTACGATAAATGTTGCTAGAAGTATGTGCACACTCGGTGTTCTGTTGGACAGTGGATCCTGTTTTGTCCTTCCAGCAGAAAACAGTGCAACTTGCCAGTGACATGGGCTGTACATGTATTCCCATAACAACAATATTATAAACATATGGTAAACCTGGTGTAACAACTGCAGTCCTTGTCTCCACGCAAAACAAGGAGCCGGTTAACAAAAACTTGAGGCTGTCTGGGGCTGGTATCTCCCCAGACTGTGATCTCATCAGCTTTCCCAAGCTAACCTCAACCTGGTCACTGCTTGGATTGTAAACCGGGAGCAGAGAGGAGGGGGTGGTCCGAGACCAGTTTGCAGGAATGGCTGTTTGTGATTCAGTTCACTTCCCTGTGACTCAGAACTGAACCATCCCTTGGTGGGGTATTTGGGGATAGTACACTTCAGACGTCGCCCATCAGTCTAGTTCTTAGAAGTTCTGCAGTACTCGGCCTTGCTTACAACTGGGTTTTCTCAGCATCTTTTGTGAAAACAAGACCCTAAAAGCTTCTTCTGACTACTAAAGACGCCATGGTAATTTTTGCCAAAAGAAGAAGGGGGAGTGGTCTTAGCCCTGGGCACTTTGCCAGATTCGAGCTCAGGAAATTGCAGTCTATCTAGGTAAAACTCCCTATAGTTTAAATGAAAAAAAGTATTCATCTCTTACTGTCTTAAAGGGTAAGCACTGTGTTTCTCTGGAGCCTTAAATAGTCAGTACATTCTGGCTGGAGAGGTGGTTACAGTTGCTTGCTGGGAGAAGAATTTTTTTATGCAAAAACTGGGGCTTTTTTTTGCATTTTTTGGATGCTTCTAATTGCAAAATGCTGTATACATTTTAAGTTATTGCAAAGCTTGAATGGATATGTGGATCAACATACAAATGTAAGTGCAAGGGAATATGCTGGTGTGGTGTTTGCATGAGGAGCAAGCGCAGTGAACAAATACATGTCTTTTCTGTGGCAGAAAAATAAGGACCAGGTTTTTAGTCTCGTGCGTGTGCATCTGGGGCTGGATTTTGTATGTTTAGCAGCAATTGCTTTTGTAAGCTGCTGCTAAGGCACGTAACTGGCTGTGTGCAATTGCAGTAATGGAATGTGAAAATGCAACTAACACACAGACCTGTAATCTTGCATGCAAAATACTGCTAGTCTAGGTCTCCAGGTACAAAAAATGGTCTGAGATTGTACTTGCCTTTCCATTTAACTGAGTTCACCTGCATTTTTCAGGTGGCAGCTCTGTGTATGGAGTGCTGAATGATTATCCTTCTATTTTTGCTCCAAGAAGGAGGAAATTAAATCATTACTAGTGATCGTGGTAGTGCGTGTATTGTGATAAGCTCAGGATGGAGTTGGTTGGGGGGGTTGCATTGAAAATTCTGTAGCTCTTTGAAATCATGGGGAAATCCGTGGGCAAAGAAGGAGAGCTAAGAGGAGAACTTCTATTCCCCCCACAGACAAGGAGTATTGAATTATTGAGTTGGTCAGTGGTGCCAGGACCTGCCTTACCTTCTGCCAAATGCGGTACATTCAGGGCCCCCAAAAAACAGAATGTGCATTTGGGCACAGGTGGATGCAGGGATAAATATCAACACTGGAAAGAGTGTCTTTGGCTATTCCAGCCCAGGGCAGTGCGAACCCCTGAAGTGTGAAACAGATTTCCTCCTCCTCAGTCAGCAGATGTGTCTCAGCCCTGCCCTAGTGAGGCACTGGCAGCTGGGGGGACACACAGGAGAACAGCTCACTTTCTCTGCCACTTCACTCTCCAGCTTCTCTGGTGACAGTGATAACAAAGGGCTGCTCAGCATTAGGTGATATGGATCTCTCAGCCCACTAAACCTGAGTCCTGCAGGCTTCTCACTAGCCCTTGGGGCTTGGGTGTCACTGCACACTCGCAACCTGGGGTGGCCTGGGACAGTCCCCCTGGAGACTGAAGGCTGAACCATCTCCAGGAGTTCTGGAAGCACAGATTTCTTCTTTACTGAAGATAATGATTTTATTTTTATTTTGGGGTTATTTCTTGCCATCCTGGGTCCTTGACTGCAATCACTTCCATTTTGCATGCTGCTCTTTGTAATTGAATCTATCGATGTATATTTAATCCACTTGGCACCATGGTTGGTAACCAGGCACTGCTTCCCAGCCTTCTGTCACTTGTTTTCACAATTACCGTCTGAAGTTCGGGTGGGTGCCTGTCGCTCAGCTCTGTGCCCAATTGCTAGACTGTCTTGGAAAACCTGTGCTTGACAGTCAAGTCCATAGCTGGTGCAGCGCCTGTCCTGGGGTCTGGACATCAGCCAGGTGTGCAGGACCTGGGTCATGGAAGCTAAGCCTGTTGGGTTTAATTCTCCTCTCTGCCACTGATTTGCTTTGTGTGATCATGGGCAAGTCCTTTAACCTCAGATGGCCTCAGCTGAGTTATCTACTACAGAAAGGTGTTGTAATGCTTAATTATTGCCGGCTCTTCAGAAACCCCTGGCGGGGAAAAAATGCATTTTATTCAGAAATGTCTCTGACCTCCCTGGCCTTTCTAAGCCATCTCAGTGGTGCTAGGAAATACTCTTTTTCCTCCCTCAATAATGTTTCTTCAATTTTTCATCTGTACATTCACCCACTCTTTCAGCTGCATGTAAAAATGCCAAGCTGTCTGAAGTCATGGAAATATTTTTATAAACTTGACAGCCACGACAAACATTCCTCCTTGGCAATAAACAAACAAGGTACACAACCTGCCATTAACATCAGTTTATAGCAGAGACGACCTTCGTCACTCATTGATGAGGGAATCTGAGACAATTCCTGTGCTAGTAAGCCATAAAGCAGAGTTGTCTGCGATTAGGAAAATACTGGATCCTTTGGGTTCCTGTGTGCAGTGAGCAACTGGGAAGCTCTGTTTGCCCAGGTGTATGCGGGAGGTTGAGCAGGCACTAAGTATTTGGTTTATTCAAGGCTCTTATAAACTGTTTGGCTTGGGTGTATGTGTGTCACTGGGGGCTTGGTGTTTGTTTGTATGCACAAAGAGCCTGTTTTCCATAGTGGCATTTGAAACATAAAGGTGGTACAAATTCAACTGCATAAATGTTACTGAAAAAAAAAAATAAGCTGCAAGTGAAAGATGTTTCTGAGCATTGCAGGGGCAGAGCCCCTGTTGTGCAGCCTCCCACACACCCCCCTTCCATTTTCCTTGTGGCGGGCTGTGAGCTGGTGGGGTTGCAAGTACCTGAACCCACACTGCAACATCTTCTCCCTGTGGGCAATTCTCCACGTAAGCACTCAGACAGTGCTTGTTTTGGTGTGTTCTGGGTTAATTTGCTCTGAACACCTCTAAACCCAGATCTCCAGAGACACTGGTGGTGCTGGCAAAAAAGAGTAGCTATCCCTCTTTTTCTTATATTACTCTGGGTTATCTCTTATTTTTCTAGAGGGCCGTCTTCCTACTATCTTTGAATAGTGGACTATTTCTGATGTGCTCAGGAGAAGAAAATCTGTTCTTCACCTGTATCTCTGATGGAAGACTCAAAGCAGGGAGCTAAGCTTCTTTATACCACCTTATTCACTGCCTCTCAGTCTTTGCACCTTAGTTCCTCCTTTCTTAAAACAAGGATGACAACCTCCACTCTGCTTCCACAAAGCCTTTGAAAACTAAGGAGAAAAACATGCAAGGCATTTGTCTTCCTTCTCCAGGAAACCATAAATCCCTCCTCCCCTCTCTTTCCTCTCCCTTCTCCCTTTTCTCCTCTCTCCACTCTCCTCTCCTCTTTCCCCCTTTCCTCTCATTTTAAGAGTTATTATTATATTCTGTCCCTCTAGGTCTCCTCTACTTCCACCGCTCTTGCAATCTGTCTCTCTCTGCTGTTTCCATATCCCCTTCTATTTGCAGCTCTCTTCCTTCTGTTCATGTCATTTTCTTCTCTCACCCTGTATCTCCTACCCTCCCCCACTATTCATGCGCCGCACACTCCTATCGCTTCTCCCTGGTTTATCCTCCAAATTCCTCCCGTATGTGTCTCTGCCCTTTTTATTGTCCCCGGCAGCCTGGCTGCCTGGGAGCTGCCTGGGAGCTGGCTGGCCAGGGCCGGAGGGAGAAGGACAGGGCGTGGGATCAGCTGGACAGCCCCCTGCTGCGGCCAGGCGGGGTGGAGCTGCCCTCTGAGGCAGCAAGGTGAGACTCCCTCCACTTGTGTGCCGCCGGCTTTGGAGGGAGCCGCCTCAAGTCTCGTTCTGAGCCCCAGCACGGTTGTCACTTTAATGTCTGAGTACTTTATTTCTGCCTGGAAGCTTGATGAAGTCTGTGGTCTGAAATTTTGTCTCCTGACGTCACCTTACCTCCTTGGACATGACCTTGTGACTTATGCTGGTCCTGGCCCATTGTCCTACTCCCGTTCTGCCAACTTCCCCATGGCTTTAGACACTTTGTCCTGGAAACATGGATTGTGTTGTGCCTGGCAGTGTGGTGGTATCTGGTTGTTGAGAGGAGGGTGACTGTCCCACTGTGTCACTTCCAGCTGAGTTCAGGGTCCTGTGCTCTGCCAGGGAAAGCCAAGATGGAGGAAGGAGAGGAATAACACCAAAGGTCTGGAGAGGCCTCTGCATCTTGTTGGAGAGTTGCATTGAGCCCACAAGCCAGTGCCAGCAGGTCAGGACAGCTGTGCTCATTCCTGGGAGACCTTTGCTTAGCAGGGGAAGAGAGTTGCTGTTGCAACAGGAACAACAGGGTCACTGGATTAGGGAGAACCCCTCTCCCATCTGCCTGAGAAAGCCACCTGATCCCAAGAAGAGGCTATCCCACTATCTGGTGTAAACAGTTTCCTCCAGGTCAGCCAAAGTGGATGGAGTGTATTTAACTGCCTCTCTTCAGAAATGGGATTTTGGCTGCAAGGATCCTGTCCAGCAGCAACAATTGAAAGATGGTAGTTTTTTTATATCCCTTCATGAACTCTGTTTTATTCCCACAATAGGGACATGTGGCATGGAGATGATCCTTCCTCAGGGCAGGGAGAGTTGGCTGCATCTAGGCTGATGGGAGAGACAGGCAAATCAGGGCTCCTCAGGTGTTCTGACAGCAAGGCACAAAGAGGTCACCCAGACGGCCACGTGCTGAAGTTCATCCAGTGTCCCACAGGACAGGACATGGTGACTTTCTGGCCTCCACTGGAGTTTAGCTCTGTTCCTGGGTGGCACCACATTTGCCCCTGCCAGGCATCAGTCAGTCCCAAGCTCATTAAAATCATGAGCCTCAGCTCTCCTGACCAGACAGTTCCTGCTTTCTCCCTTCTGTCTCTTCCTTGGTGTGCTGAGATCCCTCATGCTCCATGCAAGGTGCTGTACACCTTTTCCCATTTTTCCCACAGCCGTTTCTCTCCATACCTGCTTCACCTGTTTTACCTGCTTTTTCCTTCCTGCTCTGCCTCTGGGCTAGGTCTCTCTCCAGACTGTCTAAAACCCTCTACTTCGTTTGCCTTCCCGTCTGGGCTTCCTTGTCTCTCTGGTCATGCCATGCATTGTCAGCAGCTGGGGCAAAAGGAACATTTCAAGAGCAGGGCAGAAGACTGTCATGGAGAGCAGAGGGGGAAGGCAGATTCCTAAATCAGGGTCCATCTCTTGCTGATGTCTTTGGCCTCTCTCAGCTGTGTGCTGTTAACTACACTGCAGAAGTCCCCTTTTCCCAGAAGTGTGATTTTCCCATTGCTTCTACTTCACTATTGGCAAGCTCCTGAAAGGTTAATGAAGTCATTCACTGCAAAAGGAAAAAGCACATCTTCCCATGTTTTGCATAAATTAATCTTGGAGATTATGGAGCAGCCCGTGCAGAGGGCACAGGACATGCAGTATGTCCTTGAGTCTTGTCACCCAAACTGCAGCTCTGGGAGTATCACATAGGTGATCCTGTCCACTCCAGTCCTTGAGATCAGCTTAGGCTAAAACTAAGGTAAAAAGCTGTGGCCATCCAAGTCATCTTTATTCATGTTTCATTGTGTGTAACAGGGACTGGGGAGGAGGTACCCAGGAATGCCCACAAGCCCTTCCTCCCACTGCGGTGAATCCTTTTTTCCCACAGATCCTCTTTAGAAAATGCCCTGTATCAGGTTTCATTCCCCCCTGGATTTTTTTTTTCTGTCTGGGAAGTATGCAGAAAATCATTCAATTGGTTTTGAACCACATGAGTGGGAGCAGGAACCAGCCCCGGAAGATAAGTGTTCTGACCTTTACTGCACTCAGATAACTGAAAATAATAACAAATAAATGCATCTTGTTTCTAAACTTCAGACTTGGGGATGTGTCCCTGCCTTATGCAACAAGAGCCTGAGGAGGCTCTTGGGAGGGTTGAGGATAGAACCTGGCAGCTGCTTGCAGTAAGAAGCAGCCCCTTTGCTTTCCTTTTGGAAATGGAGCTGGTACCAGCCCAGATATTCAGGATGTGAGGGGACAGGGCCAACATCCCCACAATCCTGCCATCTTGCTGCTGGGACCCTGCATGTTTTCCCATGGCTAGTGCTCTGGGAGAATGAGAGTTTGATTATTTCTGGCCCATGTGTGTTTCTTTGCACTTTCTACCTCTTGTTTTCACATATAGGGTTGACCATTTAGGGCCATACAGGGCTGGCCACCAACTGCACCTTTGCACATAGGCAGACCCTGGATAAAAGTGCGAAATTTGCTCTGCAAAAAAGGTGTTAAACCCCCTAAATCAGTGAGTGTTTGAAAATAATTGAGGGAACATGTCTGGAAGGAAGATGCTGCACTGTGACTCACAGAGAGCTGCCCAGGTCTGGGTCTTAGGTCACTGACTCAGACCTCCATCATCCCTGCAGATGCCCCTGGGGAGGTCCATCTGAGACAACCTCTCTCTGCAGGGCTCTGGTGACAGTAAATATTTGTACACTGCATGCTGAAGTGCTGATATGGGGCTGGAGTCCTGTTGTGCAGTGTGCTGTCCAGATCCTGCAAAGAGTCTGTCCCTGTCCTGAAGGACTAATTGCAGTCCCAAATTAGAGCATTCATAGTGCTTTCTGTAGTGGCTGTGACTTGATGTTCCCTCAGCAGGATGTTGCTTCCCTTCCCTCCTCTCTTATATAGGGAGCTTGTTTGCTTGGCTTCTGCTTCCAGCTGAGGAGGCGCCTGTGTGCAGACCATGACAGGATGTTAGGAGGTTTCTGGCACTCTGTCAGTGTAAAGCGCCTTATTTAGTAGAGTCTAATGCCTGTTTGGGATCAAATTCTGATCTAAAACTCCTGAATTCCTCCCTTTTAATGCTAAAGATGCCATTCAGAGCCCCCCTGGGCCCAATGTGTGCTTCTGCTGAACACTGTCCTGATCATACATCTACCACTGTCCTGCCCAGGCTTTGGGTTCGGTGATTTTGTTTTCATTAGATCTCCTCCAACTCACCTCTTCCTAGAGGGCTTCCAGCAGATACCCAAATAAATATGATATTCAGTGGGCCATGCACGTTTCCATATGCTATTGCAGCTTATGGAAATATGCATTTTCAACATGCAACCTGATACGTGTCTGGATGTTTGCATTTGTGTTGAATGGATGCTTGCATTCATGTCTGTTAATATTTGGGCTGGAGGAGGTAGCAGCCAAGGCCCTGGCAGCTGGGAAGAAAGGAATGACAGGCTTGCTAGAGGAGGGAGGAGTGAGTTTGGTAGCTGAGATGAGGATTGGGTAACAGCTGGAGAGGGAGATCAGATTTAGGATCCATGTTGCTCACTTAAGAAAATAAGAGAAGAAGCAGTACATTGTTTATTGGGGATTGTGTTATTCCTGTGCATTATTTATTAGTCTTCTGCTAATGGTACTGCATAAAGTAGTGGCACTTCTACAGAAATTTCACAGACAGCTGGAGGATCAGTTCCAGGAGGTATTGTAACCAGGTCAGGTTGGTGTAGGGAATCCTGCTGGGCTCAGTTTTGACAGGCTTTGGAAAAGAGAAGATTGTTCAGGAGGCATTTGGAGGGGAGAAAGGGGGGGTGTCTGTGACTCACCAGGGAACAATGATTGCTGTGAGGATAAAGGGGCAAGCTGGAAGAAGACCTGGAGACAATGGTGAATTCCCGAGTTCAGCAGCTTCAGGATTCCAGCCTGAAGTACAAGAAAGCGTGAGAAAATGAAGTGTTTAGGAGGAAGCTTTAGGAGTAATAAAGGCAGCTGGTGAGAGAAAGCCAGAAGTAAAGAGAAAGCAGGTTTTACTACATGCTGCACCTTGAAGCGGGTCCTGGAAGGCTTGAATGTGAGGCAGGAGTTGGAAAAAGGGATGTGCAGTGAGTGTGACTGAACCCTTCTTGCCTTACCTGTACTGTCTGATAGCACAGTCCTGCCGGTTTGCAGCCTCTGCAGACATGTCAGGCAAAACAGGGGTGTTGAGGTACTCTGATTACCCAGGGGCAGGAGACAATGTAGGTTTGTGAAGCTAGTACTGCAGACAGATGGGTGTCAGGATGGGCACTCCCAGCCAGTTCTTGGATAATAGCACTTCCTTACGTTTGAAAGATGCCTGGTCACTCTGAGAGATGGGACAGGAATTTTGGTAGGTGGCATTCCTCTTTCACTCAGCCAGGAATCTGAAATTGGCAAATACCACCGGAGGAAATCATGCCACTGGTGCAAACCATCTTTGGGTGAAAAGCTAACTCATAGTCCCCAAAATACCCAGACAAAAATGCAAAGGTTTTGTTTTTAAGGTTTGTTTTACCCTGCTATGTTCAACCATTAGGCGGGGAACACCCTACTTGCTGCTTGTGACTGTGTCGAGAAGCTAAGAGCAGGTCTAAGTGGAAGTTGCCTTGGTGCCTCTTCAACCTGAGAATCAGGTTGCTGAGCTGCTGAAGAATTTTGGGGTTGGAGGGGAGGAGGAGAAGCTGCAATATAAACACACCTTCCTGGGCTGTCCTTTATTTTTCTGGCTGCAGTGTGAAGCCAGCTTTGTTAGATACAGTCAGACTGAGCACGGAGAGTGTTGTAGCACAGATGGGCTTTGCAAGGAGCTCCATCAGCTGCAGTCAGCCTCTGCCCTCAGTCACCACATATAGCACAGCTGGGCCACCACCACCACCGAATGGTGTTGGAATGCCATTTCTAATTATATGCAGCATTGATGCAAATCATTCAACAAGTACCTGTGTCTGTCTGCATGTTTAAGAGTTGTTTTGGTTTTTGCAAACCTTAATCTGTGCAGCAATTCTGGTGGTGTGGGTAGTGCTAAGTGCACTGAGAACTGTCACCATAACGTGTGAGCATGGCCTGTAGGTTTGGAAGGAACCAGACCACGATAGGACATGGCTCTGTTAATCCACTGTGTTGATTAGAGTAGAAGGTGATTTGGGCCAACCAACTGAAACGCTTTCAGAGAGCATTTGTCTACCTTGGGAGAATGGGAGATCATCTGAGATCTGGGCCTTGAGTTCTAGCAGGGATTATCCATAGGGAAGGGACAGTCCGTTTCGAAAGCAAAGTGTGGATGACTCCAGGAATGATAAAATCACCCTTGGAATTTTTTTTTTTTTTGTGTGTGAACTCCTAGAAGTCATCTATGTTGGTATAAATGAGATCATTTGGCCTAATTAGTTCCAAGCTTAATTAGCAGTAATTATCCCAACATGGGAGTAATACTCGAGTAGGAAGTACTGAGTCCTCGATTAGATAGATCTCTAATTGGTGTTACAATATTGTAATTAAAGCATGCTTGTACGCCTCTGCCTCTGCAAGTGATTTGTTTTATGTCTGATTAAACAGGGAGTCCGGCAGCCTCAAGGAGGCCAGGACATCACCACTGATTGAAACAGTGTATTATTCTTTGTTATAGGAAAGAAATGATGAATCACATATACTAGGAAACACTGTGGGCCAAATTAGTCCTTTGAGTAATTGCTACTGGAGTTAGGGAAATTACAACAGGGGTAAATTTGGCCTCAAGTGCATAAGCTCTATCTGTGTATCACACAGTTAAACAAATACTCATTTGAATGTGCAGTCTGGCAATTACACCATCAGACAAACACAAGTAAGTTAATCTGCATTTGCGATCAGTGGATGGCAGGGTGAGTTTGGCTGCTGTGTGGTGGTTTTTAAGTTGCACATTCTGCTCAGATTTTGCAGGGGGTGGCGCCGTGCCCCCCATGACGTGCTGCACCCTGAAACAGCTGTCAGAGTTTCAGATCGCCACTATGGCTGCAGCTTCCTGTCTTTGTTAGGGTGACATCCAAAAGGTACCGCTATGGTCATGGGAGCACCGGGCAACTGGAGGAGATGGACAGATAAAGTGTCCCCTTCCAGCACTGTTACCTTTTATCTAGCCAGTTTGACCTTCCCTGGCAGAACACACTTCAGAAGAGCAGGTAAACATGTTTTCTGAAGAAGTTTAGGATCAAGAGAGCGAAACGGGAACTTTCTGAAATTAGTCAGCATCAAAACATGAAATCTTCCTATGTCTTTTTAAGAAACCACCTCCTTAGGAGTTGGCAAGTGTGCTGCTTTATTACTTATCTGTTTGCTACATGAGTGGGCGACTGTACTTCCTGATTTGGTTCTCCAGTATAGAGATCATCAGCACAGGTCTGTAGAGGACAGTAACTCCTCGCCTACAGAAAGTAACAAATAGGAATAAGGATGCACGTATCTTCTGGCTGTCACAAAGGATTTCAAAGCACATTCAAGCCATATTCGAAGCAGGATGTCGTCTTACTTCCATTTTCCAGCTGCAGAAATTGAGGCACAGATCAGTTACTCCTCTTGCTGTAGCTCATGGAGCTGGTGTATATGGCAGCACCAGGAGTGCAGTGCAGGTCTCATCACCTTCTGCTTCACCCATACAAACATCCTTCTTTTCCAAGGGGGAGAGTCCTCCCAGAAAGAGGGAGATGACTTGAGCAAGGAAATATAGTACACAGAATTCTGTTAAAGCAGTATTAGGGGTAAGAATTTAAACACCCCATATACAGGAATTCAAAGCAAGGGTTTCCATAGCAGCGTTGCTTGGCCATATTGTATATACACTGTTTTGCATTGCACTCATGATGTCAAAGGCATATTCTAATATCTGTGTGTGCAATATGTCTGAATCAGAGTTGCTATGAAACTTAGGGCTGAATTACACCATGGAGGCATATTCTTGTGTGGTGTTGGGAGGAAATAATAGAACTAGGTTTAGTTAGGATTTTTCTCCAGGGATAATTTTTCTCAGAAAATTGCTGATTTGCCAAAACTGTTGCTATTTTCAGGAAAAGTTGATTCCAGTTTTGTGTTTCATCTTGGAGAAAAAATGGAGAAAAGTTTTGAAGCTGTCAAAATGAAGTATTTCAAGAAGGTAAAATGAAATCTTGCATTTAGTTCATTTGGTCTTAGTTTCTAGGCATAATTTTTGAAAACTATGTCTTTTTTCTTTTTTTTTTTTCAACCTGATCAGATACAGAACAATTATTTGAAATTTCTGAAAACCTCGAAGGAATAAAAAGCATTTCCTTTCACATTACATAGTTCTGAACTCTTCTGGGAGTGGCAGGTGACAAGGGAGCACTGCATCACCCAACACCCAACACCATCACCCTGTTGCAGTGAGAGCAGTGGGAGATCTTTCCCCCTGAGTAACTCTCTGCCTACCTGGTATGGGCAGTTGTAAGGTAGCAAAAAATGCCTGCACTCAAGAAACTGCTCACATCTTTCACAAGGATTAACTCTCTCTGAAATCCACAGTATCACCTGGGCATGATAAGAATAAGCCTTTGGACCAGGAGGGTTTGGGGTGGTAGCCACTGTCTCTCACATATTTAGAAGTCCCTTCAGCAGATGATGGGATCTCAAAGAGGAGAGAGCCAGTGGCTCCTCTTCCTGATTGATGCCCCACACTAGGGATGATGGGATTTGCCCTTCTCACCTCTATTTGCAGAGGGCTTTCTGAGTGGCAGCACAGCTCTCCCTGTGCTCACCCCTCTCTGCCCCTTGCTTCCAGCACCTCGTCCATGCTCTGAAGCTGTCTGAGGGAGAAGGAATGCTGTGCCCTGGGCTGGGAAGCAGTGCTCGCACTCATGGAAAAGCCCTGTGAGTTATTTTGGCATCACTCTTCCTGCTGGCAGCAGTGTTTCCTCACTGCCAGCATTCCCAAATGTTGGTGTAGCCTGTATGCCAACGTCTCCTTTCTCCCTGCCCCCTCATGTTGCAATCGCTAATTTCTGTGCCTGTGCCTGAAGAGCTGTAGTTTAGACTTGTTTTGCCATGCATTGAAGCCATTCTTGTTTAGGGAAGAAACTGCAAAAGGGGTGTGGGAGAGAGGAAAAAAGAAGAGAGCTGGGTTTTTTTTTCCCTATGTGGCAGCGACGGATGATGGGTATTCTAGAGAGACAAGCTGACAAACATCTGAATGAGTGGAAGAGACTTCTAACCCAAAGGGAGGAGTTGTGGTTTAGGTTAAAGCCACAAAGGAAGTGAAGGAGGTTACCACTTTCCTGTCTGTGGGCAGGAGGTTCTCCTTGTGCTCATTTGAAGGCTTAGCTCTAGCTCATTCTTCCCTAGGAACATACTCATGTGTGTACTTCTTGAAAGGCATTTGAGCTGGTGTCTGATCTTGGGAGTGACAAACATCTCCTTTATACTCAGAAATCAGCAGGAGCTGGGAGCTAAAGAACTTGGGAATCACAGACTAATTTATGGAGCCAGATATGCTGAAGCGTCTCGTTAAGCCATGTGTCTTGTTTGGTGCTAGATCATGTAGTGTATTTCTCTGTGCTTCTTCCTCTTGCTGCTTCCACTCAGATTTTTTGTTGCAAATATCTGTACCTCCAGGGCCTGTTGGCTCCCCACAGTTTCACTTCTCTCTTGTTCCTGAGTGATTGGCAAATTGCATAGCCATCCTGCCTGGATTGGCAGACTCCTGGGCTGATGCAGAACAGATTCTGAATGTCATCAGGTTCCTACCAGCATGGCCTGTGATCAGGATTTTCCTTCTTTCTCAGTGCCTGCTTTGCTTTTGATGGTGCAGAGGCTTTAGCTGTACGTGGTGGAAAAGTTTGTTGTCTCAGCTCTGTAGCTTCACTCTTCATCTGTGAGGAGAGAGCAAGTGGTTAACCCTGGTGTGCTGCAGAAGGCATGCCAGGAGGGAGATGAAAGAATACAGAATTGCTTTTAGAAGAGAGCGAGCCTTCTCCTGAGTCAGAGGAGCACGGCCGTGCCAGCCAGTATCTTAATCTGAGCTATCAACTGGTGACTGCACAGCTGGAACCACTGTCAGTGACAGTGACTTTAGTATGTGCTGCCAGTGCCTTCTGATTACTGTGCACTGCTGTACATGAAAAGAGCATCTGAAAGGTGCTCCCTGAAGAGCTGTTTTGTGGTCTCTAACCTTCCATTAACAGCTCACCTTAGCCCCTAACCCTGGCCTTGGGATGCAGCAGAGTAATTTCATTTACCAGGTGTGAAAATCATATTTTGCCATGTGAGGATGATTGCCCTCTCAGGTGTATTACAGCAACTGAAGTTGGTTTTTTTGTTTGTTTGGGTTTTTTAATGCTTTGTTAAAACTACAAGATATCATTAAAGATTTATATATGCCAAATGTGTCCTTTTTTTGCAGAGTGTTTCCTTTTAGAAACCTTCACGGTATTGATTTTAAGTAGGTTTTCTTTCTCTGTTTTAAAACATTTCCTTTGCCTATGGATTTTCAACATTACTCACTGGAGCAGTACATTCCTCAGACAATTATCAAGCCAAAGTCCCTTATTGCTGCTCTTCAGGGGCCACTTCTGAATGTGGAAGGACCATTCATTTGCTGTGTTCACTCAGTCCTGAGTAACTCTCCAGCATTGCATCCTTATTGCTCCAGGATGTCATCTATCTAAGCCATGTGTCTGCTTTCAGCACGTGCCAGTGAATTCCAGACCTAGTCTGGCCACAGCCTTGAGCCATCCCTTCCTTAGAGTGAGTTGTGTTTGTTGGGATGTTTTAAATGTAAAGGAAAAACAAGCTGTATGGTGGGGAGGTGAAGAAACTGGAGTGGGAAGCAGCTGAAATTGTAAGGTCATTTGGTTTTGGTATTAGCATTTTATTTCTCCAACTCACCCTTGTGAGTCATTAGAGTGGGGAAAGGGGATTTCTTTTCAGAGGGGGCAGAGGGAAGCTGGGAATGCAGGCACAGCACAGATCCCAGAGGAATGAGGTACCACTGCACTTTGAAGGAGCAGGCTGATGTCCACCAGCATTGCTGTGCCCCAGGATGAGGCCCTGGGATCCATGTTCTGCTGGTGGGTCAAAGAGCTTGGTGACAGCCAGCTGAAGGTATGGGTTCAGCTGGTGGATCATATGTGTAAGATGTTGAAGACTTCGATTCAGACCTTAAAGCATCTGGCTTATGGAATTTGGCTTTGTTTACTGTAGTGTTATAGCCCGGGGGGCCACAGAAAGTGCAGCTTTATTGAAATCATTGGAGTTGTGCTTGCTTATGGCAGCAGGGAGCTGGGGACATGTTTTTTTGGAACGTGCTGCCAGGAACATAAGCCCTTTTATTTGGGAGATGCTTTGTAAGGATGACTCAAGTAAGTGCCTGGGAAATGTTGTCTTAATGGAAACAAGACATGGAAATGATCAGGTCTCAGAACAATCTTATTTCTTTCTCACATCTGTGACTCTCAGAGTCCACCATCCTAAAGCTCAGTCCTTCCCTCCTTCCTCATTACCATAAAATCTTAGTTTTGAACATCCTATACATCTCCAAGAGCGGGAACACCCCTGGGGGACACTGCAGTCTCTGCACATGGGGGAAGTAGGGACTTGGAAGAGGAAGCCAGCTGACTTGTGTGGGACCCAGGCAGGCTGTAGTTGTGTCACTGGAAAACGCAGCAGCAATCTTTGTTATCTGATTCTTAATTGGAAGGTATCTGTGCTTCAGCATTTAAATGCTTACAGGAGATGCTTACAAGGGGTCACGGGCTCAAGCTCTGCCAGGGGAAATTTAAGTTGGAGATCAGAAAAAAATTCTTTGCAGAGTGAGTAATCAGGCATTGGAATGGCCTGCCCAGAGAGGTGGTGGATTCCCCATCCCTGGAGGCTTTTAACCTGAGATTGGACGTGGCACTGAGTGCCATGATCTAGTAAATGGACTGGAGTTAGACCAGGGGTTGGACCTGATGATCTCGGAGGTCTTTTCCAACCCAATCAATTCTATGTTTCTATGATTCTATGATTCTTGCTACAGCCTTTGAAGCTGGATTCTCATATAGAAGCAATTACCAAAAATACAAGTGGTTCCTAAAGGCACTGTACACAAAGTATTACCTGCATTTCTTGGATGCTTTGTGAACTGCTGGCATTCATTTTGTCATGGTTTGACTGAGAGGACAGGCAAAAGGTGCAGGTTGTGTGTAGGAACAGCTCATGTAGTAAGCAAGTCAAGGCACAGGGAGTGTCCCATCAGAGTAACATTACCAAGGCAGGTCCCCTACACAGCATTTCGTGTGTTAAATGTATGCTCTAAAATATATAGATGGAAAAGAGCCATGCCATCCTAGGTGTCTCTCAGGACCTGCAAGCAGGTATTGTCAGCAGATGTATTCATGCTAGAGAATAAATTGGTATGATTTAAAATAAGCTGGCAGATTTTGTGCTCAGATGGACTAGGAACATTCACACAGTCTGTTATTGCAGTTCAGCTGCGAGGGGCCAACACCGTTAGCAGAGAGGGACTAGCAAAATGTTTGGGCAGAAGTATGTCCAGTTGTGACATCTGTTGCTAAAGTTGTTCACAGTTTGCACTGTCAAAGTGCAGAAGTAAAAATGCAAAAGAATGAAGCTTTCTTTTTGCTAAGCCAAAACTATCCAGTGCTCTCTAATAATGAAGAGTCCTGGTTTTGTAGGTATTGTCCTCTATCTTCTGGGACCCTGCAGGTCTGAAAGTGAATGATGATTACTGCAGGAGAAAGTGAGCACTACACCGATGATAAGCCAATGTCTAAATTAAAAAGCAAGGGGAGAAATATGCTTGTTTTCTTTGGAGGGATCTCACTGTTTTATGTAATCTTTATACAGCACCTGTAAATCAGTGACTGGTACTTTTGAAATGTGTTTCTTTCATCAAAAGCTATTTGAAACAACAGGTAGCACCTATCCATTCAGTCTAAACTCCCCTGACATTTTTAAATGACAGATAATGAAAACTGTCTTCATTATAACTCAAGCAATTTCATCAGACTGTCACCAGCAAACAATGGCAAACTAGAGACTGAACAACCCTCAACTCTACACTACTAAGTACCTGTGCGAGAATACCGGGTGTCTTTTCTACAGCTTCTGGGAAATATAAGAGGTGATTTTTCAGGTGGGAAGGGTTCTGCTGTGCCAGGCACTAAAGGTCAATAAGAACAAGTTAAAATCTGTCTGGAAGCCAGTGGTCAGATGGCATAAAAATGGAGCACAAATGCGAGAATGATCATGAGTGAGAGACATGGCTTTTCTAACCGAGCGCTGAGTTCTGCACTGCCTTCAGTTTATGAATGGATTTGAAGCATGGTGCCAAACAGACCATATTGCAGTTGTCTAATCCTTAGGTGACAGAGGCAGGCATGATTGTAGGCAGAGCTGCATCCAAGAGGACTCATCAGAACAGCCCAGTCAGCCTGGCATTATTGCTACCTGATCTGCGGGAATCGGTCCAGGCCCTGGATCTGAACTGCCGCAGG
Organism: Poliocrania exsul; assembly: GCA_035041345.1. Taxonomy (NCBI): domain Eukaryota; kingdom Metazoa; phylum Chordata; class Aves; order Passeriformes; family Thamnophilidae; genus Poliocrania; species Poliocrania exsul. Next base: position 5,309,960 of record JAWWLZ010000001.1, read on the forward strand.
GAAACCTGGTTGAAGGAGCAGCTGTTGAGGTATGGTGCTGGCTTATCTTACTCTACGTGTCTCTTCCCAGCCAACTGTGCTGCAGGGTTGCCTGGGCTAAGCATCAGTCACCCAGGTCCTTTCCCCTTTACCCTCTTCCCCTCAAAAAATCCATAGACTTAACCAAGCTTACCCCCCACAGTTAGATTAAAGGGAAAGTGAGAGCAGAAGGGGCATTTCACAATAAAACATCATTTATATGAGATGGCCACAGTATGGAAGAGGCTAGCAGGGAGTGAATTATAGGGGTCCAGAGAAGAGAGAGGCTGTGGCAGAGAGAGGGTTATTATTGGAGGACACAGGGAGCAAAATGATGGAGCTGGGGGTGTAGATAAACAGTTAGAAATGGCCACAGTGGTGTGATTTGGAAGAAAAATCAGTCACTACTTCAGTCACCAGTTTAGGGAGCTGAGTGGTAAATTATAGGCATGTTGGGACTCCAAGAATGTCTGTGACCCTGTGAAATGCTGGAGAAAGAAAAGTTGAAGTAACAGTGAGTAAGACTCAGATCTCATCTAACTGAGCATGAGTATCTCAAGGTGAAATAACAGAAGGAGAGGAGGCGGGAATATTGATTTCTGCCTCACAAAACAGACAACAACGCCTACTTTTTCATAGCAAGAATTTAACCATTCGCTTTAATGGGCCAGTCTGTGGTACAGTGGGGGCTTGGTTTCTTCGTGTGCAGTCTAGAGGGGAATTCATGCTAGAGGTGTTTCTATTTTGTTGTAGCCTTGAAGGAGACATATGAGCAAAATTTTACCCTCAAACATCTCTATGCTGGCTGTAGGGGCAGCTGTAGTCCGTGAGCGTAACCCGTCTGTGTTGCTGCCCTGTTGAGCAGCAGGCGGGTACCCGGAGCAGCCGGATGCTGGAGCAGCAGGACTGGAAGGCACAAAAAGCCCGTTATGCCAAGAGAGCTGTTGTGTGTGTTGGTGACAGATGACTTCTTCTGTCTGTCTGAGGGCAGACTTAGCCTTCTTCTGTTTATTCTGTGAGAAGGATGTTCCTAATGGGAGGTGCTTTCTTCATCTGGTTATGGCTTTCTCAGAAATGTTGCTTTGAAGTTTTTCTTTGCTTGGTTGTACACCATGAAAGTGCACACATGTGTGCCCTGGTGCTGTGGGGCAGGCAGTGCAGAGAACACAGCTCTGTGGCTGTGCATGGGGACTTTTGTCTTGTACCAGGCTTAGCAGGTGGCTGAGTGGAAGAAGGAGGTGAGTTTGGCAATTTTGTGAGCTGCTGCCATGTCTATTGTCATTGATGTTAAAGATGGCCATACACATACAAAGGGAGTGTAAAGCCTTAGCTGAGAATCCTAAAAGGCTCAAGGGTCAGGCAATTCCACAGACAAAATTCTGTGGCAGTACCACAGCACTCAGTGTATGTTAGCAGTTTCCTGTGGAACATGGGGACAGCATGGTGAGAACAGTGTTTATGGGCAATCATTGATTTTGGAGTCTTCTGCATGCCAAAATTTCCCACCTTTGTTTAGTATGAATTCATATTTTTCATGTGTTGCATGAGCATATGTTTCCCCAGATTCTGTTTACCTGATTTCCCTTCTGAATCAGTATCTGTTCTCTCCTTCTTCTTCCTTTTTTTTTAATCATGGGAGATAGAGCTGAGCATTTATCTCTGTGGCTGCATGGTATTTGCCTCATACCTGCTGACTGACTTGAGAGATGACTTTCTAAATAGGACAAGAGCTTTCTGCAACTGGAATGTTATAATACGTGGGATTTGTTCTTCACACCACAGTTTTGATATGGCATAATGTCTTGAAGGGTGGCAGATGAACAATAAGGCTCTCTGGAGATCAGAAGAGTATTTTAACCACAGGCCCAGTCCCATGCTCCAGCCCAAGCTTGATTAAGGCTCAGATTGTTTGGATGTTCATGTGAACAGAAAAACACAACATCAACTGTTTCTCTCTTTCCAGTGCAGCCAGGGAAGTGAGAGAAAGGCCTTTTTTTCCCAGGTGAATTTGCCATCATTTGTACACTGTTGTCTTAGGGTGATGTTGTGCAACCAGTGCTGGTCAGATCCATCGGCCAGTCTCCTTCCCTACACAGCTCTGTGCCCTGTGCAGCCAGCTGGACACTAGTCATTGCTGTAGGTGAGCTACAGGTTGTCTTATGCCAGCAATGATGACAGAGGTAGGGATGTGTGTATGTGTGTTTTTGGGAGGGATGTGTGTGAGTGTATATGTGGATCCTGGCATTGATATGGATATAAATGCATTTCCCTCCTCTGTTAGTCTGTGAAGTCCCACATATGTTGGGGTGCAGAGGAACTGTTCACCCAGACCACGTTAAGAATGTTCTCTGGTGGTTTGCAGGACTGAGGTTCAGCAAAACTGAGGAGGCTCGGGATAATGTCTAATATCCAAAAGACACTGAACAAGAAAGAAAGCCACAACAATCTCTGCCCCTCCCCCAGGCCTGATTTCCTAATCTTTTAGGAATGATTTACAATAAATAAAAAGACTTTCTGAAAGAAGGTTTTTTTTCCAAGTTAACAATGGATGTTAAACTACCCCTCCCTGTGGTTCTTTCCCATCTCTTTCACATTGTCCAGCTTTAGACTTCATCCTGCAGCAAGATTCATGAAGGCAGCTCCCCTGTGCCCATGCAGAGAGATCACGGCGGTATGCAAACCATAATCACCTGGATTCCTTACAGAAATGGGTTGTTTCCTTTCGAGAAGGCTCATTAGAGCATGCAGCCCTGTAAAACTCAAAGCTGGTAAGAAAATGGTTTCATACAGCCTGATCTCTCTCTTGTCCTGCAGCTTCTCTGATCATCTACACCAGAGCGGAAAAAAAACCCCAAACCTAAAGCAAACAAACAAAGCAAAGCATCCTCCTAATGGTGTGTGTTCTTCACTTCCAACAGTGATGGTGTTTTACACCCACTTTGCTCAGGTGTACATGAATGCAGGTCGGGAGGCACTACAGAGAGCAAAGCTCTTAAGGAGTTAGTGGAGCTTCCCTGCTGGAAGGTTATAATTGCACTGAAAGAGGGAAACCTTGCCTCAGCAGACAGGAAATATGTGATGCAATTTAAGCACAGAGTTGCTGGAGATAAAATAGCCCATAAACTGGAAAAAAAAGAAAATGTAAGGAACATTTTGCATGGCCCCAATGTGCCATGTCAAAGCTAATAGCAAGGGATCCTGTGACTGCAGGAGCAGCGATGTACTGGCTACAGATGCACACAGCGATGACATCCTTTACCTGCAAGGAGGTGCACATGGCCCTGATCCTGGGTAAAGGAACTGTTGGAAGATTCTTACTGGTGACAGCTTTTCTCGAGGCAAGGTTTTTAAGTTTTAATGACTGAAAAGACCCAATCTACTGTTGCATTTGAGGTGAAACTTGTTTCATGTGGAATGACTGAGTGGTTGGAGAAGGTTCCGCTTCAGAGAGCGGATGGTCAGGAACAGGGTGTAACTTCAGAAGAGGGTAATGCCTCCAGCCTTCACACACTAAGCCTCAGTGTCTCCATTTCGGCTTCACTCAATCCCATCTTCAAAAGTTCCTGTTCCTCAGATGTTTCCACCTCCTCCAGTTGTGCCAGTTCAGCCGCTTGTGGGGATGAAATCTACATCGGAGCTGGTCTGGCGTTAAGGATTCGTTCTTGTTAGTAGGGCTTTTAAAAAGAAGTTGGATTGTTTAAGCAGCTCAGCTATGAGTGTAGCTGCATGAATAGTTTAACTGGCACAAGTGAGCAGCAATAACAGAGAGCATGGCAGGATCCTCTAAAACTGGGTCTGCTGCAGATGGAATAGTGAAAAAGCCACAGCCCTACATGCTCTCAGTGTTATTTGCATGAGTAGCTCCATTGTGCTTCAGTGGGACTCTACTTACACATGTAAAATTAAGTGTTTGCAGGGTTGGGCCCTTAAAGAGAATAAAAGCTGCAATCGGGGTGTGCCATGCTCTGAACCATGTAGAGAAAGTGTCATGCAAATGTATTTAGCTGGCTGGGTTATCTCGTCTGATCTTTCTGCTCCACAGAACTGGAGCTCCTGTGGCAACTTTCCTTAGGATTGGTTTGCTCTAATGGAAGAAGACCCTGCTTTTGAATAGACTGGCCGATCTCCTGTCCTCAGTGCAGACAGGGAGTTGTGCGGAGAGAGTACACAGTGTGGTGAGAGCTGTAATGTTTCCAAGATGTTCTTGGATTTGCCACTGCTCTAAAGAGCCAGGACAGCTGGTTTCTCTGGGGCAGCTTTTATGGGGTGGCAGAGGGAGGGCAAGGCTCCCAAACAGGGGGCAGCTCCCGTGGCTGGCACTGACGGTCCCACCATCTGAGGCTCTGCTACCTGAAATCCTGACTTACAACCTGTCTTCGCAGTTAAGATCATTTGGGAGCCTGTTGTTGCCAGTTCCCATGGTAAAACCCTTCAAGGACAGCGGGAGGGAGGGAGGGATTTCTCAGCTGAGAATTCCTGCCTTGGGAATTCACTGCCATGGCGGATTCCCAAAGGCAGTGGGTGAAGTAACAACTCTTGAGTGAAGCAAAACACCTTGATAACTGCTCTCTGGAGCCCCAAAGAGAGGAAGGAAGAGACTTAAAGCCGTTGAAGGGGAGAGGCTTGCTGTGGTTATTTGAGACCGCTGCCTGCGGAGTTGCACAGTCATTTATAACTGTTTGAAATGTGGGGGGATGGGGTCGGGGGATGGGAGGGGAGTCGGAGGAACCACAGCATCTGCAAACTAGTAGAATTTTGTGCTCCTTTCCCCCGGTCTAACTCCTCAAGGGACAAGACAGCGAAGTACTGGGACAGAGGAGGGAGGAGAACAAAAAAGGCAGTCCGCTAACACGCTAACACACTGCTGTCGCGTGTATCAGAATTGAAGCACAGGGTAGGATTTTCAAAGGTACCCTTGGAAAACAGAAGTTGGGTGCCTGGCTTCCTTAGGCTCTCCCTAGAAAAATCTCAGCCTCTACTGCCCAGGGGAAACAAACCTCCTTTTAAGCAAACCACGATGGGTTTCTGGTGTCGGTGAGAGCGGGACTGGATCTTCTGTCTGAAGCACTGTGAGGCACATCCCTCTCATCCTTACACCAAGTCTGGCTGCCTGGCCGGTCTGCTTTGCACAGCCACTGCTGTGGCGATCTTTCCTGGGCTCAGCCTGCTGCTGGTGAGGGATGCGTAAAGGAGATGAGGAATTGTAGGTGTTACATTTTGTGACCCATATCAATGTAAAAACAGAGGTGGTTTGCACATCAGGGGAATTTAAGTTGGATATCAGAAAAAAATTCTTTACGGAGAGAGTAATCACATTGGAATGGCCTGCCCAGAGAGGTGGTGGATTCACCATCCCTGCAGGTTTTTCAGCTGAG
>JAWWLZ010000001.1:5315452-5325731 GCA_035041345.1 Poliocrania exsul
ACTGGAGTTGGACCAAGGGTTGGACTTGATGATCTCGGAGGTCTTTTCCAACACAATCGATTCTATGATTCTATGATCAGGTAGAGGAGGGCATGGAACTGATGGCAGCAAAGGTGGTGGTTCCAGTGGAGCCGATCTGTTGGGTTTTGCCAACACTTCAGCTCTTGAAGGTGCTGCCGCGATCACTGAAAACGTGCAGGTTGGGGCTAGTGCCAGTACGGGAGGTGGAAAAACTCATCAGGGGCAACAGGTTTCCATCTTCATGTGGTGGATCCTGGCAAGTTGTAGCCCCAGGGATTTGTCTGGAAAAAAATGTCAGTGGGCTGAAAGTCTGTCCAGCGGGAAATGCTTCGGGGTCTCTCTGGTCTCCAAACCAGAAGGGACCGAAACCCCACAGTTAAGAAATATTCCCCTCAAGGGAAAGTATATGGGGTAAGAGGTGATAATTAGCAGTACTCAGGAAGCTGTGAAGAGTTCTTTGACAGTGTTTCCAAGTGGGCATGGACGAGAGGAGAAGAGAGGGGCAAAAAGAGGAAAAACCCCTTAGGGATGGGAGGTTGAACAGAGAGAGGAGGTGCTTTTATCTGCCGGAGCAACGCCCTGTGTGAATGGTCGCGTTGAAAGGGTCTTCTTCCAAAGAGTTGTGTTATTTAAAAAGTGGGAGTTGGACAAAGAATGGGTCGTTTGAGGATAATGGGAGAGGGAGGACATTCTCTGCATTTGTGTTCGCTGGTGTTGCGGTGGCCGAACAGGTTATTCAGGCACCGCGGAGATGCGAAGCCCATCAGCTGCTCGCTGTGCTCGAAAGCGCTTCCTCGCAGCCCGCCAGATCGCCCATTTTAAGAACATTTTGTGGAGGTGAAGCAGGAGGATTAGTGGATGTTGAAAGCCCTCCTTTCACAGAGCAAATCTGAAACTGAAAAGGGCGGGGGATCTCGCCGCGGATCCTCAGAACTCCTCGCTGCCAGTTTGAAACCAAACCACATTGATGTCTAATCCCCCGAACGCGGAGCATTTGTGCGGGATGGGGCCCTTGAGCGAGTTTAGGAGTTGATAGGTTGTGTCTGTTTGCCATTACTGCTGGTCCCTCCCTGCTCGGCTCCGAGATGCTGCTTAACCCCCAGCACAAGGGAAGCCCTGGGCTCTCTCCGCCGCCGCAGGGAGTGCTCAGCCCCGGGGGAGGAGGGACGGACGGCGCTTCTCCTTCTCCTCCTCCTCCCTCCCGCTCTCCCCTCCCGCCTTCCCCGGGACCGTGTGGAGAGGGACACGTGCCAGCGGCACCTCCGGCCCGTGTCCGGGTGTGGAAACCACCCCCCCACCCCGATGCCGAGGAGGGCGGGCAGGGCACCCGCATCCCGCATCCCGCATCCCCCGCGCACCGCCCCTGAGGGGCCCCGAGCGCCGTTTCCGTCACGGGGGTGCCACCGTTGGGTCGAGGCGGGGGGGGGGAAACACCCTGCCCGGCCCCACACACCGGGATTGCCTCCCCTGCGGCACCGGGGCGGGCACGGGGGCGGGGGGGGCGACTGTGGCCGAGGGGCGTTGCGGGGTGGGAGGGGGAGCGGCCCCTTTAAGAAGTGCCTGGGGCGCGCGGTCTCTTTAAAAGGGGAGGAGGGGCGTGGCCGCCGCGAGGCGGGGGGCGTGGTATGTTAATGAGAGGGGCGTGGCCATAGGGATTTTGGGGCCTGTCCCTTTAAGGGCCCGGCTGGTACCACCGGGCGGGCAGAGGGGGAAGGGACGCAGGCCCTGCCTACCAGCCGGGGCGAAGCGGGGGGGCCGGGCGAGACCATTGCGCGGCGCGGGGAGCGAGAGGCGGTCCTGCCGCCGGCCGAGTGAGTAGCGGACGGTACCATTGCCGGGGCGGGGCGCGCGCTGCGGGCGGTACCATTCGCCTCTCCGCGCGTTGCGGGACACGGCGGGAGCGGGGGGGGTTGGTGTGAAAAGAACCGGTGCGGCGGGGGGGGAGAGGCGGAGGGGGGAGTGGGAGCGGGCGGGGGGAGCGGGCGCGAGGGGCTGCGCTGGGCGGTACCATGTGTGCGGGGCGCGGGGGGGGAGGCGCCGGCGGACAATGGAGCCTGTGTGTGTGTGCGGGAGGGGGACGGAGCAGCCGCGCCGCCCCCGCCGGCCCCGGGCTGAGCGCGGTGAGTGCGGGGCGGGCACCGAGCACTGGGCACCGGCACCCGCACCGACCGCGCCGGGCTCGGCAGGCTCCGGGAGGAGCCGTGGGGGGGACCGGGGGTGCCCCGGAGGAGCGGGAGGAGAGGGGAGCTCGGGGGTGCCCCGGGGATGTGCTCCGTGGAGGGATGTGTGGGGAATAAGGGATGTGCTCTAAGAGCTGTGCTCCATGGAGGAATTTGTGGGGAGCAGGAGATGCTCTGGGAGCTGTGCTCCATGGAGGAATTTGTGGGGAGCAGGAGATGCTTTGGGAGCTGTGCTCCATGGAGGAATTTGTGGGGAGCGGGGGATGCTCTGGGAGCTGTGCTCCATGGGTTGTGTGGGGAGCATGGGATGCTCCAAGAACTGTGCTGCAGGGGATGTTCTCCATGGTGGGTTGTGTGGGGAGCAGGAGATGCTCCAGGAAATGTGCTCCATGGAGGGATTTGTAGGGAGCAGGGGATGTGCTCCATGGTGGGTTGTATGGGGAGCAGGGCATCCCCTGCTGTGCTCCATGGGATGTGTGGGGAGCAGGGGATGCTCCAAGAGCTGTGCTGCAGGGGATGTGCTCCATGGTGGGTTGTGTGGGGAGCAGGAGATGTGCTCCATGGGATTTGTGGGGAGCAGGGAATGCTCCAGGAGCTGTGCTCCATGGAGGGATTTGTGGGGAGCAGGGGATGTGCTCCATGGGATGTGTGGGGAGCAGGGGATGCTCTGGCAGCTGTGCTCCCTGGAGAGATGTGTGGGGTACAGGGGATGCTCTGGGAGCTGTGCTCCGTGGGATGTGTGGGGCTCAGGGAATGCTCCAGGAGCGGTGATCCATGGGATGTGTGGGGCACAGAGGATACTGTGGGAGCTGTGCTCCATGGGATGTGTGGGGAGCATGGGATGCTCTGGGAGCTGTGCTCCATGGGATGTGTGGGGCTCAGGAAATGCTCCAGGAGCGGTGCTCCATGGGATGTGTGGGGCACAGGGGATGCTGTGGGAGTTGTGCTCCATGGAGGGATCTGTGGGGAGCAGGGGATGTGCTCTATGGGATGTGTGGGAAGCACGGGGTACCTGGGGGCTGTGCTTTGTGGAGGGTGTGTGAAGTGCATGGAATGCTCTGGGAGCTGTTCTCCATGGGATGTGTGGGGAGCAGGGTGGCCTGGGAGCTGTGCTCTACGGAGGAATGTGTAGGGCTTAGGGAATGCTCTTGGCACTGTGTTCCATGGGATGATTGGGGTGCTTTGGCGTGCACAAGGAGCCCTGGAGGGCTGTGGTGTGTGGAGGGGCACATGGAATGCTCTGCACTGCATTGTGGTGCAGGGGATGCCCTGGGGGCTGTGCTGTATGGAGGAATGTATGGGATGTGCTGTGAGAAGGGGTGTGTGGGTTGTCCTGGGTTGCAGGGTGGTGCATGGGGTGCCCCAAGAGCTGTGCTTCGTGGAGAGTTGTGTGGGGTGCTCTGGCTTGAACTGGGCTGTACTGGGTGCCCACGTGTCTGAGCTGTGCTGGGGACACTGGGCTGTGCTGGGGGCACTGGGTGCCCACGTGGCTGTGCTGTGTGGGGGGCACTGGGCTGTGCTGGGAGCACTGGGTATGCACGTGGCTGTGCTGGGAACACTGGACGTGCTGGGGACACTGAGTACCCACATGTCTGTGCTGGGGGCACTGGGTGCCCACGTGTCTGTGCTGTGTGTGGGGCACTGGGCTGTGGTGGCGGCACTGGGTGCCCACATGTCTGTGCTGGGGACACTGGACGTGCTGAGGGCACTCGGTGCCCATGTGGCTGTGCTGGGGGGCACTGGGCTGTGCTGGGGGCACTGGGTGCCCATGTGTCTGTGCTGGGGAGCACTGGGCTATGCTGGGGAGCACTGGGTGCCCACGTGGCTGGGCTGTGCTGGGGACACTTGGTGCCCACGTGTCTGTGCTGTGTGTGGGGCTGTGAGGTGCAGCACTGGGGTGCTCTGTAGACTGTGCTTCTGTGTGGAATGCCCTGAGGTGTGTGGGGTGCCCCTGGGGCCGTGCTGTGGAAGAGGACAGTGTTGGATGGATTAGAGAGGTGGTTCTGAGATTCCAGTCCCAGTGAGGGACTGGAACACAGGATGGGAGGGGCTGCAGTACCAGGGCTGGGTGGTTGGATTGGGAGTGAGGACTGTCCTAGGAGAAGGAAGCTGGTGTAAGTGGGGTGAGAGCTGCATGTGTGAGCTCTGGTGGAGCTGGAGCAAGAGCAAGGGGCTGGGGCACAGAGGTCTGTGACAGGGATGTAGGGATTGGAATAAAAGGTGAAACATGCAGTGATGGGTTGGAGGGGCTGTGTGGGACATTAGATCATCTGGGATGTGTTGTGAGCAAGGTAGGGAGTGGGGATTTGTTCCGGGAAGAACTGAAATATGGGTGTTTGCAGGAAAAAATGTGAAGAGATGGATGAAGAAATATGGAGTATAAGGTATGCTGGGAAGAATTAGGTTGATATGTGAGGAAATGGATGTAGTGATGAAAGGATGAGGAGCTGGGACTTAAGGCACTGGGAAAAGGGAGTATGGGAGTGGGATTGTGATATGGGGAAACATTGGGAGCCAGAGTATGGGGTGGATAGAAAGTGCTTTCAGCCTGAGGAAGGTGGTGCAAATGGTCATGAGGGAAAGTGTGGGGCTGCAGAGCTGGGAGGCAGTGAAGGTAGTTCAGTGAGCAGAAATCCAGGGAAGCAAAGCATGTAGTGTTGAACTGGTATGTGGGATAGTTGTGCAAGAGGAGTTTGTGGGATACTGGGAGTGTGGGAGGGGATCTTGTATATAGGGACTGTGGGGAAGAGCAGTATCTGACAAGGCAGGGGCACTGTGTTTATTTGGAAGTATTCCTGCTAGGCAGAGGAGAGGCATTGCATGTGTGTGTCTCTGTGCATGAGAGGCACTCTGTGCCCTGACTGGCTGCAGAGAAGGATGAGAAAGGCTAAATCTGTAGAAACACTGCAAGTTCATGTGCTCAAGGTTGGATAATGAGAAAAGAAGGAACACTGAAGACCTCAAATGCTCAGGGAAATGATGGGACAGGGAGATGAAAGCAGGCAACAAAGCTCCACTTCTAGGATGGGTGAGAGCACCCCATATTTCTGTTTTGTCCAACTATCTGTCACTGAGGTCTCTGTGTAGGTGAGGGATGATGGGACCAGAAAGGCCTCTGCTGATGGAGTGTTTGGGATATGGAAGGTAGATGTTACTCACAGAGGATAGACAAAGTGTGAGGACACAGATGGGAGGAATCCAATGTGACAGTCAGTTGTGGGTTGCTATTTGGGTATAAAAAATAAGGGTGGGATGGTTACATGATCACTGGTTTAATAGTAAGCTACATGAGAAATCAGGAAATTGTCATGCAGCAAAAGAAAATACGAAATAAATGTTTGTAGGGAGCTGGTTGTGGAATATTTCAAAGCCCAGCCATGTGAAAGGGAAGATGCTTTTATTCTCCAGATGCCAAACCTAGCTTGGACTCTGAAAGTGCTCTGGAAATAACCATGAACCTCACTTTCTGGGAGAGGAACATCAAGTCTTGTAGCTGTTATCTGGTAAAGTAACACCTTCTTGGTCTGGGCAGAGAAGAAAGGGTTGTGTCAGGTCAAGTTTGTCTCCTTAAGGCTCCCTGTTAGTGACTGGTTGCTCTACTGTCAAAACACAGTTTGAGGGAGTGGGGGAGACAGTTCTTCCAATTTTTAGGGGTTCCAAGAGCACTTTTTTCCTTGAAAGTATTTTGTCCTCGATTTCTCTGTGAAAAGCCCACACAGACATCATAGGATGCTTAAATGTGTCAAGCTTTAAAAGCATAAGGAAAAAAAGTCGTGTTTTGTTGGATTACGTGGTCAGTGATTGCTCGAAATATTTCAAAAACAAATGTTGGAAAGCTAGGCAAGGCATTGCATCAAATAAAACAGTTTGGAATTAATGAATTAACATACCTAAACAGCTTTATTCCCACTTTTTGTTTACCTCTCTTCTGCTTTATATGAGGTCTGTAATGTCCGATTTCGGCCTGCGGTGGGGTGTTACAGGTGTCGATTTGGTGAAGTTGAACAGAGGCAACACAGTCCTGTGTTCATGATGTAGCAGTGGAACTGTGCTCACAGAACTGCACATGTCCATAGCAAAGGGATCTGCTTTCTGCTCTGAATTACAAGGGTTGCTTTGGTGAGGTTTTATAGCCATTTTGGACAAGTTGGCATGATGACTCTGTTGTGTGGTGTGGATTTTTTTTTCTTTTAACAGTGATCTCCAAAGAGATTATTTTTAATGAATGTGTCCCTTTTTTCTTACTCAGAGCATAAAAATGGCTCAAGGGCTCATATTCTTTCCCTGTCTCCCTTGCTGGCCTCTCCTCAAACAACAAAAGAAAGGCATCTTTCTTTTTTATCTTGAGGTTAGCAACTCTGTCAGTTTTTGGGATTTGGTAATTTTCTCAGTGGGGTGAGTGCGTTTTTGTTTTGGTTTTTTTTTAAATCTGGGGTTTTTTTGGGGTCGGGATTTTATTGTGGAGAGGGGTCTGGGGATCTTGGGTCTCACTGCACTTGTGTGAACTCTTAACACCTTAATTGAAGGGGTGGAGATGCTGAATCAGTAACAAAGACCTCCTTTATCCAAAATGTTAATCAATCATTGACGTTAAATAAGTGTGAACAAAACCAAGCAAAAAAAAGCCCCACCCTAAACAAGTTTTTGTGTAAGTCCCCCTCCCATTCAGCTGCTCATCTTTGGTCAGGTTAACATTAGAAATTCTTTTGGGGATGTATTTTGTGCAAGTGTACTTGATTTTTGCAGTTTGATAAAAGTTCCGTTGCTGACTTCCCAGTGTGGTTTTCCCAGTACAGTTTATTTAGCTCATAGATGTAGTAAAGATGTTCTGGCAGAAATTGTGATCTTCTCTGGTGTGAGGGTGTAGCTGGACTATGTGAGCACCTTTTTGTAGGCTAGGGTTTTTTTGTTGTTTGTTTTGTGGAGGTGTTTTGCTTTTTCTCTCTTGTGATACAGTTAATTTGTTTATTGGTCAACACAGTCTTTTAAGCTAGTCAGGACCTGAATTTTAATGTGAAAGAAAATACATAATTCCTGTTCATACAACCTGAAACTTTGTGGATCTCTTCTGTATAATATGAGTACAAAGGGTGTGGACTCTTTCTTCCCTTTGCTTCCCCTCCTCCTTCCCCCCCATCTTGCATTTCATCTTTACAGTTCACGTGCTTGGATTGTTTTCAGATGGGGTCAGTCCACAGCCAGAGAAACTACATTTGTCACTAAATATCCAAATATAGAAACTAAGGCAACTATAAGCCACAAGGCTAAATGTTCATATACAGCTTTTCTGAGCAGTTTATATGTTAGAGGTGGCTAAGAATGAAGTACTTTGATCCAGAAATTCTAACTAGACAAAGGCTTGCTACTCTGTAACACGTTTACTTCCCACCTATTTCTACATGTTTCTTTCTAGATGTTGTTTTTTTTTCCTTCTGAATTCCTCACATGCTGTGTCGATTCTCTTGCCTTCCAATCTGTGCCTATGGCTTAGGAATTTTGTTGATCTTTTATAAATTCAATAGGAAAAAAAATCAAACCCCAAACAACAACAACTTTAGCCTGTGGAGTAATTTCTACTCAAATGAGTATTCAAACTAAATCCATCTTAAATATGAGCTGTGCTGTCTTGCAGTGCTTCATCTCTTCTGCTTCCTAGAAGTTTACCATAATTTCTTCAGAGCAATGCAGGCAGCCTTCATAAAATCCTTCTCACTAGTTTGCTTGGCCTTGGACTTCACAGAAATCTCCGTGCCTCGCTAAGTTCTGTGCTCTGTTTACATAGATACGAAGTCCTTTAACCCAGCGAGTTTTGCTGTGGGCTTGGATTTCCTGCTTACAAGCTCTGCTGGAGTCCCTCTAGTCTTCCTGCTGGCAAAGTCAAGGTGTTAACTCAGGTTTTCAGAGCAGTTTGTGAATGGAAGCAGATTTCATTGCCGAGTTTTTGTCCAAGCACTGCTCTGCCAATTGGATTTAAAATAGTTTTCTCCCACATACCCTGACTTGTCTGTGTAGGGTTTTTTTGTTTTGAAAGTTTAGTAATTTTGGAGGTTGATCTCCTTTTTGGTAGGGACTATACAAGCCCAGAAGAGTAGGAACCTTATTCATCATTAGGAATTCCTGATAATCTTGAAGAACTTGAACAAAAAAATCTTATCTGAAGGGTTACCTTTAACACCACTCAGGCTCACAAACACCTCTTAGCAATGATAGGTGACATTTTGTTGTGCTGAATCCAAGCAAACTGTTTCAATGTCGACTTTTAATTTGTATTTTTGAAGAAGCAGGAGTTGTACTTTGTGGCTGCACCCTCACCTGGAGGCCTGGCTGCCCTCTATTACTGTGCCTGTGAGTACTTAAGAGTTGACTTGTGAGGAGTCCCTGGTGCTTGCCCATTTTGACTCCACACACCCTGCTGTGTGTGCTGGTGCTGCTGCTGGAAAAGGTGGATGCTAAGACAGGTCAAGGAGCAGATCTGGATTATAAGTAGCCTGGCAAAAAAGAAAAAAAATGTTTTACTTAGCCTGCATCAGTTTGCCAAACTGGTTCAGTGTTTGGCCACACAAACAGTTGTATGGGCACATCAGACAGTGTGGTGCAGGGGTGGAAGTAAATATTGGTAGCAGCAGTTCTTTAAGCTGGCTTTGCTGCCAAAAGGGCTGCTCATCTAACTATACCCCTAAGAGTCTGCTAAACTTGCTAAATGTTTTTTTACACCTGTTTGTTTCAGCTTCCCTTGCCTGAGAACAGTTCCTTCAGCTTACCTTGTTGTTTTTGCCAAAAATCATCTCTGAACATACATGCAGGGTATCTAAAGAAAAACCTTCCTTAAGAAGCTTTAAGCAGGGCAAAAAGAAGAGTGTGGTTGTTTAGCTATGGAAAAGTTTCTGCTGTGTCAAGGCTGCCTGATGATACAGAACATGTACAGTAAATTGACGATAGACTATTTAGTGTGGTTGCAATTAAGCAGTGAAACTCATGCTGTGAGAATCATCAGGAGCAAGAATTCAACAAGAGTTAAAAAGCGTCAGATGTCTGTAGGAATATGAAGAATATTCAATTATTGTAATCAGTGACAGTAGAAATTTTGGAAGAGGTATTAAGCCTGTGGTCTAAACCTTGTTTTTTATTCTGCTCTAACAGATGTGCTTCTATATTGGGAAAGAGAGGGAGGGAATATCTTGTTGTGCCTGGGTTTGCTGCAGGGTTCTCACACACTTCTCTGGAAACTTGACTGAGACCAGTGTGTGAGATGTGCCATTCAACTGCATGGGCTTCTGATTGGATCTCTGTGAACCGAAATCTGGTCTGAGCCACCAAACTCTGGGTATCACAAAGCAAACTGCTGCTACCCAAGTTTTACATTTGCTTTACTCCTCTTTCTGGAGTTGCTCTTACCTGTTCCTTGGCAGAGTCGGATCTGAGCTCTCTGGTTTTGATCTACTTTGACAACACTATTGAATTTATTTTAAAGGCTCTTATGAAATTGCTGTTTACTCTATCTGAAGAATGAATGTTATTTATTTGGAACAGATAGACATGCTCCAAGATTATTGTTTTTTTAGACAGAGTTAAAAGGAGAGGTGAAATTTTCCTTGTTTGGCCTCTGAGAAGGAGGTTGTGGAATAGGGAAAGGAGATGAACAGTGGACTGTAAGGTGGTTGGCCTGTTTGATTTTTTTAAAGCCTAGGCAGAATCAGTGAAATCCTTTTGAAGGAAGGAATCTGGAAAGTGTGCTTTACCAGTGACGGTGATTTCTTTCAGCAAAACAGGGCTGAGAGGTGGTAGAGCAATGTCCTCTGAGAGCTCACTGAAAACTGGGTGCTGCAGTCTTGAAAACAATGCTGTTTTTAAGTGATCCTTAGTGGTGCAGTCTATGACAAAAAGAGTGCATGATACACACAATAGTTTAGTTGCATGTGGAATTGAGGGAGAGTTTGCTGTTTTGTGTGTGGAGTTCAGGGCGGTTGTTACTCAGGCACAGATACCCACACAGCTGCTTGTTAGAATCATAGAATGGATTGGGTTGGAAAAGACCTCCGAGATCATCAAGTCCAACCCTTGGTCCAACTCCAGGCCCT
>JAWWLZ010000001.1:5327878-5338185 GCA_035041345.1 Poliocrania exsul
GATGGTGAATCCACCCCCTCTCTGGGCAGGCCATTCCAATGCCTGATTACTCTCTCTGGAAAGAATTTTTTTCTGCTCTCCACCTTCAATTTTCCCTGGCAGAGCTTGAGCCCGTGCCCCCTTGGCCTATTGCTGAGTGCCTGGGTCTGACAGGCAGTGCTGGAAGGTAGTGATGCTCAGGGGAGCCTGAAAATACTGTTCATTTGGGATGAGAGAGACCAGATACCTCTAAAAGTGAGGGTTAAAAGGAAGGCAGGTGTATGGGTCGCCCCCAGCAGTTCCAGTGGGCATCCTGTGTTATGTCCCCCAGCAATTCCAATGGACATCTTGTGTTATGTCCCCCAGCAGCATACCCAGACCATTACTGCTTGTTGTGGCACTGGGTTTTCCTCAGAGGAGCTCTGTCCTGTACTGACCCATCCCAGCCTCACTTAGCTTATGAAAACTGACAAGACTGCAGCCCAAGGAGTTATGCCTGAGGATTGCTTCTTATCTTTCTTTCTGGAAGCCTGGTGAAGGTATGCCAAAAAGAAAAGGAAAAGCACTTTTATTTTCCTGTGCTGAATTGATAGGTGACTTGTTTCTCCCAAGCTTCTGCTTATGCAGTGTGGCATTTCTCCTTGTTGAAGAACAAACTGGTGTTTCCTTGATCCTGTCTTCCCATCCATTATTTTAGCATATTTTTCCTCACTCCCTTCCTAAAGATTAGTTTCTAGAGAATGGGCTGCTGGCAAGCTTGATACAGGTGTCTTTTACCCATGGTTGTTCATGCTGATATCCTTATTTAAATTTTTGAAAAAGAGACCCAGAGAAGTAAGGGGAAAGATACTGCCTCTGTCTCTGAACACATTGCCTAACTCTTGAAAAGCAGATGAATTTTTGACAGAAGCCAAAGCAATGAAAGCAGCCAGTGGAAAACTCTTAGCATTGTCCAGTGGACTCCTGCATGCAATGC
This sequence comes from Poliocrania exsul, assembly GCA_035041345.1. NCBI lineage: Eukaryota > Metazoa > Chordata > Aves > Passeriformes > Thamnophilidae > Poliocrania > Poliocrania exsul. Next base: position 5,328,834 of record JAWWLZ010000001.1, read on the forward strand.
TGACAGATGCTGGGACTGTTAACTGCTAACGTGATGTAGAAAGCTGCAGAAGCCTCTCATACATTAGGGAAATACTGTTAAAACATTTCTTGAAAAACCCCTTATTGCTCAAGCTTTTGGTATTTATCAGTGTTAACAATAGCAGGAACTCCAGGGCAGACAGGCTGCTGCTGAGGCAAGTGACGCTCCACAGAAGGTGCTTAAAACTCCAGTTGTAAAGTACATAGACTGCTCCCAGCACTGCTAACAGAGGTGGAGCTGGACTGGACTGGTGGTGCTGGCAGCTGTGCAGGAGCACTCTGAGGCTGAGCTGAGGTCAGCAGGATGTTGTGATGCGCTGTGGGGTGTGTGAGTGTCCCCAGTGCCCTGGCAGCAGCCAGGCTGACCTGCACCTCCAAATGCCGCTGCTGCTGGAGAGGCTGAGATGGCATAAACACCAAGGGGAAGCATTCAGAACGTCCCTGTGCTGAAGTTGTAGCTTAGGCTTTGAGGGTTTTTCTTAAGGTTTTTTCTTTTGGCATTTCCCCCCAGACTGATTTCTGGAACTGTGTCAGAATCTGCCAAGAGCTTGTTCCAGTCCCAGGTGGACCAAGTAGTTCAAGTGATTTTTACATAACAGCAGCTGGGAAATTGAAAGTGTCTTCTTGTCTCTCTGTGTACACCTTGAATCTGCTCACCAGCATCCATAAGCATCTGTCTCCTCCATTACTTTGGAGAAGGAGTCCTACAGAGTCAGAAGCTGTCTAGGACAGTCATTCATCCCCACTGGATTAATAATGCACTGAGGTGTTGTTAGATGAACTGAAAAAACGTTTAATGGACATGTAGTTGTCTGTTGGACAAAAGATGTTAGTGTTATAACTCTGAAAAACAATGCTTATGAGATTAGTGGGCAATGTGTCTGTTGCAAAAGACTATTTCAGAATGATTTTAAGTACCTAAAAAGACTAATTACTTATACAGTAATACTAATTACTTATGCATCATGGCTACTGTTGGTTATTCATGTGCTTGTCAGAAGGAAGAAGGAAGAGAACAGTTGCTAGAGATACCATTTTCTGAGAGAAGGGAATGGTTACATGAGAAATATCATGAAACAATTCTCTGAGCCTTTGGGTTTGTATTGTGCTTTGTCAGTGATTGTCTTAACTGCACATTTTAAGGGTGGAGAGCAAAAGGTTGAACTTTCTGTGGCCATTGCTGTTCTGAATGGACTTCAGGAGAGATTGATTCTTTGGGAAATGTCCATGTGTGTGGTGATAGGAGTTGGGGGGAAATTATGGGAGTAAGGGTGTCTGTACTGTCTGCTGAGATGTGGGCAGGCACAGGTAGGCTCAGCAGAGCTGCACTGTATGACCACACATACTTTATTTGCACAGGGGTAATTAAGTATATTCTTACTGTTTCTAGGAGGCTTGTACTGTGGTCCTAAATTCTTATATTAAGTCAAGCAAGTCAAAGGAACTTCTCTCCCCTGTAATGGCATAGAATCTTCTATGCCCTTTCCCTGTCAATGTGTTTGTAGGTCTTCAAGGTGCTAATTTTAAGTGAGCCTGTCTTTGCTCAGCCCCTTTCTCTGCACTTCAGAGCTGTAGGTAGCTGTAGGCAATAACCTGCTCATTCAGAATTTAACAGGGAGGTGTGTACTCACCATGTGCACAGGAGGTGTTTTCTCAGTAGAGGTTGCAACACTGCTATGTGGAGATTGTGTATTACATTCATGTAGTAAAATAAGTTTAGGTGACAAGTTCTTGATTATTCTATTGATTGAAAGTAATTTCCAGTGCGAGACTGTGAGCAGAGAGGTAATACTGTGCAGACTTTGGATTAGCAGTGATTTCTCTGATGTGGGTAAGTGGAATTCTTTTTGCAACTGAAGATTTTGTGTATGCCATCACTTTTTATTGCCAAGACATAAACATATGGAAGTCCATACTGTTTCAGTATAAGTTAGAACCATCTAGAAATTGATGACTAACTGTGAGTTGCCATCTAATCATAGAATCATAGAATCGATTGGATTGGAAAAAGACCTCTGAGATCTGCTTAGATAGACAAGATATCTCTTGATGTTTAGAAAATAAGTTATAAATAAGGGGGATTTGTGACTTACTATGGAATGATAGAACATAGTATTTTCTGTTCTTTATGGTAGAATATTGTCCATGTGCTATATGAGGTGTCCCTGGTACAAGCGGCCGTTGCCTTTCTGGTAGAAGGTCCATGTGAGCATGTCAGCTGAAAGTTGATCATTTGTGTAGTTTGGTTAAGGGCTGAAGTCTGTAAACCTTGCAAGTAGTCAGGCCATCTATTGATTACAGAGAAGAGTTGTATGGTCAGATGGCATGTGAATTTATGTTCCCATGTGACACTGTGTCTTTAGCTCCAGCAATTCTTTAGGTAACCCATGTATTTTCTGCTCTTGTTTAAGAAAAAGGGCAGAGGTTCCTGACAGGAGATGGATGCAAGTGTATTTCAACAAGTGGAAGTCTATCCATGCCTGTGGCATCAGTCACTGCTGCTTCCTTTGTGCCAGTGAGCATGTGGCCACCTGGCTGGATGAAACATCAAAGTTGTTTCCTGAAAACTATTCCTATCTTATCTAGAATTAGTTTTCAGCTGGGTCACAAGGGCTAGCTATGGCTGGGAGGGATGGAGCTGGGAGGGATGGAGCTGGGAGGGATGGAGCTGGGAGGGATGGAGCTGGGAGGGATGGAGCTGGGAGGGATAAAGCTGCATAGGCTTAGCCTGATTGAAGTTGCGTTCCTGGGTCCAGCATGCAGTTGGTGTACAGGAGGTTAAGGTTGCATTTTTGACAGACCTGTTTGCATGCTGGTAGGTCGAATCCAAACTGTGTTACAAGCACATGCTTTATGCATTCCTGGGAAAGGATGAGGAGGACAGCTTTTGCTAAGAGGTAGAAGCAGATTTTACAAGAGTGTATTTAATAGCCCTTGGTAGGGAGCCATATCTAGAAATTGGGACTGGGTCAAGGGGTTGAAGAGTGTTCTGTGTCCTATCATATCCTCAAGTGCCATGGGGAGATGTGTGGGGTGTAGAATACTCATGTCAATTTATCTATTTGCTTTTACATGATCTTAAGAAGGTCTGACAGCTCAATAAAAGCATTGAATAACTCTTCCTGAGTCCTTCTTGTTTCCCAGTTGCACTCCTTATCAATGAGGTGTGTAAGCAAGTACTTCATTAAATGGCAGCTTATTAAAAAGTAACATGTACAGTTCAGCTGCAAGTGTGTAAAATGAGCAAATGCTTAACAAAACTGGTAAGTGCAGCACGTGATGAAACCCAGTGGTAGCTCTTGGGTGTAGTGGAGTCACCTTTCGCCAGTGCAGCTGTTCTCCCTCTTATGTGGTTGAATGAGGGTCGGAGAAATAGGATGTGCCCTTCCCAGTAAAATTGTGCTGAAGGAGCGCGTTGGCTGATTCACTGCCTTACCCCACCTCTCAGGTCACACAGGGAATCGGCTGGTGGATGCACATGCAGGGCTTTGCTTCCATGCTGTCGGGATGAGTGGTTGCTCAAATACATCCTGCTGCTGCTGATTTTGGTCCTTCCTAAAGCTGCTGCTCTTCCCAGGGCAGTCTCTTAACTCCACTCTCTCTCCTTCTTGCCCACTCCACTGTCACAGATACAATTCAGGGTGCAGGCTCAGCTTGCATTCAAAGTTACCATTTGTTTTCTGTAGCAGCAGGTCTCTAGCCTTTTTTCTTCTTCCATGCTGACTGTGGGCTCTCACCATCCTCAGTCCAGCACAGACAGTCTCAGAAAGGCCATGGGGAAAATCACAGCGTGCTCTTTCTTGTACACAGAGAAAGGTTTCTTGCCTTTAATGCTTCATGTCACAGTAAGGCCATGAGTCTGATACTTTTATCTACTTGGTATGCCTTTATTTCATCTCTCCACATTCTCCTTCTCAAAGAGGGAGAAAAGACTGAAGTGAATCAGTGATATCTGCAGCTGTTCCTGCTGGAGCAGCCATAACGCTGTACACCTCCAAGTACTTGGCCACTTGTCACTATTAAGCTTCTGCAGTTAAAGGCATAAAATAGCAATAAGCTAGTTTGGATGGTTTTTTAAGCTTTTTGCAGTACAGTAATATGGTGGCTGTGGGGTGGTTCACAAATACTTAACAGAAAGATAAACCAAGATATGCATTAGCATCCTGTTGGTTACTCTGTGGTCACTTCTTATGTACATGCTCTCAGCCTTTTGCTCCCAAATTCACTGTGGCACAAACTGTCCTGTGCTGACTGTGGACTAAGAACACACAAGTGACCATCAGAGATGGGGCACGAGGGAATGGGATTACATTGCAGAAACTGGGTAGCCTAAAGGATGGATGGTGCCCCTCTTGCACACCTAAGCTGTAGTCTGTAAAGTGGCCCTGCTCTGGTTCTTTGCCAGATTGGGATTGAATGTTTCAAGCAGTAGAGCTCTGGCCACTGTTTGTGATAGATTCTGTCTGTCCTGACAAGTGCTGGTGTTCACATATTTTCCTCTTCAAGGGAAAAAGTGATTTCTGTCGCTGCTTTGGTTGAGGTGTGTCAGTATTGGCACTGACATGACTTAGCCTGTATTGTTTCATTGGGTGGGGTGGGGGAAAGGGGAGAGGAGCTATAACTGGGTAATTGGATGCAGGGATGATTGTGCTACTATGGTAGGTTTTACTGGATGAAGCAGCTTGTTGCGATAGCTGTTTGTTTCAGCTTCTGTCTGCAGGTGTGACTTGGCGAGATAAGGATGGTCTATCACGTTGATGATTTCATTGTTTGATTTGGCTGGACTGGGTGGAGAATGTAGCTGCATTGTTTGGGACCAGCTTTGTAGTTTGGTTTTGTGAAGTGGATTACATGGCAGTGCATTGCTACCTTATTAAGGTGAAGCTGCAGTAGATAATAGTTGGAGAATGTTGGAGGGAAGAGAATGTGCACAGGGTTTCGCAATGCGTAACTAATTGAGCCTCCAGCTCCTGTGTTTCTGTTGGGAGATCTGGTCAGCAGAATGGGTTGGGATTACAGAGAAAACCTCTGGTAGTGATTTCAGTTTGAAGTTGTACTTTAACTGCAAGGCTGTCCATGCTGTGTAAATAGCTGAAAGTGCTCTGAGAGACCACGCTGGCCCTGACAGTGTGAGTGTTGTCTGGATCCATACTGTTCTTGGAGCTCCTACAGTTTTCACAGTGCTGCTGCTTTTTTTACAGATCCCAGATTTACCAGAAAGTGTTCCTTAAAGTCTGTGTTTCCTTGTTTTACCAAACTTTCAGGCACTTACATTTGCTTTAGTATCTGAGTGAACATTAATTGATGCAGAGTTGTCTGTATTACTGAAAGTGTGGCTGATTGGTTCTTGGGCCATGGACTCTTTTGGCCTTATAGGAAATAACCACAGTACAAGGTGGGGCCAACCACTCTGTCTTGAGCAGACTTGCAGTATGTCTTACTTGGGAAGGGTTGCTCTTGGATTCCCTTCTCTCTGTAGTGTATATAATGACGTGAGGCAGGAGCTTCCAGAATAGTAGACAGTTCTTCCTCCTAAGACCTGTCTGGTTTTCCCCTAGATGTGACTGCCTGGCTTTACCTGATGCCTGAAGTTTTTATTTAAACATTGTCTGACTGTGGAGGAGGTTGTATATACAAAGCAGAGGGTTTTGGCAGGAGTTGCTGGGCACATAGTGAGGGGAAGGTGAGCCTTTGAAGAGAGGTGGGTGCAGAGAAGGAAAGGTGACATGTCCAGGCTTTGTGTCAGCTTCTCTAAGCACAGATGAGCTCATGGGAATCGAGCTGGCTGAACTGTGGGAGTACTAAAGCAGGTTTGACCTATTTCCCCTCCATGGGCAGCATGGATCTTCGGATTCTTCCAGTCTGATGGTGGTTTTTTGGGTGCTGACAAATCTTGACAGTCTGAGCAGAGGCTTCCCCTTGTCAGTTGTTCAGAGCAGGTTTTGATTTCTTTGCTTCTGTGTCTAGATACATGGAAGGGGCACACAGCTTGGCTTTGGCTATGTCTTCTTGTTGGTGAAACTTTTTCTCTCTTCTTTTCCAGGTGATCGTTTCTTGTGAGACAAGTGGTTTGCAACTCATGGCCTCTACGATGAGTACTGCTGTGTCGTGACACCAGCGGTCTTGGTAAGCTCCTTGTTGGAAAGGCAAGGACCTATCATATCTCCACCAATGCAGATCCATCTCTTTTGTCTCTGGAATTGAGGTTTGAAGTCATTTTAAGCCATCTAAATTGTAGGCTCCAGCCAAGTGGGGTGAGGCTACATTTTCACCTGTTCTCACCTCCTCCTTTGAGCTTGCAATGGCACTGATGTGGCTACATGATTAACCAGATCAGGGGGTAAATCCAGCTGCATAGGGATTTCTGTTGTTTCCCTTGGGTTAGTTCCCATTCAGATCTTTCCCTGATGTGGTCAGGAGAAAGGTGGTGAGAATGAGTAGCCAGTTGAACCATCCCTTTTCCCTGCAGCCATTGCCTGACATACCTTAAAGCAATCCTGAAAATACAGCCTTGAATGTAGCTTGCCAAAATGTCTTAAAGTGGTTTGACCATTCACTGTCAGTGACCCTACCTCTAATTTTAGAGCAATGATAAAGGCTTTGCTGTGGCAGGCAGACTCCAGCTGCAAAAATATATTTCTCTAGAGCTTTTTCATTATTGAACCCTCGATTCCCAGACATGCATATGTTAAAAGTGCATTGAGAAAAATCATGAGACATTCCATTTCACATTATAAAGGATGGTACATTCCCAGTGTGCAGAAATAAGAAGCTGAGGAAGTTGAGCTGCTGTTGTTCCACCAATGAATGTATTCATGTATCCTCTATAGCTCTCTCCAGTAAGAAGAAATTTAAACTGAGATTGGAAAATACAGTTCCCTTGCAGGGTGCATCTCTTCTAATAGATGGAAGATATGTGTATATAGAGTAATAAAAAAGTAGGGTTAGAAAATTGGAGGGTTTCCCCCCTGCCCCCGGGTGAAGTACATGAAAGTTTGTTGATGTCAGAAATACTGTATAGCCAGTGTGATTCTGATTCTTCTCTTCATGTTTTCTCATTGCACTGTACAAGACTGGGAGTCTGAGGCAATTCTCATCTTGTAATAAAAGGTAACATAATGCATAAATATCCAAATGGAAAAGCAGAGGCTGAAACAACTAGAATACTTAAGTTCATCATACAGGCATCTGTGTCCTCTCATAAGCGTCAAGGTCTGCTCCCTTTAATGCTGTTATGCCTTTTTTTGTTTTGTTTTGTTTTTTTTTCTTGGAACTCCCTGTATTTTCAGTCACACCTTCACCTCAAGTGAGGATGCTAAAGTATCACTGAGTTCCACTGAATTTTACAGATTTATCAATCTCTTGAAAAACGGAGTTGGATGGTGTTTCAGTTTTGTTGTCAAAACAGACATTGGAGCCAAATTTGCATGCAAAGATGATGCAGTTTAGATATGTGTGAAAAGATTCTCTCTCATCTTTAATGTGTCTGCATAGCACCAGCTCCAATTGCACCATGATAATAACAACAATAGTGATAGGATAACTCCAATATTGCCCTCAAAATCAGTGGGATAACCAGCTAATAGTCCCAGAGAGGTTTGAGGGTTCTCTGGAATGTGTGGATCAGACTGGAGCTCGTCTGATTATGCCTAGTGGGAGGTGTATAAAATGAGGCATTTATTGCAGAAACATTCCCCGCATTAATAGGTTTGTGCAGCACAGTGGAGGTGAGAACAGGGAGCAGGAGGACTTCTCTGGCTCATGAGGGAGGCATGTGGTACAGAGGAGAATTTCTTGAGATGAAACAGAGCTTCATGGAATTGCTGCAGTGTGGATCACTACCATGATAAAGTACAGCAGGGCAAAGTCACTAAAATGTGTAATGACACAGCCTCCCAACTATATAAATTTGGGAAACTGGAAAACCATGGTGCTCAATACTACAAGTTGCTGATAACTCTCCTTGGTCGGAGGTGCTCATAGAGTGCCAGTGTTTCTTAATCTTCTAGTGTCAGCTCATAAGAAAGCTAATTTTTGTTTCTGAAATGCAATTTGAACAGTAGTTTCTTTATAAAATTCAAGACATTCCCATTCTGGTAAGATTTAGTTTGTTTCATTTGATATGCACAGGAAGAAACTACTTCTTTGGTGCTGAGAAGGAATATCGGGAATATTTACATTTGAGTAATATTTAACTAGCAATGCTTAATACATTAACAATAAATCTTGGTTAGATTCTAAATTAAGCGGATTTGCATCTGAGTAGGTGAGATGAACAGGAGAGATTTTGTTGAAACATAAACAAGACAGAAATTTGTTCCAAAATTATTTAGCCCAAAGCACGTAAACAGTGATGTTCAATAGTTTCCTCCTCCAGTTTTGTGTGCCTTATTGGCTGTCTCATGCATAGTGTTTCTTAGAAAGAAGCTGAAAAACTGCTTTTTTCTTTTTTTTGGGTAGATTTTTGTCTTTTAAGCCTCAGTTGCCTGTAGAGTGTTCCTGAGCAAACTGGGATGGGCACTTCTCTAGTGCATTTTTGGCCTTTCTAACAGATGTGATGAGTGACTAACCCCTGGTGTTTTCAGACTAATCACACATAGCTGGTAGCTTACAGGTGGTCAGGAAGGCGTTTTATTTTATTTTTCTCCCTTTGTGTAACCCTTAGCACACGTCATTGAGCATATGTCTTGGTATATTGGCCGAAGGAGACAAAAGATTTAAGCAAAGTTTATGTTCTTAAGAAATATCAGATTACAGCCATTCAAAAGGGAATTCTGGATAGCTCAGTCATGTTGGGGATTTGCAGTTTTGCCTTTCTACTGACTTGCTATGAGGTGTCTAAGCTGAGCACAGAGGCAGAACCAAAGTGTTCAGATACAAGGTGCTTCCCTGTTTTGTTGGCTCCAGAATGATTTGCTTTGGATAAAGGGAAGATTGCCTCACTGCCTGTAAACTGAATGGCCAAACAGGGCTGCCACTGATCTGAAATACACATCCACCTGGATGCTCTTAGAATCATAGAATTGATTGGGTTGGAAAAGACCTTCGAGATCATCAAGTCCAACCCCTGGTCCAACTCCAGTCCATTTACCAGATCATGGCACTCAGTGCCATGGCCAAGCTCGGTTTAAAAGCCTCCAGGGATGGGGAATCCACCAGCTCTTTGGGGAGGCCATTCCAATGCCTGAGCACTCTCTCTGCAAAGAATTTTTTTCTGATCTCCAAACCTAAACCTCCCTGTCAGAGCTTGAGCCAGTGCCCCCTTGTCCTATTGCTGAGTGCCTGGGAGAAGAGACCAACCCCCACCTGGCTAGAACTTTCCTTCAGGTAGT
>JAWWLZ010000001.1:5338285-5368402 GCA_035041345.1 Poliocrania exsul
CACCCCCAGCTCCCTCAGCCTCTCCCCATAGGACTTATGCTCCAGTCCCTTCACCAGCCTTGTTGCTCTTCTCTGGACCTGCTCCAGCACCTCAATATCTTCTCCTGTGTCTTCTTGGGAACAGGGGAAGAGTTGCCATGTACTGCCTCGCACAGACAAATCTGCTTGGGAAGTTCCTCACTGGTTTTCTGTTCTCTCCTTGTGGGGTGGGTTTGCAGTGTGCTCTGGAGATGCGAGACTTCCCCTGGGCAGCAGGAGGCACGCGTCTAGAGAATGCTGGAGCTGCAGGAGGGAAGTGCCCAGTGCAAAACCAGCGAGGAGCAAAGAGAAAAAAGGCAAGCAGACAGCCAGCACTGAGAGGAGCGGGTGGCAGGAAGCGCTTCGACGCTGCCTCTGGCGGCACATTCCCCAGGGGAACTTGACGAGAGCCCATCTGCGTGTGTGTGAGACTGTGAGCTCAGGATTTCTGTCAATGCATTCCAGTAACCCCAAAGTGAGGAACTCCCCGTCAGGCAACACACAGAGGTAAGGAGAAGAGCCTGCAGTCAGCTGCTCTGGGCTGGTGCATGTTGCCATCCCTGCTCTGCTGCCGGATTAGCCCAAGGACTGGTGCAGTGTGCTCCACTGTCCTCCTTTGTGCTCCCATCAGACCTGCCGAGTGCCTGAGCAGTGTGCTAAGTGCCTGAGCACAGTGCTCACAGATCTCCACGTTTGCAAGGCTCAGGATGAGCTGAAAGCTGTGGATTCTCCATTGCTTGTGCCTTCCTCCCTTCCCATCAGGTGCCTGAACAGGCTGTAGGAGAGTAAACATGCTGTTTCTATCTTGATTTTTTTTTTCCTTTCCTCCTCTTCTAATTATCTATTTCCCAAGGGGTAGTTGGGCAGCAGAAGGTCTCTCTGCCTGTATTTTCACACAAATACTTCCTCCATATTTTTGGCCTGAACAGCCTGGAGAATTGATCTGCTGAGCACTGAGATCCCCTGCGTCAGTCACCTGCCAGTGCAGCAGGTCAGCATCTCTCCTCCACTAATCTGGAAGGGGAAGAATATGGAAGTGAAGCAGTGTCCAGGGACTTAAAATGGTCTGATTGACAGCATCTTTGGATTTGATTATTTACTCCTAGAGGTCATCTGGAGCTCAGGAGTATTTCAGAGGGAATACTTCTGAGCCAGATGTCTGTCCTAAGGAGGAAACAGCTTGTGTGAGTCCCACAGTGAGGATGGTAGCAAGTGCTGCCTGTTGGAAGTGATAGTGGTGATGGGAAAAGACAGTGCAGAGAAGATCCAGTAGCAATGGAGTAAGTGGAGGGTGAGGAGGAAGGGGTGGCTAATATGTCTGCAAAACCCAGAGGAGCAAAATATTTTTAGGATGCAATTTGCTGGATGGAAGAAAGAAGGAAAGACTCTGAATCTGCTTTGGCAAATTAAGGAAGCTCCATCTGCCCCATTTTGCAGGAGTGTGCTTGGAGATGGTATCCTTCTCTTTCCTTATTCAGAGGCAGGTTGTAGCTGGTTTAATTGTTTTCACGGTCAGAGGTTTGTGTTTTCCTGGCAGCTCGCCCCAATGTATGACGAATGCTGCAGTAATGCTGGGTTTTCCTTGTGCTCCCTGTAGAACTGGATAGGGAGGTGCAAGGGAGGGGGTGGGGGTCTGCTCTGATCAGAGCTGCAGCGTGTAGCTGGGGTCCAGGAGAATGGTGAGGTGAACTTTATTGTGCCTTGTTTGTTTACTCTGAGCTGGTCTTGGTGTGAGGCGCTTCTCTGTGCACATAGAAACCGTTGTCTTTATTGACAGAAGCGCCAGAGGTGGGTCCTCATGTGACAGCAGTTTCTGGGATCTGGCAGGTTTGTGGTTTGCCCTGGTGCCTTCTTGAGCAATGAGATCCCATCTTGGATAATAACCCTTTCAGGGCATGTTCAAAAAAGCACCTGCATGACTCTAAGCTTGCAGGCATTTTTTATTTGTCAGCAATTGTCTTAGCTTGCAAGGTGACAGTGGTTGGTTCTGCTTCATTCTAATATGTTCCTACAGGGCTGAATTAATCAATGGTGTGATTTGTCACATTTTTTTTTATTTATTTTTTTTCCCCTCTGTCTCCTGTAGCCCCAAATCAAAGCAGGAGGTGATGGTCCGCCCCCCTACAGTGATGTCCCCGTCTGGCAACCCTCAGCTGGATTCCAAATTTTCCAACCAAGGCAAACAAGGGGGCTCCACCAGCCAATCCCAGCCCTCTCCTTGTGACCCCAAAAGTGGAGGTCACACCCCCAAAGTGCTCCCTGGCCCAGGTGGGAGCATGGGGCTGAAGAATGGGGCTGGAAATGGTGCCAAGGGGAAGGGGAAGAGAGAGAGGAGCATTTCAGCAGACTCTTTTGAACAGAGAGAAGCTGGGACTCCTAATGATGACCCTGAAATCAAAGGTATGCTCACTAGGATTTGTGTGCAAGGGCAGGCAATTAGTCTGAATCCTGTGTGAGGTGGAGAAGTGCTATGCAAGTGTTAGCAAAACATTTATTTGTCTGGAGCTCTGTAAGTTCCCTCCAGTGAAGTCTAAAGGTGTGGAGAACAGGTGAAGAGAGCAGGTGAAAAGGAGAGGTTGCCGTAGGTGACACTGGCAAATGTCCTGTTCATGCTCAGACCACAACCCTGACTCTGGTGGGAAAGTTCCTTTGTAACTCTGAAACTGCCCCAGAGGATTTGAAAGTACAAATGCAACCTCTTGGTTTCCTTCTGGCCTTTGACCTTTCAGGAACTGCTCTGTTGTAACGGGTTTTGAACAATCTGCAAGTCTGTTTTGTCAACACAGATACATAACCTGTAGTACCCTGGCTGGTAACACAAGCCAGAGAGTTGGGATTTCTGTTTCTGTTCCTGGCTCCAACTTTGCCTCTGTGAGGCAGTGCAAAACCAGACTAGATGTGTAGTTGTCCATGTATCCTGTGTTGTCCATTTGCTAGATCACCTGGCTAAGGTGGGTGAAGGAAAAAAAAAAGTGAAGTTTTACCAGAGTTTTTTCCTTGGATGAAGACATACTTATATTTGTTCATTTTTGTGTGTAGTTTTACTGCTTTTCTATGTGGCCATTAGAGGATTCACAGGGATTGGCTCTGGGAACTGCCCCTTGCCTTGGAAAGGGACAAGATGAGGTTTCTCCCAGTGGTGCCTAAAGGCACCATGGCATTAGAGGAAAGATGCACTGTGTAATGGAATTGCCTTTAGTGTTGCCTGAGGAAGAAGCAGGAAATTTCAGAGGAGAAAAAGCTCTGATCAGTTTCCAGAAATGGTTTCCAAAGAGCTCCCAAGGTAGTAATTCCTCTTTTTTCCTTTTTTTCCTCTTCCAGACTGCAATTCTGCTGATCATGTGAAGTCCCAGGAGTCTCAGCACACACCACACTCCATGACTCCTTCAAATACTTCAGCCCCAAGGTCTTCCACACCTTCCCATGGTCTGACGGCCACTTTGGAGCCAGCAAGCGGGCAGAAGACTCCATCCAAAGTGGTTTACGTCTTTTCTACTGAGATGGCCAACAAGTAAGTAGGTTGATGCTTGAATGTCTTCAGGGAGCAGGAATTATATTTGTGCTCCATTTTAAGAGACTATCAAGGGCACTTTCTCCATCAAGTAATAAAAAGTCATTACTTGTTTTGGGGTTGTTGAAGGGGCTGTAGTTGAGAGTGTCCCTACTTTCTTTTCCTCTGAGAAAGGATTGCTTACTCCTCTGAGGTATGGATATTTTTGCTTTTTTCTGGCAAATGGTGGTAGATGTTGTTTTGCAACCCAGCAGCAACCAGGATGGCCTAAACTGAGACGAACTCTGAATGCTGATGAGTTTGTAGATGTAAGCATTTTTCTTTTGCTACTCATCTGGAGTGAAATATGTGTGGTTAAGTCTTTCTCCCTTCTGCCAGCTGAAAGATAGAAGGGAGGCCAGTTAAGAAAAATTGATTCTTAGCTTCAACTGGATATGTGCATCTGCCTGTCTGTCTTTATAGGGCTGCAGAAGCTGTGCTGAAGGGACAAGTGGAAACCATTGTGTCCTTTCATATCCAGAACATCTCAAACAGCAAGGCGGAACGAAACACTGTACCCTTGGTAAGGAATACCTGCATGTGGGTGGAAAGGGGAAATGTGCTTGTGTGTGATTCAGAGAGATGAATGATTATTTACACTCCAAAATAAATTTTAGGAAGCCAAACAGTTTTTGTTCGAACCTCCTGCATGTAAATGTCTTGAGTCATAAAAAGGAGAGTTTGAGTCTTGCAATATTTAGGTGGTATATTTCCAACCCATTGCTCATGCAGAGCTAGCACAGAAGAAAGGGGTCCCTGCAGTAATGCCTCAAGTGAAATAGGTTTCCCCATGGCCAAGAGGCTGTTCTGTAATAGCTGCATGAAGGCTAAGCTTCCCTGCAAAGTTTGGGCTGGTGGGGTTGAGACTGGGCAATTATTGTTTGCACTGCTGCTTATGTGACAGGGCTGTAAGAAGAGCAAGTGACAATGTGTGGCTTTCTCTTGCAGAACCCCCAGATCACTGCACTTCGGACTGAACCCAAGCCCCTGCCGCAGCCCCAGCCCTCTGCTGCCCAGGACCAGAACCCTCCCCAGAACACCAAAATGCAGCCGACTCCACCCGTGTCAGCGCCGGTATCCAAACCCACTGGCCCCCCGTGTCCCATTGATCAGGACAGTCCCAGCGTGGAAAGCAAAGTGATGTCTGTGGGCAGCCCTGCCAACTCTACCCCGTTGCAGACAGAAGGATTTGGACAGAGTTCGACCCCCAATAACCGAGCGGTTAGCCCAGTTTCCCAAGGTAGCAATAGCTCCGCTGCAGACCCCAAAGGTCCTCCCCAGCAGGTGTCTGGTGGGGACCCATCCAGTTTGGGCGAGAATCCAGATGGACTGTCACAGGAGCAGCTGGAGCATCGAGAGCGCTCGTTGCAGACCCTGAGAGACATACAGCGCATGCTCTTCCCTGATGAGAAGGAGTTTGCTGGAGGGCAAAGTGGGGGGCCAACCCCAAATGCTGGGGTGCTGGATGGTCCCCAAAAGAAACCTGAAGGGCCGATACAGGCTATTATGGCTCAATCCCAAAGTTTAGGCAAAGGGTCAGGATCTCGGACAGATGGAGGGGCTCCGTTTGGCCCTCAAGGACACAGGGACATGCCTTTTTCCCCAGATGAAATGGGGCCACCACCAATGAACTCCCAGTCAGGACCCATAGGTCCAGACCACCTGGACCATATGACTCCTGAGCAGGTGGCCTGGCTCAAGCTGCAGCAGGAGTTTTACGAGGAGAAGAGGAGAAAGCAAGAGCAGGTGGTTGTGCAGCAGTGTTCCCTGCAGGACATGATGGTCCACCAGCATGGGCCTCGTGGGGTGGTCCGAGGTCCTCCCCCTCCCTACCAGATGACCCCTGGCGAGGGCTGGGGACCTGGGGGTCCAGAGCCCTTCCCTGAAGGCATGAACATGTCTCACTCTCTGCCCCCCAGGGGCATGGCCCCTCATCCCAATGTGCCCGGGAGCCAGATGCGCCTGCCTGGTTTTGCAGGAATGATGAACCCTGAGATGGAGGGCCCCAGTGTCCCGAATCCTGCCTCACGGCCTGGGCTTTCAGGAGTTAGTTGGCCAGATGATGTGCCAAAAATTCCAGATGGCCGAAACTTCCCTCCTGGCCAGGGTGTCTTCAGTGGCCCTGGCCGAGGGGAGCGGTTTCCAAATCCACAGGGCCTGCCTGAAGAGCTCTACCAGCAGCAGCTGGCTGAGAAACAGATGGGCCTTCCTCCTGGCCTGAACATGGAAGGCATCAGGCCTGGCATGGAGATAAACAGAATGATGCCCTCCCAGAGACACATGGAGCCTGGGAACAACCCCATCTTCCCTCGCATGCCAGTAGAAGGACCTATGAGTCCTTCCAGGGGGGACTTCCCCAAAGGAATACCCCCACAAATGGCGTCTAGCAGGGAGCTGGAGTTTGGGATGGGCCCTGGCAGCATGAAGGGGGACATGGGCATGAATGTCAGCATGGGCTCCAACCCATCCCTGGTCCCTCAGAAGCTGAGGGAGGCAGGAGTCGGGCCGGAAGAGATGATGAAGCTGCGCCCTGGTGTCTCGGAGATGCTCTCCTCTCAGCAGAAAATGGTGCCGCTGCCGTTTGGGGAGCACCCACAGCAGGAGTATGGCATGGGTCCCAGGCCTTTCCTACCCATGTCTCAGGGCCCAGGAGTCGGTCTCCGGAATCTCAGAGAACAGATCGGGCCTGACCAAAGGACTAACAACCGGCTCAGCCACATGCCACCACTACCTCTCAATCCCACCAGTAACCCCAATAGCCTCAACACTGCTCCCCCTGCGCAGCGCAGCCTCGGCCGCAAGCCCTTGGATATCTCTGCAGCTGGTCAGGTGCATTCGCCAGGAATCAACCCCCTGAAGTCCCCCACAATGCGCCAGGTCCAGTCTCCCATGATGGGTTCTCCCTCGGGGAACCTCAAGTCCCCCCAGACGCCCTCCCAGCTGGCAGGAATGCTCGCTGGCCCCACTGCCGCAGCTGCTGCTGCCTCCATTAAGTCCCCCCCTGTCTTGGGGTCTGCTGCTGCTTCCCCTGTCCACCTCAAGTCTCCATCTCTCCCTGCACCTTCTCCTGGATGGACTTCATCTCCAAAGCCTCCTTTGCAGAGCCCTGGGATTCCCCCAAACCACAAGGCGTCTCTGACCATGTCCTCTCCAGCCATGCTGGGGAATGTGGAGTCGGGTGAGTGCCGCCTCCGGTAGATGGATTTGGTGCTTTGGTTTGGGCTGGGTCACCCAACATGTGCAGCGAGGGAAGGAGAAGGGTTCTCTCAGCAGAGCAGAGGCTGGATAGGCATTTGCCCGTTAGAGGGTATGGTAGAGGGCTATGTGTGTGGAGGGCAAGGGCTTTTCCTCCTGTTGTGTTTGTGGGTATGTACTGAGCCTCCCATGAGTCAAGCTGAGGGCTGATCTCTCAGAGGACATAAAAGCAAAAGGGTGGGGTCAAGAGGTGTGAAAAGATGTAGAGGGTTGATGGGAGAAATCTCTCCTTGGAGGAAGGATGTTCTGCTGTAGCTCGTGGTTGTAGGTTTGTGGAGAAGATCCTGCTTATGTTATGGAAACTCTGTGAGATAAAAGGCTTCTACAAAGACATGCTGAGCAGAGTTACCCAGCCCTGTATCTAGGCATGGTTCAGGTATGGTTGGTGCTTTCTAGGTTTTACATGGGAAGTCATGCGTCAGTTTCTCAGGCTTCAAACACTTTGGAGCAATCTAACCACCGATGTGCATAGCATTCAGTTGTATGCTGAGCTGTGCCATGCCTGGGACCTCGGGCTCCAGGTGCCTCTGTCCTCACCTTCCTGGAGCTAACGGAGCTAACCCTGCAGCATGCTCACCCCTCTGTCCACGCTTCCACAGCCCTGAACGGCCTTCCCAGTCGGGAAGTTCTGGCTGGGAGAGTCAGAGGAGCCCTTTGCCCACGTTGCCCTCTAGTGCTGCCGCGGGTAATGGCGCGGCGGTGGCCAGCTCCGGGATTGGGA
This sequence comes from Poliocrania exsul, assembly GCA_035041345.1. Lineage (NCBI taxonomy): Eukaryota > Metazoa > Chordata > Aves > Passeriformes > Thamnophilidae > Poliocrania > Poliocrania exsul. The sequence goes on from JAWWLZ010000001.1 coordinate 5,345,830, forward strand.
TATACCGATGGCAAGGGTAACCACGGGATTGCAGGTTGGGTCTGTGCTCAGGAAGGCAGCCTGTGTGTTTGTGTCCGTTGTGAGCCCAGCTGTCTACAAGTCAAAACCTAGTGCTTTAGTCTGTGCCTTACATAGTGCCTTGTGGGTCCCTTCCAGCTCAGAATAATCTGTGAAATCTGCATGAAGTGTTGCTTAATGAATGCTTTCATATGCAGCTCTTCCAAAGCTGAATGTTTTGGCATTGCAGAATTTTTATATTCTCTATTCTCCTTTCCTTTTTCGATTGGGGAAGGGCTGAGGAACGTGCAGTGAATTTTCAGCGAGAGTACAACTTCAGTATAACGTCTTTCCTTCATATTGGTCTGGGTTTTGTGGAATTCATCAGTGCAGTTACTTCTAGTTTTGAGAGAGCAAAGGGTAATGTTAAGATAATAAGTGCAGGGAATGCTTCTTTAACTTGAATAAGCAGCTAATATGTATATATGAAATACGTAATGAAACATAAACACGGAGTTGTAGCTCCTTATGCAGTTTGTCAGAAATGTGCTTGTGTGTCTCAGCATAATATCTGCTACAGCTTTCCTTCTGCTGCCTGTGTCTTTTGTGCTTGCTTGATGTCTCCTAAAGAAAAAGAGCAAGAAGTTGCAGTTGACATTTGGTGGATGCAGGAACAATTAATTATAGATTTTGATTTTTATGGCTAACCCTGGAATCTAAGTCTGTCTTTGGTGTATGGAAATTGAATAGTAAGATTTTCAGGCTGAACTGGTAATTCTTCATGTGAATTTGTGGAGACTCAAGATAGTTTCAGTAGATGTGTCTTCCAGTAGGATAACAGATGTTAATCAACTTGAAAATGGGCTTATTCTTCTGGTTACCTTTCACAAGCCTTGACTTACATTAGTCAGGAAAGTCTTGTAGTAAAAAAGATAAGCAATTTTTGAGATTTCTAGGGGTAAGGAGTTGGATTTAAGTGAAACAGTAAGAAGGATGAAAAATAAAACTCTTTCTTTTCTTTCCTTTTCCTTTTTTCCTAAGGTGGTCCACCTCCTTCCACAGTCAGCCAGTCTGCTCCTGTGACTCTCCCTGGAAATCTTCCCTCTAGCAGTCCTTACACAATGCCTCCAGAGCCAACCCTCTCCCAGAATCCCCTGTCTATTATGATGTCCAGGATGTCCAAATTTGCCATGCCGAGCTCTACACCGCTCTATCATGATGCCATCAAAACTGTGGCCAGCTCGGATGATGACTCCCCTCCAGCACGCTCCCCAAACTTGCCACCTATGAACAGTGTACCAGGTAAGAAAATCAAAGAAACATAAGCACAAGCTATCAGGCAGTACAGTGAGGGTGATTTTTATGGATGCTTCTTCAAATGAAGGTGGTGAGAGGGAAAAAACTTGAGGAATATATAGCCATGGGTTGTTTTTGAGGAAGGCAGTTGCAGTTCTCTGAAATGCAGAGACAGAAATTCTCCTTGCAACTGTTTTTTGTTTTTTTCTGTCTGGAAAGTGTCCAATCTGGAAAACTGTTATCTATGGGGGAGATTTCCACTCAGGCAGGCTGGAATTAGTTGTGTGAGTGAAGGCTGCTCATGGGAATAAGGGTCAGACTCTTATCCAGGGGAAACCATACCTCTTAAGGCACTGTCATAGAAGCTTCACTGGTTTTTTGGGGTTGGTTTGTTTGGAGTTTTTTTGACACTGAATCATCAGGTCTATTCCTGGTCTTTGTGGATTGCCTTTTTAATGGAAGAGAGTGTCAGAGCACTTTCTGAAAACATACATCTTCTCATATAGCGGATGTGTAATGGCAGTGACCTGAGCCAGGACTGAGGGAAACTGTCCAGGTCCCTACCTGAAAGAGTTGACGGAAAAGTAAAATAAAACATTGCCCTTTTGGACTGTCTTGTGGGTGAGCATGTTTGTATGAGAAATCTGATCCCTGCTGATGGCTTAATGTTCAGGGGTACATATTTAATACAAAAGTAGGCTGTAGCCCCTTCACTCAATGGAATTAAATGTTGAAAGAAGGAATGAGTGGATGTTTCATGAGGGTGGCAATTGGTAATGAGTTCTTGCTGAGTTTACCTGTAGCTTTGCTGTGTGTTTCATGCAGTAATGATCAGAGTGGCTAAGTATATCTGGGAAAGCTGGCTAATTGAATAAGTTCATGATGATAACTCATTAACCTCATTGATTGCTGCCTCCTAGTCTTACAAAGGTTACCTGATTTATCGCTGCTTGAGTTTTGAAAGGAGATTTGGTCACTTCCCAGTGGACAAGTGTCCATATGCTGATAATCTGTCACTGTTACTGCCTGCATCATCTGGACTGCCAGGGAGGTAGTAAAGGTATGGGTTGGATTGAAATCCTACTTACAGAGTAGGCTTTAGTCACGGTTTGATAGGGCATTGACAAGCTTAGGGAAGCAACTGCTCAGGTGCCATCAAACTTCTGGTTAAAATAACGCTTTTCAGAGCCACTCCTGATGCTTTTTTACTAGCACTGGCTTTTTTTGTATGCGTGCAGACTTGGTAACCTTGCAGAAAACTCTCTGGTAGCTTTATTGATTGTTACTGGCTGCTGTCTAAATGTGATTCCTTATTTCTTCCCTAGGAATGGGCATTAATTCTCAGAATCCTCGAATTTCAGGTCCAAACCCAGTGGGTCCAATGCCAACCCTTAGCCCAATGGGAATGACCCAGCCTCTTTCCCATAACAACCAGATGCCCTCTCCAAATGCTATGGGACCCAATATACCTCCTCATGGGGTCCCTGTGGGACCTGGCCTGATGTCACACAACCCGATGATGGGGCATGGTTCCCAGGAGTCTCCAATGGTACCTCAAGGACGCCTGGGCTTCCCACAGGGCTTCCCTCCCGTACAATCCCCTCCACAGCAGGTGCCATTTCCACACAACGGGCCCAGCGGTGGACAAGGCAACTTCCCAGCGGGAATGGGCTTCCACGGAGAAGGACCTCTGGGGCGTCCTACCAACCTGCCCCAAAGTTCGACAGATCCAGCACTTTGCAAGACGGGAGGCCCTGGCGGTCCAGACTCCTTCACTGTTCTTGGAAACAATATGCCTTCGGTTTTTACTGATCCAGAGCTGCAGGAGGTGATCCGTCCTGGAGCCACAGGAATACCCGAGTTTGACCTGTCCAGGATTATCCCATCGGAGAAGCCTAGCCAGACACTACAGTATTTCCCTCGTGGAGAGGTGCCAGGTCGCAAGCAGCCGCAGGGTCCCGGGCCTGGCTTCTCCCACATGCAGGGGATGATAGGAGAGCAGACCCCGAGGATGGGACTAACGTTGCCTGGCATGGGGGGCCCCGGGCCAGTGGGAACTCCGGACATCCCCCTTGGCACGGCTCCGTCCATGCCGGGCCACAACCCGATGAGACCGCCTGCCTTCCTGCAGCAGGGCATGATGGGGCCGCACCACCGCATGATGTCACCAGCACAGACGGCGATGCCCGGCCAGCCCACGCTCATGAGCAACCCCGTGGCTGCTGTGGGCATGATCCCGGGCAAGGACCGAGCGCCTGCGGGGCTGTACAGCCACCCCGGCCCCGTGGGGTCACCCGGGATGATGATGTCAATGCAGGGCATGATGGGACCCCAACAAAACATCATGATTCCCCCCCAGATGAGGCCCCGAGGTATGGCTGCTGACGTTGGCATGGGAGGATTTAGCCAAGGCCCTGGAAACCCAGGGAACATGATGTTTTAAGCTGCTACCATAAGACTGGATGTTCTGATCCTTGTCAAGATGAGATTCCAAGTCCTGAGGGCTTTTTTGGGAGCTTCAGGAGTACAGTTTGGCCATGCAATAGGTGAAAAGAGACCAGAGGACGCTTTGGGAAATCTCGAATGTATGGAATTACCTGAAAAAAAAAATTATTCATTTTAACAGGTTGTTTTTTTTTTAAGATTTATTTTTTAAAAATTATTTTTGTGGACTTGGGTATCCCGTGACGGCACCTGCTTTGAGAATCTGTAGCTGTATTTTGAGAATTGCCATTTGTCACAAGTTGCACCATTCTCTGTATGTTTACGTCCTTCGGACTGGCTTCTCCCAGGACTCTCGGTTATTTTTGGGGTTTTTTGTGTACTGTACTATATTGTAAAAGGGATTTTAGCAGAGACTTTAGTCTTTGGGGTGAGAGGAGAATGGGATTCTAGGCTGTTTACTTTAGGTGGAGAATCCATCTTCAGAACTTCGGACTATTTTCCTTCAACTCCAATGTATAGAAAAACCAAACTACGACCTCAGAGCAGAGTATTAATGAAAAGCACAAAAAGGAACTTAAGTTCAGTGAGGGGAATCTTTTAAAAGAAATAAATAATAAGTTAAGGACATATTTTTCAAATTATGGCGTGCTGTCCAGCACCTTCTGTCTCTCCCTCCCACTCTTTATTAAATAGGCTTCTCTCTCTCCGTCCCCTTCTGTCTCCTCCTACGGCAGCTGCAATACATTGTGTTATTTTGAGGAGTAAATCTAGGAGAGCCTCTCCTCACGTGGGGACTCTTCCCACTTTTAGGAAGGGGCTGGACTTGGACACTGTTACATCCTACAGTAGTCTCTCTCACTGTTTCCTATTCTCCTTTTCTTAGAAACCCCAAGTGATTTTATTAATGTGGGAGTGGAACAGACACTAAAAGTTATCCAGGATTTTTTTTTGTGGTTATTTTTTTTTCCTCCCCAGCGTAAAACGTTCTGTGTAACCTCCATTAAATTTGGTACAAAACCACTCGCCAGGGCTGTGGTGTCAGAAAAATAAAATATATTGTTTCTTACAAAAATGAACTGTCTTCTTTATCCAGTCCAGTTGTTTCTGTGTACATCAAACAGCTGGCCAGATGACTGTTTGCTCTTCCTTATGATCACAGTGAGGCTGGAGGCCAGGTGGGGTAAGCTTTGGCAGCTCCTGAAAGCCTGGTCTGTAGGCAGCTGCGTGCTCCTTGCGAGGCAGTTCCGTTCCCTTAATCCTGAACTGAGCTTGTTTTCTCTTGGAGAGGGGTCTTATTTCAGAACACCCCAGGGGCGATAGTTACAGACTTCCTCAATTTGTTGAGGGCCAAGGAATAGATGAAACTTGTTGTCTCTGTCATTTCCTCCTGGAGAGTGTTTGGGGCGCTACAAGGTTTTGAGCTCTCCCTAAGCAGCAGCATCTGTGTGCTGAGCTCTGGAGTCCAGTTCTGTGTAGGGCACTGGGATTGTGTGTCCCTCTGGAGTCTTTGGATTGGGTCAGTGACTGCCAGCACTGAGAGCCTGAGATAGTGGGGAATGGATGAACTTAAATAACCAAGCTGAGAGAGAAATTGTCAGTAAGCAGATTTTTATCAAGACAACCCTGCTGAGTAAATTGATGCTTTGCTGCAGTTCTCATCGATTGTTTCCTAATCCCCTGTCTTTTCAAACTTGCCTTTTGAGAGGATTTCAACGAGAAGGTTTTATGGTTTTGCCTATGAGAAGTGAAAGGCTGGATGACAAAACCTGGATTGGGAGTTGAGTTTTGCTCCTGGAGAAGATCAGGATGAGCCAGATGTGGATCTGTAGGGCAGGGTGTGGGCTCTGTGGCTGCCTGCTCTCTGGTCCCTCAGCACTGTATGTGGAGTGTATAAGCTGTTCTTCCTTCCACTTGCCATTACCTGAAATTATTTCAATGAGTAGTTTCCTCAGAGTGCTGGCCATTAGTGTGAAACGTCATGTGCAGAACGAGTATTTTTAACATGCTTGTGTGTGAGTTTTTTGGAGTTAAGTGATCCTTAACAGGTGTAAAAAGAATTCCTCTCAATGGCTGATGTACCAAACTTTTGCTGGTGTTATAAAATGAGTGAAGCCATGCACTGTTGGAGGCACGCAAGCCTCAGAGCCTTCTGTTGCTTGCTTCCAAATTCACCTTTGTGCTGTCATGCAAATTTACAATGATTTTGGGTGAGAATTACTCTTTTGACAAAGTGTAGGATGTATGTTGTGGTGCTTCCCTCTGACAAGACAGGCAGCGTGCCTGAAGCAGGGGCTTGTCAAGATTTTAGAAAGAGCTGACAATGACACAGTAAGTGTTATTTCTGTAGAGTGGAATTACCTCTTCTTTAAGTGGTTGCACAGCTCCTTTTGAGGACCTTGCACAGGAATTGTCACAATGCAACCTTTTTAAGTGTTGCCAGTTCTGCCACCACTCCTGACTGTTTTTACCATGTTGAACAAAGCAAAGTTCTTGATCGACATAGAAATAACCTGGAGGGGTTTGGTTTGTTTTTTTTTTTACCAGTCTTTTTCAGTGTCTCCTGTAGCTGTTGAGGTATTTTGAATAGCAAAGGATTTGAGGTGGCTGTGACTTATTCTAGGAAAATTAGCATAGGGGATTCACTGTTTCAAAGCCACGAGATAGCAAAAGTATACATTTTAAAGATGCTGTGTCATTAAAGTTCCTTCTTGTGTCTGTCTAAATTACAATGCTGGCATTTGGTATCTTAATGAGATTTTTCCTACAGAAAATGCGGAACACGTGGATACTCCTGAGTCCATGTAGGTGCACTTAACCTCAGTCATGTTGCCTGGTTTGCACCAGCAGATGAACAAGAGATGATGTCTTAGCTGACTCCAGGAAAATGTCTGTAGTTGCAGGCTGAACTTCATTGTTTTGCTTTGATTCTACTCCTTCCCTTTCTGCTTCGCAAATAAAAAAGCTTTTTGGCTGCCAGTTTTGCAGATTCACCTTAGGATCTGTAAGTCAGGCTCTGTTCTCTCTGGCTTATCAATAGTAACTTTGACTCAGCTCTGGTAGTCATGGTGCAGTTGAAGATGGAAAATGAGGTTGCCATTTTTAGTTTTCTTCCCCTCCCCCTCCTTTTTTCTTTTTTTTTTTTTTTAAACTTTCAAATCCTCCTCCTCCTCCACCTTTGTTTGAAAGAATGAAATAGACTTTATTCATACATGCTTGGCTGCTCTTCCTCTCTAGTAACATGGGAGGAAACAGTCTGCTGTTCAAATTATCTCATCCCAGATGGCTGCGCAGCCGGAGTGTGGAGAGACTTAAAAGGTAAACCCAGCAGATGGTGAACTTCTGAAACGCGAAGTAATGTGCCTGCTAAATCAAAAGTTTAAAATATTTGAAATCTGTTTGTTTTAAATTAGTAGACTTGCAATCAGGTCATCTGTGAAGTACACTGGTAGTTTTAAGCACCACCCAAATAAACTTGAGCTTTGTATCTGTGTCATGGGCTAGCTAATCTACCAAAGAAGTTGACATGCAAGTAGCCAGCCTTAAGAGTTTAGTCCTGACCTCCTGCTGGTGTCTAATGAGTTGCATTTCATAAGACAGACCAGTACATAGGGATCTAATCTGCACCAATTTTGGCTGGGACATGAATGCTGGTGGTGCTTCTAGTACAATATATGTGTCTTGAGTCAGAGTAGATGTGGGTGCCCAACTCTTCCTGAGGGTAAGTGGAAATGCTGCATTTTTTTGTGCCAGACTGTTGGGACTATTACAATAATAGCTGGGACTGTTAAATACAATATATGCAGGGCTTCATTTTGTAGTGCTTGATATGCTGTCTGTCTGCTGTGCTGGTTTTCACTCAAGTGGCAGGAAGGGCTACATTTCATTGGTGGTGCCCTTCTGCACTCATGATGGTGAATACTTTCCTCGTGCAGCCTTGGCAGGCTTCTGGCTGAAACCTGTTCCCTGTTATGAAACCTCTGGAACAGAAATGATCTGTGTTTGATACAGGCCTGTATTAGCAGAGCCTACTTCACTGTGTCAGTTGGTATAATTCTTAACCTAAAAATGGTTGGTGATGCAGGAAAACAGGTGATGCATGTTTTGTCTGGGATACTGGGAAATTGTTGATTCCTGGGCATTTTTATTCCACATTCTCAGAAATGCCTCAACTTTTCCATGCTGTGCTTGCAGTTCAGCACTTCCCACTTACCTGTGCCCTTAAAACTACTACTGTCCAACCAAACCTCTTCTGAAAAGATTATTTATACCAGTTGTGGTCAGAAGTAACTCCCCGTTCATACTGTGGGCCACAAATGCCATGGAGTTGCTCAGTGGCATGGACCAGTGCATGGCCCAACCACTTCTACACTGATTAAGGCTGGAGCAGGACAGAGAGGGCACTGCAGAAACTCTGTAAGAGATGATGATGAAGTAGCCTGTTCCCAGCTGTGCCTTCATCCTAGCCACTGCCAGGAAGCTGCACTGCTTTTTTAAGGTCATCTGCTGTTACTGGAATGTATGTTACTCTGCCTAGATTGATAGGAGTATTTTAAGTGTGAATGCAGCATCCTTTATCAGTCTCACCTGCCCTAGGACGAGTTGGAATGCCGAGTGCTGTGGGTCTTGACTGTGTTGCAGTTTTTAACCTGGTTGCTGGTCAGTTTTCCTGGGAGATGCTCCCAGTTATTATTTAAGAGAAGGTATGTGGAATCCCCCTTTGTTTACTGATAATGGCCAAAGCTTCTGATGCCTTTTCTGAGCAGCCCATGCCTCACAAATAACTTGCAATTGCATGCCTAATATTTTCATCACTGTTGTCCAAATATGTGAAACTGTGCATAAGGTAGAGCTTGATTAGAGCAGAACACACTGTTCTTGAGCAAGGGCAGGGCCATTGATTTTTATTTAATGGCGTTATGGTTTTAGGCTGTATAAAAACTTGATGGAAAATAACAATGCTTTATTTGCTTTTTTGACAGCTTCTAATACCAGTTCAGTGAGACTTCCAGCAATGTATTTAGTATTCAAATTATCCTGTTCACTGTGCGTGGTGTCAACATGTAATTGTGGTGGGGGCAGGCTAATGAAAGAGTAGAGGTAAATTCAGCCCACGCTTCTTGGGGAGAAGGTGCTGTAGTGCCTCCAGTCACATATCTGTCAATGATTACATTAACATCACTGCAGTCTGTTTTCACTGAGTGGGAAGGGGTAACACAGAACCAAAATTGCAGGGCCGTTTGAGGCAGTGGTCCCCCTATTTTAACCTTTACCAATCCCAAAGAAAGTGGTTCAGGAGCCAAGTTTTATTTACTGATTGAAAAACTGAGATCTTTATCAATGATATAGACAGTGAGATGGGGCGGTCCCATGGTGTAAAGGAGAGCACTCTGGACTCTGAATCCCAAAGACCTGAGTTAGAGTCTCACTGGGGACTGTCCCATGGCAGTTAAAGCCTCCCTGTCATCAGATCCCGGATGCTCAGCAGGGTCAGCCCCGGTCAGTACTGGGTGCTGTGACAGTCCCGAGCACTTCACTGTCACTGTCCAAGCTTGCTCGGCCGTGGCAGATGGACCTCAGGACTTAAACAGTGGGGCCAGTTCTGTGCACGCTGTGCCTAAAAATTCCACTGCGCAGGCTGGAAGGGCACGAGCCCTTCCCAAATCTTCGTTCCAGAAGTCTGGCCATAAATACACACAGATAGTGAGATTCAGTGAACTCTCAGCAAGTTTCCAGAGAACACGAAGCCAAGTGGTGCAGTTGACACAACAGAAGGACCTGAATGAGCTTGAGAAGTGGGTCCACAAGAACCTAATGAGGTTCAACGATCCTCAGTACAAGGTGCTGCACCTACATCAGGGCAATTCCAGACATGAGTGCAGACTGGGAGACAGAGCAACCCCGTGGAGAAGCACTTGGGAAGTCTGGTGGATGAAAAGCTGGACAAGAGCCAGCAGTGCGTACTCACAGCCCAGAAAGCCACCCACATCCTGGACTGCATCAAAAACAGTGTGGGTAGCAGGTTGAGCAAGGGGATTGTCCCTCTGGAGTGCTCTGGAGTGCTGCATCCCGCTCTGGGGTCCCCAGCAACAGAAAGATGTGGACTCACTAGAATGAGTCCAGAGGAGGCCACAGAGATGACTGGAGGGCTGGAACACCTCTTCTATACAGACAGGCTGAGAGGTGGGGTTGTTCAGTCTGGAGAAGAGAAGGCTCCAGGGAGACCTCAGAGCAGCCTCCCAGTACCTAAACAAGGCTTCTAAAAAAGAGAGCAACTTTTTACATGGACAGATAGTGGTAAGACAAAGGGGATCAGTTTAAAACTAAAAGAGGAGACATATTAGGAAGAAATTCTTCACTGTGGGGATGGTGAGGCACTGGAACAGGTTGCTCAGAGAAGCTGTGGATGCCCTATCCCTGGAAGCATCCAAGCCCAGGTTCGATGGGGCTTGAAACCTGGTTTAGTGGAAGGTGTCCCTGCCTGTGGCAAGGGGGTTGGAACCAGATGATCTTTTAAGGTTCCTTCCAACCCAGACCATTCTATGATTCTAAGATTTTGGCAAAGGTCATCCCTAGTATTGGCTTACAGGAGAAAGTGTCATCATTTGAGCTAGAAGTACTTCTGTTGGCTATTCTGTTGTATTCCTCTTTCAGCAAGTGCAAAATAGATGCAATGCTGCCCAAAGGTGAACTTGACAGCAGCTCCCCAGACTTACTTGTTTAAAGCACATTAAGCAGAATTCTCCAAGAGTGTGTGTTCTTTGGCCCACTGTGGTTGTTCTGCATGTTGACAGCAGAATTTTCATAATTACAGGAGTGCAGGGAAGAGGTTTGGAGGCTTTCTGTCGCTTTGGAGATGTTTTTTGTGCACAAAAATGACCTCAAGAAGATGGGGTAGCTCAGTGCTGTGCAACTGGGGAGGTTCATCTGTTTGCAGAGAGCAACCCTCCAGCATGACAAAAAAAAAATGCAAAGGCACAATGGTTTGTGCAGTTTGCCAAACATAAAATCAATTGTTATGTCAAAGCCTTCCAGTCTGGTAGCACAGAGCAAGCTGGGCTTCATCCCACAGTCCCAGCATATAGGAAGATGTATGTTTTCTCTCATATTCCGGAAGTAGCAGGGCATTATAAAATGGTCTGTTGTCTCCCTTGCTGTTTTGGCCTCTCTGTGCTTTTGTGTGGCTACCTCAGAAGTAAACTTGAGCCATTCTGTCACGTGGCTTCTTTCATCTTGGTGCTAACAGTGTAAAGTGACACTGTGCCACCCTGTGTTTGGTAGGAAAAAATTCCCCTCATCTAAAATACCTCTGGAATAGGAAAGGCTGGCAAGAATATAAAGAAAAAGAGTCAAAGATTGGGGCAATAAAATAATTTTAATTTAAAACAACTCCATCATGAGTTTGTTTGCAGAGTCCCCTCTGTTTTGGAGCACAGGTTGTTGTATTGCTCTGGACTGACTGAGTACTGTGAAAGAACTTTTAAAAATTCTTCAAGTGGGCAGAGAGCTGCTCTGCATCCTCTCACCACTTTCTCCTGCAAAAGTAAAGAGACAGAATCATAGATATTGTGGATTGCCAAAGCTGGTTTTTTGCTGTGGTAAATCCAAAAGCCCAAGATTTGTATGAGGGACTTCCCACAGGATCTTACCTCCCCACAGTAAGACACACGAACAAACCACTCTTTGGACTGCTGGTGCTGATACAGTTCCAGGGTCACATCTGAAGCGTAAGGTGGCCACTTGTGATCAAAGATGCCCAGTGCCAACAGCAGAGGAATAATAGTAGAATCATGAGAAGCATAGAGAATGAGCTTTCTGGAAAAACAAAAGGAAGGAAAAAACCCAAACATGGAATGTCAGCTGTGTTCCTCCATGGATAGCCAGTAGCACTTGTGCTTTTTGTACCAGATGAGCACTCATTCTTTTTATCCCACACATTCAATATCTTTCTGAACCAGCTTCACACTGACATTGTCAGAATTTATAATGATTGGAGTTTTGCCCTTTACCTGGCTTTTTCAGATGGAGTTGAGGGATTTATTGCTGCTTTAATGTTCTTCTGTAAGGTACTGAGAAGGAGACCAACATTCATCTGAAGAACTTCTCTAGAAAAGAAGCAGAAATAAATCTACTAATTTTCAAACTTTCAAATAATTACACATGAACACCTGGGAACCTCTTTTCTCTTACAAATTGATAACATGTATGGAATGTAGCTAAGAACTATTAAATACAATTAATAGGGTTAATTTTTAGTTCAGAAGTTGCATAGTCACCACTCTAACGTGATTGCAGATTGGGAGGGGAGAAGTGTTAGCAAGCAGTCTCATTAGGTGTGGCCCACATAAAGGGAAATCTAGAAACTTGTTTTCTATGCTATTTTGTTTCCCTAGTTGTGTTTTTTGGATGCATGGGTTTCAGCTAGGGAAGATGATTGTACCTGACTGCAAAACAGCAACTGAAGTGGTTGGGGTCTTTGTTGGGGAGGGGCAGGATTCAAGAAGATGGTGGCTATCCGTAATAATAATAATAATTTATAAATTGTTTTTTATCCTTTTGTTGAACAAAGAGATGATTTTTATACAACTTCTGGTGGGAAGAAACTCCCTCTACCTAAATGAGTATGTCAGTGGAGATGAAAGATCGGTGTGACTGGCTCTCCTGGGTGTTGTGGGAATGGGAGAAATCAGTCTTTCAGTACTTGAGATCTCTAATACATATAAAAGACTAAGGGCAACTACTCTTAGAAAAGGCACCTGATAGGAGCTAGTGACTATGGCAGCTGCAAATGAATCTGAAAGGAAGATAACTGCTAGGCTAGCAACTAAGCCAACCTTTAGAAACAACTGTGGAGGAGGCAATTAACTGCATGCAGCAGCACATTCTTTTGCAAGCAGTCACATGTGTGCAGGGCTTGCCATCACCTTTTCCACTAGCACCAGCATTTCTCAGCCCTGCTGTGCAGGTACCATCCCTGGGATAAGCCTCCCAAGCTGGAATTCAGATTGTATTTGTGCATCTCCAAGGGCAGCCCTCACCTGTGCAGCCTTCAGGGTTTGGGCTGGAAGCATTTCCTCTTTATTTCTGCTTTTGCCTTTGACACAGGTTCACTTAAACACCTGTGGCAATGGAGGCCTTCGCTGCCAACCTCAGTGGATTAGAGACTATCAACCAAACCAACATGTAAACCCACATCCTTGCCTCCTCAGCATGGCCTCCTTGTTTCTAATTCATTACTGACTCAAGGCACTGGACTTCACCGTGAAATGGCTGAGCCACAAACCTCATGAGGAGGGGCAGTAGCCTCTGGTGGGGAAAAGCAGCAGATTGGAAAGGGCTTCTGTGTGCTGCAGTAAGCTGGTGTAGCACATCCACCCTGGGTAAGAGAACCCCTGAGGCTGGAGGCATGGATACAGGCAATCACCTTGAGCCATCTTCCAGAAGAAAGAGCATGGAGTCAACAGATCGGCGCTCCACTGTCTGCTGGAAGTTCTTCAGCACTGGGCAGCTTGGCAGATTGTTCGCCTGGAAGGAGAAGACTTAGCACAGATCCCTTCTGAACCCAGCCAGAAGACACATGGATGACTGCCCACAGAAACAGCTGCTTGTGTCATGCCACTGGTACTATGGTATTCATATGAGGATTTTTAGGAGGGTTTTAAACACACAGCCTTGCTCTGTGTACTAAAAGGAGGGATGTTTGTTCCTGAGGATACATTGCTATGTGAAGGGGGTGTAACACATTGGCAGGCAGACCAATTACCATTAGCCCCAGCAAAGAGAGAGGTACTAAGAGGGGTACAAATATGCCCAGCTTCCTTCCAGCAGCAGAAGCAGTCTGACTCACAGGTGCTATGCTGGAACCAGGATTAGGATGACTGTCAGGTGCTGAGCGCCAAAAAAAGGAAAGCATTTTGTAATGGGGCAAGGCAGGCCCAACTGCTCTCTTAGCTCTACATTGCACTTGAAAGAAACACTGGATTTCCAGGTAAGAACATAAATACTGGAGTAAGTTTTCATCCATCCTACAGCAAGGCTGACTCCACATCTTGCTTTTTAAAAAGGCCATGCTATTCCTAAAAACTTTCTGGCTTGAATAGAAAGGTACTGGGATACCAGTGGTATCCATCAGTGTTGGCACTCTGTGATTTCCTCCATGTGCATGGTAAAGGGATGTTTCTGTGACAGTGCAAGAGAACTGCTCAGCTCACCTGCTCAGCAAAAATGTTATCGAGGAGGACAAAAAAATCCACAGACTCATCACCATCAATACCCATCTTCTTCTTAATTGTTTTCAAGTCATCAGAGATACCTGGCTGATGCAGAACATTCTTACTCCTCTGCCTATAAGAGAATTCAGGAAAAAAAAAAACCTTTCACACACCAGGCTTTCTCTATTTTGTTTTTTTCATGACCCAGCCCAGTGGAGTTGGCTCACATCAGTGAGGGGTAGAAGAGAATGCTGCAGTATACTGAGGGATTCCTGATGTTGGGAGTCTATGTTGCAGAAAGGAGAGACAGTGTATTCAGATGTCAAGGATCAGAGCTGGCTCTCTGCTCTCACAGAGGCAGGGGAAAAATTAAGATGTGAACACTTCAGAAGTGGTTCCCATAAGCAAGGGTTGTGTTATCAGTTAACAGATCTGGTCATACTGGAACAGTACAGGTCTGTGTCTTCAGGGAGTAGCCTTTAATTGCCTCATGAAAGAAGAAAGGGTAGCAGCTTTGAACTGATAGCTGTATGGTGTGGGAAAAAGGAAACACCTAGATACCCACTTGTAGCTTAAATTCACCTTTTGCTTTGTTAGAAGCCATTTGCATCTTTACACCGTTTTAAATTTTATTTAAAAAATTTAGCAGAGAATATCCATGCTATGTATTTCCTAGGCAGACTGTAGGCTGAGGCACTGATTCTTACTGTGGCTCAAAATGTGTACCTTGACATGGTCACAAAATGTGCTCAGTTATTGGGCAGAGGGAGCAGAAGACCCTGCAGTTTACTCCCTTTTTGGACAGCTGCTGTTATTTGAGGAGGATTAATGTACTGGTTCTATGGGCTGTCACCTCACCACTGCCTAGAAGAATCCATTGCTTGCAGGATCAAGCATTATTTAGGGAGCTTGTGCAAGTGAATTCTGACAACTCCTGGATTTTGGACAAAAATATGCTAATGGATAATCCAGCCAAACTATATGTTCAGATTCCACCCTGGCACAGGCATTTTAGAGTACTTGACTCTGCAAACATGAGTGTTCTGTGTAGGATGTTCCTTATTTTACTTCATTAGTCTTTGTTAAATGTATCAAGGCTGAGTGTATTTCAGTTTCTTCAAGGTATGAATGTGACTGGAATGTTGAAGTAACTCCCAAACCAGAAGCTGAATATAAAAAGGAGGCCCAATATGTTCACACTTGAAAGGCTTGTTAAGGGATGTAGATGACATTAATTCTGCCCTGCAGCAATGCCACAAACTAGCTGTACATTAGCTAGTAATGAGTGTTTGCTAGACACAGACTAAATTAAATTGGGTCTTTCAAGAAAAAGTCTCTACTTTATTTTCTTCTAGTGCCACTGCTTGGTGTATAACTCCACTTACCAAGTATTTTATACAACTAGCTAACCATTCCCAAAGAACAGTAAGTGGCAGGGGAAGAAATTGGGAAATGGGAAGAAAACAGTGCTCTTTCAAATTACTACTGCTGAAATGAAACAACAGTGAAATCACATGGGGAGGTATTGCTGGCAATTACCTGTTCAAGCATTTCAGGCGCTGGCAGTTGCGCGTATTGGGGTACAGTATTTCAGAGCTTGCTTCATCAGTGACAATGACAACAGATCCTGTGGAACACGAAGGAAGTTTCTGTGATCAGTAATGCGTCTTGTGTTTCTTCACACTGCTGTGTAATCACTCCCACAGTCTTTGTGCTCAAGTCTATTATTGTCAACTAGCAATTCCCCCTGAGGTATCACCTGCAACACAAGCCACTGTGGTTGTTTCTGTGCATTGAATTCCACAGGGACGCCTGCTGTGCACCTTGTAAAACTTTCTAATTGTGTGTTCATTTTTCTTAGTGTCTGTACGTGCCAAAAATTAGTCTCTGTGTCATGAGGTGTAAGGAGCTCTGACAAGTCACGTCTACTTGTTTGTGGACTGAATATGGAAGGAACAAGTGAGATCTTCAAAATACAGAGTGTATTTCCACAGCATACAAGTAGTTACCAACTGTAGGATACAGGTGAAAGTTACTCCAGATACTGAACTTGCAAAGGGTCTTGGCCAAGATATTTGGGTTTCTCTGAGGAACCTTTTTTGGATGCGTATCTAATGAACATTGGACTTAGAACTTTTTGCCCTCTTAATTCCAAAGCAGGTTAACATGAACCTCCCCAGCAGGTCTGAAACTGCAGCAGATACACAGAGAAAGCAAGGAAGTGACAAGCTGGTAAAGAACCTACAGAACCAGGAAAGTATGGGGAAGGGGGCCAAGTGCAAGGAACCAGGGAAGAAGTAACAACTAGGAGCCAGGGAGAGTTGGGATGTGCAAGGTGTGTGCATCTAGGGAAGACTGAGCAAGGAAAGGAAGGCACTGTTCAGAAGTCCCCAACCTTCTTTCTGCTGTTGGTATAGCCCAGCTAGCAGGCACCGTGTGGACTCCAGATTCCGGAAAATGTTAGTGGAACGGATTCTGAAAGAGAGAAAGCAGTTTGTGAAGTAACACTTCCTCCTTCATGTCAACACGGCTGCAGCTGGGGAGGGCTTGATGGAACTGAGGGTTCTGCTTCCACCCTGACTTCAGAAACCTATGGTGGGATTCATGTTTTGTCGCTGTATCTATCTTAAGTAGAGACCTATATCTGAATTGCCCTTTAACTTCCCTTCAGAGATAGTGGAGATAACAAACTGGCACTTCTCTGGTGTAACTTTTATCTCCTTCTAAGCCAGACACTCAGCATTACTGATGTGAGCACCAGGGGTTGCTTCATCTCACTGAACTTCAGCTGTTTACAGTGAGTTAAAGTGTGCTCCAGAAATGGTTGTTTCTCTTTGCTTAACCATAAAGGTGCATAATATCACTGCCAATGGCTAAACCTGGGTGAAATGAATCTGTCCCTGGCATCACTCTCAGGACTGCTGGGGAATTGGATGCTTTGTGAGTTCTAGTACCAGGCTTTGCAGGCTGAGCAAAAATGGAGGCCCAGGGGCCAGCCAGTCTCCTGTGAGGTGGAGAAGGGTACGCTAGTCAGAAAGGTTACCTAGCACAGTTACTTGCTAGGAGAGAGGAAACAAGAGAAGGTCAAGGAGGGAACTGAGACACTCACAAGACCTCAGCAGGCTTAAATGTTGGTGAAAGAAAGTTGGCTTCTTCCACATAGCTTCTCCTCAGCCTTTCCCCCAAGGCAAACGTCTGCTCCATGCCCACTGTTGTCAGCTGTCCTGCAACTGCACCACCCTAAGAGCAAAGAAAACGAAGGGTCTCCAGTGGACTATGAAAATAAACAAGTCTACAGAGGGAACATGAACCCACTGGGAAATACAGTTTCACCTTGAATGTGGTTTTCCTGTATTGCTCCTCTAAGGATGAGGGAGGTTGAGGTCCTCCATTTAGGTCAGTCACCTTGTAATCAAACTTAGTATGAGCAGGTACAGCTAAAAGAGTGGGATGCCATTCCACCTGCTTCAAAACAAACAAACAAAGAGTGCTTCAGTGGAAAACTTTCAAGAGCATTAAACCAATGCTTGGAGTTTTATGCTGTGCTGCCTTGCCAGTGACACAACACAGAGACATAGAGATCTCTTCTTACAGCTCGTAGAGAAATGAGAGCAGTGCTGCACTCTGGATTTGCAGATCTGATGTGCAGGAAATGCAGTACTTGCTTTTCCTCCCCTTACAGAAGAAAAATCTGTAGGAAATCACAATTGCTACTCATTGTTACACACTGAAAAGCTGCTGTAGCAAACTATCTGAACTAAGACCTGCCAGCTCCTGAGGCTGCCTCAGTGGAGGATGGGAGAGCTGGATCAGCTGAGGTACAACTGAGGCAGGAGCTGCACATTGTGGAGCACCAGCTTCAGGGTGTGGTGCTCAGCCTTGGAGCAAAGTCCATGGGCACTGCAGCACTGAGTGTTATCACCACTGCAGCCCCAGGATGCCCATCCCTGCATCCTGCCCCTGAGGGCTCCTGGCAGCCCCAGCAGTTCACAGAATCAATTAGGTTGGAAAAGATCTCTGAGATTATGAAGTCCAACCTATCACCGAGTGCCAGGTCCAGTCTTTCCTTAAACACCTCCAGGGACTGTGACCCCACCACTGCCCTGGGCAGTCTGTTCCAGTATCTAATCACCCTTTCCATCAGGAAATTCCTCCTGATGTCCAACTCAAACCTCCCCTGGTGCAATTTGAGGCCATTTCCTCATGCCCTATTGCAAATTGCCTGGGAGAAGAGAATGATCTCAACCTGGCTACAACCTCCTTTCAGGGAGTTGTAGAGCATGATAAGGTCACCCCTGAGCCTCCTTTTCTCCTAAACACCTCCAGCTCCCTCGGCTGCTCCTCATTAACACTTGTGCTCCAGACCCTTCCCCAGCTCTGTTGCCCATCTCTGTACACGCTCCAGCACTTCAGTGTTTTTCCTGGAATGAGAATCATAGAATTGATTGGGTTGGAAAAGACATCCGAGATCATCAAGTCCAACCCTTGGTCCAACTCCAGGCCCTTTACCAGATCATGGCACTCAGTGCCTCCAGGGCTGGGGAATCCACCCCCTCTCTGGGCAGGCCATTCCAATGCCTGATTACTCTCTCTGTGAAGAATTTTTTTCTGATATCCAACTTCAATTTCCCAGAGGCCCAGAACTGAATGCAAGACTCGAAGTGTGGCCTCAGCAATGCCAAGTACAGAGGGACAATCACTTCCCTGGTCTTGCTGGCCACACTATTCCTGATCCAGGGCAGGATCCCCTTGGCCTTCCTGGTCACCTGGGCACACTCTGCTCATGTCCAGCCGCTGTCGATCAGCACTCCCGGCTCCTTCTCCGCTGGGCCGCTTTCCAGCCACTCTTCCCTAAGCCTGTAGCGCTGCAGGGGGTCCATACTCCCAAATCCCCACGTTTCTCCCCTGTGGCGCCTTATGAAGGGGAGTAAAACCTAAAACCACCCGGCGGCCATCAGGGAGCACGGCGGGAGCACGGCAGGAGCACGGCAGCATCACGGCGGCGGGCACGGCACCCCCGACATCCCCGCCCCGTCCCATCCCAGCCCGTGCTCACCAGCGCTGCCCCCGGGAGCGGCTGCAGCGGGGTGCGGGCGCCGTGCCGGTACACCACCTGTACCAGCCTCAGCTGCAGCTGCCGCCGCTCCCGGCGCCGCTGCTCCCACGCGGCCAGTCCGCCTAATCCGCCCAGTCCGCCCAGCACGGCCAGCCGGGTCCCCCAGCCCATGGCGGCGGCACCGCCAGGCCGGCGGGAAGCGAGTCCCTCCCGGTGACTCCGGGATGCTAAAGCAGCGCGGCGCGGACTGCGGCTCCCGGCGGGCGCCGCGCCGGGGAAGCGGATGGAGCTGGGCGGGACCGGCGGCTCCCCCGCCCCTGGGCCGCTCCGCAGCCGCGGGTACCGCCCCCGGTTCCGCCCTGGTACCGTCCCCGGCACCGCCCCGGTACCACCCCGGGTACCGCCCCCGACACAACCCTGGGTACCATCCCCGGTACCACCCAGGTACCGCCCCCTGCCCCGCCCCAGGTACCACCCCGGGTACCGCTCCCGGTACCGCCCCGGGTACCACCCCGCTACCATTCCCGGCACCGCCCCCGGCACCGCCGCAGCAGGGTAACGCTGTCGCCCTGTGGCTGGTCCGTGGCATGTCCCGTCGCCTGTCGCCGGTCTCTGTCATGTCCCGTCCCCGTCTTTATTAGGTCTTTTCCCTGTGCATAAGAAGGCCATGTGCAATGACGCACAGGGTTTGGGAACAGTGGCTGGAAAGCGGTCCAGCTGCTGGAGGTGAGCCAGAGTGTGCCCAGGTGGACGAGAAGGCCAATGGCATCCTAGCCTGAGGCAGGAATAGTGTGACCAGCAGGACCAGGGAATTGATATTCCCCCCGTGCTCGGCATTGGTGAGGGCACACCTCAAATCCTGTGTGGAGTTCTGGGCCCCTAACTCCAAGAAAGACATTGTGGTGCTGGAGTGTGTCCAGAGAAGGGCAGTGGAGCTGGTGAAGGGTCGAGAGCACAAGTGTTATAAGGAACAGCTGAGGGAGCTGGGGATGTTCAGCATGGAGAAGAGGAAACTCAGGGGTGTACTCATCGCTCTACAGCTCCCTGACAGGAGGTTGAAGCCAAATGGGAGTCAGTTCTTATTCCAGCTACAAAGTGCCAGGACGCAAGAAAATAGCATCAAATTATGACAGGGGAAAATTAGTTGGACATTAGGAAGAATTTCTTCAGCGTAAGGGTGATTAGGCATTGGAATGGACTGCTCAGGGAGGTGTCACCGTTCCTGCGGTGTTTAAGGAAAGACTGGATGTGGCACTCAGTGCCATGATCTAGTTGCCATGGTGGTGTTTGGCCATTGGTTGGACTTGATAATCTCAGAGGTCTTTTCCAGCCTAATTGATTCTGTGATTCTGTGCAGCTTCCTGGGCAAGAGAACCCCTTTTGGCTTGGGATTTCCTCCCCTCTCTAAATTTCGTCCATCTTCCACTTCCTGAAGTCTCCCAAGGCTGTGGGAGTGGTGTGCTCAGCTGGAAGAGCCACACCTGTGCTTTACAGATGGATTAGATTTGGCACTGAGGGAAGAGCCTGCAAGGTGGGTGAAAATCCCCGTGTTCCTCCCCATCTGGTTGGTTGTGCCTACCTGTCAGCAGCCATTGATGGGGAGGGGAAGCTTTGGGAAGGGGAGGGTGTTTCCTTTGGCTCAGATGTCACATGCACCAGTCACCTCTGTGCAGTGCTTTGATCTTTAATCAGTCTGAGTGGATGTAGCATAAGCAGCAGAAGACATTGCCCTCTCCTAGTTCTTTCTAGTTCGAATGTTAATGGCAGATTTTCACTGAGGGACTGAACAGCTCTGCTTCACCTCTGTAACTTGTTTCTCTCCCTGCCCGTACTCACTACCCCATTAACCTCATCTGCAAAGGTTTGCAGCTGCTGCTAAATGTGGCAATGACAATTTGTTTGTTGTTCTTGTTTAGATGAAAGCTTTTTCTACTGCCAGTTTGCTAAACAAGGTCTTTTTCAGTTTGGATGCCGATACCCTGGGAACGGAGCAGTGAGCACTGACCTAGTCTTGTCTAGCTTCTTGTCATGTGGCTTTGGGAGCCCACACAGTGCTGGTGTTGCCATTGGAGGTGAAATGCAACAATGAGGCAGGTGAAGTCAAAGTCCTGCCATATACGTAACCTGATGTACCTGAAGGGCTTTAGGGTTGTTTGTAATATTGGAGCTGCCTCCTGGCATCCCCCAGCAGCACTTGGCAAAGCTGTCCAGGGCGAATGTGAACTCAGTGCCTGGAGATGCATATTCCACTTGTCTCTTCAAACCATTGCTTCTTCTCTCCTGGCAGTGATGTGGAGGACCAGTCAGTCTGTACAAATTAACACTTTAATTATATTGAGCATCTTTTTAGCACAGTAGCTAATAGATTCATGGAATCTATTGGAAAGGACCTTAAGGATCATCTAGTTCCAACCCCCCTGCCATTGGCAGGTCTGCCACCCACTAGACAAGGTTGTTCAGAGTCCCGTCCAACCTGGTCTCGAACACTTCCAGGGATGGGACATCCACAGCTTCTCTGGGTAACCAGTTCCAGTGCTTCACCACTCTCACAGTAAGTCTGATATATGTGAAAGCTAGAGAGCTGTGCATTCTTGAGCATTTATTGGATAAAGCAATCAACAGATTACTGTCACCTTGGTTCCTGTGAACCAAGACAAGAACCTCAAGACATTGTGGTGATGTCACTGGCATAAGTAATATTTCTATCAGGTAATAAGCCGTTCCCTTGTTTCTTGGACCTCATCTGCTTGATTTAGATTTATTAAGGATTTCTGTGTCCCCTCTTGTCTGCCATCCTGCCTTCTTATGTATGTTATAGGCTCCAGTAGGTTTGGATTTCTATTTTACCCAGGACCTGTTTTATCCCTCCCATTCTTCTTTCTTGTGCTGATGGAACTGTCTGTAAAGATCAGTTCTTTATCTTGTCAATAGACAATTGCAGACCTGACTACACTGCGCTCACTATTTCTCTCCTTCCTATTTTTCCCATTTGGGAGCAGGCACTGCCTGTTGGGAGCTGAAGCATTCACTGAAACACTGGAGCTGGTGGATTGTGTCTTTGAAAGGTAGAGCTCCAGAAAAATGTCATGAAGACTGGGAAAAAGAGAATGTCTGCAGTAAAAGATGTCTTCAGGAAAGCTATTGAGTGGAGATTGCTGCAGTGATGAGTTGGTGTCTCTGAGGCCTTGTAAAGTGCCTACGGTTTGTTACACAGGTAAAGAAGTCTCTTCTGTCCTCTGGGGAAGGTCTTGCCTCTGTTTCTAAGATGTTGATTTTCTGCCTGGTCTGAAATGTGCTGGCATGGACTCCAAGCTTTGTGGTATTCATCTGCTTTCTGCTGCTTTTCCTTTGGTCTGTTGCCAATGGCATGCTGTGGGTGATGCAGAGATCCTGAGCCATACAGACATTTAACACTAGGGCTGCCATCACGGTTGCTGGTGTGGCATCGACAGCCCTTTGCACCAGCAGACACCAGGAAAAGTTTTGGCCCCATTGAATCATAGAATCATAGAATCGATTGGGTTGGAAAAGACCTCTGAGATCATCAAGTCCAACCCTTGGTCCAACTCCA
>JAWWLZ010000001.1:5368502-5428167 GCA_035041345.1 Poliocrania exsul
CCGGTCAGTACTGGGTGCTGTGACAGTCCCGAGGACTTCCCTGTCACTGTCCAAGCTCGCTCGGCCGTGGCAGATGGGCCTCAGTACTCAAACGGTGGGGCCAGTTCTGGGCACGCTGTGCCTCACCTAAAAAATCCACTGCACAGACTGGAAGGGCACATGGGGAGAGCCCTTCCCAAATCTGCGTTCGCAAAGTCTGGCCATACATACATACATACAAATTCTCCAGGTCCTCATGTGCCAGCACTGCAGTGAGGGATGTGATGCATGTACCTGAATTGTTAGAAGTATCTAGTTTTCTTAATTCTATATAGAATTATAAACATCAACCTGCTTATTCTTCTGCGAGCCCTGGATATTTCCCTGATAGGTATTTATAGCATGGGGAAAAGATGTCATTGGACAACTTCCTATTTATTCTCTCTGTTCTTAAGCTAAAAATGTCTGGGTTTTTTAAGTTATAAAGATTAAGCCTGCCCTGCGTGTGCTGAGTTTGTGAATAAACATTCAAAACAGCAAGCAAAGAAATTTTAGAAAGGAAAAAAGGATGAAAATTGACTAATCTTTTTATTACCAGACATGTGTTACAGTGCCAGCTGTGCATCCCATATGGGAGATAATAATAAAATCGTGTAGGTTGGAAACAACCTCTAAACCCATGGAGTCCAGCCATGCACCAGCACTGCCAAGTCCACCACTGAACCACGTTCTTAAGTGCTGCATCTGCACGTCTTTTAAATACCTAAGGCAATGGTGACTCTACCACCGCCCTGGGCTGTTCTGGTGCCTGATAACCCTTTCTGTTGTGAGAAACAAAGTCTCAACCTCGTAGGTTTTCAATTAACTTTTATTATATGATAAAAGCAATTTCGGCATGCCGGGTGCGACTGACGCAAGAATTGCTCGCCCATCGCACCCCGAACACAGTGTAATTCTAACATTTATTTAGTCTCCACATACATATTCATTTCATCATGCATAAACATTCTAAGTACATTGTTAAGCAGTTTAACATATACTACTATTACTACTACAGCTAAGTTACTTTTACAACCCTAGTGATAACCCCATCATAAATTCTGTTCCCCTTAGATGTGGGAAAGTTTTAACTCTTCAACCTTCTTGTTACAATTCATGTGGTTCTTGACAAAGTTATAGGAGATAAAGTGATTTAACACTATCCTGTGGGGGTAAGTTGGAACTTTTGTTTAATTGGCTGGCCATGTTTTTTCTCATGTCACTATAGGAGCCCCAATAACCTATTCATTTTTACCGACACGAATCACACTCATACTTCTCACAGTGCGGCATGCGGGAGGGGCGGCGCGGGAGGCGGCGCTGGGCCCCGGCGGGCGGCGGAGGGCGGTGCGGGTGCGGGGAGGCGGCGCTGGGCCATGGAAGGCGGTGCGAGAGGCGGTGCTGTGCCATGGCGGAGGGCGGTGCGGCTGCGGGAGGCGGTGCTGGGCCATGGCGGAGGGCGGTGCGGGTGCGGGAGGCGGTGCTGGGCCATGGCGGGCGCGGCGCGCCTGCTGCTGTCGGCGCTGCTGTGCGCTCTGCCGGCCGCCCCCGCCGAGCCCGAGCTGCGCTTCAGGCCGCCGGCCGAGGCCCCCGTGAGGCTCTTCACAGAGCCCGAGCTGGCCAGATACGACGGGCAGCAGGTAGGGCCGGGCCGGACGGCCCCTCTCAGGCCAGGGCCCTCATGCCGGGCCCCTCTCACGGCGGCCCCAGCGTTGCCTCCACTCGTGCCGCGCGGTGCCCTGAAACCGCTTTGGAAACTTTGGGTTTTCTTCATGCTTTGCTTCTGCCGTGCTGTTCCCTCGATCCTCTCAGCCCAGTAACGTCGGGGATCAGCTGCCGCTTGGTGCCCGGAAACCGCCTTGGAAACTGTTTGTTTGGGTTTTTTCATGCTTTGCTTCTGCCGTGCTGTCCCCTCGATCCGCCCGGCCCAGTAATGGGGATCAGCTGCTCTCCAGGCTGTTCCCTGTCCCGCTGCCGCTCTGGGGCTGCGCACACTGAAGTTGATAATCGCATGTGCCTGCTTGGCGAGAGACTCGTGCCAGGGAATTTCTGATTACCAGGAGCTGGAGCCAAAGTAATTTTCCCTCAGTAATTCATTAAAACATGTATTTATACTCTCCCCTCCCCCCACCTTTTTTTTTTAAACAAGATTATGGAAATAACAAGTCAATTTCAACTTAAGAGTTTTTAGCTTTCTATGATGCAGAAACCTGAGCAGAACTTCACATTCAAAATGATAAAGTCCTATATTGATACACATCCACTTCTCTTTTGAAAAACTTGCTAGCTGACCTTCTCAGAGTCTTCTCCAGACACTTTCTAGAAACTAATCGACATTGACTAAAAATACATCTTATGCATAAAAGACAAAGCAGAAGCCTTGGTTATTAAATAAAACAGATGTCAGCAGATCAGATTTGTGTATGTTTATGCATTTATGTTGTTTCTTAATCAAATAAAGAATGTTGTTGGCCATACACCCTTCTATTTTGGGCAATATCCATCTGCATTAGGAATAGAAAGACGATGCAGTGGATGAGCTTTGAGTAGAAGAGCAAACAAGAGGCGACCTGCAAGAGGGACATCCTCTAAGATTGTGTTGTTCAGATTAAAAAGATTCTTTAAGATTCTTCCATTGCATTTTGTTAAAATGTAAAGAAAAAAATCAGGGACAGCTTAAAGCACAAGCAAGAAATGCAAAGAGAGGGAATGTGTATGCTAGTACACGCACACACACAACAAGAGAAAACATACAACAGATGATTTAATTCTCTCCTTTGTGTCCTGAGTGCCTATGGATTTCATAGCTAAAATGAACTGCCTTTGCTTATGCTTGAGTGCTGAGTATATATATTGATGACTTTCTTTCCAGGAAGGACAGCCCATCTACCTGGCAGTGAAGGGAGTAGTATTTGATGTCACCTCTGGAAAAGGTTAGTTTGCATCTTGTCTGTTGTCTGTTTTTCATGTTATTATCCAGTCATTTGGTTTGAAATATTCCCAACACATTAGAAGCCTCCAACAAAGAGAGCACATATTTCCTCTTAAAAAAATTGGGTTTCCTCCTCTGACAGCTTCCCTAAAAAGGTTCTGTGTAGAACTTGGGCTGCTTTGAGATTATACCACACACAGACAAGCCAGCACTGTCCAGTTAGCTTGGGCACTGCTGACAGAAATGCTGAAGACACATGCCCAGAGCCCTGAGTCACCAGATGTGGGGTCAGCCACATGGAAGCTGCTGCTACAGCACTTTATTGTCCTCGGTACATGAGCTGACCAGATCAAAGCTGTCTTGGTTGTACCCATATGGCACTACACAATGTCAACACTGCTGCAGCTCCTCTTTTCCTTTTGTGCTGGTATTGACCCACCTGTGCTGTCTAAGTGACGTGGTCATAACTCTTGGAAGAATTGGCTGTGATTCTGAAAGTAGGGTAGGAGGCCAAGTAGATTTTTTTTCTCCTTGAAAATTTTCTTACTTCATGAGGCTTCTTGTCTTGTCATTTACACCTAAACCATTTATGGCTGAATTTGATGTTTGTACCTTCCCTAAGAACTACGATGTTTTAATTTAAACTCCTGCTACGTAATCCATTGCTATGAAATGTTTTAAGGGGTCATGAGGGTTACACTTGCCTTAATGTCTTAAGAAACTTATGGCTTGTTGCCTTGTTAATGATATCCTTATTAATGCAGCTTGTCTAGTCATACACATTGGCTGATCTTCAAATCCTAAGTTAGAGTTTACAAATATCTCATGAGAATATAAAGCACAGCTCCCTAAATAACAGGTAAATTTTAAGACTGCAGTGTAGGAAATTCAACAGCTGTATAACCCCACACTTGGTTGGTTGGTTAGTTGGTTGGTTTGGGTTTTTTGTTTTTGAAGACCAGGATGTATTATCAGAAAGTAGCAAATCCAAAGTCAGTTTTGGAAAGAAGTTTTAGACTTAAGCTGTTTCTTTCAGTTCACAAGTCTAGCAGGCTGGTTGAAAGGCAGAGGCTGAACATAACCTCTACATTGTCAGATCATCACTGGAATTATTTTTTTTTAATCTGACAGAATTTTATGGAAAAGGAGCCCCATACAATGCTTTGGTTGGAAAAGACTCCACAAGAGGAGTTGCAAAGATGTCTCTGGATCCCGCAGATCTTACACATGACACAGTAAGAAAACGGACCATTGGCTTAATTCCATTTTGCAAAGTTTAAATATTTTGCAAGATGATGTATAATAATTTTAAATTACTTGTATTTATTTAAGTTGATTCACATATTTAAAATGAAAATGCATTAATATTATTTAAACACATAAAATAGATACGTATTTACTGCTCATGAAAGGTGCTAAGAGCCTTCAAGAGGAAAGTTATTAATCTGTGGGATCAACACAACTTATGTAAGCATGCAAAGGGGAAAGCATCTGCTCTTCAAAAAGATGTTCACACAGAGACTAACTAACTTCCTTTTCCATTTGGTTTAGTGTTTTCTGTGTCACTGAGGTGGCAGGAGATGCTAACACTGGCAGTGGGTTGTTACTTATTCGAGGTGTGATTTGCTTATACACAGGAAATGAAGGGAGGTTGATTGTTTGTTTGACCTAAGTATATCAAGGCTGAATTTGAATGAAAGGAATAAAATTACAGATTATACTATTGAATTTGTTCATCATGCTCTGCAAAGGAAACCCAAAAGCTGACCTTAAGTTTTACAGTAGTCAATTAAAAACTAAAAATGCATGTAAATATCTCTATTTTTATTCCTTTAAGACAGGGCTTTCACTTCCCTATTTTATTTAGACAGGACTCACAGAAGAGGAACTGAAGTCCCTGGATGATATCTTCAATAATGTTTATAAGGCCAAATATCCAATCGTTGGCTATACTTCTCGTCGAATTCTGAATGAGGATGGCAGCCCCAATCTAGACTTTAAACCCGAAGATCAGCCACATTTCAACATTAAAGATGAGTTTTGAGGAAGACTTTTGTACCTGGAGAATGCCTGGGGAGAGGCACAGTAGAATATCAGATTGGTTCTATGTTCTGAGTTCGTTACAACAATCAGGTATCATAAGTCAGTTTCCTGTTCAGAAATAGGTTTGTAAGTACATGCACAGTTTAGAGGAAACAAACAGATCTGTAGTAGTGTCACACACTTGGGCTGTTTGCTGTGAAATATGGGAGTTATTTGACATGTAAGTTCTTTCTGCCTGGATTTCTCTGTTTACAAGTCTGCAATGTAAAATGACATTTCTTAGAAGAGAGAAGGAAGTTTTTAATAATTGAAACATAACCAGTCTTCTTGTAAATCCCAAATTGTTTTCCACTCCTTGGAAATGTGTGAATGCATTATCTAGGCAAGCTAAAATCAATTCTCAGCTTCCTGTGAGTGTAGGTGTCACAAGTACAAAGAGGTGCTATAGAGGCTTACATTTTAAAAAGCATTGTGGGGTTTAATATTTGATAGGTTTGAGAATACTGGATAAAAAGGCACTCAGTCCCTTAAAGTGCAGTTACTGTAGAGTATTTCTGCAAAGCCTACAGCTGTAAACCAAGAAAAAACCCCTTATTTCCCCCATGAGAACTACTGTGACATTTTAAATAAGACTATTATGTTATTTTTGGAAAAATGGCACTTTAATTTTTAAAAATTATTATCAAAGATGTCATCTCTATTAGATTATCATTATTGCCTTTTAGCTCCCTCCACTCTGACAAAAAAAGGAAATGGTAGCCCACTATTTACCACATCCTATTACAGCACAAGTTTATTATAGCAGTTTAGTGTCTTGTGGATGTTGTTAACATCTTTATACTGACAATTTCAGCTCTCATTTTTTATGTCTCTTGGTTTTTGTTTGTTCTCACTCTGGGTTCATCATTGCTGTTTTAATGGAGCATGCACGTTCCTCTTCCATTTAACCTGATAGGAAACTGCAGGTCCTGTAGGGTGAAAGCAGATCCCATTTCCTGTGTTTCCCTGGCAGTCTTTCAGCAACAAGAGGGCCATAAAAGCCTGTGCTATATAAATTGCTGCAAACCACTGACTTCCACTAACTGAAGTAGACTGTGAATTGTCACATATGTGAATTTATCTGCCACTGTGACAGTTGGAATCAATATGGAAAAAACTGAGCAGCTGATCCCAATTCTATATTAATAATACAGAAATAATAAAAATGCAATTCTGTATTTTTGTTCTATTTCTTTAGGATTTTGGCTGTTTTCTTCGAAGGGAAGATTTTATGAGATTATTTTCCACTTTCTAGTTTGCAGGGGACAGCTGCCTGTCAGTTGAATAACAAGAAAAGCTGTTTCTATTTATTTCTCCATCCTTTCACAATGTTACAGATTTTATTGTAAACTTGTTTTGTATCTTACCATTAGAGCACTTAATTTGCAGAGTGGAGTCCACAGCTCCCCTCACCCCCACTATTGGATGGTGCTCTGGGTAGAATAAATAAACTTGCATCTAAAAGACCATTGATTCAGATTATTATTAGTGCTGACCTTTTGAATAGACACCAATAGCATCTGAGAGTTTGCTCCTTGATAATACTGGCTGTCTTCATAGGAGTGCGTGTGGGTTTGGTGGTAATGGTGGTTGGTGGACACCAGCATTTCACCAGTAAGTTTCCCCTTCTCTTTCCTTCCTTGCATGCTTCTTTATGGGGAAGCTTCAGTAGCAGTGCTCCTGTGATTACTGGAATAGTCTTTGCTTCATCTGGGATCGTCATATCCAGCTGCATTTCAAAAATGTTGTAGCTTGATTTCAACTCACCACCACTGAGTGGCTCAGTGTTACTGTTCTCTCCTGCTTTTCCTGATCTCGCTATGAAGGTCACCTTTGCTGATCTCAAAGCAGATAACTTACCTTCTCTTTGTACTGAATTTCAGGTTCTTTTCAGTGAAGAAATGCTCCTGTTGCAACTCGAAATGTTGATATAAAGCCCCTGTTGTAATGCAAGATCCTTGTGAATCCAACCTGCCCTTTCTCGTGTTTGTGAGGGAAATGTTTTAGTCCCTCTTTTCTGTTATTAAAGACAAGATTATCCTGATTGACAGCATTTTAGAATGCAAAATGTTTCCTTTTTCAATTTGGGAACTGAAGGATTCACATTTAATTACTTCCTGGGCTATTTCACTTGCGTTTCCCTCTCAACAGAGGTGTTATGATAATAAGGCTTTAAATGGACATACATCCTTAGCACGTTTTCAGTCACTGCTTTTTAAAAATGCATTCAGAGTACTACAGTATTTCTTTTAGTGTTAATTTAGCAACACTGTTTTATGTCTAAGGTTGTTTAACTTGCCAAAAGCCCCAGATCTATTTTGCTTAAAAGCAAACTGTCTGCTGTGCCTGTTTTGTTCAGTCAGCTGCATTTCCCTGACCTCTGTATTATTCCAATAAAACAGGTGCCCTCACAATCTATAAATTGCACTCAAAACAAACAAGCTGTGTAAAGCCCTATTGTAGCCCTCCCACTACTCCACACCTCCTTTGGAGAGCATAGAATTTCTTTTCAATTTACTTGCTGCTTCCAGATAACATTGCAAATGTCATTATTATTGCTGTGCTGCTTCCAATATGCATCATGCTAACTTAACATGACTGGTCTGAGCTTTTAATGAATTGCTGCACAAATAATTGCCTTACTTTAATATTTAATAATAGTTAAGTCTTACAGAATGTTAAGAAATATGAGATCACTTAGAGGATGCATAACTTGAGTTGCTGTTTCCCACCTGGCACTCTATTCAATAGTTCCACACTTTGACCCTTGCATATTTGACTAATTTTTGTTACAGGATAAATTCTATCATCCCTACTTCAAGACTTCTCTGTTTAACAACTGGAGCATCAGGACTACAAATATAAGCAACCACAATTCAATAAAGGGGTTATGAAACGCAAATCAAAGTATTATCTTAACTTTGCAGTTGTAGAGACTGCATTTAAAGAGAAATCCTACCAAGAACACGTGTGTTAGCAGCTGTTAGTCACAGTTATTAGTTATTGCATCCTAATCTAAACAAGACCACCTGCTGGAATGCGGGGACTCTGACTCCTTCGGATTGAGGGGCTGAGATTTTTCCAAGAATTTGGGATTAGAAATAAAGTTATTTTTTTCCTAACTCTAATGTGTATATGTTCTTTTTGTAGCCCTTGTCATTGATTTAAAAAATTGGATTTTTGTATTAGTTTTCTTATGCAGAAAAGGCCTTGTGTTTCTTTGAAAATTGCAGCCTCAACCACTGTCTCTGCGGTCTGATGATACTGCCAGCTGTGAATTCATAACAACAGGAATCAATGTAGGATCTTGTTTCAAGCTGTACTTTTCAGACCTGCCAGATTTCCATGTTTCAGTAAAAATTAATAAAGGATGTTTATCTGTTTAAATACAGTGCTTTGGAATGGGAGAAGCCTGAACACAGTTTATAAACCACCTCCTTTTGTTTCAAAACCACCATCAGGCAATATATTTAGCAAATGGTAATTTGGAAAGGCATTAAATTGCTGCAGTTTTCCCTTGCAAAACTCCCAAGAACTTGTAGAATGAGGGAAAAGGGAAAAGAAAAGGTTTAGCTGACTTTCACATATGTATTCTTTTTTATTGACCAACATATTTATCAGAAATGAGCTCAATGTGATTTGCATCTGCTCAAGAGAAAACAGAAGAGATGTCAAAAATTTCACATAGGAAGTCCAATGCTAATTTTTCAGCTGATCTTGTTGAACTGAAAGAAAAAAAAGGTCAAAAAACATCTGACTACTTTTGTTAGTGAAAAAACTGCCATTCAGAAGGATTCAGCTGCACATCAGTAAGATGTGCTAAGGAGCTCTGATTAGGATTTGCATATTTTCAGATGAAATCTGGATATTCTCAGGGAGATCTTGAAGTCCCAGAACTGACGTAAGTGATGACAATGGTACACTTTTGTTATCCATCATCCATTTATGCTTTTGCCTAATGGTTTTTTCTATCCATACAGAAAACAATATACAAACCATGCAATTCTATGACAAATCCATGCACCATTAGTAATACTCAGATAAAGCAAAATGCACCTGAACCTATAACCTGAAAGCTATCTACATGGTATACAGAATGGCTGTTTTCCAAGAAATGGCTGTGAATGCTTTAAGACAAACAAAAAAATCCCTAAACTCTTAAATTTGTAGAAACTACTTCACTCAGAGCTCTATCTGCGAATGCCAGTTCAGACAGTTATAAAATGTGTCTGCTTTGACAGAGCAATCAGGGCTATATCAAAGGGTTGTGTTTTTTTTACTTTATTCAAAGAACTAAGTGTATGATGTGTAGGCATCACTGCTAGAAGTACTCTAATAGCATGGGCACAATTCTGACCTTGGCATGATCAAAAATAAACCTCTAACCCAGAATAGGTGGGAAATGTATCTTAGTGTGTGCTGGGACAACTTTATACCTGCAAGGTAGAGTGAGCAGAGCAGGTCTGATAACAGCCAGTGGTTCCTCTTTTTGCTTCTGTCCAATATGGTCAACAATAATAATGTAAACCATTACCCATCTGTTGGTCTTTACAGAACACCTTCTGCTTTAGCTCTTTTCTTCCTGTTCTGTGGGTGTGACTCCTAATTTACTTGTTTACAAAACTTACACTTAGATCTTGGCTGAGGGTATCTGTTGACAAAAAGTCCAAACTAAGAGAAACAGAGATTAACATTCTGTGAAAAAAAAAGACCTTTTGTACCTGGATGAACTGCAGAACCACAGGAAGTACTCTGGAATAAACAATTCCTATTACTGTTTCCTGTAAATTATTTGTAGCTGTTGCCATTAGAAATTCTGTGCTGTTAATGAATGTTCAGATTACTGTGTTCTGCCATACTCTTGACATGAATCCTCATCATTCTGACATGAGATATATTCTTCTGAGAAGTGAAAAGTTTAAAAGAAACTGGATGAAAGCCATCTTGGAGATAAGACAGCCAAGAAAAATCAAAATATGACCTCATTTTACCTCTGCTTGAAGAAAGCTCACTGGAAAAGAAATCAGCATCCCAGTATCTGTATTTTACCTTCCAGATTTTGCTGAAAGTTTTCTCATCCTGTGCAAAGGCAGCAGAAAGAGCAGAGGTTTGGATCTAACCCTTGCATTGTGAAAATTTTAATCCACTTCTTGGCGTATCTCCTGGGGCTTTAAAGATTACAACAACCCTGAGAGAGTCAAACATATGAACTGAATGGAAACAGGCCTAAACTAGCAGGAATGTCCGAATGCAGAACTGAAACTTACAGCCTTGTACCCTTCTTTTGTAGACAAAATCTTTGAATAAAAAAAATTCCTTAAAAGTAACATTTGCTTCAGCCAGATTGGGCAGAACAGAATTAGGTGACAATTAAGTGAAAGCTTCTTGTGGGTAGTTCTGTGCTGTTTCTCAGAGATTCTGAAATAATTTGTGTTGGATATGCAGAGCTTAGTTACCAAGCAATTCGCTGCTTGGAGGATAACTTTACAGATCAAACTGATAACTGGTTCAAAATAGCCCTGGTAGGTCAAGAGTATCCTAGGAGGTTACTTGTCTCGTTGAAGGCTGTGGCTACATAGCCTTTATTTTACATTGAATTGCTATTTTGGTAATCTTAGATAAAGTCAGGTAAATTCAAAATTATTCATTACATTTATTAATTTTATTAATTTTTATGTTTGAGCAAAGCTCCTAAAAACTTTATTTATAAGAATAAATATTGCTCTACAAAAAAGCAAAGTGTTCATCCTGAACTGCTGAACTGTGCAGCAGACCTAAGTATACTTAAGGCAGAAGTGTTAATCAAAGGGATTACATGTTTAAATTGAGATTACACGGTAACATGGCTATGTCTGGTATGCTTGGAAGTGCCTCAAGCATTTCACTGATTTTTCCTTATTTATTGTTTAACTGTGCTCTGTACTTTAAAAGTTATGCAATACATTTTAAGAATAGGACAGTAGGTCTTTCAAGGTATTTGTGAAGTATTTTTGTGTTACATGTGCACCTGAGATACTCAACAGACAGATGTAGCAAGTTAGACAAAGGCAACACTCTTACAGTCTTTTAAAACATATTGTATTCCATGTATTTCTTAAGCTGAACAGGTCACAAATAGCACCCTCACACAACAAAAATGGTAGACAGAAATGAGCTTGTAGGGATACCTGAAAAGCTCTAAGTATTAATGTGCAAAAGACCAACCTACCAGTTTTAGTGAACTTGAAAACATTTTAAGAACACACGTTTACCATGGATGTATGATATGTGCTGAGCCTTTATGATTATATACATTAAATACTACATATTGTCCCAAAATTCCCTCTCATTCCTCTGACTGGTCTCCTTTGAGTTTACCATGTTTTGCAGCTGGAAGACAACAGGCTGCTGAAGGGTTTGTATGTGAAGCTGCAGCACAGCAGTGAAATGCAACAATTTGAGGCAGAGGAAGGGAGGTGAGTGAAACTACTTACAAGAAGCAGCAGGAGACTATAAATAACTCATGGGAGAGTACAGTTTCAGAAGAGGTGAAACTTGCTGATGCACTCAGAGATGAGGTTGAACTTGAGAACAGAAAAGTGTGACATCCTCCCTGGATACAGTTCTGGAGAAATCAGCATGAATTAAACAGTTCATGACTGCTGGCTCCTTGCTTGACATCCTCAGTCTCATTTTCCAAAAACACTAATGCCTCTGGCTTTGATACCTTGCAGGTGCCTGGATTTGTGGAAAATCATATTCAGTCCATAACTTACTAATTTTTCTCATTTTGTCTTTAAATGATGCCCATTCCAGTTTAAGAAAGAAGATTGCAGTTTTGCCAATGAAGAGGTGATCAGGGACACAGAAATGAAGGTGAAGTTCTCAGCTTCACTACAACTTTGCAATACTTACTGATAGATTTCCTGGCATTTACCTTGAATTCCCTTTGTCTTACATTGCTATTGGGACTTTCAGCCATTTGAAGAATGTAATGTCGGTTGGACATGTGGGCTGGTGGGACCCCAAGATGGCTATAGTATCAAGAATGTTACTTTACGATGGTCTGACTTTACGTTCCTCGCTCCACAGGGGCATCACTTTGTGGTGTTTCATCTTTTCAGCCCAGCTGAGTATGTTTTATGCACACTGATCTGTGTTTATCATTGCTTGGAATTGTTTGCTTGTTCAAATGCTGGTAAAAACCCTGAGGACCCCAACAGTATTTCAGGCTCAGCCACTTAAAGACATTGTGTACAAGAGTTTTACATTCAAAATGTGCAAAATGAAGGTGCAGATGGAATCTGAAGGTAAACTCTTCATCCACAAGACTCAGCTAGTTTATGATAAAATAGGCTAGATATTTCAGATAAGTAAGGAACGACCCTAAGATCCCAAATTGCCGGGTTGTGGCTTTTGCAGACTGAGAGACAGTAACCTGAACTCCCTTATGTACCTAATGGAGCTTTTCAGCTTGGAAAAAAAGCAGAATTTTATCTGAATAATTATGTTAGCTGTATCTGCTTCACAAAATCATATGTATTTATGGGAAACTTGAATACATAGGAAAATAGTTACAAACTATTACTCTAAAATACTGTAGCTCATTTTATTTCCAGGCCTATCGGAGGGGGTGTGTGTAAATTCCTCATGGTGCTGTGAAAACACAACTATAAGCTAGTCTAAGGCTTTTAAATGTATCTGGTGTATGTTGCCTGTAAAAAGAACTCTTCCCAGTCCACTAGGCTGTTTGATTTTACAACAGAAATAAATCAGGGCTTATCCTGATAGTAGCTGAAAAATTATCTAATGAACATATTCGCTTCACAGCTGGGAACCTGCTGGCCACTTGTATCTCTGATTGCACACACTGTAGTCACGTAGTATCACTGGAATACCCACATAAATTATTTACATAAATACTTTTAAAATTCTACTTTAAATGTATATATTCTGTTTTCCATGGAATTGAACTGAAAGCAAAGCCAGTAATGCCTAGAGAGGCCTCCATGAGCTACTGGAAAGTACTTCTTGATTTACAGACAGGCTTTGGAAAACCAAATGAATTTGGCAGAATGTTTATATAAAAGCATTACTCTCCACAACTTCTTCTAATTAGACTGTGTTTTTCATTTATATCTTTTTCCATCAACTCATTTAGACTGATTCATAGCACCTAAAAATAGTTTAGATTTACTTTATCTTTTTATACTCTGAGTAACACCACAAAATGGATCATTGCCTACATGCAGTTATCTGAGGAAACCTACTCTGTTATTTCAGCTCATTCCTTTTGGAGTCTGAAAATCACTGAGCCACATATTAAATTGGTATAAATTTACATAACCATAAAAGTCAAGGAAAGTGTGTGCAAGAATCTGACCTCAACTTACGAAGTGTAACAAAGATTACCCTCTAGGCCATAGAGGATTTCTCACCTTTAGATATCCTTTTAGAAACAGAGCATGACTGCAGTGCTGTTAATGGAATCATCCCAGATTTATGTTGGTGTTGCTTCAAATAAATCCAAGCTTCTTAGATTTTAATTTTTTTGCATGTACTGGAGCAATTTTTCCATGTAGCAGGAGATAGACTTACACCACTGGAGCCAAAGGAGGAACTCTGTGAATAGCAACTTCTTACTCTGTCTGGGACAAATCACAAAACAGAAACAAACCCAAATGTAGTTCATTATTTTGTGCCCTGCAATGTGGTCTTTTTTAGAGAAAAACTGAGATAAAATAAAAAAACAAATGAAGACAAAAAGGGGATTTAGAGTAACTTCAGAAGAAAAAGTGGGACTATACCTGCACACCAGAGAGTGGGTATCAACTTTAACAGTAAGGATTGTTCACATTTGTTCACATATTTTCAGCCTGCACAAAACTCAAAAATATTCTGAAACACTTAAGGGAGAACAGCATAGATATGATTTACCTGTTATTTATCTACTTCAGAAAACAGATTTTTGCCTCAAGCTATAAATCATTAAGGCCTCTAACTTTCTAACAGTGCATCACAAATTGGCTTTCCAGTTTATAGAAATCATCCCGATATGCCTCAGCACTGTTTTCTTTCAAGAAAGCCTACAGAGAGCCAGCTGTCTGAGCTGGTTGTGTTGCTATGTAAGATTTGTGCCTAAGTGTCTCTCTGGGAGTTTTGTTTCGGTTTTATCATTTAATATTCATGACAATCACCATTAACCTGCCAGCTGAGCTGCCTCCAGACAGAGTCAGAAGTTTATTCCCAGCCCACACAGCTCCTTGAAGCCTACATTTCCACATTACAGGCTATTTCAGCTTGCAATCCTTGTGTTTAAACTAACAGCATGAAATAAAAAAAAAAAAACAGAAGAACTTCTAGGGAAAAGATAAAGCAAGAACATGAGGGTGTTCAGTACTTCTAGTTAGTGACGACATGTTTAAACAATTAATCTGATCATTCCAGCCTGTATATCCAGGCTCTGGGAAAGCTGACAATTCAATATGTCCATTAATAATAAAATGTGATGGGGCAAAAGGGGAGGGGAAAAATTCTTGCTTTTATGCTGCATAGAGTAAACTGCCACCTTAAAAT
Organism: Poliocrania exsul; assembly: GCA_035041345.1. NCBI lineage: Eukaryota > Metazoa > Chordata > Aves > Passeriformes > Thamnophilidae > Poliocrania > Poliocrania exsul. The sequence goes on from JAWWLZ010000001.1 coordinate 5,383,090, forward strand.
TACTCATAGCTCACTGCATATCTGTCAAAACAATATATAAATATTGAGAGTAGTAAATAATTACAATGTCACTAGGAAATATATTCATGCTAAAAGCAAATTCTGTAATTACATTATTATTTTAATGTACGTATTTTTTCATCAAGAATGTCAGAATAATCAAATGATGATTAACACTCCAGACAATTCAGTTACACAACACGTGAAGTCCAAGGGATGCTAAGTTTGAGTGTGCCCAGTCAGACAGAACAGAATATACAGTAGGCCCCATCCTGCCCATGTGGAGCAAACTGAACAGCTATTGGAGAATCAAGAAAATGAAAGAGTGACATGAGGAGGAGGGAGAAATCAGTGGAAAAAGATTAAGAGTGGAGAAGGACCCCCACAGTTGAGAGAGAAGTAACAGAAATTTTGATGTTGACAGCCAGAGCAAAGAAAGAGAAGATCAGAGCCAGCCTAACTGCCTGGTTGGTTCCTGCCTCCTTATTTCAGACTAGTGAAGAGGAGAAGGAAGGCACACATGTTTTAGAGTGAACTGTTGGGAATTAAGCATTATTTTATATTGTACATAGTGACTAGAGCAATATTATATTGAATTATATTTCTCCTTTTAAGTTCCAGTGGTGATTTTTGTTCAACTGCAGTTGAACAGATGGAAAGAGGGAGAGGCTCACTTCTTGCCTGAAGGAATAAAAATGTTTTTCCTTATTGTACACTACACCCTGCAATGGAGCATCAGGGATGGATTTGTCAAAAAGCAGCAGCTGAGGGAAATAAGAGCTCACTCTTAAGTCAAGACTACAACATCTTGTCATCCTTGCTAAGGGGTCACAAATTTTCCAGGGGGAACCAGTCTCCTGGGGGTGTTACTAGGAACAATGTACTTCTAGAATTACCTTTCAAAAATAAAGATTTTTATAAAAGCTCTTACGTAAAACTCCAGATAACAGACTTTGGAAACTTGCCAGTGGATAAACAACTTTATGAATGTTTCTTCCCCACTGACAAAGAATTTAGGAGATTTGAGGAATGTGAAATACAAATATCTAACCTGATGAATGTCTATCTACTCATGAAATGAAATGATCAAAACCTGGAACAGTAAAGAAGAGTAGAACAAGGGCCTCCAAGTTTGTATCTAGTGGGCATCCTGAATGGGGATGCAATTTTGTGACCTAAATCCCAGTTCACCTGCCCTTCCTGGGTGGAACCAGCTCAGTTCCAGTGGGGAGCGCCCCAGCAGCTTTCACCAAACTCTTCCCATGCTATAAACTAGCACTGCTCAATCTTGTTTCAGCCACCTGCTGCCTTCTGTACAATCAGCTGTACTACATTTACACTGGTTCAAGGCTCTGGAAGCAGAAAGTCCACCAGGACTCAAAGCCTGTTAAGAAATCCTAATAGGAAGATCCAATTTTCTAGCATGTCTTTTCATACTGTACATGTCCTTTCATAAGCATGATTATGTGAGCTGTTGAATAATGATAAGACTTCCCTGCATTTCTGAGTGGAGGAAAGAGCTCTTCTTCCAAGTATGACCATTATGAGGCATATAAATATTATCATGTTTATACAGAAAATAATTATCTTATATTTTTAGTAAAAGCTGTTTATCAATACCGTTAGTAGATGCCGTTACACCATTCAAAGAAAAATCAAGGACAGGGGGGAAAGGCAGCAAAAATAAAGGAGAAGCATGTCCTTCTGCATACAAAACAGCAACGCCACAAGAAAAAAAATATTTTTCTTAGACTTCTTTCTGGAAGCCACTTTTTAAAAGATTTTCTCTTTTTCAAATCCAGCCATAACTATGGCTTTATGAGAATGTGGTATAACTGCTGCATTTTCAAAAAACCAGTGTGTTCTCGTTATAGTGTTTCTGATCTCCCTATAGCCACAAGCCACACTTAATATTGTTTATTTTCTGTAATTTGTGAGATCATGTTTTACCCTCAAGTGCGTTTCATGTAAATACTGCTCTATCCACTGTTGATTCAAAACAGCTAAAGGAAGTAGGATCAGGACAGCAAAGTATGCAATAATAGGCAACAGGCCTGCAGAGAAAGTTTAAAGAAAATTTCAGTTCAGAGAGTGGCTGTTTCTGTATAAGCAGAAATCACCTACAGGCAATTTTCCTTGTTTTTAAGAGCCTATTAACTTTGATATTTATGAAACTCTTAAGCTGCTCCTTTGGAAACAACCATAGCAAATTCTCCTTCAGGTGGTTATGAAGCATTGGTATTTTTTCTCTAGAAAGCTTCTTTAGAAGTAATGAAAAAAGAAAGAAATTAGGAAATGTAGTTCTTGTCAATACACCATCAAGGCAGCAAAAAAAAAAAAAAAATCAAAGTTTGCTTCACATTTCAGTCCACTTTTTCCAGGAACTCCCTACTAGGAAACTTTATTAAATTTAATAGTAAATTCAATTTAGAAAGAGTGCTGTTTTCACTGTATTTTTCTTCCCCAAATATTTTCCTAGATGGATGCTTTCATAACAGTATTTTTGTTTGTTTATTTGCTTTGTTTCTATGCAACTTGAAATCATAAACCATTTTCAGCCAGTGTCCATCATAGAAATACAGAGCTCCAACTGATCTATGCTGATTTTCACTATTTTAGAATCCAGTCTGTCCACCTTTCCCTAGACCACAATAACCTCCTACACGATCAGCTTTAATGTTTAAAAAAATAAATATATAGGCTCAAAAGTCTATATATTTTATAATATTTAGATAAAGCACCAGAAAAAGGACCTCTCTAATTATGAACGTCATTACAGATCCACTTTTCTTCCATAATTCTAGAACTAAATGGGTGCTTCCTTCTGGTTAAAAACATGCTGGAACTTCAGAGCTCTGTGATGTACTGCACATGTTTATTATTATTGCTTTCCCTTCATGTCTCCTTTTGAAGAATTTTAAGACATCCACACTACTGGGAGTTTGGCAAATACTGTTGCAAGATACAGTATAGGATAACTAATGATGAACTCTGAAGCAATTGCTAAATCTAGCTAAAAGCTATAGAAACAAACTGTGTATTTTGATGATGTTTATTCTTGATTTTGCTGCTTAAAAAAACCAAACATCCCCCTAAAAATTCAGATTAAACCTTATTCTCTAATTGCACACTAATTTACATAATTAAATAACTCTTTAGGGGTTTCACTGCCAGTCTAAGATAACAACCATGCAATCTGGCTCTTGCACTAAATAACCACATCTGATTATTGTTTTTATACATAATCAGGATTAGGCAAAGATCTTTCTCAATACTAACCTGGAAAAGCTAAAATCCTGAAGGAGTAACGGCCTTTAAATATTCAGTATAGTAAAATGCAGATTTGTCTGCCCTAGAGTTTAAGTACATGGCAGTGAGAACTTTCCCTGTTTGAGGCTTATTTTAGACTGTTAAACATTTCTGAAATTCTTCAAATTTCACTGTCTGAGATAAGAGACACCAAAACTTCTTGAAAGACCAAATGCCATTTAGGTCCCTTAAAGACAAGTGAAGCTCAAAAGGACTGACAACACCACATTTCAAAATATGGTAATAGATTGGTTCACAGACCCGGACTTTACAAACAAGAGGGAAGTTCACTTTCCCTGCCTGTTTTCCTGGACAGCCTCAGAGAAAACCGACAGGAAACAGAGTGGAATGAAAACGGTTTGTAGTCCTAGAGAAGAAAATGGCTTTGAAATACAACTGTGGCAAACAGAAGATGCAGACAAATGGTGTATTTGCCTCCCAAGCACTGGCCACAAGACAGGCAAATTGAAAAAAAAAAACTAAATCTGAGCCATGTGTCTGCAAACACAAAGTGTGTGCATATAGTTTTAACCAAATGGTGTGGCTCTGTCAGAAATTTACATCTGCAGGCAAGAAAACACCCCAAAACAGTGAAGCACTTTGTAGAATGATCCTGAGTTCTCAAAAAGACAGAAAAAAGGGAGCGGGAGTTTTCTGAGTGTAGCCCTAATTGAAAAGAGAGGCTTGGGCTACTGCCAAAGGAGCTGTTTCCTATTGTCTTTTTTCTTGCTTCATTCAGGAAAACAGAACCTCAGTTTAATCCTACTTTGATTACAAAGAATGTACACAAAGATGTATCACTTCGTATAAACATTTTTGACATAAATAAACTAGAGGAGCTCAAATATTGGCCAACAAGCAAAGTAAAAAGTTATGTAACTTCTTTCATATATACTGAGGAAAAATATACAGGAAAAAAAATCCAGCAAAATTCTGAAATATGTCAGACTTTTACCATTTAGAATTTGTAATCTAAGGTGGTTTTTAACTTAAAGAATTAAACATATAATATGAATATAAGGAAACATACTATTTCACAATGTACAGATGAAACTTCCTGAAAATAGTGTGTAGAATTGAAGAACAGAAAAAATTATCCAGTCATCACATTACCTTGAAACTTAAAGATCTCTATTACGTTCATCCCTAACCCCAAATTCCTGTATTAGCCAAGCTAAATCACTGAAACACAAAATCATGAACACTCACCTTCATAGGTCCTTTTGAAATCATTGCCTGGGGCATCCCTCTGTCCTGCCCTGTATTTCACATCCCTGAAAGCTTTGAGCTGTGAAGCAGGACAAAACTCTTTGGTTCTATGAAAGTCAGAGACCTTGAAGTTTTTAACCTCAAAAGGGTTTTTTAAGTATTTTTCTGCATTCATATATTTTTGATGCCTCAAACAAACACAAGCCAATAACGAGCATACAGAAAGATTTTCATTACTTTAACAATGCAGCAGTTGAGCAAAACAAAGACCTGGTCCTGTACCTCCAACTCACACAGGTAACCACACGTCTCTCCTAATGCCTACTTTTCATAACAGGATTTCATGGGAAGTTCTAAGTGTATGTTTCTCTCAGTTTTGTTTCAGAATTAAATAACAGGTGCAGACTCTTCCAGAAAAGGGAAATTAGTTCTTGTTTATCAGAAGTTACTCCTAACTTCAATGGACCTGAGACAGAAATCCCTGTCAGGAAAAAGGAAGTGTATCTAGTGCATTTCTAATATCCAACCTAAGACAGTAATTGCGGACATATTGTAACTATTGAGGAAATCAGTACTGATTTTAACTTATTTTCTCAAATAATAGTCAATTATTGGCAGCAGGTTTAGTACAGTAGTACAGAGCACAACAGAGAAGAAAGGGGCTGGTAAAAAGTGCCCTTGTAAAGGAAGAAAAATGCATTTCTTATCTGTTAATCTTGCTTATATCTCATAGTCTCTCACGTTGAGAGTTGGACTGGTGCGTCGTATCACTGCAGCAGTTGGGCAGCAGTGAACAGCTGGCTTTCCACACTGACCCATTTATCTTTCAGCGATGTAGGTTGTTCACTCTGAAAGGCTGGTCCTTGTTCAGGAAAGTGGAACAAGAGAGACATCCAGTGGCCGCACCATTTGAGTCTATTTTTAAACATAACGAGAGAAACTCAACTACCTTTTCCACTAGTCCATAACCCTGTCTGTATAAAAAACCCCATTCATTAGCCAGTTACCAGAAACAGAAAAAAATATTCTAGTGGCTGAAGCACTACTGTTCTTTGCTGTGTATTTGTCCTGCAACCTACAGACTTCCTCACTGCATACTCAAAGTCCCATCCGTAGTTCTCCCTTTCTCTCTGAAGTTAACTTCATTATTTTGGTTTTGAGCTCCACATGTAAATTGGGATAGGTCTATTAACTTCCACCAAGCTATAATGGTCTGGTTCAACCATAATCTCATTCCAATCTTTTGCCACTCTGACATCTACTTTTCACATCTACTATCTTCTGTTCAAATATTGTCTTTAACCTTACCTGTATTTGTACTACTTACCTTTATCTGCATAGTAAATAGAGTTCCCAGTCAATACTGATATAAAATTCCAGAAAATGAGTTGTAAATCCTTGTATAAGTGGTTTGATATTCATGTAAGAGCAGAGAGAAACAGACTGTTAAATTTACTAATATAAATTAGTAGTATTTACAGTATTTGTTATAATTTAATGTATTTAATGCCACATATAAACTATTTCCGGTATATAAGAAGACAGCTTATTTGGAAACATAAAGCAGCACAAAAGGGCTTATAAGCTTAAAAGTCTGAAGGCAAGATAGGGAAATATAAGGGAAACATGAGGATAATTTTTTATGAAGTAGTAGGAATATTAATTTAGAAGTAATTTAATTGAAAAAAAAATCAACTTTGTCACTGCTACATGTTAAGTAATTAATTTTTTAAAGGGCTTGACCCTTGCAAACTTGAAAGACCTGAATGAAAAGTTCTAGTAAGAGAGCAGGGAGACAGGGCAGCTCTTTTCTGGGACAAGCATCTTTGTTGTAGCTCCTGAAGATAAGCACAACATAGTACAGCACAGGTACAGGAATGAGGCCAAGTAGACATGGACTATAATGGGGATTAAGACCACCAAAGACCCCTGAAGCTCTCCAACACATTTCCAGAAAGGCCTGAAAGAATGGACAGTGCACAATAACTAATATGCATAGAAAATGAGAAACCTGTCTTTGGGGTGGAGAAACCTGTCCATACAAAGGTACTCCCATCAAGCCTGGGCAGCTGCCCAGGGCCCTGGACACCCCATTGGCCAAACCAACACAGCTGGATCAACATCGAAACCAGGACTGACATCCCATCAGCTGGATCAACACTGGAACTAGAACTGGTGATCTCTTTTTCTCTCTTTTTATCTTTAATTCTTCCCTTCCTTTCTCTTCCCTTTCACCCTACCCCTTTATCCAAACCCCACGACTATGTGCTTATACAGTAGGTCAGAGAAGATCAACATACCAATTTCCATGCCAAGTGTGTAATTTACTAATCAATCTTTTTGATTGTTGTGAACCCTCTGACTTAAGTTTTTCCTTTTGAACACAAATATTCATGAATTTTGGGTGCTTCCTTGCCCTTAAGGGTGGTTGTCACAGCCACATAGGTGTGAACCATTAAAGTGTATTAAAGTCTAAGCAACACTCTGGTGTCTTAAACCCTGTACATCAGAGAGCTATTACATACAAAACAAGCCACCTCTGCAAACAGCTATTTACTACAGGGCACAGGCACAGAATAATGTGTTTTGCATGACCAGTCACAGAACTTGCATTCTTGCTATTTCCTCCACAGCAGATCCTTCATGAATGCCTTTAGAGCAATACTTTGTAACACAGAGAGCTACAGCCTGTCTCACATACATCTGCCATCCCTCAAAGCAGCTTTGATCAGTGTTGAATTCACTGTCCAGTTATTACACTCAAATGACCTAAGTTAAGGATTTGTCCACCTGCCAGATACTGAAGAGCAGCCTCTGAAAACAGAGAGACAAAACCAGAGACTCCTCTTCATCTGTCTGGACTAATGAAAATCATTAAGTCTTACCTAATTGCAGTACTCTGGAGATCTAAAGACCCTCAGGTTGCTGCTCCATTGCAGGAAAAAGTGACACTGGCTAGAGACAATACTCTTTTCTTATGAATGTCTTTATTTCTATGCTTATCCCTTTGGAGGAGTGCAGAAAAAAGCATGTGAATCTTCTTCTGTTAGAAGAGTCATTAATAGAGTAGCTGGAGGAATTTTCACCTCTACATAAAATCATAGAATCGATTGGGTTGGAAAAGACCTCCAAGATCATCAAGTCCAACCCTCATTACAGTTAGATGGATACCAGACAATAATGAAATGATTACTACTTTCTAGTTATCTGAAAAGAATTATTGGCGGATTTTTTCAATTTAATGGTTAAATTAACAATTGATTAAAACTAATTAATCCATGATTTAGTCATTTAGGTCTAAGTATATTAAAAACCATAATCTAATACACTGACATAAAAAGTAAAGAAAAGTAAATATTTTTCCTTAGTGTGTATCTGTTTTGGAGTGAGTCTGTGGTAAGAATTCAGTGAAAAACAACTTAAAAATGGTGATCTACATAGGCCATGATGTCACCCGAATTTTGTGCAAGCATTTAAAAAATACCAGTTGGGTCCCATTCTAATGGGTAATGTATTAGTGTTTTTTACACCATGTATTCTTTACACTGAGGATCTGGTTTTAATCAACAACTCTCAGATACCATGATAAGGTAGCTATTATTGTCACTCCTTTATCCACACAGAAAATGATAGGAAAAAAATACATCTAAAGTTTCATCAACATTTTACAGTTGAAATTGAACAATAACTCAAATCACTTGGCTTGATGTTTTGTACTTTTCCAAAAAATATTTTTCCACTTGAGTTCAAGGAATAATACAAAAGCATGGGTGAGGCAGCCACTCAAAACTTAAAACTAAACTTGAAACTGAATTATGTTGTCAAAGTCCCACTATTACAACTCACATCAACTTTGTTACAAAGTTTCTCTGTTAGGAATTTACAGAATAAAATGGTTTGGAAAGGGACCTTACAGATAATTGAATGCCAACTTCTTGCCATGGGCAGGAATGCCACCCACTAGACCAGGTTGCTCAGAGCCCCATTTAGCCTGGCCTTGAACACTGCCAGGGCTGGGGCATCCACAACTTCTGTGGGCAACCTGTGCTCGTGCCTCACCACCCTCTGGGTAAAGGATTTCTTCCTAACATCTAATCTAAATCTCTCCTCTTTTAGTTTAAAACTGTTCCCCCTTGTCCTATCACTATGTGCCCAAATAAAAAGTCATTCTCCCTCTTTTTTATAAGCTCCCTTTAAGTACTGGAAGGCCACAATGATGTGTCCACAGAGCCTTCTATCTTGTTGAACAACCTCTCTCAGCCTGTCTGCATAGGGGAGGTGCTCCAGCCCTCTGAGCACCTTTTTGGCCTCCTCTCGACTCGCTTTGACAGGTCAACTTCTTTCTACATGTTTTTGTTAATTGTAGGCAACGTTTGCAAAGCCAGAGCAGCATTCGTGCCCTTCAAGAACAGTATTAAGGTGTGAGCAGCAAAGAGAAGGGCAGTGCCTGCCTTGGAGGGCTGAGAGCAGAGCATTTTACCACCAGAGAGCAGTAAAACGTAACCTCCTGGAAACGCCACATTGGGCCGGGGAGACTCCTGGATTCAACCCCGTTTAGGAACCTCACAATGTGAAGATAGAGGGCTTTGTGTAGTCAAGTGAGGAGAAAAGAATGACGCATGACTGATTTACTGGGACATAGACAGAGGCATCCAGATACAGCCACAGCGAAGATAACCTTGGCTTGTGAGTGCCAGGCAGAGCTGAGGGGTGTCTTTGCTTCTCTGTCAGGTTGGGGGTTACAGAGAGGTCTTAAAGGCTCTTAACGCTGCTACATGGCACAAACTCTGAAACACTCTCTCCTTTTTACTGATCTTCTTCTCAGGTAAAACGGTATCAACTCTGATGGGAAAATTGCCTACCTGAGAACTGAGTAAAATCTGGAGAAAGGCTTCTAGCAGTGAACCAGTTAACAGAATATGCACAGAACTGAAGGGATTAATGGATTCACATAGTAAAATTAATAAAGAAAATATCAGGGGCAACTACTGTTCTTTATTCTTTAATATCATTATCTTCTCATTGTGTCATAGAACAGAACTCTGATTCCATTTAGGAATCAAGTTACTGACTTTAACGTGCAGGTTCCTTTTGACTTCCAACTCTGAGATGAGCCTGTTTCCTTGGGGCCCAGGTAAATTGAGCTTCACAGTGCAATAGGGCTTTAGTGGGTGCCTGTCTATATTGCACAAGGAGAGCACTGTGTACTTTGGCAAAAGCAGCACAGGAAGAACTTGGGACTGGAAAGAGGAGCGAATATGGGGGATGTGGTCTCAGGTAAGCAAGATGCATTCAGACATACAGCAGAATTTGGCTGTGTCTCATTAACTTTACTTAATGATACAATTAATCCATATTGCAGAAAAACAGGTACCGCAGAAACAAAATATACACACATGAAAATAAAAAAACCAAGTTGCCAGAAGAAATGGTCCCTTATTAAAATGCAGATGACTTGGGCAGTGGCCTGAAGTGAGGACAGCTATTTAACTATTCCATGCCCTGTCAGAGAGCAGGCTGGGATCATATTCAAGCTGCTACAGCCACCTATGTCTATTTTTCTGTGTAAGAGAAGAGAAGGTGGTTACCCAGCTGTGAGAATTATAAGTAGAAAGCAATGGATAAAGAGCAAAATCTTACTATATTACACCTAGGGAACTAAAATCCAGGGAAAGTTGTGAGATACACAAGAAGTGAACAGGCTGAGCAGCCAGTGTAGTCCAGGAGGGCTGATTTACAGCACAAAGAGTGGCAGATTTGAGGGACATACATCTGTGTAGCACAACAGGCCATTTGCAGCATCTCCTCTGGCAGTAGTGCCCAGGGCACAATGGAGAAAAGGGCAATGAGATGACTGCACCAAAGATCAACAGTACCATACAGAAAATTTCAGTTGGGTTGGTTTTTTGCCTCTTTCTACCAGTGAATAAATTTACATCCATTCTATTCTAGCACAACATGCTCTTCCAGTGTTTAGAAGCAATGAGATTCCTGTTCAGCCTGCTATAGAAAAGAATCTGAAAGGAGATCTGCAGGCACTCAGATACAGGCCTCTGTTCTGAGCAAAATAAACACATATAACCCAGCAATTCCCAAAAGGGTTATTTACCCCCTTTACCCTGCTCTTCTGCACCAAAACAAGGTGTATTTCCAGCAACAATGCTGGCTTAACACCTTGTTCCCTTCAGTTTACTCCCAACTTACACCACCACCTTCCTTGTGCCAGGACAACTGCTGGTACAGGCACACATTGAACTGTATTGAGGAAAATAACCCTCTCCTCCCCCCACCCTGCCAAAAAAAAAATTAAAAAGAATTAATTAGTTTCCCAATCTAGTTCACTGTGCAGTCACACTTACTGTATGTGAATATGTGGGTGAAGGTGGGCAGTAACCAAGAATGAATGACAAGCAGATGACACTACTGTGAGAAAGAAATGTTTGTGAAACCACAGCCTTGATGGAGGCTGAGCCTGACCATTAATCACTGTAGAAGCACATTTAATTTTGGCACCAGTCAAACTATTTGGCTCTAATTATTTTAACCTGAGCACCCAGCCAAAACTCAGGTAGGTCCTTCCAGTTAGAAGATACTGGTACAGAATTTAGCTCCAAAATAGTGCTGGTTTAATTATTACTAATTTCACAAATAATAATTAGTTTTAACTGTGAGTTTTAATAACTAGCATTAATTTTCAATTCCAAGGTATTCCACCACCCTCTCATGTGCTACCCACTTCCACCTTGCTCATTGGGCTTTTCTCCCCATCACTCACAGCACAGTTACAAAGGTTGCTGGATCAGCCTTTGCCACAGCAGAGGAACAGGAGGAGCCGGGGAAGAAGTGGGACTCTTTCCACTGTAGCTCTGCTGCTGAGAGCACAGGAAGTTTCATCAAAGCCAAACTGCATTTAGGAGACTTCTGACCCTGTTTCCAGGCTGTGCCTCCACACTGCAGTTTCAGCCTCTGGCTGTGCCAACTACAGGTTTTCAATCTACTTGCAACACTTGCACTCTCGCCGAAGGGTTAGAAACCTCCCACAGAGAGAAGGCAGAAACAAGAGCTGACTTCACTCTTTGTTTGTTTTCCTTCTTTCCCATCAATTTATTTATCAGCTATACTTTCAAGAGAAAACTAACAAGCCCTTTTACAGGGTCAGATCTTTTCCAGCTGTGCAAGAATGAAACAAATGAGGCAGCTGAAAGTGCCCTCAGCTGGTAAAGCATGATGCTGCTCCAAGAGCTCTTGCTCAGCTTTTCTTTACTCTTTCCCGAGATAGGCTTCCTACTCACTCTGTGGTTTTTCTGTTTTAGTTCCCAAACTCAGCTCTTTCTTCTGCATATGTGCTTTCCCCCACTCAAGATTTCTGAGTAGCTTATTTTTTTTCCCAGAACTGCTGACATGCCTGAGTATCTTTTAAAAAACAGTATCACTTCTTTAATATAAAACTACAAGAAATACAGGGCATCAGTAAACCACCTGCATTCAGGAAAGCACCTCACTAGTTTAAAATGGAATATTTAAGCATACACAAACACATCTCTTTAGCGCAGCTGCATCTTCCCCTTAGATACAGTCACATATGAAACTGCTTAAAATGTCATAGGAAAGGAGATTTTATACAAATAATTGGGAAAAAAACCCTTAAGGGGAATCAGTAGTTCTAGTTTGCCCTCTTGAATATTGTACATTTTGATCTCAAAAGGAGATAAGCTCATTGCCTATCAAGAGGGGATAAAACCACTTTTATGATCCTGTATTGCATAATGCCTGCAGATTTGAAGATAAGTAGTTACAGACATTTTACATTTTAAAGCCTTCATTTAGCTGCAGAAAACACAGTGGCTGCTAGAATGGAGAAACAGTAATAAACATGTTGGAAGGTAATTCCAAAGATGTGCACTGTAAAACTCAGAGAATTTGCTCAATACCACATACTAATCCTATATCATCTGAAGAGGAAAGGCTGAAAAATAAATTTATTTAGACTTATTTCTGCTTAAAGAATATCTTCAGGATGGCATACAAATGAAGTTATGGTGACCAAGTTATACTGAACTCTTCTGTCCAACAGTGCTTCTACTTGCACTGCTCAGGGTTTATTTTCATTTGTGAGCACATCAGACTGGCATTCCACTTGTAGGTGTAGTAAGAGAAAACCAAACTCGAACTCCCTTTGTACAATGTACAACTTGCAAGCCTGGATGCCTACATTAAGCCAAGTAAAGGTCAGAGCAGACAAGCTGTAATTATACTTGTCATTAGAAGAAACTCAAGCCCTCAGTACAGAAATGCATCAATGAAATTGCTTAGCTTTCAGTTGCCAAATACTACACAGAAGTTCAGTAGCACTTTCCTAGATATGATCCTAAATACTGACTGGAATTCCAGGTACCTTATAGTAAATTCACCAGCATTTCTAACAGGTCTTCTCTCTTTACTTCACTCCATACAGCAGTACCCAGTCATGTGGCTGCTCAGGCACATGCAGAGCCCTGCCCATATCACAGCTGTGGCTGTATTAGCCAATTTTAAAGCTTTGTACTACATGATTTATGAGAGGCATAGTCACTGCCTCAAGTAACAGATAGTACCTCTAGCAAATGGACTCCTATCTGCTCTGGTTGAAACTATAGGAAATTCTCCATTTCTGAAGTTTTGCTGTTCTTGGCAAGAAGGTGTAGTAACAACAGGCTTAACACCTGAGCTGGCCTCATCTGCTTTTTCAGCCCTAAAGGCTGCTTTTCTGTGGGAGAATGAGGATGCTGTCATGTCAGCACAAGGAAAAGCTGCAGTGCATCAATGTGCACAACCATATGTGTGGTACCTCTTTGGGGGATAGAGTGTCACTTCCCAAAACTGCTAGCACAATAGCTTTCCACAAACATGACATTGTCTATTTTGGAGCGGAAAAAAAGAAGAAAGACAAGATTCCCTAATTATCATATTATGTTCCTCATATTGACCTACCCCACTGTGGTTAAATCCTGCCACGTTATATAATTTGGTGGTAACAGAGAACTAGGCATGTTAGCCAAGTGACTGAGCAGATGAGGCATTTAGAAAAATGTGTCAGCTTTGCCCTGGACAATCTTACAGAAAAAGCAAACAAAACTAACCCAGACTCTTCCATCATCCTGATTAGAATATTTGGTGATTATTTTACTCCAAATTTTTGTCTGTGTCATGTGATTTTTACCTCTCTGCCCCCTCAAACCTCACCTGTGGGAGTTTTCCCACCTCCAGTGCCAATGACAGGAAAGCAAGAGCAAAACTGCTGCTCTGGATCACATGGGCTGTCACAGGTTCCCTGTCCCCAACCCCAATATTACTGTATGTATTTTAATGTGGATCTGGGGAGGCAGCACGTTTTTAAGCTACAACATTTGCATATGATCACAGAAGTCTGAAGGGGACACATCCTCCATCTCATGACCAAAGCAATGGGTGTGCTCCTGCATCCTACTTTTGTCAAGCAAATACCTGCTCATCAAAATTACATCTCAAAGATTCTGGGGGAGAAGTAGCCTAAATTCGTACTAAATCTGCAGTTTAAACAAAGTATATAATTTCCCATCCCAGTCCATCAGGTTATATTACAACACTGTTTCTGTTTAACTGATTTGCAGCCTAATTCATCTCTTATAAACTGGGTTCCACAGCAGAGTGGATGGCCAACTAATACAGGAATGCACAGTCACAAATACACTGAGCATTCACTGCCTGCACACAGTGAATCAGTGTATGATTCACCCACGTTCATAAAACAGTTGTGACCTTTCATCTGATTACTTCCTCAAACAGAACACAGAGAAATAAATATAACATATAGAAACCAGGAACCAACGAATAGAGGGAATAATAATAGCACATCTCATGACTGGTTTGATATTGTGCTTATCCTTACTGCATGGTCTATCAAAGATTTCTGTCATCTCTTGCTATCCTTTGGCTAATTAACCAGATGTACTAAAGCGTAGGTTGGCCTTTGTTATGAAATGAGCAAAGGCAAAGAATACGTAGTGGCCTTGCAAAGGGATAATTTTTTTAAAAAATATAAAAAGAAACGATGTCACGTGAATAATACACCAATCTGCAGATAACCTTTTTCTATATTCAAAAGGTGGCATTTATTTTTACAACTTTTCTTTCTGGCCCTTACAGAGTAAAGCTGATAACATGCAACCCTGAGCATACACATTGAATTTTATCAACAAACACACCTTATACTGAGAATTAGAGAAGGTAAAGTTAACACACTACAGTATTGCACCACAGATCTTTTTGCCAAAACATGTGAATAAATGCAGGCATAAAATTAGACACAACCAAAATCCTCTCAGGAACTGACTAGAAATATCTCAATGTATTAGGCATTTTGAAATAAATCATTAAATATCAGAGAAAAAGCCCTACTTGGTCTCTAGAAACATAAGATGTTTCCAAGAGGAAAATGTATTTTAAATGTTATGCAAAGCTTTGGCAGAAAGATTAAAATGGCACCATTACAATCCAATGCCCCAACCACAGAACTGAGATAGAAAAGAAAGAGCAGAACCCCACTGGGTTCTACCTGGACATCCTACATATAAAAGAAACATATGGTAAATCTGAGAAGCAAAAGCTAAATATATTTTTAATACTTTGCGAACAGTGAAAAATGGTGCATTTTTCTCCAAGTATTGAGACTTTGTAATGAGATGATTTCTTGGAACCTCATGGAGCTTGCTGCTTGCTACCAGGTTGTGCTATGAGTTCATATCTGGGAGAGACAGTGGAGTGCACAGTGTATTAGAAAACCTCCAGGGAGTGGCAGAACTGTGCAAAAGGCTGACTACTAATCAGGGGAAGTCACCACAGGGATGCTTTGCAGTTGTTAATGATCCAAATTTCCAATCAGGTAGCTAGAAGTTTGTGCTTCCACCCATTAGACAACACAGTGGGTTAAAATAAGTCAACTAACGAATCATTAGTTGATATTGCATTTATATTACAAAAAATTTTGTAAACCCTGTAAAGAATTGGATCTCATTACCCTTGGCATTGTACCAATAAGTAACAAAGAGCTCCCATCCCAAACATCCCACACCATCTCAACTGCTGACAAGACGCCACAGGAGGATGAAACACAGGAACAAGATGGGGATGGATAAGCATAAAAATAGCTTGAAGAAAAGCAGAAGTCCAGAAGTTCCCCTTTTCTTAACTGTTGATTTATATCATTTGGCACTCTGGCAAAAATGCCGTTGACTTAAAGCTACTGTATTCACCCTTAAAGAGAAATTAGCCTTTGCCTCACTTGGGACTCTGTTTCCATTGCTTTATCAACAAAAGATTAGCACAGTTCAAGCAGCTTAGACGTTCAAACAGTGATGCAAATTCTGAAAGTCCAGGAATGTTTGGCAGTTACTGGAATGCTGCAACAGGGAGACACCCTCAGGTATAAGATGTAATGTGGTGAAATACTCAGGTCTGCAGTAAAACTTAACCACACTATCAAACACAGCTGTACCAGTCACATGCTGGGGATTTCCCAGCTGCAGACTCCCAGAGCACTGGAGTTTTAAACAATTCACTCACTATGTAATCAGCAACCATGTGACAATTTCATTTTCTCTTTCAAAACATCCAAACAAGTTCTGGATTCAGGAAGACTGTGCAGCTCAGTGCTGTGACTCTTTCTTAGGACTTTTTCTGCATTTATCATGTCAAACATAACACTGCTACTACAGTAGGACTGTACTGGTTTATCACAGAAAGTGCTTCTGTGGTCTTTGTTCAGGAAGGAAATCAGTGTTCTTATGTACTCATGAGACCCTAAAGATTTCCTTAGCAACATGACCCAGACAAATCATACCCAGACCAACCACAGGTTAAACATGACACTCAGGCATCATTAAGTTCTTAATCTCTATCACTGGACAACATAAAATTAACCTTGTGTAAAATGACTAATTTAACAGAGTACAAAATAGGTAAGAATTAGGAAGAGCCTGCATTTAAAATTCTTTGTACATCCTAATTCCACTTCATTATCGTTCCTCTCCTTCCTCAGTCATAAACCAGACTGAAAGTCCATGAAAGAAGAGATACAATTTAGTTTTATCAACTGTCCTTTCCTCTGCTCATTAGCTATGATTATTCTGTTCTCAGATAGAAAAATATACAAAATAAGTTATTATTTACTTCTAGTTTCCTTTCTAGTCTGAGCTAACTGGTAGGTTTAAGCAGGTATATTACTAAAATAATTACCACTAAAATATTTTTTAAAAGTTTAACTGTAACATATTAAGGAAACAGTTTTTGCTGGGAATACAGGGGACAGGAGAACCTACATTGATAATTATATTTCAGGAAGGAAAGAGGAAGTCAGAGGGGAGATCTGTGCTAAGGGCCCTGCCCTTGGAAGGCATTTGATGTAAAATCCTAAAGCAAGGAGTTATGTCTAAGCCAAATTTTTTTATCATCTCTGAATGGCTGTTGTTTCAGAATGCTGACCAAATTTGGATGCTCACTGCAAAATATGCAGTGTGCTCTACTCCTGGGAACAACCTTTGATGTCACTTACAGATTAGCTGGATGCTATAGCTCACTCAACATCCTTTATAACATCCCATTTCATTTACTACATGTCATTCTAAAAGAAGAAAATCGTACACTAGTTTGGGAGAAAAAGCTGACACATCCTCCAGATATGCAGGAGTCTGAGTCACAGAAGCAAAACGCACAAAACTAAAAGGAGGGTCTGCTGTACAAGACCATAAAAAAAAGAATACTTTTGGCTTCTGCTGGTAGAATTACAGACTCTATATTCATGGTATACCACTGTGGAAGGCATGCTGCTGATGAAAATTTTGAATAGAGAACATGTGATAAAATACAGAAATCTCCCTTTTGCAGCATCACTTCTGGAACAGGTGACATTATCCTCAGAGTAAGTATGGTTAGATGGATAACACACATACAAGTGTATGAATTGGAAAGACTTCTTTAACATGGCTTTTATGAAAATAAATTTCCCATGGTAATCTTACCTCTTAGAAAAACTTTAAAAAGTGGACAGTTCAAGTGTTAATCTCTTTGATTTGGAGCCAAGTTGGAGTAGGCAGGAGGATGTTAAAGTAGTAACACACACTTGAGGAAGTTTGTAAGAAAGCAAATACAGGCCATGCTCAGTGTCTGACAAAACTGAATTACTGTGGCAGAGAGTGTTAAAGGATGACACGTTTTGGTGCCTTATGTACTGAGATTGGAAGAGGTAACAAGCCAGAGAACATGAAATTATTCCCAATGCAAGAGAATGATGCCATTATTATTAATGAACACTGTGCAATGATTTATCTGATTTAAATGCTAAAAAACCCCAACAAACTGCACTAAGGGAGCATAATGAGTAGATGAGATGAGGAAGACACTGCTGCATAAAGCCATAAGTTTGATACAAGTGTTACAGTTGTCACTAACCTGCAAGTTCAGAATCCAAGCGGAGTAATTAAAATGATGATTGAAATTGATGTAGGAAAGTCAGAAGTGAGAAGTTTCTTCATGAAGAAATCCTAGGATGGTCACAAATTTGTAGTTCCATGGTCAAGATAAGGACAATTTTGACTAAAAATGCTGTCTTCTTTCACTCTTCAAGTGCAAGCAGAAGTTCATAAGAAAAAGTACTATATAATAATGAAGAGAAACAGTAATTGTCTGTATGAGTTAGGAGTTACAAAGGGAGAACTATTTATAAGATAAGCCAGAAACAGCAGAAATGCCACAGTTGGCAGCACCTATGTAACATGAAGAATTAAAAAAACCTCCAAACTTATCAAGACTACAATATCCCTAGCAGTTATAGAAACCCTCTGCCAGATGAAAGGATAAAACTTTTAGTAGTGATGTAGAAGAGACAGACATTTTTAGAAATATTTCTAATCCATATTTGGACAGCTGTTCTTATGTCACGTGATGATGTTGAACTATTTTCCAGTTCCTTGGTAACCAAGCAGGATGTTATACAACATGCACTAAAAATCAACATTTTAAAATGAGCCAATTCATTCGCCTCACAACTAAGAACTAAGACTGAGAAGACCAGAGAGCTAATCATGTTTATTTTAATAAATTAAGGCATTCCAGGGAAATCCCATTTCACTGGAAAAGTGTTACTGTTGTGCCAATAATAACAAAGGCCAGCAGGATGATTAAGAGAGCTAGGATGACTGGGGACAATTAGTCTGACCTTGCTTCCAGGTAATAAAACTGTTATAAATTTCATAACAGTTTGTTGATAAATTAAGGTGATGGAATATGATTAATATCAAAGCAGTGAACCCAGTTCTGTGGCAAATACATTTTGTAAATGAAGTTATTGCATTGTTTGATGAGACAGACATTTTGGATGATGAAAGTAATTGTATATTTGCAATGTATTTGTGGAGAGAAGGTGACTTAATAGCGTGTGACATTCTCATTATGAAAACTAGCACAATACTATCAGTGAAATGTATTAAATGAACAGAGAATTGAAAGATCTAACAAAGTAATAATGGATGGAGACTTGTAACAAACTTTAGGGCTTTCATGATATGAAAACAAATACATGCATCCATGATAAGATTAGTGAGATCAATAAAATTGTGAGGATGAAAGCTAAAGACAGTAATGTAGAACAATTTGAATCATTTAATAAACTAAGCCAGTTTTAATTAAATATGTCTTAATACAGCCAACTGCAAGGGGATTAGAACTAAAAACTCTACAACCAGCCAAGTTTCCTCCTTGGAAACCACATGGTCTGAAAGGTACCAAAAGCTGCAGGTGATAAACAGCTGACATTGTAGCAAAAAAACCCCCCCAAATATCACAACCACACACCAAAAAGCCAGTCCTAATCTGTTCCTGGTATGTACAGATACAAAGCAAAACCAGCTTTTTCACTGGTGAAACATGCAGTGAATCACCATGCCAAGTTTCATGTTTTAGAAAGAATTATTTCAAAATAGAATGAAAAAAAAAGCAGACAAACTTATTTGAAGAGGAAAATGTCTTACAGTGACGTATTTGAAGGACTCACTTGCTAATGTTATTAACTACCTTAACTTAATATAACAGAAAATACCGGTTTCTAACAGTTATTTAGTGTAAACACAAAGTTCATGTAGAAACATGGCATATTAAACAAGAAGTTATTTATAGCTGAAATTACCATTGGAATTCTCAATGGCATCTTTAGTTCTTGAGGTCTTCAAGTCTGGATACCTTTTTATTTGCCTGCTTACTACTGCAGTTGAACCTAAAATATTCTATACAACTTCATATTTCCTTCTAGCTTTGCCCCCACCTCCCCAAGGATACTGTAAGTGTATTTTTCTCTCTCTTCTGAAGAAGCGAGCTGACACCACTGAACTAATTTTGTAATATTCTATGTTGAGATCCAGGTATTCCCTGGAAAGGAAAGGGTTTTGTTTAAAGAAAAGGAAGCAGGTAAAGCGAAAATCCTAAGCCCGATCCCATTGACATTAATATGTTGTCATTGATTTGCAGCAGCAAAACCTGAAGCAGAGAGATGACAACCTTATGGAAATAGTGCTAATTTTTTAATTTTGGGGTTCTTAATTCCACTCATAATTTCTTCAGAAGCAACTTCTTGGCTCTGTGCATGGTATAATAATAGCAGTCAGACTTTCTGCTTTTCCAGAAATAACCATGTCATAAGCTGCTGCTTCCTTTTATATGTATTTACAGATATCAACAAGCCTATATAAAACCTCTCCATGATTTGTTCATATACAGTAGTCTTCCTTTAGATATATTTTTAGATCAATTGCTTAAACAATACTTCCTCAACCTACTGACCTTTGCTCTGGGGCAGATGATCAAGGGAAATGCAAATACTGTGCTGTTTAAAGGATGGCAGCCAACATTTTCCACAGCGTATGTGGAAAGGGTATGGTACTATGAAGGAAAAAGAGTTTAGCATGAGTCCAAAGTGGGGCAGCACTCATTCACACCAGCAAACTCTGCATGTCCTTTGAGCAACCTCTAAACAATGAGAGGTGTGCATTTATCAATGTGCAGGAAGGAGAAGCTTACACAGCCTTTCATGTAAGACGTACACATACAAGATAATATACAATCTTTCAGTTTTTCTAATAAATGGTGCCACTTTGAAGAAAAGAAGAGCTTTAAGCCTCTTTGCAAATCATTGTATCAAAGGGAGAATTGTAATAAATAAGATGACTCATCAAGGAAAAGCTGCATCTCTGTGTTCTTTTCCTTCTTTGCTACAAGGTACAATAAATCTGTAAAACATTTGGAGAGGGAATTTTCCTACAGCTCAGTTGTTGTGTGCCTTCAAGCATGTTACCTTAGAATCTCAGGAATGTCAAACCTACCCTTTTCTGAGTTTTCCAGTGTAGAGGATATAAGCAGGTTCAACTTCTGGTTGCTGGCTTCACTACAGGAAACCTTTCTATCAGATGCTGCCATTCCCCATGGAGAAAGAGATCATAGAATCATAGAATTGATTGGATTGGAAAAGACCTCTGAGATCATCAAGTCCAACTCTTGGGCCAACTCCAGTCCATTTACGAGATCATGGCACTCAGTGCCACGGCCAATCTCAGTTAAAAAACCTCCAGGGATGGGGAATTCACCACCTCTCTGGGCAGGCCATTCCAATGCCTGATTACTCTCTCTGGAAAGAATTTTTTTCTGGTCTCCAACTTCAATTTCCCCTGGCAGAGCTTGAGCCCATCGTGCCCCCTTGTCCTCTTGCTGAGTGCCTGGGAGAAGAGACCAACTCCCAGCTGGGTAGAACTTCCCTTCAGGTAGTTAGTTGAATTCAAATGCTCAGCACCTGCAGTGAGTGCTGGCAGTGGGAGGGCTGCCTGTATCGTCTGGGACTGGCCAGGACAGTGAGGGGGAAAGAACATGGTGTCCCTGTTCCCAGAGTACTTTCCTATCCCATCTACCTCTCCCTGTTTCCCAGCTGTCCCGCTTTCCATTTTTGCCACTACAGGCAATTAAAGAAATCCTGAAAAGAGTTACAAGATTGTTTCCCATAAGGCTGCCCCTGAAAAAAGATGAGTCCCCTGTGGATACATGTGGCCTGAGTGCCAAGCGGATGTCTAGGCTGGGAAAGAAGCTCAATGCAGGCTGAATGCACGTGCCTGGAAATGTCCTCCTGACAGACCCAGAATCTCCTGCTCCCAGGGGAACCCACTGGAAACTCATTTATGACCTGTGTCACCAGAGCTTGCCAGACTTTAAAGGCAAGAGTCCTCAAACCATTCCTTGGAGTACAAATACCATGTAACTGATAGAAATATGTGGCAAAGACAACTGAATAATTTGCGTTGTGTTTGAAGACCTGGGTGTAGAAACCAAGTTCCTTGAGTGTCAATTCTGAGAATGCCTTTATCTCTTAGGAGCAGTACCCAGCATTGATTCAAGCAGAGCTCACAGGACCTCTGGCTGGAGGGGCGGTGGCAGGAGGCATGAGAAGGGTCACAGGCAGCAGATGCTTGCAGGGATCAGGGCAAGGGTGAAGGAGAAAGAGGATGGCGACCTGCATAAAGGCCAGAGGGAGGAGCCACTGCAGGTGGTGAGATGTTGGCACAGACGCCAGGACATGCAAATGGGGGAATTTGGTGATCTTCTCATGTTTCTCAAAGCCATATAGTTCTGAAAGGGTTACCTCAGTTTTCTCAGTATGTGAAATACAGAGGCATGACAAGAGCAGAGAGAGAAGGAAAAAAATATTTCAGAAGCCAAGAGAATAGCAAATGGAGGAATCAAGCCTAAATCTTGTGTTGTGAGAGGGACAAGAATGCTGGAAGGAGAGGGAATAGGAAAATGTGGTTAAGAGGAGGGAGGAAGAGAGCGAGAGGTGATGTGATAGAAATGAGCAGAGATGAAACAGGGAAAGAGGCTCACAGTGAATTTATTTGAATTTCCGTTCAAATGTTACCCTGGAAGAAAACCCCAGTTCCTGTGAAGTTGTGAAGACTGGGACTGGGGCGGGGAGGGCCCTCTAGGGTGGCCTTGGCTGCTGCCAAGCAGCATTACTGTAGAGATATAATTTAGAATATACCACGCCACAGCAGGTGTGTGCAATTAGAGGAGAGATCTCCAAAATAGCAGGCGGCTGTCAATTTTTTTAGCAAATGGTGCTGCCCTGTTTTTTTTCCTTTGTCCAACTGTGTAGAAATTTATTCTAAGATGCACCATCTTTTACAGAAACATTTTCAAAGGACCTGTTATTTTTACCCTTCTGTTGCGTTTTGTGGCCAGACAAGGAGCAGAAGGCTAATCCAATGGCCAGCCAGAGAGAAGTTTTTTCCACTGAGGGAAGTTAATGAGCTCTAATGAACAAGCAAGTTTCAGGAAACATTTCCCTCTGAAAGCAGAGGGCAAATTTCCTCTTGGTTGGAATTTAACCAAATTACAATGATTACTATCTTTGCAAGATATTACCATTGCTATCACTTGTCTTTTTATTGTGCTTCACAAATGTATCACACCTCAAAACACTCTAGTTTGATAAGTTTGCATTTATGTGCTCCTTTTCTTGAAGAGGAAACTGAGTCATAGTGAATTTGATAGTTTGACCAAGGCACGCAGGCATTTTTGGCTGATACGTTGATAAGGTGTGAGACCATCTGATTACATTTTTTGTTACGCAACGTGGATTGAAATTAAATAGTGCTTAAAAAATACCCACCAAAGAAACAATTTAGCCTAATGAGTTTGAGTGGTTTATTTTTTCTTAGACTAAGTGAACACCTTGCCCCTGAACAAAGGTAAAGGATGTCCAGGTTGGATGGGTCTCTGGTCAGTCTGGTCTAGTTGGAGGTGTCCCTTTGGAGGTGTCCCTTCCCATGGCAGGGAAGTTGGAGTCAGATGATCTTCAAGGTCCCCTTCCAACCCAAACCATTCTATGATTTTATGATTCCATGAAAGGGCTATAAATCAGAGATTTAATGTAAAATATTTGTGTGGTAGAGACACAACTAGCATTTGGATACCCCTTGGATAAATGGGTCTGTTTCCCTCTGCTTGGTATGGGTCAGAAAATAGGCACGTTGCCTTGGCTTCTTTCATCCCTTTCCCAAGTGCTTTTTGCTCAGCAGGGAGAGTGAACTGGAAACGTTCTCCCACAGCACAGGTCTTCACAGCACAGACTGTGGCTGGGCTGGAGCCTGACAGTGATGCTGGCTGCTGGAGGAGGGTGGCAGAACCAGCCCTTGTGTGACTGCCCAAAGTGAGCCACAAGCAGCTCATGCCAAACATGTCTCTGTGTCCCAGCCTTGAGGAGTGCGTGCCTGCTTTGGGGCAGCTCCGTGAACTGCATGGAGTGCATGGGATATATCTTAATGGCCAAATGCTTAGCTTGCTAGAGCCACTCTTGGGTGGAGTACTTGCTGCCTCTACTCTAGCACAAAGTGTTTTCCTACCTGTCCAAATACTTCTTCCACCCCAAAATGTTCCCATGACTGGCTCTCTCAGTACAATGAAGGTGTTTTCACTGTGGTCCCTTGAGGTGATTATGGCTTCTGAAATCTCAGGTGCAACGTGGACAAGAATTGGTGCAGTATTCATGTTCATAATTACAGGCTGCTGCATCCTGCGGCCAAAACAGCTTTTGCCATTCCCAGCTGTGGAGCTAATGATGATGTCTCTGTGTCCTGCAAGGATGGGTGACCACAGTGGCTATTATAAACTAGTCAATCTGGGCACGTAAGCTGTATTGTGCTCATGAAGAGCAGAATTTTATTTATAAATTGTTCGAGTGTGCTGTATTGCTTCCCATGGAGCTGTATCTCTCTTGTCTGCTCCAGTCTGTCTGTCGTGGTGAACCTTGTAGCCAGCTGCTTTGTGAGCAAGGCGCCAGGGATAATGGAAGGAATGTTTCCATTCTTAATATCTGTGATCCTTTGGGGTGGGATTGGCAAAAATAAACTTCTAAATGCCACTGCAGACCAAGCCCTCCCTGCAAGACACCATTCATGGTCCAGTGTACGGATCTATGTGTCTTGTCTCATTTCCTGCATACTTTCACATCAATGGTTTACCTTCCAGCAGTGAAATGGTGTGTTGATACTTGCAGGTCCTAATTTAACTTCTGAATTCCTGCAGGTTATGTGTGAGAGTCCTGGAAGTTGGAGTTGTTGAATTTAGGGCTGGTATCATGAGGACATTTTGGGACGTTTTCTTCTGTGGATTTTAGAAACATGTTATCAGACAGTGAGTTGTTTCCTGTCCCTTTTGCCTGGGAATACATGTTTTTTCACTTACTTTTCTTTTTAATTTACAGGCTTGGGCATTTGGTCATTGTCAGTGTGGCAGCGGGAGAGCAGAAAGCTGGCTGTGTGCTGGACTGTGTACTGATGGTGTGAAGGTTCATCCCCTGCCCTGTAACCCAGCACAGAAGATGTGCTCCCTGCCTTCTGTTTCCTTTTTGTTCGAACTTTGTCATCCTAAACTGGATGATGCCTACAGCCATCTGCTGTGTTTGGTAGTCTGCGGCATCATGCCGACTCAATTATGAGCCTCTCTGGGATAACAGCAGGGCAGTTTTCTCTTCAGCTTTGAAAGAGTGTTGTTTCCCTTGCATGTGAAGGCTGAGGGAAGTAGGAGCCTCCAGAAGCAAGAGGGAAAAACTGTTCCCAACCATGTCAGGTGGACTTTCTGTGTTGTGGAGCTATCCAGGTGTGGTGGGAGAGGTGCCAGTCCTGCACCATCCTAGGGCTCGGAGCTCTGACGTGGTGGCAGATGTGCTCCCCCATGGCAGCACTTAACCATGTGGCACTTTTAATCTTTACCACCTCATTTGCTTTTTGTGACTATATATTAAACCAAATCTTTTGGGATGATATGAAATTAAAGGAGATGGTGCAAGTGTTAATTACATTTATGGTGCAAGTGTTAATTACATTTGCTTTCTTTTGAAATGTCCAGGAGAGAAGGGCTACAAAGGCATCATGTTGAGCCTTAAAGTGGATTCCTAGCAAAGATGTTTTCATTATGCTTTCATACTCAGGGAGAAGTGACCAAGGAGTAGGATTTATGTGTGTGATACAACCTATGACATCAGTCTTCCTCCCGTGGTGGGCAGGGGAGACATAACTTGAATCTGGGTTAAAATGTTATCTTTTCTTTTGCTGCAGGCTTAGATAAATTTTGAGACTCCAGGACTGCTTTAGGTTTCTTTCTTTGCCTTTCCTGCAAGTAGTGGGCCTGATGGGTTTCAATGTGCAGCCATCCAGGCTTGCTGTTTGAGTCCTTCTGGGCTGCCCATAGTGCCTTGATCCTTTTTTCCCCTTAGTAAATACTCCCCTTCATTATATGGGGGTAGGGGTCAGATCAAGTGGTGGGGAACTGGAATAGAGGACTCATCTCGGGGACCTGTGCTATTTACATTTAAGACACTTCTGGCCCCACCAGCTGTTCCATGTGTGTTATTTTCGGAAGAGCAATAATCCACAAGAGGTCAGGAGGGTGGAATTGTGTGAATACATTGGGTGAAGGAGATCAAGACACTTGGAAGTCCTCAGGCCTTGTCATGACAGAGAGTCACGATCCCAGATGATTACGGCTTGCAGACTGGGAGAACTTCGGGAGAACTTCAGGAGAGCTCTGAAAGTGCTGCTTGCAAGGCGAGGAAAGGCTGCTCAGCTGGGTGTTTGTTAGCTGTTTTCAAGAGTCATCTCTGTTTACACTGCTGGCAGGACCACCTGTTCTTTTTTTGAACAATTATATATATATATATATGTGTGTGTGTGTGTGTGTGTATATTGCTGCATTTCTGCATTTATTTTTAGCCCTTTCTAAAAACCCCCAACAGGTTTGAAAGATGCTGTGGATTGTGAGTTGTGCCTGGCGGCATCGCTCACATTGAGGGTTGTCAGAATTTCCATGCTAAATCTCTGCTTTGAAAGCTTATAACTCATCCTTCTATTCTTGGTCCTTCAGCTCTTGTATCCTCAAAAAATTAAAAACCCAAACAACTTTTTAAAAACTGCTCTTTCCCCACAGGTTTTGTGAAAATCAGACTTGGCCTAAACCAGAGCTTTTCCACAGCAGACGTTGAGTCTCGTCACTTTATTTTTCAGTGCCTGTGGCAGGTCTCTTTAATATGTTTCAAATGGTCAAATGTGAAAGCTGTTTTGCATATCAGACTGATACAGACACTGGATGATGGTGTAAAATGTCAGGGAGGCAACAGCAGTTACCTCCCCACCAACAGCTCAGAGGAAGCACAGGGCTAGCTGAATTATGGCAGAGGCTGAGCAGGCTCCACATCTGGGGTGGTACCAGTTACAGAGTGAATGCTTCTTGTATCAAGAACTAGTGAGAGAAATGAGACATGCCATCGTTTTTTACATTCATAAACAAAGGACATGCACATTGCTGTTGTGAGCTGTCAGTGAGGAAAATCCAGTACGAAGCAGCAGCTGATAATTTCAGTTAAGAAATACATAGTTATGCCTTATTAACTTTATGGTTCCTATTTCTGTGGTGTCTTCCATCCATGCAAAGCAAAGCAGGTCACAGTCACATCATTCTGATTCCCAGTTCCTACCCAGGAGAGACAGTGTTGGGAGGAGATTTAATAGTGTGCCCTGGTGGTGCTGTGAATCCATGGCAAAACAGGGAACAGCACACAGGAGCCCAAGTTGTGCAGTAATTCTGGGAGGACTGAGCTGCATCTCTTCTGAGAGTTTTCCCAGATTTTGAAAGCTGTTGAAATTTTAGCTGCAAATAGTACATTTGTATGCAGATGGTAGGTGCTAATTCAAAATGTGAAGGTAATGAACTTGAAACTGGGTCCTGATGCACAATGAGAATCGTGGAGGGAGCAATGGGAACTTGAGCTGAATCAAAGTCAGTGCAATTTCTCATTCAGCGTTCAGTAGGCCATTCAAACTCAGATTATCTTTTGGCAGATGGGAATAACACTTGTTCCCTGTCTCTCCAGGAAGGCTGTGAGGTAGCAAAGTACATGCAGAAAGCTTTGTATATGCAAAAGCCCAGCTGTTTTTCAAACTATATGAGTAGCTGTTTGAATGGCAGATATGACTTTTCCTTCAAGTCCTTCCTGACAGCTCTGGACCCTTATGGTTATGAAAACACTGCTATTACAAAATGGAAATAATCCTGTTGCTTTTTGTGTGTGTTATGTGGGTGCACACACAGTTTCAGTGTAACTCAGGACACAGAGTTTAAATTCTTTTATCCTGATTTGTCTTCCTCTGCAACTGGTTTATCTTAGGACACAAAGGTTTTTTGTTCTGGTTCCCCTGTACACCTATTGTGTATCTCAGGGCATTGTATTCCTGTAGGATCTCAGCACCTCCTTAGTGGGAGGCAAGGACCACTATATTAATTTTCCAAGTGGGAATTTCAGGCAACAAAGGTGACTTGCCTATTGTCAGACACAAAATTCTCTGGAGTAGGGACCTGAGGGTGCTCTCAAAATTTTCAGACTGGTGCCTGAACTGCTTATCCAGGCTCAGTGTTGTCTTTTGCTGCTGTTTCCAATCCCATCTGGCTGTCAGCTGTACCAGGCAGTGCTCTGTGGGTATTCACACTGCTGCCAGTTCTCATGTCTCAGTTGGGAGTCATTTAATGCGGGTGACTGAGATTCCTCGAGAGGAAGAATTTGAAGTATCCCAGACAATGGTATGGTTACCATTGGTTTTGTCGTCGGACTGTGTTTTAGTTTTTATTTTAAGGATTGTTGACACACATGAGTTTTTCTAGGGCTATAGTATCTGTGGTTTCAGCCATGGAAAAGGGTCAGAGGCAAAACAGTCTTGGTATTGGAGTTTAATATCCTTCCCTTGTAAGATAATAGAATAAATGGGAAATGTATGATTTAAAATCTTCAGTGATAGTGAGCTTGTAAGGGAGGGACAGTGCAACATTTTCCACAATGCATTTGATATTTTTTGAGAAAGATTCCTGATAAAGCATGACTGCAAGTCAACAGAGTCAACATATGAAATAGAGAAAGGAGTGGGGCATGTCTCCCTTAGTAAAAAACTTTATTGCATGTTCTCTTACTCTCAATTACCCTAATTTGAAGTGGGGAGCTAATGAATATTGCTAAATTGATTGAAACAAACAGCACTGTGGACAAAAAATAGTCATTATAAACTGCGGTATATCAACCACACTGAATTTTTCACAGATTTGTAGGTTTTAATGCTGGGGTGATTGGTCTGACTGTCTGCTTAATGTAGGGGAGAGGACCTTAACCAGTAATTTCCAATAGGGTCAGTATCTTCTATTAGTACCAGTGCACACCTTTTTAAAACCCATCACAATAATTAGAAATTACCTCATCCCTTGGCTGCACTTTCCAATTGTTAATTAAAATAATAGCCTTCATTGTAAGAGTGCTTCTGTTAGAAGAGCAGTCAGTTGTTGGAAATGTTGTTCCCTCTGCAAGAACTTGAATATCAGGATTAAAATCCTTCTTACCTCTGTCTTTTTTAAGGGAAATAGAGCAAGCTGCACACTCCCACTGCAGGTCAGTCTAGTGCAGAGATGCTGAGGGTGATGTGTATATGCTGTGCATCCCTGTTGCTTGCTTAGAAATACACCTGGTGTTGTGGTAGACCTGATTTGAGGTGTGGGGAGGAGTGGTTTGGAAAGCCACAGCCTATTTGCACCACAGGAAGAAGACTGTTCACCTCACCCCCAGGCATGAACTAGGAGAGAAAAGGGACTAAAGCATCTCAGTGTATTTTGCTTTGATTATCTCAAGCTCTCGGGTACTGGGAGCTGTGATGTGCTTGACTGGCCAGAGATCTCCATCAGGAATCAGTGAGGATTATTCTGAGTTCTCTTTCATTTAATGAATGTCTTTATTGTTGATTTAGGACTAGATACTTTAATGAACTTTACTTTCAGAAAGTCCTCAAATTTGGCATTTCTCTGGAAATGTCAGAGATGAAAGGAATCTGGAGAAACTAGAAATATGGAGAGCAAAGTTTAACTATATCCAAGGAAAATACAAGTCCACAGAGGGGAAAAATAATCCAAAGCCTAATTTCAGGGGGAAAACCAGATGAGAAAAGGGTTCTTATGATCTCTAAGGATTGAAAAAAATGAATTGAATATGAAAAATTAATATGAATTTAAAAAAGTGCATTTTTCTGTGAATAGCAGCTGCCACCTATGTTTTTGGGTTGGCAGTTCACGTTATGTAGCAAAGATGATGGTAATTTCTGCTATGCATGTGAACCTAAGTGATTTCCTGAATCTGGGCTGAAGTGGAAGAAAGTCAAGGTGGGAAGAAAACGTGGTTTCATTGGACTACATGATTTAGCAATGGTTAATTTTAGGCACTTGTTTCTGAAAAGTCTTGCCTGTAGCCTGGCACCCATCAAACTGGTTCTGTCAGAAGCACTTTTCAACCTCAAACTTTGTTCCCAGGCTGAAGAGCTGGCACAGCATTTTCTTTAAAAAACAAACCCAACCAAATAGCAGTAAATTTCTGACCTCAGGCTTGCCTCCTGCTGCTAATCTGATTCCTTTTAAGGGTAGGAGCTGCTGGTTAACGTGATTCCTAGTGAAACCCTCCATGCAGCTGAATATGAGAGTGGTGGGTTTTGCTGGGGCTGTTTTTAAAAATGTCATGGCCTACCCACCCATATCCAGTTTCTAGGAGAATGTTTCAATGTGTCTATTGCATTCTTTATATTGTCATGTATCTGACCATCCTGAACATGCCTTCTAGAGATTAGATTCATGTCCAACATGAGCATGACATTTAACTCTCTTGGGGGTCCCTAGCAGTTCATTTTGATCTCTGTCTTGGCCCCATCTGTTTTGCCCCTTCCTATCTAAAATAGCTTTATGATAAAGAGGACCTTTTGCGTATGAATAGTGAGTCACAAACCCCAGCTCTGAGTAATCTCTGAGCAACTCCCTGCTGTGATCCAGCCCCAAGAGATGGAGATGTCCTCTCAAAAAATAACAGTGGTCTGCAGGGGTCTTGGTCTTGCAACACTACAGTGAGGTTGTTTTTCTTGCAGGAGATTGTTGTGGGCCAGCCAAATGGAGTTTGTAGCACAGAAATGAAAAGAGAATAACAGGGTCTAATCTGCTAATAAAATGTTGCCACCTTGAGTGAGGAAAGTGGCTTAATGTAGCAGTCTACAGACCTCAGTCCAGAAATAATTTTAAAGGAACATGAAAATATTGCATTTTTTCTGGGTTTTGCTTTCTGACTTGCTCTGGGAAAATATCTTTTGTCCAGCAAATATGTAATGGTTGCTTTTATTCATCCAGTGACTGGTGGGTTTGTGTGAATAGGTTGGCTACGAAGCCTGGAGTGGCAAACTGCGTTAGAAGAGGAGGAAGTGTGTTCTGTGCCAGGCCACAGTGTGTTCATTGAATCACAGAAAATGCAGAGTTAGAAGGGACCCATCAGGATCACCGAGTCCAACTCCTGGCCCTGCACAGGACAGCCCCAAGAATCCCACCATGTGCCTGAGAGCGTTGTCCCAATGCTTCTTGAACTCAGACGGGTTTAGTGCTGTGAGCACTTCCCTGGAGAGCCTGTTCCAGTGCCCAGCTACCCTCTGGGTGAAGAACCTTTTCCTGATATCCACCCTAAACCTCCGCTGACTCAGCTTCATGCCATGTCCTCGAGTCCTGTCACTGGTCACCAGAGTGAAGAGATCAGTGCCTGCCCCTCCTCTGCCCCTCTCGAGGAAGTTGTCACTGCAATGAGGTCTCCCCTCAGTCTCCCCTTCTCCAGTGCCCTCAGCTGCTCCTCAGAAGGTTTCCCCTCCAGACCCTTCAACCATCCTCATGGCCTTCCTTTGGATGCTTTGTGCTAGGGAAGTGTGGGGCCTGGCAAGGGACTCATGAAACTCTCTGTGCAGGAGTACAAAAATGTGAAAAGCATTCACATGGAGAAGTTGCTGAACCTTCCCATGGGAACTTCATGAGCAGCCAAGAAGGCAGGGTCCTCTGCAATCCTTGTCCACATCTGGCCTTCTGTGGGATTTCTCCATGGGCATGGAGGATTCCCAGCCATGTCTCAGGTAATGCCTGAGGACTAGGAAAAGGGACCTAAAAGTGCATTTGAAGTAACCACCATTTCCACCAGTCATTGGTCATGGTTCTCTTAGATGTTTGCTATTACCAATCTAAATGTATAACTGTCTTGACAATGTCTTTTGGTGAGTATTTATTGCATGTAGTCTCCCATGGAAGTGTTTGGTTTGGTTTGTGATTGGTAGGATTGGTTACACAATACTGTTTGTGCTTCCTGATGGCTGGAGGAGCACAGAGCTGCCTCTGGGGTGGATATTGGCCCATATGAATTTAAAATTTAGTTTCCTTGACTGACATTTGCTTTCTGAGAACTCTGTTGCCCGTCAAACTCAATTGCTCAAATGTCTGTGGGAAACCAGTGTTGGTATGTGAATGTGGTCTCAGTAAATTCATTTTTCAAAACATGAACCAATGTTCATTGGAGGAAAAATGAAGCATTTCTGCATTATTTGGCTAGAGTGAGTGTTACAAGCTCATTTGATCCTCTTTCTTTTTCTGTCATCATATTTTCATGACAATGTTATATATGTATGGTATTACAATTCCTGAGCTCTCCAGAAAGATCTTTAATCATCTAGACCATGTAAGCAATGAACACTTCAGGCAAAAGCAAAGCTATTAATTTTGCACTTCAAACTCACAATTTTTCCCCCTGCAAAGTGTGTCTTATAAAGCTGCCACTCTCCATCCTCATTCTTAGTCCATACATACCTCTGCTGCAGCTGGTAGCCTAAATCACTGAAATGTTGTGCTTTGTTCACAAATGTGTGCAAAAACTGGCATCAGCCCTGTGCAGGATTCCCTTCTGTAACCCCTCCTGGGAGGAGGTGTTGGAATTCCTTAGGGGCAGTTAGAGCCTGTGCATCCTTCTGGCCAGACTGCATGGTTGCTCCCAAGGGAGCAGAGACAGAGAGAGCACCCCTGGGAACAGCAGTTCCCCTTGTGACTGTGTTAGTCCCAGGCATCCCTGTGCTTCCCAGGAGGCAGCAGCGTGGTCTGTGCTATGCTGGCTTTTTGAATTGTGAATTTTTGCATTCCTTGTACTTTGGCCATTTGCAGTCCTGTCAAGCATGTTCTCATTCCTATGAACACACAGTGCTGTTATTCTTTGGGTTTTGGGTCTTCTTAATTCCTTGGCCTCAGCAATATTTCATGGAGAAGTGTTTGAGGGGAGATTGTGTGGTCTATCATCTTTTTACCTATTCCCTTTTAACAGTCTGAAGTGTTATCATCATTGAGTTTGAGTTTTGCTTTGCTCAAGTATTCTGAAAAAGGAAATAACTTGCTTGACCCATGTGCTCTAAATCAGCCATTACTTTTAAGTATCTCTCTCAATTTCTCCCTCATTTGTCTCTTGGCCTGCTCAGCTGTCCCACTGTGCTGTTCATGGAGAGGAACTTAGAGGCATGACCTTGTCTCAATTAATTACTTTATTAGTTTTGGCATTCTATGTATTTTTTAAATATAGATTTTCCTTTTATAGGATTAAGTGTTTCTGCTTTAAAGGCTTGTTGAAATACATGTTTCCCTGCCCTCTTATCTTAGACTCAGCAGCTGATCAGCACAAGGCTGTGAATCAGAACTGATTTCTGACTCCTTCATCACCAGTTGGAAAAGGAAGTGGTTTGAGGCATGCTGGCCAAGGAGATGACTGGGGATGTTGTTTCTGTCAAATGTTAGTTCCAGCTGCTGGTGGCGAACTCACAGTTCTGACAGTCTGAGTGGACCCCAGCAGGTAAGACTCTGGAAAAAAGAGGGACAAGAGCACAATGAAAAGCTCTCATGTTTTCTCTTTTCTCCTCAAAACGTTGTCTTTGTAATGCAGCCATTTAAAGATTGAGTTGCCTATCCAAGGACTGAATTTAATATATAATGTTGATTCAGGTCACAACTATAAGATTGTCCACCCATCCATCTGGTACAAAGCAATACATACTAAATCTGTCTGAAAGGACAGGCAAGCTTGAGGTAAATGTGCTCCTATTGTGGTGTGATAGCCTAGCCAGCCTTGACAGTGGATTCCAAGAATCACAAGTTTGTGGTCTGTCAACCAGTGCAAACATCAATCAATCAAATACCCATCTTGTTATACCTGGGTGACAGAACCATAGAGGCATTAAGAAACGAGTGGCAGAGGAAAATTACCTGCTTGGATACATGTAGTCTCTAGTATGGGATACAGAGAGCTGGGATGGTTGTACTGCTGTGGTCACAAAGATCACCAAAATGGCCCCTGTGAATGTGCTTGGATAGTAGTTGTCTGACACAGCACAGAGGAGATTCTTATCTTATTTTTTCAGCTATGCCTTGCTCTGCAGCAGAGACTGTAGTTCAGAGTTTTTAAAGTTTGGGCTGTTGCTTGTTTTAAATGAATAACCGTTTATTAACAAGGCTTGGGTTCATGCTTGAGTGGCTCTCCTAAACAGTAATATCACTCAAGTTTTCCAAGGGGAGTGCTCCTGACTTCCTCATTTCCTATCTCTCCCAGCAAGGTGGCACCTAAGGGGCAGGCATGCTCAGGGCTGTGCAAATCTGAGTTAAAACCCCAAGGCCTGTAGATGTAATGCTACCTCCTTGCTGCATTGTGTGGCTGTGGGAGCTCGTGTGGTACCCTCACTTCTGGGCTGAAAATCCCCAAACCAAGGCTACTTCAATCTCCAAGGGTCCCTGTAATTTCTAACGCAGTTAAAGATCCTTGTCCCAGTGTCCTCATTGAATTCTGGATGCATTCTTTATGCTCCCTTTCAGGCTCCTTCCTAGGACATGGTACTTCACTGGTCTCCAGCTTCCCAGCCTGAAGAGTCCCAGGGGGTGGGAGGTTGTGTGGAGAAAGGGCACTTCCTTTGAGTGGAGAGGAGGATCCAAGGTCAGAAGGAGAGAGCCTGTGAAAGTTGGAAAGTGGGAACAAAGGATGAAGTTCAGAGAAGAGGCATAGCTGGGGGAAGAAAGGAATTTTCTTTGGGCCAGGCAACTGTATCTTAAGAGATTTGAGTACCCACAGGAACGCTGCAGAGATGGTTAGCCGTGGGTTCTCCATGTCTCTCGTGGCCATGTCTCTTAAAAAGACGTCAGGGCCCTGTTACTGCATGGACAAGAAATCAGATGCCTGGGGGACAGGTTTTGCTGCACTCTCCCTGCTGGGTTTGCCTCCTATCACAGGTGGCCTCTTGGGGTGCAGAGGTGTGCCAGGAGATGCAAGGATCGGGCATTTCTATTGCAAAAGGATGGAAGCTCTGCCATCCGACCAGCTCTTCCCAGTCTTCCCTGGTAATGCAAAGGCAGGCAGGGGAGCTGGAGGGTGTTTCTGTTAGCCAGTCAATCAATCGTTTCCCAATGTTTATTATTTATCCCCCTGGCCAAACCGTCCCCTCATTCCTGCCACTCTGGGCAATGGGAATTTTTGTGATCTCTGAGCAGCAGAGGCTGGGGGGCAGTCTGGTTGATGGTAGAGCTCATTCTCAGCCACGTGAGAGGAGAAACATCAACAAGCAGAGATGGAGTTAGAACTTTATTAGGAGAAACCTAGACACAATGGACTAAAACCACATGTTAAGGAGAACACACAGGTCTTTTCAGGATTAAAAAATACAAATATATAAAAACTTACAAACGAAAAATGGTTTCCCCCCACTCTGGAGTGTGAATATGTATGTATATGTACAGGGAACTGTACCAAAGCTAACTGTGTATCAGGAGCAAGGATTCACAATGCCTTTCAGTGGCCCTAAGAGAGGAAATGGCTCAGTCCCCTCATAAGCTGGTCCCTGGCCATTCACTTATGCAGTCCAGTGTTGGGAAGCTGTGGCCTGTGCCTGAAAGGGCAGTGCAGGGTAAACAACAGGGAGCAGCTTAGCTCTGTTTAGCAAATACCTTTAACAGAGGGATGTCAGCTCTGCTCTGATAAAACATTTCTTGAGTGGGAGCTGCCTACAGACCTCACCCACCAGGCTCACTGTGCAATGCTGGGCCCCCGTGGTTGCCCTGGGAGGCTACAGCAGTGGAAAGAGGCCGTCCATGAGTGGTTTCTTATGCCACGTGTGTTAGGGATGGAGTGGAGATGGTGACCTGATAGCAGAGCAGGGACTTGCTGTGAGGACAAATGACTTGTGCTGGCTGGCTGGCTTGAGATAGCAGCCAAGAGCTAAATGATGTGCAGGACCTGGAGAGGGCTCTTGCTCCTTGCAAATGATGCTGAAGTGTTTTGGTAGGTTGGTGAGAAGACACAGGCCGTACCAGATAAACAGAGGATGCTTTTCTCTCAAGTGGGCAGCTGGCAGCACCCTTTCAGCAGCATTCAAGTTGCTTGAAAATGATTTTAAAAAGGGGGAAAACCATTTTGTTTCCACATGATAATTCCTCTTTTTTACTAGAAAGATGTCTGTTCTCACAGGATAGTCTCTATTTCTGTTAATGGATGTCTTGCACAGAACTGATGACCTAAGTATCTTGGGAAAATTCCCTAGTCTTCATCAACTGGTCATCTAAGTGATTTCCCTGGAACCAGTCTGCTGCACTGACTTGGGAATGAGGAAGGGATTCCAATGTTAGACATGAGGCAGCTGTGCGTGGGGGACAATAAATGTTCTTATTTATGGTGAGGAGTTTTTATATACATAGTGTCAAAAATTCAAGTAGGACTTATTGTGTAGGTAAACTGGTATAAAATATCTCTGCTCAGGTAGAGAAAGGGAAGGTTAGAAAGAGCCAGAACAAAGCAGATGAAAAATTCTTTCTTTCAGAAAGCCTACTGGTGTGTTTCTGCTTTCTGCAGGTGAGAGAAGCTTCAGCTCAGTGTCATTGCCAAGCTGATGTTGCAAATGTGGAATAGAGACCAAAGAAGATGTAAGGGAGTTGAGGTCCAGTCAGTCTGTTGAGTACAGCGTTGCAGTGGATACGTGCTGGGCAGCCTCAGGAGGCTGCTGGTCTGTGCTCTACTGGGATAAGGATGGGGAGTCTCTAATCCCTGTGAGTCCCATGACAAAAATATGGCTGAGGGCTTCTCATTCCAATATTGGTGCCTCTCTTCAGTGCATGTATCCCAGTGGCTGTTTCTGCCTTAAGCTGTGAGAGGTGCTGTCTGCAGTATAATGATGATGTTCGCTAGAAAAGAGCGAGAGGGTGTTAAAACAGAGAGGTTAGTGGCAAGAGTTTGGAGTCCACTTTGCTGAAGTCTTACTAAGCACTGAGACTGCTCCTCCTCATCCCTGCTGGAGACAGGTCACACAGACAAGTCATCTGACCTTGCCTTGCTGCTAGCACGGCTGGCCTTGCTGAACCGGCGTTTCTCATTGAAGTAGTTCTCAGGGAAGGCAGGTGCTGCACTTTCACTGACCACCTCTGGACTCTCCACGTAGCTGGACTTCATGAAGGGCCCTTCACCAGCAGCATCCTCCTGCCCATGGACCCTCTCGGTGGCGAAGTTGGCGGTGTTCTGCTGTGAGGCCATCTTGTTGCTGAAGGGGCTGATGAACTTCCTGTTGGGACTTGACAAGCACTGGTTAAAATCTGGTGGAGGAGTGTACATCTGAGCCCTTTCCACTTGTGGGGCAGACTCCAGTCTGGCGGGGGCTGTGCTGGGGCTGGGTTTGTAGGAGCGAGAGCACCTCTCTTTGGCTTTCTTCCAGCCCAAGTGGTACAGCTCGGCCAGACTGAGGAACAGGGACAGCACTGCCACAGCCAGCATGAAGACGATGAACACGTTCTTCTCTGTGGGGCGGGAGACGTAGCAGTTGACGGGGTGGGGACAAGGTGCCCGCTGGCAGATGTACAGGGTCTCCAGGAAGATCCCGTACAAGACGTACTGTCCCACAATGAAGGCCACTTCCATGGCAGTTCGAATCAAAATGCTGTAGACGTAGGTGTTCAGCAGGCTGCCCCTAAGTATGATTTTGCCTCCTGATTCATCCCAGCAAGACAGCTCAGCCTTCTCTGTCACAGAGCACTTCTGCTGGTAGTATGTGTCACCACTGTTCTTCATCTCTCGAGCCTCTATTTCTGCCTCCTTCATCTTCCTCTTCTCCTCCATGCGCACTGTGTGCATTGCATGGCCCATGTACACCAGGGATGGGGTGGACACAAAGATGATCTGGAGGACCCAAAACCGGACGTGGGAGATGGGGAAAGCCTTGTCATAGCAGACGTTCTCACAGCCGGGCTGCTGAGTGTCACACATGAAGTCAGACTGCTCGTCCCCCCAGGAGGACTCAGCTGCTGTACCCAGCACCAGCATCCGGAAGATGAAGAGCACGGTCAACCAGACTTTCCCCACCACCGTGGAGTGTTTGTGGACCTCCTCAAGGAACTCTCCTAGGAAACTCCAGTCCCCCATTTCTGCTCACCAAGAGGGGTGAGAAGTCTTGAGAACTGGACGCAGCTTCTGTGGGAGAAAACAGAAGAGAGGGGTTCTAAGGTGGGTTAGGGAATGTTCAGCTGTTAATGCATAGAGTGAAATGGTTTGTTTTGTGTCATAGGAAATGTTTTTATTTGACCTGAACAGAATGAGGTCTGGTTTGCTGAAAACTTTGTTGCATATCTACTGAAAGCCATGTGTTGGTTGTTTTGGTTTTTGGGTTTTTGTTTGTTTGTTTGTGGTTTTTATATATATTTTTTTTTTATTCAGCTACTGAAACAAAAAGTGATCTCTTTTGCATAGCACAACTGCAACCCCTTAAATGGGCTGCCTAAGCACTGAGGGTGAGGCAGTTGTATTCTTTGTTCAGAAAGCCCTTTCACTGCAGTCTGCATATTGCATCCCCTGTGGACTGCGTAGTTAAAGCAGCATTCGTCTGCAAACTGTGCTCTGGGGAATCCTCGGTGGGCTGATCCCCTGGGAGGTAGGACTGGAGTCTGCAGCTTGGACTGAGCAGTGCCTTGGCACTTTCATATGCTGCCTTTGTGTAATACCTGCACCAACAGCTGGAACGTGGAGTGCTCACAGCTCTGGGCTTCATTTATGAGCTTGATGCCACTACAGAAGAAATGCAGAGAAAACCGTCCTGGTTCTCACCTGCCCCTATCCATAGGTTTTGCTTTGGTTTTGCAGTATCACCAGCTACAAGTGTTTAATTTACAATTTGCAAAGGTTATGGGGAACTGTAAAGACTTTGGTGAGCTGTGACAGTCCTGTAAACCTAATCCTCTGTCACCTTGTCATGTCTCTCTGAAGGGAACTGCTGCAAAGTCTAAATCATTGGTCTTGCTCCTTCCTCTTTACTTAAGTTCTGAGACAGTTCAAATGATACAGACAAAGAAAAAAAGCCTCCTTTGAAGTGCCTCCCAAGGACCAGCAGCTCTTGGGAAGTGCTGTTGGTAGGTGGTCTGATGAGAGGATAGGTTTGGTGGACTGGGAGTAAGATTGCAAGTGAAGATGCAGGAGAGCCTGCTTCAGTTTTGCTTCTGACTCTGACAGACTGTTTCTGCACAAGTTACTTAACCTCATGGATAAAAAGGTAGCAAGGGTTTAATCCATCTTTTGTGGGGCTCTGTGGGAGTGCTTGGGCAATCATTTGATCCAGTTATACTCCCCATATTTACCTTCCCAGGGCACTGCAAAGCTCTCCCTTGTGCATGAGTTAAGGGCTAGGTGCTATAAAGTGTTCAGTATTACCCTGGAGATAATGTTCCCCCCCAGTCACTCTTTTGGAAAATAGCATTTTAATAAGTAAATGTAAAAATAATCATCATAATGAAATATTAAAAGCACTAGTCAAGGTAAAACCCAAAGCCATAGGGATCAAATTGTTAACTCTCCTTCTTTATTGTCCCTTGTCCTGTCTTTAAAAGCCAATTATTTTTATGGTGCAAAGAATGTCTGTGGAGACTAGACACTGTTAAAAGCTGGAAATTTACTGCAGCAATATTGTGTAGATTTTCCTGTGAGCAGAAGCTGAAGAACAGAGAGATACGCTTGTTGGGGGAACAATATCCTCTCCTCTGGTTATGTGAATGGTATAATTTAATGTAACAGTGCACACAATGATATATGCCATCTCTTGTTCCTGAGCTGTGTCCATCTGCAAGGACGGATGGGGCAAAGATCAAAAGTTAAATCCTCAAATTCCTGGTGCTTCTGCAACCTGCCCTGCAGAAAGCTGAGGATTGCTCTGGTAAGGAGACAGGGAAGTGGCCACTTGCTGCCCCACCACCTGTCAGAAGCTGTGAGAGGGTGGAGAAAGGACATACCAGAAAGCAAAGGATGGTCTTTGGCTCTTTCCTGCTCTGGCAGGCATGCTGCAATCATGCTGATGCAGATCCTGGTGGCTGCTTGGTGTATGCAGAATCTTACATTCTGCTGTCAGCCCAGAGCTGGAGGAGCAGTAACACAGAAAATCAGTTGGTCTTTCTGACTCCTCTTTCCTGCACTGGTGAAAACTGGTGAATGTTTGGGTCTGTCTTCCCTTCTGAGGTGGCTTTAGTGCAGTTACTGAATTCTGGAGAAATTAACATATGGCTTCAATGCAGGAGCACCAGGGGATTAAACAGAGGCAGATAAATCAGTGATGGGAAATATTTACAGCCTGTGGTGCTGAAATCAGTGTGTTTATTTGGTTTCTGCCCCTCCCAGAGAGCAGACAAGGCAACCAGCTACCTGCAGTTCAGTATATAGGTGTGTCCA
The DNA here is from genome assembly GCA_035041345.1 of Poliocrania exsul. NCBI lineage: Eukaryota > Metazoa > Chordata > Aves > Passeriformes > Thamnophilidae > Poliocrania > Poliocrania exsul. Next base: position 5,423,291 of record JAWWLZ010000001.1, read on the forward strand.
ATGTCTTTATGCTGTAGCACAACTGTATGCGTGGAATATTCCTTACAGGACAGCATGGATAAAGGTAGGTGTCCTTATTTATCCAGGTGGGTTTATGTTGTTTGCAGGTGTCCCTGTTGCTCCTGCTGTTGTTAGCTGTCAGATACCTTTTCTTGTTTCACCTTGCTTGTTAGCACAAAAATGAACACAATTCTCTGTGGCTTTGCAGAGGCTGAGTTTTCTTCCTTCCATAGGGATGTACAATCACAGAGCTTCTTTTCCCATCAGTTCTACCATGTGCAGGTTGTTTGGGATTTTACTATGGCTTGTTTTCCTCAGGGAAGGCTACTAAACCTGGACACTTGCAAATTGTAAAAATCAGTATGTGCAGAACACAAAGTAAAGCAAACGTCAGCCCAGGAGGAGTCCAGAAATAAAAAATGTTAATGGATGTGAGAAGAACAGTAATTCACCTGTCTCACACATGCACAGAATTTTTTAAAAGGCTGTAAATCAGAAGGATCCAAGGCTGACAGTCATGAGGCTTAGGCTAGACAATAGGAACAGTTCCTCTGTCCTCCTCTGCACAGGCTGTCTGAAGGAGGGACTGCCCAAAGAGGCCTTCTGATCATCCTCCTGCAGCCCCATAGAGAGCTGAGGTGGCTGCTGCAAGGGGGTGGGTGAACACAGGAGAATGGGTTTTGGAAACCAAGAGAAGGAGTTTCCCTCCTAGAGCAGTGTTTTTGCTTAGACATTTGATAGTTATTAGTGAGCTATTTTTGCAGTGCCAGACCAATGGTCTTCTAGAACATCTAGCTCTCTGCTGCCAGCAAGAAATGAAGGATTGTTGTCACCTCCTGACAGCTTTTCCTGGCTATGCAGAACTGCCTCTGACCTAGCCTTTCTCCTCAGGGCTTTACTATTCTTGGGAATTTTCCATATAGCTCTTTTTCCTCATTCCCAGACTACTGTTGCCCTCGCATGCTTTGACCTCTGTGTCTGAGCATCTGTAGCCTTTTATTTTTCTAGTTTGGGCTCAGTTGGGCAAATCTGGTCTCACTCTGGTGTTACTTGACAAAAAATACCTCTGGGTACCTTTGTGGAGTCTCAGCACCTGAGAGAAAACAGTATTGCCAGGAAGGTCATGCATATTCATGTACAGTTGTGGGCTGTGCCACTGCCCTGCCATGCTTTTGGCTGTCAGCTTTCTGCTGGATCAACACAGGAGCTGTGCTCAGTCATGGGATCTTGGCACTGGGAAACGTGTGTGTGACAAAGACCAGTGCAGCTTGGCACAAACCCAGCAACGTGGCCGTCCCAGCTTAATCATCACCTGGAATGCTACTAAAGCTGGGGAAAACTGAGTATCACACCCCAGGCCGAGCATGGAGTCTGCTCAGCTCTGGGCTGCCTTGTGACTGCCAAATTCCATGATAAAAATACCCCAGTGGGGACAGCACCTGCTAGTATGCCAGGCTTGCTTGCCAGCCATGGGCTGCTCCCTGCCATTCCTTTTTTGCAGTACTTTTATCTGTGCAAAGGGAAGTGTCCATTGCCCTCTGAGCAGTTTTCCCCATCCTCTTGGTGATGCCACGTGCTCTGAAGGACAGGAGAGCACTTCACATCGCTGCTGCTTGCTCCAGCCAGCACACTTACTCTGGTTGGAACTAGCCAGAGCTTGATGAACAGCTAGGAAATTCACACTAGAGAGCCAGGAGGGCTGTTCCTGTGCAATCATCTTTATATGAGTTTATTTCCCTAGGGGTTGTTAGGAAGAAAGTTTTCCCCCCTTTAGAAGACAGACGAGACTATCAGCAGTGATATAAATAGCTGAGCTCGACACTTCATGCTAGCTTTTCCCACAAGGAAGGTGACAGGAGGTCGCCATCTCTGCAGGATGTTTCTAAAATAAAGTGGAGAGTCTGATTATAACACTGTTTCTGCTCTCCCTCGCTGGGCTCACCTCTTCCCCTTGGCAGGTCCCAGAGGCACACAGAGAGGCTCTCCAAGGAAGGCTCCTTTGTGTGAGGCAAGCACAGTTCCCAGGGACAGGGAAAGTATCAAATTCAAAGCCATTGTATTTTTGCCCAATCTCTGTGTGGGATTTGTTCAATAAGATACAAATACATGTGTCTGATAGTTAATGAGATTTCCCAACTCTTGAGGGCTGGGGCTGGGGATGTTTCAGGGGGCTCACACTCCAAACACACAGCTGAGTGTGGAGACCTTGCAGTGAGTGCATCCCCTCCAAGCTACCAAATGAGGAGGCAGCTGTCCCCTTTGGGTACAGAGCACATCATTAGTGACAGCCCTTTGCAGTGGAGTATCCAGGCCAGCTGTGGCATGGTTAGTGCCTAGGAATTGCTTGTGGCTTTACGTCTTTCAGCTGTGTTATCTCATAGCAGGTCTGGGCCTGTGCCTGGCACACCAGGTGGCCACCATGGGGGTATGTGGGCAGAGATCTTTTCCCTCGTGTTGACACCTGTCAGGCTGAAGCCATACATGAGTGGAGCCCACACTACAGAACTGTTCTCTCACACCTGTAGATGCTTAGGAAGGGCATTTTCAGCTCTACACTGGAGGTTTGTTAATGCTAAGGCTCTCCAGCCCCCTGTCAGCAGCAGTCCAGTCTCAGAGCATCCCATGCAGTGCAGATGCTGTCCTCCCTCTTACAGGTGGTGATCACTGGGCTCCAGAAAGGACAAACTGCTAGTATGAGATCACTGTGTTAAACAGAGTCTGGGGACAGAGCTCAGGGGTTGTGACTTGAAAACTTGTGCCCTTTTTTCTATGCAGCACTGCCTCTTAAACCTCATGACAGCAACACAACGCTGCTTCTAGAGCACATCTGCTTCTACAGACCACAGCCCTTCTCTCCTGTGCCCCAGAACAACACTGTCTTGGTTGCCTGAAAGAAAACCCTCTCAAGCTGCTCTTCTATAGCAGGTACACCTGGCAGAACCAGAGGCTTTTTGTTTTGTTTTGTTGATTTTTTTGGAGGGTTGGTTTTGGTACTTTTTGAAGAGGCAAACATCTTGTTATTGCTGGCAGAGCCTGCAGCTGTGGTCAGTACCCATAAGGAAGCAGCAGCCTTTTCAATGTATGTAAACAGTATTCCTTTGTTGCCAGAACCTGGTCAGGAAGCATTCTGGACACATGTGGCTTACAGCATTAAAAGATAAATAGAGTTAGAAATGTGCTGCCCAGTGTGGGTGCAATGCTTTGAATTCCGGAGACTTTTCATAGTTTTGTGACATAGATTGATACTAAAGCCCACCTCAGCAGGTATCTTTTTGTTCACTGTTTACTGACATTGGCTCCTTCATATGGGTGTACAGTAGACAAGCAACAGCCTATTTATGCAACCAAGCAACATCTCTCTGGCTTCTTATATTCATGCATGTGCTTATCATAAGTTTCTGCCTGAAATAGGCCAGTTCTTTAGCCAAATTTGGTCTGCATGTGAATCTGGACTAAATAGTTCTGTACTTATTTATTCTTTAAAAAAAATACCCCCCCCCAAAAAAAAAAAAAAGAAAGACATGTCTGGACAGGTTCATTTCTAGTTCCTTGGGTTCAAAGTCCTGTGCTGAACCAGTATCAGGGAGAATGACTTTGACTCCAGTGCTCAAATCAAATCTCATGAGAAAGGAACAGCTCTATGTTAACAACTGCTGTTGTAGAAGACAGATATCCAGTGTTGCTTATCTTTTTGCTCCTCCCAAGTTCACTGCAATTTCTGGGAGGGTCACACTGGTATCCAGACCACTGGCCCTACTTGTAGTTGCAGACAGCTTGTTATTCCTTGATGAGGTGTGCTTTCCCTCTCCTCTCCAAATGTGGAAAATCTCAGAGTTCACAAAAAAGAGAGTGGGTGAGAAGATAAGGGAGTTGAATGACCTGTCACCTCCTACACACACACACACACAACCCTGACGCACACAGAGACACAGACAGAGGGAAATCACTCAACACCTTCAAGTGTGTACATCAGGGATGTGTTACACACAAAGATGATAATAATATGTAGAATATTTTCATCTGAAGTGATGGTGGAAGCTACAGACTCCCAGTCAGCTGATTTTTTATTAGTTGTCTGTCTGGGACATCTAATGCTATTCCTCCACTGTGTTTTCATATATCCAAATATTAGGGCCAAACTCTGCCTGATGTAGTCACAGGAGACCAAGAACAGAAAAGACCTTGAACTCAGATGAGCCAAAGGAGGAATGAATTTGTCCCACTGTCTTTGAAAAACCTGCATCAAATAGTTACATGGCAGTGGTATCCAGGCTTACACTGAGCCTGCAGAGAGCACCTTCTAATTCTCTTGGGATCCTCTCTCTTCACCTTAGAGAAATGTGGATCCTTAGAGACCCCAACAAACATGACTAAACTGGAGGTGGGATAAGTTAAATGAAGGGTCACATGCTTTTTGCTAGAGAAATATCTCATCAATTGTCTCTCATGTAAATGCTGCAAACTTGGTGCTCTTTCCAGTGTCTTTATCTTTGCAGAAAGAAGCAAGTCTAAATGCATTTGCAGATCATCTTAAATTAGGCTGGCTAAATACAGGTGAGGGGATAGCCAAGCGGGGCATAGGGAGCTCTGGAAAACTGAGCAATTTGGGGGATGCTGTAGTAAAGCTGTTCCTGAGCTCTGTTGAGAAGAGCTGATCTCAAGCACTGCTTAGTCAGTGGGTATGAGGAGATGGAAGGCATCACATTGGGTACAAAGTGGCAGCAATAAAACCTGCCCATGTGAATTTAGGCTGGTTCATAGACCGCATGAGACACAACTTGTTATAGTGTTGAAATAAAACAGACTGGAGAGGTAGTGGGAGAAGGAGAAAGCTCTCATCCAGACTTTTCCCATCCTTTCTTCCTTCCTCTCACCCC
>JAWWLZ010000001.1:5428267-5445453 GCA_035041345.1 Poliocrania exsul
CAGACTGGAGAGGTAGTGGGAGAAGGAGAAAGCTCTCATCCAGACTTTTCCCATCCTTTCTTCCTTCCTCTCACCCCAGTGCCTCCCTGTCTATCAGTTTCCCATTGCTCTTCTACAGTCAAGTTCCCCCTGGAGAACCTTGCCTCAGTTTTTTGGCAGCTTTGACCAGTTAACTCTCTACAGCACCTAAACTGCTAATGCTTTCAGCCTTAGAGAAAGGATATTTTCAGTGACTATATATTTTTCACTTTTTACTACCTTGTCAGATCTCATTTCTGCCTTCTTTCCAAAAATCTGTAAGATTCTTTTCACACTCCAGCCTCATTGCTGTATCCTTGCCTCAAGTATTTAATTTCACTTTTGGAGTGAGCTCTGGCTATAGCTTGTGAGTGGATTATTTTTTTTACTCAGTGTATGTACATATATATATGCACACACATTTACACACACCCTTTGAACTAATATTAAATTGGCAAAGCCCAGCAGTAGGGAGTTAGGAAATGCAGGGTTACTGTTCTCAGTAATCTTAATTCAATCTCTTTGTGCCTGTGCCTCTTAGCTACCAGTCTTTAACCACATCCTCACATTGTCACCTCATTCTTTGCACAGGATGCCTGCCTTGTTCTGTGCCAGCCTGACTGGGGCTTTCTTGAACAGCAGCTATTCAGTGTTTTGTTTTCTCCTCATTGTTCAGTGGGTGGCCTGTGCCTCATTTACTCTACATTATTCAAGTCCAGTTCTAAAGACAGAACTATTAGTTTCCTCATGGGTTTTCCTATGGCTTTCGGCACAACAGTATCTGATTGCTTCACAAATATAAATCTACTTATTTTCATCTGGGTGGGGAGATGGTATTAGATCAACTTTACAGCTGAGGAACTAAGGGCAGTGAGAGATTAAGATAAAAACTGTTCATTAATTTTGGAAGCTGTTTGGCGATATTGCTAATCTGTTTTCTTTTTCCAATGTACTTAGTGCTATATAATGTGTATTCAAAGCAGAGCTCTGTCTGGTTTATGCTGGAGTGGGAGAGTGTATCAATTCCACCAGTTGCACCACATCTAGAAATCAGATATTCAAAGGACAAGAGAAACCACTGAGGGCACATTTGTGAGGCACTGTGGCTTAAGTGATTTGACCCATCGTGACAGAGGAAATTGGAGTAAGAAGCAAAATTAACCCCAGTCCTCTTGCACAGCTTTGTCTGATTATAAACTAGAGGCAGTTTTTCTCCCATCCCACTATTCCTTCCCTTCTTCACCAGTTTATCTGAATGCATCTGGAGACCCTGGACTCTGCAGTGGTCACCCTGCTTCACTTCCTGAGCTACCCTGTGCCCTGACCAAGGCATCCCTCCGCTTTTCTGCTTCCAAAGGAGAGGAGTTTCATGTGGAAATTCTCAACCATTCTCAAGCCATGTCTGTATTGACTTGAAAAATGAAGAAAGATGAAAACGGAAGTTTAAACCTCTTAGTTCTTAAATTAAAGCCCCCTGACCTCTTTTTACACTGGAGAGACTTAGAAGTGTGCATCTCTCTGCTCAGTATGTCCTGTGTGGTATGAATATTGCTTTGTTTCAGGAAAGAGCTGGCATGCTGAGTATTGTTCAGAGAGGTCTCTCTGTTGCTTATCAATAGCAATAAAATTGATTGCCCCCTCCCCCTTATGAATTCTTAGCCCAAAGACTGAAGGATCTCTGATGCCTCCTGGGAACTATTTCTAATTTTATGCCTCTATCCTCGTGCCTCATACGACAACACCCAGTGTGTGGAGCAGTCTCCGAAATGTGCTCCCTAATGACATGGCATAGTGCTGAATTACTCATTCCTTCTTGTCTATTTCCAATGCTGCAAAATAAGTCAGAAAAATGGGCAAACATGCAGAATGTATGAAATCTGTCTGAAGGTCAAAAAGAGAAGAGGGACTAAGGTATGAAGCTCTGTATTTTCTGTAAAGGTTTAAATTTTTAATGCCTATGATACTAAAATATTGGGATACTGTATACTGTAGAGTGGAAAAAAACCAACAACCCCAGATAGTTATAGTAACAGGAATACTTAACATAGTTCCCAAGCGACCCAAGCCTGATGAGTATTTTAAACCCTGGAGCCTCAGGAATTCTCCTAAACTACTCTTCTGCTCCCAAGGAAAGGGGAACAAAGTTAGAAATGCATGCTCTTCTCAGAGTAGATTCTGAAAATATCAACAAATGCAAATTTTTTTAGCTCCTGAATACTGTGAGGCTTCTGAATAACTGTTTAACCTGCTCCTAGCTACACACACATATGCACACATATCTTACATGCATTAAGTTCTTTAGTTTTTTAAAGAGAGAATGACATAGGCAGCAGTAGGGAAAAACTCTCACATGCTGCTTCACTGAGGAATTTTGGTGGGTTTATTAGCACAGAGGAAGAGTTCAATGCTTAAGGCACATTCAGCCCGTGACATTTAAAGCTGAGGCTTGACCAGAAAAGCTACTTATATGATCATCTAAAGATTTTTTATGGTACTCCAGGGATAGAGACTCTGCCTCAGTTTACCTGAGATGTTAAAATGAGAGTGCCACAAAGCTCATTATACATGACAAATGAGCAGTCAAGCAACCCTTTAGGAAATCAGAGGAGCTACCAAAATCAGAAGTGGCAATTAGCAAGCAACCTTTACACCCTTTGAGATTGCTTCTTCCCAGGTGGGTGTATAGGGGTACCATATTTTCAAGCTGGACTATTCTTTGCAATGTGCGGTGGCAATGCTAGCAGTATTAAATTATGGAAAAGTAATTGAATAATTATTCCAAGTGAAAAAAGGGGGGAAAAGTTAGGAAGGCAAATAAAAAGAAGCAGCAGCTGCTAGTGTGGGAGAGGACATTTGTCCCTTTAGGTCTGTGTGCCTCTTGGTGAGGCTGCCATGGGCAGTGTCGAGATGGAGAAGAAAGGCATTCCCTTGCGGCGCGCGCAGTACGGGTGACTGGGAGATAGGAGCGAGGCACTTCTCTTCTACATTTGAGTTACATTCCCAGACTCCATGTCACAGACCAGCCAGGATACAATATTCTCAAGGAAAAGAAACTGCAACATTTTGAAACCATCCTGCGAGCTTCAGGATACAGGCGGTTCCTGCGGGCACTTGATAAAGTGTTTATACCCTGAGAGCCTCTCTTAGGTAAGAGTTCCCTTCACCGCTGTCCCCTGAGCAGCTTGACAGCCTGCTGAAATGGGTCTGACAGAAACGGCAATTAGCACATTACACAGTCTGAGGATATTTGGGGCTCTTATCCTGCTTTCCTATACATTGAAATCTGTTAGTATCCATGTTCATCGCAGGGAAGTTACTTGTCATTTCTGTTGCTGCCTGTGGCAAAAACAGTTTAATTTTTAAAATGTCCCAAGATCATCTAGTTACTAGTGGGAATGTATGGAAGAGAAAATGAAAAAACAAAAGTAAATTTCTAAAGTTATTTTTTTTTCCGTCCTTCTTTTCCTGCCTCTCCAAATCCATTTCTCCCCTTACGCTGTTTTGCCCTTGAGTGTAATAACTTGACACTGCCATTAACACTTCTGTAGTTCTATTATTTATCCCTCCTGGTTACTTACCTGATTTGCAGTATCTTGTCTTCAGTCTCCTTTCCTTGCTTTAGTACTTTTTCTTTTTGTAGTGAAGTTGGACTCCTTGTTCTTCTCAGTTGCTTCGTTTTATTCCTTTAATATGGTTCTCTCTCTCTTCCTCTCTTTTTCTCCACCCCCTTTCTGTGTCACTTTCTGTCTTCCCTACTGCCTCTCTGCCTTTCCCCCTCTTCTTTCTTCACCTACTTTTCTCGTCTCTCCCACCCCCTCCAGCTTAATCTTTCTATTTTCAAACCTGGTTTCCTGTTATTTTTCCTTTAAAGACCATGGATCTCATTCCTCCCTCTCCAGTCTCAGCCTCTCCCTGTGCCACCCTCCCCATGCCGACAGGATGCATTCTCTGCCGGCTTCACAACAGTCCCTTCCAGTTGCTGCTACTGCTGTTCCTTCACATGTCCTCCCGCAGATAACATGCTATGGTCTAAGCCTTCGCTAAACAAAAAAGAGATGGGATTGCCTCATAGTTACACCAGCCAGACCCTGAAAAGCTTTTTCCATGCATGATATCAACCAATGACATTTATCCCACTTGTTCAAGCTTAATTTGGCAAACAGCAGAGTTCATATAGAGCAGGGTCTTCCACCTCTTCAAAGAACACAGAGCTTGTTCTGATGGTTGGATCAGGGGCCCAGCACTGCTGCAGCCTTGTCCCAGAGGGCACCAAGTGCTCCCCAGGGGGATTTTGCACACCCCCTTATTGATAAATGGAGAATAACCTACCTGTGAAGTAGCTTTTGTAACACGACCCCACCACCTCCTCCCTGCACACAGTCAGATGCATCAGCATTTGGGCCTTTCTTAAAACTGCTTTTGACATATCAAATATCTGAAGGTGCTGTATTTCGTGTATGTGTGAAGCTGAGCCTCAGCGAGGAGGGAGAATCAGAGATGCCTTCTGGATTTGATAAAGGCTGTTCTCAAAGAACCAATGGCAGAAGAGTAAAGTTTGCACAGAAGACACTGCTAACCTGAGACCTGGCTTGCTGCACACCAGGTTTGGTGGGTATCCCTCCAGGAATCCTTCCTGAGCTGGATATCTCCCACCCAGAACATAACTCCCCAGTGGTCCCTATGCATCAGTGAGTTCAGATCATGAATCCAGGGACTAAAACAAATGCTGGCAACTCCTTCTAATCTAATAATTTTTCTCCCACTAATTTAGTACCCCCTTGCATGTCCTATGTGGACACTCATTCCAAAGTTAAGAAGGCAACTCTTCTAAGAGGGTTGAATCCTCACTGATGGTTAGTGCAGGACATACAGTGCACAGTAAAGAGCCATAGCAGCTCAGTAATCTCTTGGTATATTTCTAACATTGAAAGGCCTTCTTTGAAAACAGAAATGTATCTAGAATTGTTTCTCCCTCATCTGCCTAAAAGTTGTATATCTGTGATGGAATTTCATAGGAAGGAGAATATCACTTTGGGTTTTTTTATTTTCTGGAGTAGTTTCCATGAAGCATTATTATGTAAAGTCATGTTGGTTTTATGCCAGTGAAATTGTCAAGGACTTCATCATAGAAGTGTCCAAAAAAAGGTGTTAATAATACAGGTCTAGCTCACAGATGGCTTTGGGATAGGCTAGGGATAAGGCTTGTCAAATGTTTCTCACATGCTGTAAAGAAACAGGTCCTGTGAGAGAGCTGTCTGAAATGCATTCCCCTCCCTGTGTGGCTGACACTTTGCTGTACACTGAGGGTGATCAAGTTTGATTCTTCCTGCTCACTCCCTTGTATTTCCTGTCCCAGTATTGTTCGTGAATGACACACAGAGGTAATCTCTGAATCCAGCAGATACAGTCCAGTTCTGCTGAATGAATGAGGGAGGGAGGAGGTTTCTGTCCAATACAGGCATCATACACACGTAGCTGTTAAAGGCTCTTTTTGTTTTGATGCTGCTGGTAACTATTTGCATTTTGATGCACAGAAAGGAAATGGAAGAAGGCAGACAGGGAGGCAAAAAAAACCCAGAAAAGTGCATAGAGATGTTGTAGGGATACCTCAGCCAGCCACTCAGTGTGTCACTCCTCAACTGCACCCTCTTCAAGGGAATACAGAGTTGTCCTGGCAGCTTCTCCAACTTCTCAGCTAAAGAAGTAGCTGTTTTTCCCACTGTTAAGTCAGGAAGAAGGATTTTCCCTCCCCTCCCCAAAAACCTGCTATGCAAACTTGTGTGACTTGAGTAAGGAGAGCAAGTGGAAGAAAATGCTCCCCCAGACAGTGGGAATGAGAACAACAGCTGACAGCTTGCCATGTGCAGCTTGTGGATCTCAGTTTGTGATGCTGTGGAATGGATTTTGAAGGAAAGGAAAAATAAAGCCAGGAGGTTAAGGGAAATTAAGACGTGTACCATCTCTTGATCAAAGGTAAAGAGCTTTCTTGGATTAAGATACCTGACTTCCAAAGCAAAAGAAACATAGTAGACCTTACGTACCTGGAGTTCGGTAAGCCATAAGATATGGTGTCCCAGAAGAAGCAAATTAGTGGAAAAGCTTCATCTGAAGAAGACAGGGATTAATAGAGAAATCCTCAGGTGGGTAAGAGACTGACAGAACTGAAACACCAGTTCCCTAACAGTTTGAACGGAAATTATCTTAGAGGCTGCCTAAAGATTGCTCTTAGGACTGATCTTTTTTAATATTTCTGTTAATTACCTTGGCACTGAAAGTGGAAATGCTAATGAAATCTGCTGATGAAACAAAGCTGGGGAGGTATCATCAAGGCAGAGGTGGATTCCAGCACCATGAGAGCCGAAAGCTCTTTGTGAGTGGAGTGATGGAGGTGAGATTAAATGGGAGAGTGTGAAGTCACACACCAGGAACTTGTTGCTTGAAGAGTAACAGGAATCTCTCTTAGCAGAGAGATTTTTTTCCAAGATGGGGAAAGTCTCAGGTGAAGGTCACCAAGGGAGGAGGAACCAGTGATGCTATGTGGGGGTGAAAAAGGCAAGTGAGCTCTGAGGATGTAGGCAGTATTTCCAGTTGCAGTGAGTGAGATTAATGTCATCTAAGAGGATGTGAGACTCTTTCAGAATAGTGTGTGCAGCACTGCTCACCCACACTGAAGAAGGATGTTCAGCCTGGAGCAGGTGCAAAGAAAGGCAATGGAGTGATCAGAGGGATGGAGGGGGTCTCTCATCTGAGAGTATGTTTAGTTATCAGTCACAGAAGTGACTGCAGATAGACATTTGAGCTGATTTGAAAATAGATGTGGTACCATTCTGAGCTTTTAAGCATTAATTATTTTGCACTGAACTTCATGCTACTGCAGCTACACAAAGTAATTAAACCACAGTGTGATGTGCCTGCAGGGTGAATACTACAAGGCAGCTTAGTTATTTAGTCTGGCAGAACAAAGGTTAAGAGAGGAGAGATTTGCTGCCTATAAATACTTTTAGGAATTGGGGGTTGGGAAAGTAAGTGCTAGGGAGAGAGGAGAACTACATAAGCTAAAGGACAATGTGGCACAAGAATAAATAGATATAAATTGGCCATGAATGAATTTAGGTTGGAAATCAGAAGGTTTCTAAGCAACAGAGCAGGGAAGGAGGAGCTGAACAGCATTCTAGTAGCAAAAGTTAGGGTGGAAAGCTAATGAGATTTAGGACAGAGCTTAGTAAGTTTAGAAAAGGCCATTTGTTTTGTACTTGCCTGTTATTCAAAGGGATTGAACCTGATAAGCCAAGAGGTCCCTTTTTCATTCTATTTCCTGTATTTGCCTTATTCCTTATCAGAGCTGCACCCTTGCATACAAAAGCCAGGTAAATCCTGAACAGAGCTTAAGTGATGAGTTTTTCGGCATTGATCCCATGGATATTTAACGGGGGATTCATTCTGTGTCAGAGATTTAAACAAACAAAAAGCAAGCCAAGACAATGGATGTAGAAGGTCTGCAAATATGCAGTAGGATAGATGAAAGCTCACATAGGAGAGAGCTTCTTTACGTGAAACAGATGTTCTCAAAGCATCTGGCTTTGCTGGAAGGCTGTTTCAAATGCAGGTGGATGGTCTCCTGAGATGTGAGATCTTAAAGAGGTTGTCTGAAGGGAAAATTTCTCATATATTCCTGCCATTACCAAGGACTTTGTGCCTGGGAAGGATATCAGATTTACTGCATTAGGAAATTTCAGAAAAAACCACCACCCAACAGTGGTTGAGTTCATCTCTGATGCCTGGCCACAGCACTGCACTTACTCTGATTCTTCATAATGTTCCATGCTGGACAGGCATCTCTAATACCTCCTCTAAAGCACAAATTGACGGTACCTCCCTGGTGAAACATTTATCTAAAATCCCTGTGTGTGGATATGGTTGCAAGAGAAGGCAGGAGAGGGGAGTTCTCTTTTGTACATTAGACCTCTGGAGACAGTTTGAAGGCATCCTCCAGCAGGAGGCAAATTCCCAAGGACAGACTGGGCCCAAGGGAACAGGAATAACATGTTATGAAGGGCCCCTGAATGAGGAGAACAGTTTTATAATCACAGTTCCTTATTTAGTAAAACATCCCAGATTAGTCCAATATAGATGGATGATTTCCCCTTCCCAACCCAGAGTATCATTCCAGCACAGAGTGAGAAAAGAGGAAAGAAGAAACAGCACAGTGTGAAATGTCACTGTGTGTCAGTCTCATTTGCCAGTAAAGTTCTCAGCAAGAAAAAACGGAAGACGTTTTCATTACTGAGAGCAAATCACCATCTATCTTGAAGTAAATGCTTAGTTGTCATCTTTATGATATGGGAAACAAAGCACGGTCCTCTCACAGCTACTGCTTCCAATTCTCAACTCTGCAGCATCTCTGAGTAGTTGAGAAGTGCTTTGCAAATAATAATGTAATTACAGCTCCTATAAACACTCTTCTTGTTTTACAGGTGGAGGACCAAATCATGGAGACCATAAAGGATTTGTCCAAAGGATCAGCAAGTCATTTTTAAGCAAGAAGTCCTCATCTACATACCCACCAGACATTCATCTTGTCCTGTAAACTTCCATCTAGATGAGTTGCTGCTTTACAAAAATATATGTGTCTATACATATACATATATGTTTCCCAAAGTAAGAAGAAAAGAACAGACTTTTACCTCTTTTTGCTGAGCCTGCACAGGTAGAGAGAGGAACAGGTAAAATGGACTGAAGGTGGGTGAGCTTTAGCACAGCCCTTTGGTCCTGCTGGAGCCCACCTCTGTGTCAGTGTTCAGCTCCCAGAAGAGATCCGTGTCAGAGGGAGGACACTCTGGACAGGGCAAGCAGACCCCCAGTCAGCTCCCAGGAGCTCAGCCTCCTGCTATGGTCTGACACTGGCTCACTGGCTGGAGATGTCCTCAAGCCTGAGGACTGATGCTGGGGGAGACTAGCTCCTGAGCTGTTCCTGACATCCACTGGCAGCTGTCTGCCTGCTATTCTTTTAAAGGGTCTTCGTGGATCAGGATAAAAATGTGACCTTACGCAGGCGGCATTGTAAGCACAACTTGGCTCAAGTTCAGCTCTTCCTTTGGCTCCCAGCTACTCTATTTTTATTGAAGGAATTTGGGGCTATCAGAAAGGAAGTCAAATTGTTTTAGGAAAACAATAGAAAAGCAACTTGAAGTTTATTAGCTTCCTGCCCAGGGCCTGGGACCAACTTGTCAAACTTATTAGAGCCATAGCAGAACTATTTATTTAAAAGGGCTAGCGACAAGACCCACAATTTCATTCCTGTTTAGGCCTCAGTGAAAACAAAGGAAAGCCATAAAATAATATCTGAAGGGAGCAGATGGCTAAGTGGTAAATGGTGCGAATAAGGACCTGTGAGACATTCATGGTGTTCACCAGTGCAGTGGCTTTTGTGGGATTTTGTTGTCGAATTAATGCCCAGGCTTGCATTCATAGACTAGTCCCATCACCCCAAATTCCTTATTAAGGCACAAATTTTCAAATGGAAGCCTCACACCTAAGAAAACAAATTTGGCAGGAAAAGGTCATCGTTTAGAGCTTCTGAAAGGGAAAAAACAATGCAGCAGGTCTGCAGAAGAGCCAGGAATAGAGCCCAGGTGCCCCTGATCCTGTTGGACTGCAGGAGCCACCCAACTGCAAAAAATATTTATATCCTTCAGAAGCAGCTGCAGTCTGCTTCCCCATCCAGCTACCCCAAAAGTAGCAGCGCCATTAAGTCATTGAATACATGCTGGCATGTGGCTTGTGAGAAGAATGGGCAGCTAAACCATCAGACTCACAGGCAGAAAGTGCCTGTGCTGCCTGAGCCTTTCTAAGGAGTTTCATTGTTTGCAAAGAAACAAGAAGAGAATAAAACAGGTAACCAAGAAGAATTTACAAACTCTGCTCGGTGCAAAGCCATGTCCCTTTTTCAGAGGGCTCTCTGCTAACTGAGTGTTTATCCTGCTTCCAGGGAAGATATAGGAGGAACTCACCTCTCCTTTCAATGGTGCAGTAGTAGTCTCTGGGAAGTAGTCTCAGTCTCTCAGGTGCTGAGAGGTACTGAGCCCACAGAGCTGGACACACAGGCTTTGAAAGCTCAGTAACTGCTTTTCAGATGGAAGAAGGAAGAGCCACCTCAAAAATTCTCTTAATTCTCCTCATTAGCTTAACTAAAAGTGGGAATGCAAAGGCCTTGGACAATAATACATCTTGTATTGGCAAGTGACAGAAGATCTCAGTTTATATGTTCCTTTTAATTTCCCCAGGTTAGATGTTTATAAAAGAGTCAAAGTGAGTGCATGGTCTCTGGAAGGGCCTAAGAAACTGGGTCTTAAACTTGGTAAAAACTTGGTAATTTTAATGTAAATGTAATGATGTTCCATTCATTTAAGGCATTCTTGCAGCTTTTAGAACGTTTTTGTAAATTATATCCCTCTGAGATACTGCCTTGGTAAACAAATCACCCAAAGAAGTGCACTGAGCAGTGCAGCATCCTAGTTCATTACAGTCCATAGGCGTTTACTTAATTTTAAGTACATTCTTGAGCTACATTGATTTTAACAGTCTGGAAGTTAAGCACCCTGTGCTGCCAGCTTTGCTGGAGGAATTCCAAGGCAGCCAGTGGTTAGTCAATATATTTCTCAATGGCTTCTCCTGTAAATCCTGCAAATCACATGATGGTGTTCTGGCAACAGAAAATATTTTATTTGCACTTATTTGGGATCTGTGTCATCTGGACTGGTATCATGTAGTTAGTGCTTTGATCTAGTAAGTGGTGTTTCAACCCCAAGTGTCTGCTGTGAGAGTCTTTTTGTCAGTCACTCAGGACTGTTGGACTCTCGGTATTCCCTGAGGCTGAGATCCTGCAAAGACTTGGTCATGTGGGTAACTTGTTATAGTTACAGCTTAGGGCCATTCATGTGGGTACAGTCCCTCTGTGTACCAATGTCATAGACTGGAAAATGTAGATTGTTGAAACTCCTAGGGGGGTTTTCTACCAGGAGCCAAGATGGTTTCTCAGAAACTCCTGGAGTGACAGAGGTTACTAGCCCATTGAATGCATGGATACTGGGGGGGCTTCTCACCCCAGAAGGCTGTGACATGCAGCCATGTGGTGCCAGTGTTGGCAGTGAATTCCTGGGTCATGGGGTTTAGAAGTTGTGCTACTGCAAGATCTCTCAGTTCTGAGTCCTGAGGCTTTAGGAAAAAGCTGCTTAAACAATATTACGAGGGTGCAAAGAATCACAGGCACGTGTCTCTTCATAAAGCAAGGTGTGGAGTAGAAGGACCTCAGCCTGCTCTATACATTCTCTGCAGGGGGAAGAGAAATCAGGACTTGAGTCTACTCTGAAGGCCAATATCTCTAGAGCTTTCCCTGGAAGTCATCTTCAAAGGAAGAAACAGTTAAAAGGATTTGAGGGACGAGAGACATGTGCTCGAATGGTGGTGAGTGAAACTGAAAAGTAAACAGCCTGAGTTATGGGAGGATTCTCAGATGGTGCTTTTTGCTCCCAGCCAAGCCTCTTCTCTTTCGTGATGGTCTGAAAGAATTTAAAGACATGACCTCCTGGGTAAAATTAAAAACTTGATTAATTGCAAAAATCTATGAGTAATGGTTTTTCACCCCAATTTTGTGATGTGTGTTGGCTGGATTCTGAAGCCTTCTGTAAGAAAATTACAGCAAATGGAGAGGGCAGGAGGACACTGCTGGCCCAAGCAGATTAGAAGGGTGCATTTTAAATGAGAAGACCAAATGCCCATATGTGTGCAAGAGCTCACAAACCAGCTTAACTCCCAGCATGCAGAGAAGGTGCCTTGGAAGGGACTTCCCATTCCAGAGGGTGCCATGAGGTGAGCAGTGCAAGGGAAGCAGGCAGTGCTGCTCCCTCATGCTGCACCTTCTGTGTGGCTGCATAAAGCGAAGTCACCTCATAGGAATGCATCGGGTACCTGTACCTGTCAGACCGGTGTTTTGAGGACTTATTAGAGGAAAGCTTAGAAAATGTTTGTGTCCAGCTTTGCTTTCTGGAAGGGCAAAGGATTTGGTCAGTTCAAATCTCCTTAATTGTTTTTTTCTGGACCACCTGGGTTTCCTGGTAATATTATTTGGCTTCCTAACATCCCCTGCTGCCCAGAAGAGGTGACAGGCTGCTGAGGAAGCAGGTGTGTGTGTTAGTCACCTACAGCCACAACAGCAAGGAAATGAGTGCCCTGCCTCCTCCCTGCAGCCAAGCAGGGAGCCATGCTGGCTCTCCAGGTGGCCATGAGCTATACTCATATTTAAAGCTAAAAGGAGTGGGGAGGAAGCTAGGAGATTCTCTGAGCACTGAAGTCCTGCCTAACATAGAGCTTTCTCCACTGAGCTTCCCATTTAATTTAATTTAAATTCTCTCCCCTTGGTGCGTAGTGTGATGCACTCTGCTCTGATTCTGACTGCTCCATGTAAATCCAGGCTCTGCATCCTCACTGGGCCCTTCGCATGCTGTAGCTTCTTGTTTTTAATGCTAAGTGGGGGCAAAGATGAAGTATGACCATGGGACACCTGTCAGGAGACAGGCAAAATTGCTACCTGCACCGTGGTATGTCATTTGTGAGTTGCTGTTTTTTCATGTCTCTTTGAGATGGTGATTGACAGAGGTTTGGTGATTGACAGATGGTTGGTGATTTGTTGAGGTTTGGTGAGTGACAGATGATATCCAAATGGGCTTGTACTTTGCTAAGACCTCTATATGAGCTCATGCAGAAGCCTGGTGGTAAAATCTGATGAGTAAGTGACAGCATTGTGTTTGTTTGCTGATGTTTATGGTTTTCCTTAAAATGGTGGAAAAGGAAGAGATATTTCAAAGTTGATTGAAACAAGTTGAAGTATAAATTATAAACCATAAATTCATTGAGTTTCAATTGAATCTTGCAGTTCTGTGCTCAAATACAGAGTTTGGCTTCTTGGTGAGAAAAGTGAAATTTATTTTCCTTGAGGACTACCCCTCACTCCCAACTGGGATATGAAAAAATAACTATGAAAATCATAAGCAATTTTTTTCCTGGTTGGGGGTGATGGGTTTCGGCTTCCTGAGCAACACACATTAGTAGGATAGATGGTTTTTGCATGTGATACCCATGTGGTATGATGTGGGGGCTTTCTCTAATTATCCTATGCCTGTTGAAGGGGAACAGTAAATTGGTTCTTTCAGACTCAGAAGGACCCACGACTGATTTTCTTGACAATGTACTCAGTATTCAGGAGTGTTGTCACCAAACCAGAGACACCACAGGATGTGCCCAGTGAAAGAGCCCTTCAGAAAATTAATGACAGTGGTTAAAAGCTGTGCAAGATTGCTCACAAGAAACAGAAAACAGGGAAATGGGAATCCTTGAGGTTGTCTGTTTTTCCCACACTCTTTCCCCACTTTCCAGGCAGGCCAACTTTGTGAAGAACCACATTTCTCCCTCAGGGAAAGTAACAATTTAACACAGCAGGGAAGAAAGAGGTTTTGCGATGTGCTGCATGAAATGATGCAGTATCGCTCAGCCAACATCTGGTAAAATGTTCTTAAACAGCATCATCTTCCTGTATCAGCATTTCTGCCATCAATAATTTTATTGGCAATAATCAGTAGGGTCTGAGATTTGTTGGAGGAGGATGGATGGCTGCTTTTGGGGAGAGAATCTAAAGAGCTTTGAAGTATGCTGATAGAAAAGCGCTGAAGCAACATCACCATTACTGAGCTGAGAAATCTGCACCGATTTGCAGTTCCAAAATTGTTTGGAAGGCACGAGAAAGCTGCCTTGAGAGTATTTGCTGGTGCTTTAATGCCATCAGATTCTTAAGAGCTAGAGAACTCCCCAAGTGCCAAAACCTAAGGTAAATCTAAACCTCACTTAAATGTTTCTCCTGAAGCTCCTGAGGCTGTCCATACTGGTCACATGAGGTGCTTTCTCTTGCACTCCCTACAGCCCTATCCCAAATATCTTTGAGAGGCATTCTTCTCCCGTTCCTATCGGGTAAGTCTAAACAAATCCAAGCCAGTCTTCCATTCAGATTCTTTCCAATCCAGATCACACAACTTTCCTTCCACCAGAGCAAACATTTCCATTTTTCCACCTCTGCTCGGAACTGATTGTCCTTGCATTAAAAAAGACACCTTGATAAATAACTTAATATAGTTTAAAAAAATTATTTTCCACCCTGAAAAGTGGACCCATGTGGAAACTCCAGCACAGGAATGACACAAGATTATTTTTCAGATACCAAAGTGATGTGAAATAGCAGCCTGCAGCTGTGTAAGCAAATAGACCAGCATTACAGGAATCCATGTAGAGGTCAGTGGTGATCTGTGGAGTGGTATCTGGCCTGCTTTGTGCCCGCAATCTGCTTAGTGCTGAACTGGATGGGAACTTACATTGTCTTTCCAAAAGCAACAAAGCTGTGAGATGCTTCAGATGAAAAGAAGAAGATGGAGATGAAGAAACTTAATGTGAAGCCAACATTGATATTATCTGGCCTTGGTAATTGCCAGAGATCTCCAAAGATGGAAGCCTTCTGCTTCCTTCAGTCTTCTGCTGTTACCTCCTGTCCGAGTTGCTGGACCCAGCAGGTGATGATCAGAAATGTCTTGCAGCACTTCCAGTTGTTGGAACAGGTGGTGACAGTCAGTGTGATTAATATGGAGAAAGTAATTCTGGACTGGGTTGTAAGATGCAGTGAAGGAGAATGAAGACACAGCAGAGAAGACTTCTGTACCTTAAGCCATCTTAAAGCCCTGAGACTTCTGGGACTGGATGAGGCTTCCTGTGTTACACAGAGCAGCCTCCAAACTGCTCTATCTGATAGTAAGTTGTCCTTTGAACTATACTCTTCCTTAGCTTCACCACCATCCAGGCTAGACTCCCAGTCTGTCTAGTACTGGTAATAAAGATGGACTGCTGGGGAAACTGGTGTCAAAAAGGAAGGCTGGTCTCAGCTGATGAAATTCAGGAAAAGAAGGTAAAGCCTCTTGATGTCCCTTCTCACATGAATGATGCTATGATTATGAATTGTTGGGAGCAGATGGTCTGCAGCAGGTTGAGGTCTATGCAGCAGCTTCTATATGGGTAAATCAAACCACTGTACAGAATTTCTTCAGTGGGTCAGAAAAAATAGTAAAAGGAGAAATTATTTACGTTATTTTTCAAAAAAATTCCTCAGATGAAGCTATGAAGGAGACCAAGTGGCCTTGGTTCCAGGAGAAAACTTTGTTATAGATCATGAATAACTAAAGGGAAGGAAATTAATGAAGTAGTTTGCCTATCTAACAGAGACAAAAAAATAATAAAGAGACACATCCCAAAGTACGTTGTAGCACAGATACTGTTTAAAATATATTGCAGTGACCTGGACAGGGACTAGAACATGACCAAATCCTTAACTAGTACAAGTGTTTCTACCTACCTATGTATGTATTTGGTAAGTAATACACAGTGACACATATGCCCCATGGCATCAGTACATTCCTAATTTGGGGGGTCAGGTGGCTCACTGAAGAAGTCTCTTCTATGTTTTAACATACAAATTATTTACTTTTCTAAGTGCAGATCTGTCAGAGTAGCTTTTTTTTGTTTGGGTTTCTTGAGTTTTCCTGGTTAGAAGTCAGGGTATCAACTTTCTTTCATGGCTGCCTTTTCTTATTAAGAAAGAGTTCTGAAAAGTGAGTAGATGAATTCTGGATTTGTTTGCTTCCTCTGCAACATTGCTCTGTGACTGAGACCCCTTTGGCAAAGGAGGTTTTTGTGTCCAGATTTCACAGAGACTATTCTTGCCTCTGAGTTCCCATTCCATTTAAGGAAAAATTGCTGAAGTGCTTCATAGACTTTCTTTTCATGTGCCAGGGGATTTCTGAGACAGTCCTGAAGAGCCATCTCTCCTGCTCTATGAGACACCATGCCACTAGTCCTGTGGTGGTTGTAGCCTGGACTCATGTGATGGAGTAATCTAAAAAGGCCAGGAGATGAAGTAGTGTGGCAGCAGCTGAAATTCCTAGGAGAAGTATGAGCTACTGCAATGGCACAGGAAGCATAATGATCTTTAAGTACTCCAGGCTCTTGAGTAACCTTAGCTCCTTACAAAAAGTTATAGGAAGCATTCTTGTGACCAGCTCGATGACAAGAGAGGTGTGATTGCCTAAACATGCTGTTTATTGCTGAAGGCAGAAGTTCTGGGGGTGAAAAGACAGTGTCTTAATGTTGATGAGAAACCACTCTGCTCATCTTGAGAATAAATAGTAGGGCACAGCTTACGTCCATTTGGCTTTCCTCTTGTTCCCTCCCTCTCTCAGATCCCATGGATGCTTTTGTCCACGCTGCCTTGAGGGAGCTGTTATTCATCAGGCCAGCATCTGAACCATCCTAGGAAAGCATCTCTGGCTTGTGAAGAAATTGTTTGGGAGCATGCTGATCATTCAACAGTACTGATGACAGTGGGATCATATTGGAACCTATGCCTTGGCCCTGTTAATTTGTGAGTTACAGATGTCTGAGAGCAAGCAAGGTTTGGAAGAGGAAGAAGGTCATGAAGTAAGCAGTGACCACATCATTGAGTTCAGAGAGAGAGGAGCTGTCCCACAAATCTCAACCTGCTGCATTTATTGGATTCCTTTTTAGACTGTGGAGTAATGGATAAGATTATGGATTCCTCTACTCCTGACTGTTCAAATGTGTGGATAAAGACATAATCAACATCTTCATTAAACTTGTGAGGTGATGCAGTAGCTGCTTCATGTAGCTCTGGACTGATGTGCAAGTTAGTGCCAGAGTAGGGTTTGTTTTCACAGAGCCAAGTGACTCCAACTTGTGTTTATGGTGCCTCCGTGGGCAGAGTGAGCCAAACTCTGGGCCTCAGCTTCCCAGTCTGTGCATGGCTTGCTCTATGCTAGGCAGGGAGGCAGTCAGTCCTGAGATAACATGCCCATCATCTTTGTAAAACATAGTTTTCTGAAGAAGGGGGGCTATCAGCTATTAAACATCTTTGAGCTTGGTTGTCTGTCACAGACTGGAAGAGGAGAATCTTGGCTAAGTCCTGACTGCTTTTCAACTTTGGAAAGCTGAAAAATTCATGGAAAGAATGAAACTAACACAAGGAGGCCTGCAGAAAAGGTTGGTGCAGTCCCACTATTACC
>JAWWLZ010000001.1:5445553-5460026 GCA_035041345.1 Poliocrania exsul
AGCTGAAAAATTCATGGAAAGAATGAAACTAACACAAGGAGGCCTGCAGAAAAGGTTGGTGCAGTCCCACTATTACCAAACTGTGTATTCTTACACTGACATGTGAAGTTCTGTTGCAAAGCATTTTTAGATGCTGAAATAAATATCTAGTGCTGACAGAAAGCCTGCCCTGTGTCTGGAGATCCACTCTCCAGTGCACTGTGCTCTTTCATTTGGAGTATCTTTGAAGTGAATTCATAGGTTGATGTTTGTCCATTCAGTACCTGAAGGACTTTCTTTTTTTATCTTAAGGACAGATGAAAACAAAGACTGCCATATGCATATATAAGGTGGTTATATATGAGATTTTGTTCCAAATGAAAAATAAACCTACAGAGAATATAAAATCATGAACTAGTCCTGAGGGCAGCCAGAAATATTTTGGCTGGCTGAAAACCTGGTTCTTGGTCACTGTTTGCTCTCTACTCAGTCAAATAAGAACTGTTCAGGTACTGAAGTGTGTTGTTTTTTAATGCACTGAGAATTACTAAGAAACCAAGGGTTTTCTTTATGCCTCCCTGAAGCTACCAGGAAACTGTGTAACTGTCAGTTCTTTTGGAAGGGACTTGTGTTGGCTTGGTAGGCTGCAGGCACCTGGATGGTTCAAGTGGCAATGAAGTGTAACAAATACCCTACAGTTGTTTGGTCTTGTTGAATAAGGAGATGCCCTCACCTACTGACTTCATTGTGGTAGCTACTGCAGGCTAGAGCTTGGCTTGGCTAAAAACCTGCTCAGGAGCAGGGATGAGGACATGGATGGTGAGCCTGTTCTCTGTGCTGTGCCACACGGTTTACAGAAGCCAGCCTGGCTTGTTTAAAACCAAGGTGGGCATGTCTATAGGAACAGCCATCACAGCAACTACTGGCACTCAAGGAGAAGTACAAGAAGTTCTTTCTGCACCTCTCTGAACTCACCTGAATGCAGCTCAGTAGAAATGCTGGCCTGGGGATGTGCTGCATCTTGTTGCTGTGCTTCAGAGCTGCCAGCAGGACCTTAGAGACCTCAGAATAAGGTTCTTAGTTTGAATGCATTCCCTTGACTATCAGCCACAACCATCTCTGGTTCCCAGAGACCCCTCTGCTCAACTCAGTGATAAAAGCTCTTTTTAACACCCAAGCTGCTGTGTTCCCACGCCTGTTGCTGTCATGAGGGAGGCCGTTCTCAAACAATAGCAGAGGAATAAAGAATGGCCTCTCTAATCGATATCCTGCCTAGACGCTGAGTCAGGTGGCAGCTTGTGCCTCTTTAAAATTCCTGCATTGTTTCTGATTTTTCATTTGACTGGAGTAAGTTTTTATCTTTAAGGAAAGAAAACACACGGGACCAACTGTCTCTGCCTCCTCCACCATTCCCTTCCCACCCACCCCCACTCAGCTTTGGTGTCTTTGTCTTGTGGTAGCTT
Organism: Poliocrania exsul; assembly: GCA_035041345.1. Taxonomy (NCBI): domain Eukaryota; kingdom Metazoa; phylum Chordata; class Aves; order Passeriformes; family Thamnophilidae; genus Poliocrania; species Poliocrania exsul. Next base: position 5,446,996 of record JAWWLZ010000001.1, read on the forward strand.
CCACTAGTGAGGGATAGAGACATGATCTGGTAGTTTGGACCTGGAGTTGAGTGTGATGTGCTATGAGTTATGTGGTTAGAACAAGGTGACTGTGATGTGAGCAGGGCTCCCTAAGTCACATCCATCTGTAAGGCTTCAGAGAGTGCAGTCTTTCACACCTGCATTTCCATGTGGGCTCATATTTATGTGATCAGTCTTAAAATGGTCAGAAGGCAAGGCAGGGATTCAGGCACAGCTTTCCAGAAAATCTCTCCATGGTTGAACGTTTGGAGCCCTGGCAGGGTGCTGAGACAGTCTGTGTGTGAACAGACATTTGGAAAATTGACAAAAGTGATATTTGCTTAAACAAACTGCAAGATCCAGTATCTCAAGCTCTCAAATCTACCTCAGCTGCACTAAAAACACTTCTCAGGAGGAGAACGGGGCCAGAGAGGCTTTCTGAAATCTGAATCTCATAGAGCCTTGCAGGATCTTGTTAGGGTGTTCCATTCAGCTCCTGTCATCCCTGAGCATCACCCCAGGGCTACTCTCACCAGTCTGGACCAGGGGAGGAGGAACTGTGGCTCTTCTTCACCCAGCCATGAACCCAGTGCCAAGGGCTGCAGAGAAGAAAGGTCAGAGATGTTCCCAGGATTTTCCTCAAAGCTGCAGGGTCCCTAGGAAATCTGTGTGGCTCTTTGGCACTTCTTGCCTCCTGTTGAAAGGCCTCACTAGAGGGGGAAAGTGTGGTCCTTGCTGTGCTGCCAGGCAGAAACTCTTGGAGCTGGAAAGGGAACTGGTAAGGGTTACATTTGTGCCTGTAGATACGAGATAAGAGCTGACCTACCCTTCACCCCAAACTGAACTCTCTGAAGCTCAAACAAGGTAAGCAAGTGCTTGTGAAAATGCTGAGGGGAAGCCTGTCAGACTGGTGATCTTGCTGGTCTTGTGTGGGAGCAGACACTGAACAACTGTCCATGGGGTACTTGTTGGTCCATGAGGAATTTGCTCGATCTTAACTGAAACACCAGAGGCACTGGTGCCACGGAGGAATTGGGAGCTGGGGGTGACAGTCATGAGAAGCATGAGGAGGCTTTTTTCTTTTCCTTCCAAAAAGTGCTGAAGTTGTGGAAGAATTCTACGTTTCTAGTGGCAAAGAGATGGAGAAAGCTGGCTCAGCAAAGGCTCATTTTACAAGCTGAGAAACACCATCAGGCAAGGGAGGAAGCCCAGTTGGTGGCTGGATCCCAGGACATCACCAGGAGGATGCTCCCCTCACTCCTACAGGCCCACTCATATCTGGAGTCTGAGAGGATGGAGTGCCTCACATTTTTGTCCCCTGCAGAGAGAGCACCAGGGGAATGTGGCAGCTGACTGAACTGCCCTCTCTTGTGGGCTGGAGTCTCTGTGGCTGCTCAGAGCCACCAAGGATATACTGGTATGAAGACCCTCATGATATCCACCTGGCCCACCTCTGTGGACCCCTCCTGCCAATTATTTTCTGGCAAATTTTTGTTCAGGGATTGCATCTTTGCCCTGACTGGGCGCAGGGTTGTGCTTAAAAAGTAATACAACAGAAAAGAATCCAAAGCAGGACAAACCCTCAAGGTTCCCAGCATGGTCCTTGGCACAGGCACAATCCTGTCTTCAGACAAAGCCTTTGTCCTGAGGGGTGGGGGTGGAGGGAGAAATAGAAATGTCATACAATGGAGAAATCATTTCAGATGAAATAGCATCTATGAAATATTTGAGTGGGGCCTTTACTGCACATAGCCCCTGGCTGCTGCTTTCAGACATCCCTACAGTGATGCACAGAACACACACTGTCAAAGCCTCTTCCAACTGTGCAGACATAAACAGCACAGCATCCACATCTAAGTGGCCTTAGACAGAGTTCCTGTATTGAAAATCTTTTTCTTCTGGGAAAGAAACATCTTCCTTTAACGATTTCCCTGAGTGTTTAAGTCTCGTGGGAGCCTGAGATGTGTTTTGCACAGCACGGGAAGTGGTTTCTGCCAACACAAGCACGGCATGGCATGGGGAGGGCTGTCCTGGCCCCAACACCAAGTTCCCAGCCCTAACTCTGTGTCCTGCTCTCCTAGGAGTGAGAGGAGGCTCTGCCTGTGCTGCCTACCACTTACAAGGTGCATTGATGGGATGTGTTTTTGTATCTAGTCTCAGGGAGGTGGGACAGACTCTTGTTGCCCCTGGTGTCTCTATGAAAACTCGGAAACAGCATGGATAGCTTAGGAGGTGTTTTTCAGCAAGCATAGCAAGAAGAAGTGACTCTCTCTTCAATATAAATGTAAATTCAGGGTGCCACAGGACCGGCAAAATGCAGCTTGCCTGGTGCATCTCAGTGCATCTCAGCCTCACACAGACAGGAGCTCTGGAAGTGAACAGAGCATTTCTTTCACACCTGGGCTTCTGTGTTGAGGCTGCTGGTAAGGACTTCATTGGCATCAGCTGGTAAAGGGCGTGGTTGAGACCTGTTCCCCCCCCCCTCCCCCCGGTGGGAATATAATGCAGTCCTTCAGATCCTTGTAATGGGTGTGGGGTCAGAGTTTGTTAGTGGTGCTTTAGTGAGTTGGTGGCACTCCAGAGCAGCGTGGCTGGAGCTGCTAGGCCTTAGCTGTGGTAGTGTCTCCTTGATGTTCTTGGTACATGTGTGGGTCCTGGTTATGTGAGTTGTGGAGGCAATTCCTGAGTTTTGGGTTTGTTTTGAAACATTCTGATCAGCCTATGGCTGCTTCAGATATTTCTGCTGTTGCCATGTGGAGTTAATGCTCACCATGGGCAAGGATAGAGCTAGGATATTTTGGCTCTAACAGCATGTCCTGCCCTGGGATGTGGCTAAGGCTGCTCTGCTTCTGTGGTTCCAGCTCACTGTGGCTGCACAAGAGAAATAAATTTCTTACAAGCTTCTTCACCTTCCCCTGAAAACTTGGTGAAGGTAAAGAAGACTGAAGTGCTAATCAAGCTGTTAGTCACAGCAGGTTTCCAAGCCTGCGGAAAATCTCTGTAGGGTGTATGCCAGGCACGATACTGGGGCCTCTGCTGTGCTCCAGACAGCATGTACGGGTGCTTGCCTGATAAAGCCATCACTTCATGCAGCAGATCTTTTCTCTCTGGGAGGGAATGGCGGGGAGGAATGAAACAACCAGGGTGCACCTCCATCAGCATGTTTGAGCAACAAAAAAACCTCTTTAATGCTCACTGGAGAACCCGCGGGGGTTTCATAAGTAAAAATTTGTCCCCTGCAGGCCTGACGCTGCGACAGCTTCCAGTGGAGATGAGCTGGGCTGCACCGAAAGGAGACGGGGAAAGGTGCTGCGTTCCGCGGCAGCAGCTGGTGCGAAGGCGCAGGGGCTGCTCAGTGTCAGCGCACACATGATGGGTGGGGACGCGCGATCCCGGCTTCAATCCTTGTCAATGGCACCTCGTTGACTTTTTAGCGCTTCCTTATCGTGTCTGCGCTCACCTCGTCGCGGCGCTGATAAAATGCCATCGCCGGTGTAATCTGCTGAGCAGCTCTGCAGAAAGCTGTGGCAGAGCAGGCGAGGCTGAACCTCCCGCGCCCAGCGTGGGACTGACTGCGGTCCAGGGTAAGGTAACAAAGAAACAGCCCTAACTCGGGACAAGGCGGGGGCGGGATGTTCTCCAAGGTGTTTGGGATGGCAGGTGTGCCGGTATGATGGCACGGCAGCACGGGAATTCTGTGTTAGAACTGTGGTTTGCGGAAGTTGGGCTGGGTGTTACTTTCTGTACCTAGCGGAGATGGGAATGTGAGCCACGTGAAGTGACTGCAGGATGTCAGTTCCTAGAGCTCCAAACAACAGAGGTAAGATAATGGGAAGGAATCCACAGGTCTTTTTATTGTCTTTCTTTTTTTTTTTCAGTAATAACTTATTTCTCTCTTGGGGTATTAAGCACCTAAGTACTTCTTATACAAACCTTAATTATCACTAAAAAAAGAGTATTATTTTCAACATGTAACTGCTACCTACCTGTAGGCCCATAGCAATTTTAAAGCTGTTTTTGATTTTATTATTTGTTTTTAATAGGCAAGCAACTTGCAGAGATGCACTTGAGAGAGTGCCCTTTATGGATTTGAACTCTAAGGACCCCTGAATATAAAACCATAAGGAACTACTGAACAGGTATGTAATTTTTGGAAACTCTAGCTGGTGCGAAACTGGTGTACAGTATCTTGCTACTACAGAAGAATAATGAAACCTGACATGGAATTGGCTGGAAAGGAGATTTTTTCCTTCTGAGAAATCTGGATGCTTAAGAAATACTTTATTATTTTTTTTAAAGATGTTATACTTAGTGTCCTCTTCCTGAATTAGAGAGAAAATTGATGATGCTAAAATTCTGTACTGGAGAAGAACGTCTGGAGTTTTTAATCAAAGAACCTGGGGTCAAAGTCCTTCACTTTTTTTAAGGGCTGAAAGTTTGACTTCACTGGTCCAAATAGTCTAAATGATGACAGGTGAAACAAGAGACTTCTTTAGAGGAAGGAATTATAATTAAAAACAGAAACTTGCAGTGAAATCAATGAAAAGTTTCAATTTGACTTGCTGTTTTTCTTTTACATCTTATTCAGAAAATAGGCTTATGCAGCTCTCAGCATATTTTTTTTTCCTTGGGCTACAGCTCTAGTCAGTACTATGCTATTCATTGAATGTTATTATCCTGTGTATCTTATATAGCACCAGTGTTGTAATCATCCCTGTAATCGCTTCCACATTTTGCAAACTTGCAGAATGGAACAAACTCCTTCTGTGTTCTCTGTATCACATTATCTTTGCCAAGTTCTTACTTTCCAGTACTTGCTGGGATACCTCAGAGTTTATTTTCAATATCATAATCCCAAAGCTGTTCTCACAGGAATATCTAGTGTTGCCCCAGCCACCTTTAGGAGTGTCTTACTTTTTTCCCATCAGCTTTGCTCTTTCCTGTGCTTTTTGTTCTCCTCTTCTGCTTTCTTTTATTTCTGCCCAATATCTTGTACTATCATCTCTTTGTTTCAGTGTTTCCCCATTTCTCCACTCTTCCATCATCCCTTACCAACATCTGGAACTCTGTGTGGGGAAACCCAGGCCTTTTCCCAAGACCAGCACTCTTCATCACCCCAAGCCCTTCTGCTGTTCTCCCTGATAGTGACATCCAGATTACCACACATTTTACTGTATCCAAGCTCTGTCTTGCATATGGATCTGTAAAATCTCACCATTTTCCTGTCTATAACCTGACCTTTTGCCTACATTGTCTAATTGGAAAGCTCAGTTGTCCTCATTTACTGCAGTGCTGCTTGCAGCCTCCTGCCTCCCAGGTACTGTTGCCTCACTCATGCAATTCTTTAGCTTCATGTTCCTCCTGTGCCTATGCCATCAGGTTTCAGCGTCTCCAGGGGGACACACTCTGTCCCCATTTCACAACTATCTGCTACTTCCTCACACTTGCAATCTTCTTGAGTGGTGTTTAACCACTTTGACTCACTTTTATGCCACTTTCCAAGCCTTCAAATTTTACTTTCCTGCCCTTCAGCTTTCTTTTTTTTTGGTTTTTTCTTTCCTTGGCCCTGTTCATACTAGGCAGGATTAGGAGCACAGCACCTTGAAGAGAATGAATACCTAATTTCCCTTATATATGATGTGAATACTGATTATCTGCCCCCCTAGGAGTTAGGCAGAGGAATATTAAGGTGTTTGTGTACCAGTTATCCCTTTGAGATCAGTGCTTAGACTCCCAGCACTGCTGATGCCACCTCACCTTGGAAGTCTGTGGTATCTGCCAGTAACGTTCCCAAAATCTGCACTTGGTAACAGCCTGGGGAACTGTGTATCTAGTTCTTGCTTAAGTCCACTGAGATCCATGAGCAAGCTGTCCCTCTGCTTAACTCTGTCAGGGCCTGATCTCCTACAGGTTTTCAGTGAAGATATATGAGATCAATTGTTGTACAAGGGCTGATGGAGAAGGTTGTGTTGTGGCCAGTATCTAAGACCAGGAGGTAAATGACCAGATTTAACTTCCTCCTTTTCTTGCAGGATGAGAAACAGCACCTAGCCCTCTCACCTCTGAAATCCACTGTTTGTAGAGATTGGCAGCAGTTTGCTCAGTGGATCAGCAGAGCATGTGAAATTAAATGTATGTAATGGTAGGCTAAGCTGTTGGGGTGGTAAAAAGTGGGACACTGCTTCCATTATGTCCCTTTGGTAAACTGCCCATAGAAGAGCAAGACTTTATATTCGTGCTTTATCTATCAGTCTGGTTATTGTTCTTTGAAATTTTAAGGAGCTTCTTGTAGATTTGAGTGAATTTCATTCTAGAATGTGCTCTATCCTGAAGGGCAGAGCCATTTGCTCAAGATACTTGAGGTCAAATGGAGAAAGCATTGAACTCGACTTTTTTCTTATTTTTTTCTCATATTCTAGTGAAATGTCCTAATTAGTGACTTACTGGGCCACATCACCACCACCCCGACTTACTGTGTTTTTTATACTTTTTTTTCCTGGGATGCTTTATGACAACCCCTCCCTCCATTAAGTACTTAGACTAGGAAAAGACAGCAAGGTGATGAGTCCCATTTTCAGGTGGATAGACATGCTACAGATCAGTGTGAGATATCCATGTCCTTATGAAGTCATGCCTGGGCCACTGTTTTCCCATGGACATCCTACATGGCATCCCTTTAGGGTGCTGGTGTTTGCTGGTGCTCTTGTGAGGCACCAGTGCCAGTCAGCTCCACTCTCTGTCCAGTGGGCAGCAAGGAGAGGATGGGAACTACCAGCTGAGCTGCTCCTGCACTCCAGCAGCTCCTGTTTGCTGCTGACCCAGTGGAACAGTTCACCATGCCAGCAAAACAGAAAGGAGGAGAAGAAAAAAGGAATAGAGAAAATAAAAAACAAGAGTATAGAGTTAATGAAACTAGGGGAGAACTTGTGATCCTATAATGTTATCAGACTTAGATTTCTTTACTGCCTGCTGTGCTTTGCTAAAAATGAGGCTAGTTAGCAGCAGCAGATGTGAATGTAACAACTCTACAGCTGTCAGGGGAATGAGAGTAGCTATGAGAAATCCATGAATTAAGTAGATTGTCTTACTGGTTTGTTTTGGTGTAGTTGTTTGTTTTGGGTTTTTTGTTTTTTTTTTTTTTTGAGGGCTTAGAAGTGACAGTTTTCAATGTGTGGCCTACTGCTTGCTGTTCATGTCAAGGGACTGGAATGCTGTACAAGGTGAGGGAAGGGTTCACCCAGCAAGATGCATGAAATGCTTCCAACCAGGAAAAGGAGAGCATTTGGGGAACAGATTACTGGAACTGTTGAGGGATGGTGGGGTAGCTGGGAGGAAAGATGTAGTCTAGGAGTAGAGGCTAGTGTTGCAAAAGTGGGAATGGGAATTCATGTAGCTAAGAATAAATTGGTTTATGGAAAGGATACTGGTGGTTATTTGGTAACCAGAAGCTTAAAGGATCAAAGAGTTTAGGAAGCCCTTTTGACTTTGCCTTGCTCTTCCAAAAATATACTGAGACTGTGTAGGTCACCTCCCATCCGTTCCTAGACATTAATCACCCCCTTCAATATAGGTGGCCTATCAGATTGCACAAGCTGGGTAAACACTGGGATATATGATAGCACATTTGCTGGGCTGCACATCTAAAGGTAAGGTCTGTATCTGAAATACCAAGATATTTGTGAGGAGAGGCAGAATTCCTCATCTCTTCAGCTGCTTGCCCTCAAAATGGAAGGCATTTCAAATTCCAGAAGTCTTTGCAAGCTCCAGGATATAAACAGGCTTTTCCTGTATGGAACAATAAGGATCTAACAGTAATCAGGAAATGTCTGATTTTCTGTTCAGGCCTGTTACTACTGGGATATGCTTTTGAGAGGAGAATGAAGCCCATCAGTCTGGGGGGACCAAAGTGCCCAGTGCCACTGGTGTAGATCATCCAGGAGGATGGTATGAAGACAGAGTCATGGGGTAAAGAAATGACAGCCTTGTCAAGCTGAAGCAGAGGGAGACAGAAAAGGGAAGGAGTCAAAACAAAAAGAAAGCAGGAAAAAGGAAGAAAGAGCAAACTATTGGCATTGTTTTGCACAATGGAGAAGTGGCTCTACCATTGAGTACACTCCATAAACACCATGTTTTTTCAGTGGGCTAGACTAAGGACCTTTGTGGGGGCAAGTACATAAATATTGGGTCCCCAAGTCCTGCTGTTACCTACAAATTTCAATGAGAGCAGAATTTATCACCTATATAACTATGCTGAATTCATCTTGGGGAAGGTGCTGTGGCTCTAGCACGGTCTGGCTCCTCTGTATCAGATTTCTGAGTAACCCTGTGTTCCCAAAAGTAATGTGAGGGTTGATATGACCAAAGGAATGTATTTGCTATTTTCCTTTGTGGATCACAGGGCAAGTGCCACATGCAGTAGTCATGGATGCTGTGTTTATCCTCCCCTCTCTTGCTAGCTTGAACACAACAGTACAGCATCTTGTGTCTCTGAAGCTGTTCTTGGCATGTAGACTCTTTGCATTAAAAATGTTTATGGGTCTCTCACCATAGGCCACAGCCATTCCTTGGGGTGCAGAGTAAGCAGGGCATTCATGTTTTGGAAGTACTTGTAAGACACTCCTCTGTATTACCTGGTCCTAGTCAGGGGACTAAAGTGAAAGTTACTAAAATTTAATATCCATTAGTACATTGACAAGGCTGGTGTTTCCCAACAGCAACTACTACTGCTTCACCCTATAACCACATCTCTGCCTCCAATCAGAAGCACCAAACCTGAGCAGCCTCGAATGTGCTGCCTTCTTCCTCTGTGGTGTGTGGTCTGACATAGATGGGCAAACCACTTGGATGATGCAGGACACCCTCACAGTTAAAGTGAAATCTTCTAGAAAGTGGGTTGTTCTCACATTCATTGGCTATGACAGTGGGGAAAAGTGCCAGTCCAGGAAGGATCTGTTTCATCTAGACCCTTTGATACACTGAACAAAGCCATTGGGTTTCATACCTTCCTGTACAGTGATCCCACAACAAAATGTGAAAGTTCAGACATTCCTGTAGATACAAACTATGGGACTCTGTCCCAAATGGGAACTCTGAACAGTAAGATGCCATATCCATGAACCCTTTTTCCCCTGGGATGAAATAACCCACATTTATTCATCATGAATCTTACAGCCAAGGGTGTTGTCTCACCTTATTTGTTATACAGCCAGTGTTGGTGTAACTAGGGGTTAAGTAGTTAATCTTCAAAAATCCCTTGGAAGTCAAGGAATCCATACATTTGCTTATTTGTGATTTGTATACTGCCCCTGGGGTAACCAGGCATGGGAATGCAATCCCATATTTGTGTATTTAACAACTGAAAAGAAGATGTGAGGTTTGAGTTTACAAGAGTATAAGAAGGAAAGCTTTGACTGCCCAACCTCCTGCTTTGCCTTCCCTGTTGCACACTGTGCATCTTCCTGGTGCCCAGTCCTACAGAAACAGAAAGACTTTCAGACTGCTTTGAGACTGGCTCTTCTGACACAGGATGAATCTAAGCATGTGCTTAAGCTTCCTTTTGTCCTAGCCAGAGAAGAAGACTCCTGTTTATTAACTAGGGACCTCCTTGTGGTAAGGCCTACAGAAACATGTATCAAATGTTAATTTTATTAAAGCTCTTAGAGTCAAATTACTCAAGGCAGACTAAGCCATGAATAGATGGTGTTGGTGTAGTGCTTCTAGAGATTTTTATTGTTGCTGCTTTTTGCAATGCAGACATTAGAACTTTACAACAAATGTATCTGTCCTCCAAATGTTCAGAAATGTGTAGCTGTAAGGGGGAATAAACATTGTAAAGTCGGTCATTTGTGGCTGTATACTATTGAACTCCACTATCAATGATCTGAAATACAGCAAAATGGTAGTTGACCAGTAGGAATGACTCAAAAATCAGTGACCTGCAAAAAATCCCAACCAACCAACCAAAAAAAACACCAAAAACCCCAAAGCAAACAAAAAAACCCCATTACTGACAGACAGATGGGGCCAAGTATAACATTAGCTGCTCTCAGTCACATTCAAAGAACAAGGAATACAGGCTATGCTTATCAGCTGGCAAGCTTTTCTCGGGAAGCAGTGAAGGGAAGAAGTGGGGGCTGGTGCAGCTCACTGGCTGACTACAAAATTCCTGGATGATGCTGTAGCTGGAGGAGCTCACGCAGCTTTCAGTAAATAACTTTAAACTGAATAGCTCTAGGAAGGGCTGAGTGTATGTGTCACTTAAGCACTAACAGTCACTTCCTATGTACTCTGTTTAGTTCTTTTGTTGGTAATTTCTGGATGGAAGAGGTTTCAGGAATATGCCTGTGGGTATTAAAAAGTTGGAAGTGTGCCTTCCAGTGAGAGAGGTTGAAGAGCTAAAGTGAAAAGGGAAAGCTGAAGGCTAACTTTTTTCAGTGTATACATATACTTTCACAGGGAACAAACTTTCTATGGTCTAGCAGACTGGAGGGCACTAAGATCCAAAAACTGGAATATAAAACTGGGTAAAAACTTCCAAAAAATAATTGTGGCAAAGCACTATTTTTTATTTTTTTAACATCATCTGTAATTAACCACTAGAAAAACTCAGTGAAGGTTTTGGAGGATCCTCCATGGGAGGTTTTCAAGTTTTAGCTGGATTCTTGTAGGAAAGTGGACCCTTGTAGAGATAGGAAGGATTTCTTCCAAGTCTTCTGACCCAGGTTTTCAAAGATGTGGGTCTAGTGCCAGATCTTTCTGGCATTACAGTCAAATGTTGGCTCACAGCTGTTGGTAGCTACAAGGCTGAGAACTGCGACCTCAGGCAAGAGCAGAAGGTATCCCCTTTTCAACCCAAGCATTACTCCTTTCCCCCCTGCCCTGTGCAAACAGCCTGACCACGCCACTCTCCCTCTCTGTTTCAAATGCTTTTGCTCCAGTAAGCAGCGCTGCTCCCCCTTCATTCTTGTTTCCCATGTAACCATCCTCCCTGTTCTCACTCCATGACATTGGCAGCCACCTCCACTGCTGAAAGACTGCTGAGGATGGTGGAGGTGAGCACCAACCTATCAAAGAGGAGCCACCACCAGCCCTTTGTCCCAGAAGGTTGTTGTAGCATTTGTGGTGGTACCCTTTGGTCTTCTTGTACTGAGTGGGAGAGGTCAAGATTCCCTGTCAGGACCAACCAGGCACAATCTTCATTTGTGAGAAGAGGGCATGGGCCAGATGCAGGGCTCTTATCTGAACTCAAGAGTGTTTGGTTCACCTTTTTATTTTGGATTAGGCTGCAGTTATATCCCAGAGTAAATGAGGCTTCATTAGTTGTCCACTGAGGTGCTCAGTGATAAGAAATACTAAATTGTAATTTATCAATGTTGCTTTAATTCTCCTCAGGCCAAAGCAAGACATCCTTTCGCATACCATCATCTGTGGCTTTGTCATAGATTTCAAACTTTAAACCTTGCATGGTTACTCTCCCATATTTCTGAACCAAACTAGGATGAGTTTTGCCTTTGCTACCTCAATGAGCTTTTTTTTTTTTTTTTGTGGAAAAGCTGTATTCCCATGATGCCAGGGTTTTGCTTCATTTCTTACCTTATTCCCCACGGACTTAATGTTCGTCAGAGGCCAAGACTGTGCATGGGAAAGAGTCTGAGGTGCAATGTACCATTAGAAACTCATGAGAACAGCACTGGAAGGAAGAGCACTGGTGCAGTTGGGGTTTGGGACAGTATCAACATGTGCCAGTAGAGGCTCTGTGCCTTTGCACACAGCCAGTGTGACCAGGCACTTGCTGTAACAGTACTTCCTAGGGAACACAATGGCCACTTGTGAGCCAAAGAAAGCCGGGGAGGGCAGCGTGTCCCCTGTGGCCAGGAGGGCTGGCTGGGTGGAGTGTGGCAAGGGGCAGTGAGCAGGCGAGGATCTGTGGATGTGACCGCTGAGGCTGTGCCGGGTGGGAAGCTTTTCCTCTTGTGACTTCACCTGGACTGTGTGCCAACCTCAGCACACAATGTTATCACTGCAAACCAGCACAAGGTTGGGACTGCTGTGCTCACACAGTTGAGCCCCAAGAGACTTTCTCCAGTCCTTACAGCTTTTGACTTTGATGGCTCTCACCAGAAACATGCCATGACCATATTCCCTGGGGATGTTTCCAGTGGCACCAGAACTGCCTCTGCTCATGTGTGACCTGTGCCACTGAGGTGAATATCTACTTGAGAGGAGTAAAAGTGAAAGGTTTTATCAAGAATTGTGACGACCTCTGCTCTCCCCCACCCTTCTCTGGCAATCTGTGCTGCTCTTGGCTATTTCCTTATCTGGGGTTTATTACTGTGCAAAACAGCTGAGTTAATGAGTCAAAAAGAACTCTCGGTTCCTGCTCCAAGAAGGCCTTGCTACCTGGATAAAAATCATTCTCAAGAAGTGTTTTCTGTGGGTCATGGGTGCATGGTCTGCTCACAACCATCTTTATTTTTGTCACTGTTAGATACCTTGTCTAAAAGAAGTGTTGGGCCTGGATCATCAGAAGCTCTTGGCAGTTTCACAGATCTCTTCCCATGGCAGTCTTATCTTCTCTCTAAGGGACACAATTTAGATTAAATGCTGCCTCTAGAAGTCTTATCTTAAGCTTGTCCTCTTCCCTGCACTATCAGAAAGTCTACATTATTAATTTTGTTCTGTTCCATGACTAAGACCTTTCTGCCCAGGCAAGTCCAGGCATCCTTTCTTGAAAAGAAGAGATGAAGCACCTTTCCTTCATTCCTAGGCAGCCTTTCATTTTCTCAGGACAGGTGTTTCTAAGACAGTTCCATGTTTTCCATGCTTTAGCAGGATAGGCATTACATTCATAGAATCATAGAATCGATTGGGTTGGAAAAGACCTCCGAGATCATTGAGTCCAACCCTTGGTCCAACTCTAGTCCCTTTACCAGATCATGGCACTCAGTGCCACGGCCAATCTGCGTTTAAAAACCTCCAGGGATGGTGAATCCACCACCTCTCTGGGCAGCCCATTCCAATGCCTGATTACT
>JAWWLZ010000001.1:5460130-5484363 GCA_035041345.1 Poliocrania exsul
AGAGAGGGGGTGGATTCCCCATCCCTGGAGGTTTTTAAAGTGAGATTGGCTGTGGCACTGAGTGCCATGATCTGGTAAAGGGACTGGAGTAGGACCAAGAGTTGGACTTGATGATCTCTGAGGTCTTTTCCAACCCAATCGATTCTATGATTCTCCTTGCAGCTGTGCTACAGCTGACCTTCCTTGTGCTGAAGCAAACCCTTTCTGTGTTTGCCCAACTCTCTGTGCCATCAGGAGTGCTCTAGATCAGCAGTCCCCTTTTTTGTGATTTGTCCCTCTCTGGGACTTAGTGACTTTCACAAAACATTTGATGTTTTCTTCCAGGTTATTGACTAAAAATATCCTGATGCCAAACACCCTCCAGGATCTTGGTACAAACACGCTATAAAAAACCCAATCACATCTAGTTCTAAATTGTGTTTTGGAACCAGACTGGTAGGTCATTTATAGTCTGTTTAATGACTGCTATCTTATTTTTATGTCAAGCAAGTTCTTTAATCATAATGCCATGTGACAGAAGGGAAGCTGCCTTCCAGGATTTCAAGTATATTGCACAGCTTTGTTTTATTTAACAATGGTACGTGCAATTTCCTCAGAGAAAAGTTTTAACACAGTTCAGTGCAGTGAATTTTCTATAAACCCATGTTGATTGCCCCTAGTTATATTTCCCTCCTTTTATTCCCTGTGTTCTGTTAGCCACTTCATTATTTAGTTCAGCTCTGAGATCCTATCACAGATCTGTAGTTACCTGTGAGTAATTACAGTTGTGAGATAATTACAAAATAATTGTGCCATTCTACATAGTCTTTAAAAATGCCAGACTATGAGTTTTCTTCTTCTCCTCCAGGACTTACCCAGTGCATCAAGAAGTACAGAAGATCATCATAAATAGTGCAGGTATATCATGTGCAGATTATTTAAAAAAACAGGTTTTAGTGCAGGGTATCCAGTTGTGCTGATTTTAAATCCCTGGTTTAGTAGGTGGTATTTAACTCCTCTGAGATTCTTCAAGAATAGACATGTCACCAACAAAGTCTTCATCAACATTTTTTCCCAGCAGTAGGATAGTATTTATTGATTTATTTTTTGTTGTCTGCATTATTATTGAATAATTTAAGATTTCCACCTGATAACAGATCAATACCTTGATTAGGACTCATTTTGTTCTTAATTTTCTTTTTAAAAAAATAGCTTTGTCAGGGTTTTTTCCCCCCTTTCACTTCCACCATATCCTTTTTATAATTAATATCTCCTAATTTATGTTCAACTTCTCTTACTATTTGCTATTTGTGTTTTACTTACTTTAAGCCACACCTACTTCAATTTCTATTCTGGCTGTGTTTTTTGCAATTGCACTACTCTTTCTTTACTGAGTAGCTGTGCATTTTTTGTCCCTAGTAAACAATTTTTAAGTATTTCTCAATGATTATTTATATTTTCTTATTTAAATCCTTTCTTTGTGTTGATTTAGCCCAGAATTCTGCTCGGGGCTGGGAAACAGGAATTGTTAAGGCATCATGTCTTTCAAAACATTACATTACCAATTTGGACCTTCTTCTGCCTTCGTATAAGAGCGCAATTGGCTGGGGATCAGCAAAGCTGCTACGAGCCTCTCATTTCTACCATCACGTTACCCACCCAGATAAGGTGAAATACAGGTTTTGTTCATTTTGGATTTAAGATTTGCAAAATGAGGAAGCTGTTTAGAACATTTAAAAATCCTCCAAGGCTGTTTTTGAGTCAGCAACATCACCATATATTAAATTAAGCAATAACTTATGTTTATTTTTTTCCTTGGTGAGTGCTCTAATAAGCAGTGCTGCCATATTCCAGTGTTGCTTGGGTTTCCATTGCAGACCCAAATCATCAATCCAGTTACTGGAACACTGACTCACAAATATTGAATATTGATAGCCAGGAAATTATGATGCGAAGTCACATCAAGCTAGCAGGTAATACTTTTTATTTTTACCCTACTCCTGCCCTCTCAGTCTCTCCTGGGGCTATAGCCATTGATTTTAACATTCAGCTGTACAAACCATCTCAGCATCTTTTCCAGTGTCTTATAGCTGTAGTCCCCTGGGCAGGCAAAGCCTTTTGAATATAAACTGGAAAGGAATTCCACAATTGTATAGAGCTAAAGGGGATGTATTGGAATGGACTTGACTTCTATACTGTGCTTTCTAAAGAGGGCATGATTTTGAAAGGCAGAGCCAGGGCTACAGCTGCATAAACCCAGCACCGGTCAGGGGGAGTAGAAACCCACCAAACCTTCTGAACACTGGGACAAAGTATGAGGGAAGACAGAAGTATTAGAGCTCATGTCCTCACTTCAGAGCTTCAGAGACTGGAGAGACACAGGCCATTAAAATACATGCCTGTATTTTGCTGAAGAACTGCCTGTAATAATAGCTGCATTCATTTTGTTGGTGTTTATCAGTTAGGCAAGAATGGGGCCTCATAGCACAGGGCATGGGGAGGACCATTCAGCAGTTGCTACGCCAAGGTGGAACTTGCCATAGAAGTAGCTGCTGAAAGTTCTGCCAAGTCTGACAGAATACAGGGGATCCCCAAAGAGTCTTAATGCTTTTTTTTTTTAAAAAGGATCCTGAAATGCCTTAAACCATATTACTCTTAAGAATATCATATTGACTGAAGAGTAACAGGACTGCAAGGAATTGAAATTTGCTGGAAATAATGAAGGAATCCCACCCCCCATCCCAGGCCTCTCCAAACTGGAGAAGCCCTTCCACCCTACCACCTTATGTTTTCTGGGAGGTCTGTATGTAGATAATCTCTGACTCCCTTCACCTGGCTATTTATTAGTTTGAGACCATGTTGTCTCAGGGAATGCTGAAGACCTTTGGATGGATGATTTACCCATAGACAGGTTATCTTCTTGATCAAGAAAAGAGAAAGACTGGCTCAACAGCTTCCAAGTTGAATTAACCTCCTTTTCTTCTTAATAAACTGCTGAGGCTTGAGAGGCTTCCGTTCTTTGCTGGCATCTTTTACACTGTGCCCCAAGAAACAATCATATCAGGCTCAGGAAGACAAGTGGCTGAAAGGGCAGGGAAACAGGAACCGTCCCCACAGATGTACTCCCTAGAGAGGCTGGGAACATGCTCTGCTGTGGGAAATGGAAGGCTGGGGTCAGCCAAAGTGCATGGCAGGTACATGCATCTCTGGGGACTGGAAGAGCAGATAATGGCCTGCTTTGCCTCCCCATCCCTCCCCTGTCCTGCCTATGAGCTCTCCTGGGCCACCTTCGAACCTTGTGTGCTCAGCACACCTCCACTGTGTCATTCCATTGTGTGGAAATGAAGGCAGGGAGATAAAGGTGGAGAGTGGGTGGTGACAATGCTCCTGAGAGCCCTGAGCCTACCACTCAGCAAGGCAGGACTTGGTGGTGTGAGAAGAGTCCAGAAGAAGGGAGACAGGAGTAGGGAATGAGCCCCCATCAGAAACTGGAATGCAACAAACCTCATAGGCAGTGAAGTAACACAGGATGATTCCAGACAAACCCACTTGTTCGGATCTTTCAGAAGCTTTGTCCTTTCCAGCTCCTTGTGCCCTGGGATGTTAAGAGATTGTACAAAAAGTCTTGATGAAACAAACATACAGAGATCCCCTCAAGAGGCTGGGAGATATTAATAGCTCCTCTTTTACTGGCAGGCTTGGAGCAATTAATTATTACCAGAAGTATTACCAGGTGCTTGTCACTGCTTTCCCTGGATCCACTTCACATAGCCCAGATTGGCTGTAAGCAACATGTTCCCCTGCCTGGGCTGATACCTCACCACTCCTGATAGCAATTCATCTGTTTCTCTGAGGAGGATCTCAGTAGTGGTGGAAGGGCCATAACCCAGAATGTATGTTGAGGTAAATTTGAGTCCATGGATCACTTAAGTATCCAGCATGCCTGTAGTTTCGTATCTTCTCAGTGATGTCCTCCAGCTGATGTGCTCTACCAATGTGACTGACCAAGTGGTAGGTTCTAGGCAGGGGGCAGAGAAAGGGAAAGGTAAGAGGAGGGTATATGGGGACCTAGAATGGGCATTTTTTGTATGATGGCTCTACAATGCATGTTTAGCACCTTGCTTACAAGCTCTGTGCCCTGTCCCAGTGCTGTTCTTCAGAAAGAGCATTTGTGCTGGCACAAGAACTTAGAATTTCTAACCAGGACATTGTTATAAAGGTCTGCACTTCTAAAAATAGCCTGGTCAAATTTTAAGTGAAATCATGCTGATCCATGAAATCATATGTCTAAAGGAATATTCTTCTTTTCTCTCCCTAGCCCTGGTTGTGCTTAGCACCTACCTCTGGCACATGAGAGTTCATCTCCTTTGCCTTATGTGTTCTCTGTACTTTTAGTGAAGTTTTTATTATTAGCCATGTTATTATTAAAGGCAAAATCATGTAAGTCAGCTGGTATACCTGGGAAGTATTTGCTGGAAAAGTGATGCAGGTTCAGGTGAAAAGACAGATTATACTAGTAAATAATAGAGTGCTTTGTCAACAAAGTTTACAGTGATCCTATATGTTAAATTATAGACATGAAAATGATCTTTACATCAGTTTAACTCCCATCTATTCAACCACTGTAAAAGTGTCATAAAAAAAAATTACATGCACAGTAGGTGTTACTGCATCACCTCGGCTTTCCTGTGTTTGCTTTGCCTTAGTTTTGTATTTGCAGAAAAAATTTAAGAAATTGAGGGCTGAAGGAAAAGAAAGGTCGGGTTTAGACACAGGGTAATGGGCACGGTGCTGCTTTTCCTTTCTCATTCACAGCATCCCTCGGTGTCCCGGTGCTGTCGGCGCATGAATGAGAAAACACCGCCCGCTAGTGGTTTGTGCTGCGGGAGCCCGGGAGCAGCTGGCTCCTCTTGCTGCTCCGCTGATGCTGCTCCAGCAATTGCAGTGGGACAAGGTGTGTGGCTCCTTCCTCCTGCCTTCAGATAAAATCAGCATCTCTGGAAAAGGCCATCTCTGAGCTGACCGAGGGAAAAAAGTTCTTAATGGAAGTGCTGTGAGTCGCCCACATGCCGTTTTTCATGTTTAATGTCGATGTCCAGAAGAAATGCTCTGGATAACCCATGACATCTAATCTTATGGTTACTACACTAAGAGAACAAATTGGTTGAAATGTGGTTATGGTGAGTAAACACCTCTAAGGCTGCGGCATGGTCAGAGCCACCACTGCAGTCAGAGAACAAAGCTGTGACCCTCAGGAAGGTTCCCTGAGGACAGCCCTCCTTTCAGGGAAGGGTGGAGATGTCTGGGCTGGGCTAGGACCAGCACAGGAAGCACTGTGCTTCACACTGCCCCAGCTAATTAGCCCCACTCCAAAGGAGATAATTAACTCAAGTGGAATTCTTCCCTGACACAGCCAACCTGCTCCCAGACCTGAGCTCGTATCTCCCCAGCTCAGGATTGCACTGGGTGATGTAGACACCCTGCAATGTCCAGGCAGAGTTTTCAGGACTAGTGGCAAGATACTGATTTATTTTTTTCATGTGAAAATATTTCTCTGAGACTTCTTTAGGTCTTTGGCCCTATACAAGACTGTAGAGCCAAAGACCTCAGAAAGCCTCCCTCTCCCCCTAAGTTGTTTTTCTGCTTACGAGGTAAGATCATCCATAACAGATGTTTGTTTACCTCTTCATAAAAACCTCCTGTGATTCTACAGCCTCCCCAAGCAGTGTGCTGCAGTGCTTTGCTATTCTTACCATTGCAAAGTGTTTTTCTAATGTTTAACTATATCATTTTTATTGCAAATTAAGCTGATTATTTCCTCTTCTACTTTTGGTGAATGTAGAGGACAACTGTTTAGTCTCTCCACCCATTATAACAAATGTTTATGTGCTGAAAGACTGTTATCATGCCTCCCCTCCTGTTGTTCTTTTCCTAGAGAAAACAAACTCAGTTATTTTATCCATTCCTTATAAGTCATGTTTTTTCACATCTCTTATCATTTTGTTGTTCTTTTTTGGACTATCTCCAATGTGTCTACATCTCCTGTAAAATGTAGAGCCTGGAACCGGACACGCTGTTCCTGCTGAGAGCTCAGCAGTATCAAGTAAATGCACAAAATAATTGCTTCCTTTGCCTTATACACAAAATTCCCATTAAAGCATCTCAGAAAGATTTGTCTTCTTCTGTTGGAATCTCACTTCAGAGACTCATATCGGGTCAAACCTCAGCTCTTCTTTCCTGCGCTGCTGCCAAAATGGTTACGGTTCAGTTTGGGCCAGCACATTTGGTGTCTGTGCAGTCACCTTTCCTGAACTATATCTCAGTGCTGTCACCTCTGCTGAGGGCAGGCCAGCTCTCCAGTGCCTCACGTTCCTCTCAAACTCTGATTGCTTCAGCCCCCGTCTTCAGGAGGGACTGCTGCCCCCCCAGCCCAGCTGTCATCCTCTTGGTTTTGTCCTCCAATCTGTCGTCCAAAACATTCAAGGAAATACTGCGAAGCCCTGGAGGCTTCAGGGACATGATTCTCCCAGCTGGAAAGTGAAGCTCTGATAATTACCCTTGATTATGGTACTTCAACCCATGTAGCCTTTGCGTGGTGACTTTTCTGGCTGCTCTGGGAGCCTGTGATCTAGATATTTTTTAAAGGCTCACAGAAGTCAAGGTATTTTATACCTAACCATTTCCTCCTCATCTACCAGGCCTGTTAGTCAAAGAAGGAAATTAGCTTGGTTTGACAGGATTTGTTTTTCAAAATTCCCTGCTGAATGTTTCTTATCAGCTTATTGTCCTTTAGCTACTTATAAATTGATTGTTTCATAATTGGTTCCAGTATCTCTCTAGCTATCACAGTTAGGCTGACTGGCCTGTAATTCCCCAGGTCCTCTTAGAACAGTAATTTTCAGAGAAGAACTGCATTTAAGTCAAGCAGATATAGAAAGACATTCCACTTTCGGCCTGCTTATCTTTATTCATTGTCTAGTTTTGTTCCGTCCCTTAAATTAAAAACATGTTTCCCATAAGTATTCATCCTCCACTTGAAGCTCAGCACAATCTGGCCCCATCTCCACCTCTTCTGTGTTCCTGCCCAAACCCTTCTGTTATGCACTGTTCCAATTTCACTCCTACTCTAGGCTTTATATCTTCCTCCCTCTCTTTTCTTTATGGTTTGTTTGCAGTTCCCTAGCAAAATATATTTCCCAGCAATTTATATCCTCTGAAAACAGCCCTGGAAAAAATCTGACAGCCCTAAATTTTGGTCAGTGATATTTGCCAGTCTTGCAGAGATGTGGCATTGCCTGCCTAAAGATTTGTCCAGGGCTGGCTACATTTAAGTGATTTCTGAGACCGGTAGGTGGCAGAGAGATGATGAAATCTGGGAGACTGGTCCTGGTGATCAGAGTGACAGACCATTTTGGCTCCAGGGTGGACAAGGACATGTGTTGCTGGACAGCAGGTGTGTGCTAAGCTGGGTAGTTCTCGCAAACCAGAGTGCTGGGTGACACTCCTGCCTTCTTGCAGGGAGGCTGAATGTGTCCAGTGTTCAGCCTCAGCCACGAGTGAAAGGTTTGTGTGTTCAGCAGAAGAACAGGAAGCATGTGCCACTTTCCAGCTAAGCAGATCAGGAGAAGATAACTTTGTTTGAGGGAGGGGTATCGTTATCCAGGGTTGTGCGCTATATAATTGCACAATCTGCCATCATGCATGAACAGAGCTGTTCAATAGCATGGCCCTGCCTTGTCCTGACATCATGTCTGTGCTGGAAATCCGTTTGGAATGAAAAATCCCACATTCCCCAAGTGACCTCGTAGTCTCTGAGCAAAAGGCTGAGTTGCAGTGGAGACTTCACAGACTCAGTGGTGCCAGAGACAGGAGCTCAGTCACCAGCCTCAAAGCTGCTAAAGGATGAGAAGTCAGTAATGAAGCAAAATTCTTTCCAAAGAAAATAACATTTTAAAAGTGCAGGAGATGTCCATGGTTCTTTGAAAGCAAGAAAAGTCTCAAAGGCAAGGAAAAGTCACTGTGAGTAGCAGTGTTCCTCTCACTAGCTGCTACTATTTTTAGCACTGTTTTTTGGAGATGAAAGTACTCAGCACATCTACAGGTTGCCTAAGGAGAGTAAAAATGCTGGGTCAGGTGCACAGGGTGGAAGCATTGGCCGCTATCACCTGTCAGTGTGCAGTTGTTTTGCAGGCTCAGCAAAGGTCAGATGTTGCATGTAAGGTCCAGTCTTCTAGGCCTTTGGTTTTATGGTCTCTACTCCTTTCTTTCACAGCCATTGCTTACCTGTGCCTAAGAGAATCAAGTCTCCTTCTTGCTCTTCTCATGCTCTGCCTTCTCCTCTTCATCCCCATCTCAGCTAACCACTTCCCTGCATAATCCCAGTACAAGACGAATTCTCCACTGTCCACCTTCATCTTCATTTAGGCCCTTTTCTTCAGGAGGAGGAGGCCTTAGTGAGCCGGAGAATCTGATCCAGACCTCAGTGGTGCTTTTTTAAAAGGCATTCAGATGAAGGGACTTTGTGTTTTTCCACAAACCAGAAATGTCCTGTAAACTCAATGTGCCCAGCGCTAATGTCTCTGTGCCCAAATGACAGGCAAGAAGGTTACCCTGATCATTCAGATGAAGGTAACATTCACCCAAATGATCAGAGACTTTAATATAATTTCTGCATCATCTGCCTCTTGCAAGCTGTTCTGCAACTTGCCAGACAGTGTTTCATATTTGGATATATTTGTGAAAATCAGATAGAAGGTTAATGGGAAATGTCTGTAAATGAAATGGATGTAATTTAGAGATAGATATAGCTATGTAGTTACACACCAGATTTGGGATTTGGCTCTTTAAAGGAGAGAGATAAGGCCCAGAAAGGTATATACACATTTAACCAGACCTGAGTTTTCTGAAAAGATTTTCAGTCTGTAAAGAAATAGGCAGTTTAACATCCAAACCACCTGCTCTTTATGATGCATCACCTTCCAGGCATTCTTTAAAGGTGTTAGATGCTGGTAGTACCATATAGTCCTCCCTCTCTTACTACTTCACAGAGGGGATGAGAGTGGCAGTGATGATCAGTTACTCACATATTAATTCTTGTTTATCCCAGTAGCATATAGAGAAACAAAGCAACAAAGGTATTCCTTACTTTCCCTTACTGTCTCTTTTCCTCTTGTTGATCAAACCATGCCTTTTCTTAATCACTTCATGTTCTTGGGACTTGTGTTTTCTCATACACAAATTTTACATAGCATAGGCTGAAAAATACTCTGCTACAGCTTCTCTGTTAAGAGAGTGATTTATTAAGGTGTTCTGAATATGACTTTTATTCCAACTATATCCACTGAGGTTGATTTTTTTTTTTCTTTTCCATCTCCAACCTGGTTCCTCTTGCAAAATATGATTGTTTTCCATCTCTTACTTACCCTTTAGCACTTTTGAAATCCATTTTGAAAAACATCATCTCTGCCTCCAGTTGTGCTTTGGACTTTGGGGCTATGCAAAGCTGTTTGAGAAGACAACTGCTAAGATGAGGCTCTGAACTTAAGTGGGCATAAATGCCCAGAAACACTGAAGAGAGGCCTGAAACCATTGGTTTGAAAGTCAAAATTTTGTAGTCTTCATGTTATAATATCTCATTCAAATGACAGCTTTTCTGGAGACAGAATGTCTCCCAATGCCATTCTGGGAAAGTAAATTCAGTGTTGAGTTTGCATAAAGAGAGAGGAGAGCTACTTGCTGCTTCATCACTTTATGAGCCTGGTATCTGTACCATTGCTTAGCAAATTTTGCTTCCAGTAATCCTCTTTTTCTTCAGAGCTAAGCATCAAGAGCACATTCTGAGCAATTCCTAGAGAAAGACTACAAAACCAACACCTTGGAATAAAGTTATTACCTTTGGCTTATAATTAAAACTCCCAGGGCAATTAGTTGTACTTGCAGATGCATCACTGAGCCTGAGATTCTTCTCTTCTGTGGCCTCTCCAGCATTTTTGCAGGTGTCTGGGGTAGGCAAGTGTGCCTGGGGTAACATTCCTGTTTGCTGGGCTGCTGGAATTCAGCTATGCTCCTTAACAAAACAGTCTGGTTTAGACATTTTCAATGCATGTGCACATGCAAGATGCATTTGGAGGAAAAACTAAGCAGAACCAAGGCACTGAAAGGTGAGGTTGTAAATTTGGTATGTCTCAGATTTGATTAATATTGACTGTTAATCTTGTTTCCTCATACTGCTGCTTTTTCCAGGTGAAAGATGTTGAAGAGCAATCAAAAATATCTGACAGTGCCAGATACAGATCCTCAGTGTCTGCCTGTGTTGGAAATCAGCAGTGCAATTTGCCTGTCAGAGTTGGGTGTAGGGTAATGATTTAATTAAATTAATTCTACCACTATCAGAGATATTGGCATTCCCTTTTCACCTGTCGCACCACACCACCTAAAGACTGGTTAGAGTGGACACACAGAGAGCTATGCTGAACCATAGCAGAATTGCAGAGATGCTTTGGTCCCTGCTTAACTGAGCAAACTCCCATTTGTGCATGTATTAGGTTTTCAGTGCCTGTCGCCTGTTCCTCTCCCCCCTCTGCTTTTTCATGTTCAGTGGACTCTCCTCTCTGTGTCTCTGCCTCTCTATTTTTTTTCTCCCTATTGTTCCCCACGTCACCAACTGTCACTCACTTCATAAAGCCGTCTGGCTCGGAGCTTAAATATTGCAGGGCAACTAAAACCCACCATCAGAGCCAATTCAGTCATATCTGCTCAGTCGTGCGACAAGATTGGGGCTCTTAGGGTAGGGAAGAAGAGAGACAAAAGTTCACTCTTCCCTGCAGAGTGCCAAGAGAGGAGGGGGACACATTTCTTCGGTGGAGCCTTTCACAGCGGCAAGTTGCTTGCTCAACATCCTTAACCTGTACAGCCTTTTTTGCCGGTAGTGTGCTCAGGGTGTGACATCTGGAAGTGCAGGGTGGGGGTCTGCAACAAGCCCACGAGAGTTAAGAACATGAGTCTGTTAACTCTGAGTGGGCTTAGACAGTGTCCTGCTCTTTCCTCGTGACAGGCAGTTTACAGGAAAAGGTGGCTGCATAAATACATTGCTTATACCTTTTTTGAGACTCAAGGGGTTGATAGGTGGAATGCTAAACATCTGAACTCATTGTACCACTCATCATCAGTCCACTCAATATTGTTGCTGGCAGTTGAGCCCATTGAGCAACCCCAAATCACTTCACTTGCAGAGAATAGAGAGAGTGGTCATGGCAGAGTTTTAAAAAATGTGGCTAGTTTGGAAGTTGTCTCAGGAAGAGTTTAGCCAAATGTAGCAAGCTGCAAGCAAGATGTTTGATGGAGTTAGCCAGGAAACATTTATCCTCTTGTACAGTGAGTTTTCTGTATGATAAGGTTTATCACATGTAGAATGTTGCTTTTGTGTGCTGCAGTGGTAATATTCAAAAGGTAGTGTGGATATTAGCATGACTCATAAAGAAAGAAAGGGATGGAGTTGACTGAGGTGCCTGGGGGACAATGAAGTTTATATTGTGTGTAGTAATGTTATTTACAGAGTTGCACATGATTGGTAACTGTTGCATGTACTTTGCTCTGTGAATTTACAGAAAGTGAATGTTTAAATCAGTTTAGATAATGTATGTAAACAGCATAATCTTCTGCTAGACTTGTTAATGTAAGCGCTGACATTAACACACTCCTTTACACAACTTTAATGACTGAGAAAGTAGCAATTTTCTTCGGTGATTAAATTATATGTTTGCTGCTTCTGCATGCGAGGTGTTTGTGCAAGCTGAAGGACTGCGTTCTGTTCTTTGTTTTCTAACACGAGTGTCTGGGGTAAAAAAATGTTATGAGGTTTGAAGGCAAGCAATATGAGTCCATCTTGTTTTAGCAAAATGCCATCATACGCAATTTTTTTTTATTTAAAATTTGTGAAATTCCCCAGAGCCATTGAACTCATAATATTTTGTGTGTTTGTGTATGTGTGAAAATGTACACACAGTAGTTGAAACAGACTAGTATGCGTTGGTGTGTCATAACATATGGCATTACAATTATATCCCAGTGGGATATGAAGGAGGAGGGAAGTTTAGATACTCAGATTTCTGTGCTCTTGACTGCACCTTCTATTTTCCCAGTACTTGTGTGTGTCTGCATTTAGGAAACTATAGATGGAGGTAGTATCTAAGAGATGAACGTCTAGATCCCTATGAACAGCTATTTTATGAATAATGTTCCCTGTTGTCATGGTCCACAAGTTGGTATTCCTGGACCACTGTAATATTCTGCATTCGTCAGAGACTTCAAACTGCTGTGATGTGTTAAATCAACCCATGCAAAACAGCTTTCCTTTCTACTTCCCTCATACATAGATTTTCCCTTGCCTGAAATGATACAGTGGGAAGTTCAGGATATGCAGGATGAAGTCCTGACCTAGGAATGATTTCTTATCATGCAAAAATAATGACAGATGTAGTATTTGACTTGCATCTCATGAAAAAAGAACTACTTTCTTAGCTTTCCAAGAGGATATCTGCAGCTGGCTTCCAGCTCTATGTTAGCCTGAGATAGCAGCACTGACATTTTAGAGACAGCAAATACTATTTTAGGTCTCAGCCAGAGACATTTGTGTTTTTCCCCAGGTTGGTTCCAATGTCAGTGTGGCAACTGACTTCAGAAGGGGATGCAAAAATAGCCCCAATAACTATATTGTATATAATGTATTCTACATAGCAAAACTAGTCTGTGTAGTAGTTATTAAGCTGATACAGTATTACTAACATAGTAATTAATGGTGTTGTAATTGCTGTTCTTACCTAACAGAGTGATTGCTAATGTAGAATTAATATATGCAACCTAGAGAGAATCCAGGGTTTGTGTAGGTGCAAGATGGGCACAAATGTGAGATCTGTTTGACCCATGTGGTGTCCTGGTGCAGGAGAGCTTGGGTGCTTGAAAGCTTCACTCCCTTTTCTAACCACTGCAGCTGCATGCTGATAAATCTGTTCCACTGTATTGCTGGTGAGTGTTTGTACGTGTACAAAATCTAAGCAGGCTCCTGCAACCAAGCCTACAAGGCACCACAGAAGACTCACCTGGAAAAGGAGATAAATATACTCTCTGGCTGAAAAGTAATTGCCCATTTAGTGCCATGAAAGAAAGAATTTAGCAAGCAGCTTGCTCTGGCTTCCCAGCCCTTCTCCTGCTAATAACTCATTGTGATCAGGCAAATCAGCAAGTAAGCAAACAACCATCTTTCTGTTCTCAAAGCACATTAGGGAAATTCTGATTGAAAGCAGCAAAGCACATCACTGGGAAAACCTAAAATCTTTTAAATTTAGCATAATTTGTGGTCTTTCTCTCTGTTTTTTCTTCCCTTAGACAGTAAGAAATGGGTGACTGGAGTTTCTTGGGGAACATTTTAGAGCAGGTGAATGAGCAATCCACTGTCATCGGGAGAGTTTGGCTCACAGTGCTCTTCATTTTCCGCATCCTGATCCTGGGAACGGCTGCCGAGCTCGTGTGGGGAGATGAACAGTCAGACTTTGTGTGCAACACCCAGCAACCTGGTTGTGAGAACGTCTGCTATGATGAGGCCTTCCCTATCTCCCACATCCGGCTCTGGGTCCTGCAGATCATTTTTGTGTCCACGCCTTCGCTAATGTACTTTGGGCATGCTGTGCACCACGTCCGCATGGAGGAGAAGAGGAAAGAGAGGGAGGAAGCTGAGCGGCGTCAGCAAGCTGAGGTGGATGAAGAGAAGCTGCCCCTGACTCCAAATCAAAACAAAGGCAACAACCCTGATGGAACCAAGAAGTTTCGCCTGGAAGGTACTCTCCTGAGAACATACATCTTCCACATCATTTTCAAAACCCTTTTTGAGGTGGGGTTCATAGTAGGTCAATACTTCCTGTATGGCTTCCGGATTCTCCCCCTTTACCGCTGTGGGCGGTGGCCCTGTCCCAATCTTGTGGACTGTTTTGTCTCCAGGCCCACGGAGAAAACCATCTTTATTATGTTCATGCTGGTGGTGGCTTCCGTATCCCTCTTCCTCAACCTGGTGGAGATCAGTCACTTGATCTTGAAAAGAATCCGGAGGGCTCTGAGAAGACCAGCAGAGGAACCGCTTGGAGAGGTCCCGGAGAAGCCTCTCCCTGCCATCACAGTCCCCACCATCCCAAAGGCCAAAGGCTACAAGCTGCTGGAAGAAGAGAAGCCAGTTTCCCACTATTTCCCTCTCACGGAAGTAGGGGTTGAGCCCAGCCCCCTTCCATCAGCCTACAATGAGTTTGAGGAGAAGATTGGGATGGGACCACTGGAAGATCTCTCCAGGGCATTTGATGAGAGGTTGCCATCGTACGCACAAGCGAAGGAACCAGAAGAGGAGAAAGTACGAGCAGAAGAGGAGGAGGAACCAGAAGAGCTGCCGCAAGAGGAGCCAGGGGTGAAGAAAGCAGAAGAGGAGGTGGTGAGCGACGAAGTGGAAGGGCCTTCAGCACCTGCTGAACTCGCCACTGATATGAGACCCCTCAGCAGGCTAAGTAAAGCCAGCAGCAGGGCCAGGTCAGATGATTTGACTGTATAAAGGTGCAGGATACAGGGAGCACATGAAAAGTAAAAAGCTGAAGAGAAAAGGAGAGGTAGAGAAAGAATCAAAAGATATTTTTAAGCAAAGTGCTAAAATGGCCATTTGAATATTATTTCCTTTTATGATTCTCAACTGGAGAGGTACTATCATGGTAACTGTGCCTTATTTGCCCTGTATGTCCCTGTATTTCCCTGTTTCCCCATGCCAGCTCACTCCTTACAGTAATATCTACACTGTACACATAACTGATGTATTTTAAAACCTAACATGGCAGTGATACCCTAATGTTGCCACTGTGAATGTATTTACCCAAAGCCTTGTGTTCCACATTTCTCTAGGAATGTGGGGAGGATCTGTCTTTCAGCCAGTGAGGAGGAAGACTGATCAACAACTGCATCTAGTCTTTCTTTTTGTTTCCACCTATGGCTTGCTCAGCAGATCTCCCCTTTGCTGTTGGCATGGAATTGCAGTTAAATTTAATTCACCAAGTGAATTCTGTGCTTAGCATCAACACACTAAAATAGTAAGCCCAACTTCCCTTCTCTATCCAGAAAATAAAGGCCAAATTGTTCCCAATTTCTCTGTGAATGCATATCTGAGTTAGGTAAAAATATTTTCCTTTTGTCAAAAATATTTCTGCTCTTCAAGTGTCATTGACAGTGGGCAAGGTTAACAGTAGCTCTCTACTAGGGTTTAGCAGATGCCCAGAGATGAATTATTTGTTCCCAAGAGGGTCACCCAGCCCTGAGACTATTTCAGCATAATGGAAAGAATAAATTCAAGTGATATTTTTCACTTGTAGCCTAGTGACTTAAAGCTCTGAAACTTGATTTAGCCAAGCAAGTGTGGGAAGGCTTCTGAGAAAGGAGGGAAGAGCTACAGCCCGCAGAGCATGAAACCAAATAGAAGCCTTCATTGCATGATCCTGAAATGTGTTCAGTTTCTGGAGCTTCCAGGCACTTGGCAAATCTCAGGTACAGAGTCTTGAAGGCGCCTGTGAACCTATACCAGGGGTCTGGGTAACTATGTGACTTTTTAAACCTCTAAATACAAAACTGGTTGGTCAAGTTTGAAAAGACTGATATGGTAATAGTCTTTTGACATCTTTTGTTTTTAATTTGACAGACATGAGCCATTTGGTGGGCTACTTCTCTAATAAATGCCAAAGTCTCACTCAAGTAAGACAAGGCCTTTCAAAAGATGATTTAGACCTTTTGTGCCAATATGTCTGTACAGAACTTTGAGACTCAGAAAAATATTTTTTACAAAAGGCAAAAACCATGGGCTTGCAGATATTTAGATGCCTAATATAGATTTCTAATTTTAGGACTACAGCAGCACCCTTTGGCTGGGACAGTGCAGCAATGTGTTCAAAAGCTTCAGGTTAGCAGCTATGTCCCCCCAAAACTGAGCCTCATGCCAAAAAAGTGCAGGTATGCACTCTCATCTGCTCTGCTCTGCAAACCTCAGGCCCTGCCATCTCAGCAAATTCTTTCTGCTGGGCTGCAGCCTATCCCATTGTTCCCAGGGCAGGCTCTAATCCAGGTCAGGGAAAAAAGGTCTTTGGCACAATGCATAAAACTCATCCCGCCGTTAGCTAGAAAAGACCCCCCCTGTGGCCTCCCATTGTAGCAGGTCTGACCCAAAGCCTGTGGAAGTGAAATGGGTGTCTGCAAGAGCTCTGGGTAGGCTTGGGCTGACAGCTTCATTCCCAGAGCTCTGGGTAGGCTTGGGCTCAAACCTCCATTCCCAGAGCTCTGGGTAGACTTGGGCTCACATCTCCAGTCCCAGAGCTCTGGGTAGGCTCAAGCTGACACCTCCAGTCCCAGAGCTCTGGGTAGGCTCAAGCTGACACCTCCAGTCCCAGAGCTCTGGGTAGGCTCAAGCTGACACGTCCAGTCCCAGAGCTCTGGGTAGGCTTGGGCTCAAACCTCCAGTCCTGCTGCCCCATGTCCCAGCCTAGGCAGCCACCAGTACAGCCAGTCCTGTCACTCGCTGGTCTAATCCCTTTTGGGGAGTTCCCCCACCCACGTTATGCAGCTGCCCCTTGTGAGTGCAGAGGTGGCTGGACTTCGCTGCTGAGTGACGTTAAGCTGTACATATGTAGAAAGTTTGTAGGGTGCATTGGGATTCTTCAGCACCACAGCGGTGCCATGTATTTTATTACTTTTACACTGTTAATCCTTTTGCTCCTCTTGGGCCTGTGTATTTTCCCAAGGTTTGCAGCCTGAGGTCAAAACCTTTGCTCCTTAGACAAAGGCTGTTAAGTTGTCCTTCCTTGTGAAGGAAGACTGGAAGGTACCTCCTCAGTTTTGGGAAGGAATATGACAAAACAAAAGGAAATGCAGAGAGAGCATCTGTAGGTTACCATTTATACACCCTCTTAATACAGAAACAGGAGAACAGTTATCACAAATGAAAGGCAACTGAGGAGAAGAGAATGTTTTTCAGCAGGAAAAGAGTCCACTGTGCCCAATTCAAGATACTAGAATTCAAGAAAGGGCACAGATTTAGATGAACAACAAAATCATCACATTTACACTAGATGGGATCTATTACTTTTTATTTTTCCCATAGAAAGATATAAGAGAGTTTGAATGGTTCTAAGCATCATACAGCCCACTTGTTGAAGGGGCTTGGAAACATACTTTCTTCTCGGTAAAAACCAAAACCCTTTAAATGTTTAGTATGAGGTATCTTCATCAGAGCATCTGACCCTTCCAGATAACAATGGGTTGGACTAGATGAATCATGCCCACCCTTGTTGCCTTCTAATTGACAATTCCACTCCTGCTTTTCACCTCTGACATTCATACCTTCATTAGACCACAGAGCTACTTAAAGATGAGTGCTTATTCATCAGGAGCATGTGGTTCACTACAGGGCTGTCAGGCAGGCCAGTCTTTAATCATCACATGTTGAGTATGTCATGCTTTCTCACTGGAGAGCCTCTGTAAAATGCACTATATGCACTGTACTCCATGGACACCGTAGTTCTTCCACAGCTGCTGCAGGAATACTCATTTCTTTCTTGGGGTCACAACTGCACAATGAGACAAGCCAGCGTCTTCCTCCTGCATCCAGTCAACTGCTTGATTATTTTTTTTTTAAAGCCAGTTTTTAAGTCCCCTGCCAGGCTTCTAGTGACTCTATAGCCAACAAGGACAGGCCACGGCACCGCGACATGGGCAGGGAAGTAACAGTCTGGTCTTCTGGCATTCAGCCTCATCTCTGCAATGAAATCACTGTGGGACTGTCAGCAAGTCATTCATCCTTCTTGTGCAATTGGGAATAATTTTCTACCTTACAATGATGATGTGAGGCTTGATATATTGTGTTATTAATGGAAAGGGAGGTCCTTGGATAGAAGGCCCTACAGATGAGCAAAGGATTATTGCTATTTCTGGATGTGATAGCATATAAATGTGTTTTATTCCCTCTCAATGAGACAAATTTAAATGTTTATTCAAGAAATTCCTAATGAAGGTGCATAACAGCTTCAGAGCTGTGGATTCAGTGTATGATTCTACTTGAAAATAATTAAGCCAAACATAGATCTAAATGAAGAACAGGGAAAATTATCTTCTTGGGAAGGGGGAAGTCACTGGACAATTAGAGCCACGCCTGGATCATTTCAAGGTGTGTTTACCCCCTTAGCTCCCTGTGCAAATAAATTACTAACTGATCACATGGCTCTCTGCAAGGAGCATAAGATGCAAGTGTCAAAATCACCAAAGGAGGTGATAGTAGAAGAGAAAGGTAGTCTCTTAGCTTACAATAGCATGTGGGGGTTGGTGTTCTCTAGTGTCTAGAGCAGTGGACCTAGGATAATAATCTTAGATTTATTTCCAGCTCTGCTTCTGACTTGCTGTGATAATCACTTTACCTCTCAGTGGCTGTTTTCTCCACCTGTAAATGGGTGTAAGAATTTCCACCTACCTCACAGGGATGTTGTGAGGCTTCCTTAATTCTGTTTGTAAAGTAAGTAGGAATGATCTGATGAAAAGCACTGCTGAAATGCATGGTATCCTTGTTATTTCCTGGCAGAACTGCTAACTCAGTTAATACATGACTACTCGACCAGAAGGGCAGTAGTTTGGAAATGTGAACACTGCACTGCACTGACAACATTAACATGGATGTGGATTTGCCATGGGTAAAAAAGACTTTATTAATGACCTCATCCTTCTCTCCCACCTTAGCCTTGACCTTGCCATATATGAAGCTATGGTGACAGTGTGGTTAAATGGACCCCTCTTCTCCATCCTCAGCATCCACTCTGGAGCAGAGTTTATGCTTAAATAAGACAGTTCTTGGAGTGTGGGGTTCAGGTAGGTGGAGCTGTGACTGTTTTAAAGTCCTTGCAAGGGAGAGGATTGTATCACACAGTATATTGCTGGGCTTCAGTTTTAAACCCCTCAGTGTCATAGCCACCAACAGTTTCTAAGCGATGAAACAAAATGAGGTACAGATTCCTCCTCCTGTAGGAGGGGAGAGATTTGGGGAGATCTGCGCTCTCTAGGTCTATGTGGGCATGAAATCTACTTACTGAGGAGCGGGGAGTCCCATCTCTCCTGCCACTCAGTAACTCACTGACTGTGCAGTTTTTCATTTGAGTGGCTGTGTCACACACTGATGCAAAAAAGGTGGCAGTTTGCTGTTTTGTATAGAATATGGCTTTTCAGGCTGACAACTGAAAGTAATCCTAGCCTAGGCATAGTTTTGTTTAGTAAAGACAGGAACATCCATGAGAACTAGACTAAAGCCTTCCTGTAAGCCCAAGGCAGTTGTGATGAAACAGTATATGGTGCCAGATTTCCTGAGGGCCAGGGCTGGATAAACGTACCAAAACCAGGGGACTTGTCTAATGATTGGAATAATTTTTTCCCCAACAGGAGAACACTACCATTTTTTAGGCTCTGTGTGTGCTAGACCTCTTAACATGGCTCAGGAAAGGCTTTTTGCCAATACCAAATGTGCTTATACAGCTGAGTAGTTACCATGGCAAATGAATGTGTGTGAATTTGCCAAGACATTGCCTGGCACACAGTCCTTTCCTGGCAATCAGCTTGGCATGCACCTATTTCGGTAGAAGAGGCAAGACTCATGTATCTGTCAACAGCTCAAGCTTTTCCCTCAGCAGCCTGATGTACAAAGAGACATTGAAGGTTTGTTCAGCCTAGAGAGGAGTGTGCTAAGGGTATGGGGAGCCCTAACTGCTGTCCTCAGCTACCTAATGGGGAGTTCCAGGGAAGATGGAGACACTTAATAGTGATGCACAGCAAAAGGTCAGAGGCAACAATCACAACGAGCAGCAAAGGAAAATTTTGTCTAAAAAAATTCTGACAAGGGAATTGTTCAAATGGAGAGTCGTTCAGCACTAAAGGAGGTGCCTGGAGACAGGGTGGGATCTTCATCCTTGGGGGATGAAGCTTCACTGAGAAAAGCATTGTGCACTCTAGTCTGATTCTGCATTGAGCTGAAGTTTGGGCCAGCTGGTCCCTTCCAGCCTGAACTCTCTATCCCATGGGATATCCCAAGTTGAAAGTTCAGTGCAGCCACTGCATGGTGGGATGACTCGTGTGGGGCACTTTCTGCCTCTCCAGGGTGTTCTGGTAGAGCTGGTTTAGACTCTCCCACACCAACTAACCAGGCCCTGAACACACAGAGTAAAACTGTGCAAGTTTGCAAGGTGAGGTTGGATGGGGTTTTGAGCAACCTGGTCTAGTGGAATGTGTGCCTGCTCATGGCAGGGGGTGTGGAATGAGATGATCCTTAAGGTCCCTTCCAACCCAAACCGATTCTATATGATTCTGTGATTCTATGAGCTGATGTTTGGTAGCTACAGAAGCTGCTTGAGGCCAGAATCGTGTTGTGTAACTGGTTTGGAAAAAGCATTACAAATAAAAAAAAAAAAAGAAAAAGAAAAAAAAAAGAGAGTATGCTTGTCAACAGATAAAATCATGGAAATATAAGCGGCTTAGGTCTTTCCAGCTCCCTTTAATTTCAGTATCAAGTGTGCCTTTAAAATCCATCTGAAAGTGCAGAGGACTGCATTTTAACAATCTGTCAACAAAAACCTGTGTGTTTTAAAGCTTGCTGATCTGGGATGAAGCAGCACTGAATAGAAATGGTGATTACAGAGGTACTGACAGAACATTTTGAAAAAAAGAAAGATTGGATCCAGCCTGGCATAGTAAAAGCAAACCAGCCATTTATAGGTTTTCAAGATGGAAAGTCTCCCTTGCTTGGAAAATCATGGAGTATCCTATCAAAAATCTTTTAAGACAACATAGAAAAGAATTTATGATGAAACTTTTAAACAGCAAAATTGGCTCCTATGGTGTTTCCCTGAAGCTCAGGGGACAGTTGGATTGAAGGATGATCAGGATAAGGAAACCCAGTTACAGGTGAGCATGCCAGAAAGCCCTGGCTTACGGGCAGCTGCGGGGCAGAGGCTGGGCAAGAGGGCAGCAGGGAATTCCAGCTCCTGGCACAGCATGCTGGCTGACAGGCAGACTGCAGGCAAAGGCTGAAGTGAGGAAACCTGCAAGCTCACCTTGCTGTAAGGATAAGGCAGGTCAACTTGAGACATGAATTAAACCCAGCCTGCCGCCAAATCTGGTATTTCTGGATTTTAAGAAGGTCAGCAACTTTAAAATATTTCAATTGAATTTTTATGTGCTGGCCCCTCTATTTACCTGGTATAGCAGGGAACCAGAAATAGCATGAGCAATGCTTTTTTTTTTTTTTTCCAATCCTTCTACCTAACTCTATGAAGAATTTCTAGGACAAAAATGTCTAGGTAAGTTGCTCAATACATATATGTTGGTTCAAAGAAGAGTCATAGACAACCATGTAAGGAAACCATCTATTGCCAGTGAACATCATAATCTGAGCTCATCACAAATAAATTCAAAAGAAATGCAGAAATCAGAATTATGTGGGAATACTTCCAGCTTCAGAGTTCTTGTTTATGAAAACTGCTGGAGAGAAAAGAAAATGGATGGCCAGCTGCCAGCTAAGCCTATTTGTCATAAATATGCCCTGTAGCACCTTCTGGAAACCTGTGCTATTTCTAAATATACCCTTGGCCAAAACCCATGACTTAATTCAATATGCTGCACCTTTCCGCTTTACTTAAAAGACTTGACTTTAGTTCTCTCTCCAAACTGAACATAAAATACCCACATTCACTTTAATATGTGGAAGAATAAAATATGGAACTGAGTGGAAATCTATCAATGTGACTGATCAGCTCTTCTTCCTCATGCACTGCTTCTCCTCTGTGGCCACCTTCATCTATATTCTGTTTAATGAAACTATCAGCCTTTCACACTTGAGAAGTTGCCTTTGTAGCTGTGGAGGGCCACAGATCCTTCTCCCCACACCTGCACATCAGTGGCTATCTAAGGAGGAACAACACAAAATAAGTTTCTTTTTACACATTTTGTATTCCCTGAAGGAGAAGTCCAGGGGTTGAGGGGTGGGGCTGAGTTCTTCCAGCAGGAATTCTATTTTCTCCCTGTGTGTTTCTCTCAGGGATTAGTAATTTACAGCTAAACAGAGGAATGGTTCAAGCCTATTTCCAAACACATGCAAATAACAAAGTTTAAGACCTATGACCAAACTCTGCCTTGTTTTTTAACCTTGAGTTGAAGTGAGTGGAGTTGCCAAGGTATAAACAAGCAGAATTTGGCTTTGTATAAATTAATTTTTTAAAGGATTTCCTGTTAACTTCTGTCTTTAAAAAACAACCAACAACTAACCTTGCCCCACAATCTACCAACACAGAACAAAACAACCACAAATTCCTCCAAACTCAGGAATCTCATCATTGTAGGAAAGAACAGTTTCTACGTAGCAGATACAGAAAGGAAGAACAGGGAAGGCCTGATCTGCATTGACTGGCAGTGATACCACAAGCTGTAAAAGGCCTCAGATCAGATATTCCAATAATCTCTTCCCTCAGTTCATTTCTCCATGAAAGCTGAATGTTTTATTCTCTTTGCAATGCTGTAGACAAGGAGACAAGTTTCAAACCAAGACAACTGAGAGCAAGACAGAAAGCCAAACAATCATAGAGACTGTGGGACTAATCCAGTGACTTGGCACAACCAAGCATAGATTTGATTTCCTAGTGAAATGAGTTGTAATGAATAAAGGTTCCTGATTTTCAATCAGCAGGGACTCTGTGCTTTGTTGAACTCGCAACTTGATTCTTCTCTTTCCATACAGTTTCCTGTTCCAAATGCAGAGAGTTTTGAGTGGCAATGGTTAGAATCATGGAATCATAGAATCATTAAGGTTGGAAAAGACCTCTAAGATCATCAAGTCCAACTGTCAACACAGCACCATGATGTTCACCATTAAATCATGTCCTCAAGAGCCATATCCACGTGTTTTTTGACTTCCAGGGATGATGACTCCAGCACTTCCCTGTGCAGTCTCTTCCAATGTTTTACAACCTTTTCCTCAAAATATTTTTCCTGTTACCTAATCTGATGCAACCTGAGGCTATTTCCTGAAGATGTGTTTTTAAGAGAAAAAGATTGATACGCTGTTCAGTTCAAGCAGGGACATGATTGTGACATGAAGGATTAGATCTCACACCAACAGGCATCAGGAAATTCCCTGTCTGAACTTTTACTTCCCTTCTGGCCCCATTCCTTGATATATTATAGTTGTAAATCCTGAAAGGCATCTGCAGCCCAGCTCTGGGCGTGGAGGGCGGATGGAGAGGGCCCCATGCAGGAGATGGATCTCCCCTTAGGTGGGAAGATGGGTCTGGAGCAGCTGTGGAGTGTCTTGATCTGCTGCTCTCCTGCTCCTGTGCAGGAGTAACAGGTGGGGAAAGGGCAAATCACAGAACCACAGAATGGTTTGGGTTGGAAGGGATCTTGAAGATCATCCAGTTCCAACCACCCTGCTATGGGCAGGGACACCTTCCACTATCCCGGGTTGCTCAGACCTCCATCCAACCTGGCCTTGAACACTTCCAGGGATGGGGCATCTACAGTTTCTGAGGGTAACCTGTTTCAGTGCTTCACCACTGTCACAGTAATGATTTTTTCCCCAATATCTAATCTAAATCTATTCTCTTCTATTTTGAATCTATTCCCCCTTATCCTGTCACTACATGTTCTTGTAAGAAGTCCCTCTCCAACTCTTGCAGATCCCTTCAGGTACCAGAAGGGCACACAATTAGGTCACGCCCAAGCCGCCTTTTTTTCAGGCTGACCTATCCCAATTCTCCCAGCCTTTCCTCATAGTAGAGCTTCTCCAGCCCTCTAAAACCATCTTGGTACCTCCTCTGGACTCTCTCCCACCACTCCACATCCTTCCTGCGATGGGGACCCCACAGAGTGCTGTTTGTCCCTCCAGGTGCCACCTCCACACTGGGACACCACCTTGGCTTCTGAGGGGCACCCTGAGCTCTGGGCCTTGGTAGGGAGGGCTGGGAGAGGGGATCAGTTCCCTCCAGGGCAGCACATCCCCGAAGGATGCTCCCTAAGGAGGCTCAGGGGTGACCTCAGCACTGTCTGGAACTCCCTGAAGGGAAGTTCTACCCAGCTGGGGGTTGGTCCCTTCTCCCAGGCACTCAGCAATAGGACAAGGGGGCACGGGCTCAAGCTCTGCCAGGGGAAATTGAAGTTGGAGATCA
>JAWWLZ010000001.1:5497881-5517335 GCA_035041345.1 Poliocrania exsul
AAAGAATTTTTTTCTGCTCTCCAACTTCAGTTTCCCCTGGCAGAGCTTGAGCCCGTGCCCCCTTGTCCTATTGCTGACTGCCTGCTTCAGTTTGAAGCCATTACCCTGTGTTCTATCACCTTCATGCCCTTGTCAAAAGTCCCTCTCTATCTCTTTTGCAGCCCCTTTAGGTACTGAAAGGCTGCTCTGAGATCCCCCTGGAGCTTTCTGTTCTCCCTGCTGAACAACTTCAGCTTTCTCAGCTCGTCTTTCTAGGAGAGGTGCTCCAGCCCTCTGATGATCTTTGTGGTGTCACATTGCAGCTGTCTGTCCCATCACATCACTGATGTGAGAGTCAGCTTTCTGTTCTGCTGTGTCCTGTACTGGGTAGGAACAGGTGAACGAAGTTTTTCTACCCAGGAGGAAGGGATAGAAGGAATCTATGGGGAACAGACACAAGGGTCTGTATTTCTATAACTTATTTAGTTACTTACCAAGTGATTTCTGTTGGACCACTTGAAATGTACAGTTTGCATATTGAAGACTGAGGATTCTTCTTCCTCGTCTTTCCCACTAGCTGTTAAAATCAGAATTTGGCTATTTGACAGGACTCTTCATAGGAACCACTAATCACTTGGGGCAGCTACTCAGCAGTTTTGTTTATGAAGATGATGTGAGTGTGACATATTGTGAGGTGCACTTCAGTGACAAGGGACACGGAGCAGCAGTCTTTGAGAGCTCTAGTTCTAGTCTGGGATGTGTTCTCCAGGCAGAGAAATAAAGTTTGTTACAGGACTGCCTAAATACTATGTACTGCCAACCTTGTGAAACTGGAGTAGTGTGCATTATGTACATCCTTGAGATTCCTTTGGGTGCTGTTTTAACAAAGAACGTGAAGACTCAATCAAAAAGCTGATCTGAAGCAAAATGATCAAACCATTAAATGTAGCCCTTGGTCTGAAGGTGGAGAATGTTTTGTTTTTAATTAAGAGTTTGTGACGTGTTCTAGCCTTGACTATGCTGGTTTGCCAGATCTGTCCCTTATCCAGCAAGAAGTGGATGCCTTAGAAGAATTGAGTCGGCAGCTTTTTCTGGAAACTGCTGACTTGCATGCAACAAAGGTACAGAGCAATTAACTGCCCAGATGGGTGTTGGGAGGTCAGAGTAGTTTGAAAGAGAATGTATGCTACAGAAATTGAGCTTTGTTCAATAGGTAAGTGTTGAAATGTAATGCAGTGGAGTGAGGATCTGTTTGGCTTTGGCTCTAGAGGACAGTTTCCTTCCAATTCAGATACATCCTGGAGTCTGCTCCGTGTCCTTATAGCCATTCAGAAGCTTCTGAATTAATATTTATGAGTTCAGAAACTTTTAAATTAAAAGGTATAGAAGGTAGGGCTGTGTTTGCTACTCTTGGTACTCCGTTAGAGTTTTATGTTGTGGGTGACTGTGAAAGTGGTGTGTATTTTTGTGTTCTATTCCCTCTCCCTCTTTTTGTTTTTCCAGGAGAGAATAGAATATTCCAAAACTTTCCAGGGAAAATACTTCAACTTTTTGGGTTATTTTTTCTCCATCTATTGTGTCTGGAAAATCTTCATGGTATGTGAATGTTTTACTGAATTTTATGTGGATGTATTCTAATGTCATACCCTGCACAGATTATGGCATACATTCAGTTCATTAAGTAATGCTCTAGTTTCCTTAAACTTAGGCTTCTAGAAATTCTGAAAGAAACTGGCCCTTGGCTGAAATTAAACTCTGGATCTGTCTTTTGTACAGACATTTTTACATCAGATAAGTAATTCTTACAAGGGTGCATTTTGCCCCTTTTAGACAACATAACCATCCCCTGCCCCTTTCCTTAGTGATACAGCCTCAGTCATGAATGTGTCTCACATGTGACAGAGAAATACTTTCCTCTTTTTGTTTGAAGGTAAATCCATCTCTTTCTCGCAGGCAACCATCAATATTGTATTTGACCGTGTGGGGAAGACTGATCCAGTCACAAGAGGAATTGAGATCACTGTGAATTACCTAGGAATCCAATTTGATGTGAGCCTTTATTAATTCTTGCAGTCTATCCAGCAATTCATATCTTATTTAAATAATTCATTCTGCTGATAGAGAGAAGGTGGTAGACCCTGAGAATGTGTCTTTGGCTTTTGACTTATTGAGGAAGAAGGGAAAATGCACCAGCAGTGTTGCTTTCACACTGATTTTATGCTGACATGGTGATGTGGTCTTGCCAGAGAGGCAGTGATTTGCTTTTTTTGTTTTGGGGAAATGGAATCACTTTAAACAACTTGTTTGGATAAATACATTCAGCTACAGAGTAATTTTGATTTCTTATGCAAACAGATGTTCTGCCACTACACTTTTAAAATATATCCCTGTGAAAATGGGGTTCTTTGTGATTGGTGTAATCTAAATCTGTTTTTCTGTGTGTTTGGAGTAAACATTTGCTAATACCTTTGTAAAAATGTTATATAAACCTGTCTACAATGTGTATCTGTACATTGGGAAATACAAAGACCCTGAAGACTTGGCAGATATACAATGTGGTGTAAATGGGGTTAGTGCTAAAGTTTTAACTGTATTCTTCTTTTTGATACAGGTAAAATTCTGGTCTCAGCACATTTCCTTTATTCTTGTTGGAATAATCATTGTTACCTCTATTAGAGGATTGTTAATCACACTAACAAAGGTAAGAACGAGGGCTCAAATGGTTTTAGACCCAAAAATCCATTATCAATCTGATCTTTACCTGTAGATGGGACAAATACTGTATAAACTTTCCATATACATTTATATTTAAGTGTCTGAATATAAATACTTGCAGAGGGAGGAAGGTAGGAAAAGTACCTTCTGCAGGAAATTTCCTCACTCAATCTCAGTTACTACTGTCAGGAAGAGATGTAAATGTTAAATTAGATGTTAAACATAAGGAAGGGTTCAAAATGCTGCTGTGGCCAAGCCTTATCAGTAAGGTTGATGAGATGGTGATTAAAAGTGTTTGGATTATTTACTTTGAGCTGCTGGTAGGACTGGAAGGACATTAACTCAAGAGATACGTGACTTATTGTCTTGACCTGGCCTTTGGTACCTAAGCTTAAACTTCCCTATATATTGTTTTGTGGCTTTTACTACAATTAGCTTTGGGAGACTCATGTGTGAGACTGCAGGTTTATGAAAGTAGGATAAAGGTAGCCTTCTAGAATGTATGTTTTTTTCTAATGAAAAGGTATATGAATGGTATGTACCTTTCATGCTGTCCAAAGGCACATCAGATTTATCTGACTTCTCATTTTCAGTGTTTTTTTTTTTTCCTAGTTCTTCTATGCCATTTCCAGCAGCAAGTCCTCCAATGTTATTGTCCTGCTTTTAGCACAGATAATGGTGAGTATGTAGAGCCATGGGCACTCCTGTGTACATTTATGCATCCATATATATTTGTGCTTGTGTACATATACACATCATAATGTCTTTGTGTGTGTGCTGGTTTAAAGGCAAACCGGCAGGAGAAATGAACCCAACACAAAAGAGATTATAAGTCAGTTACAATTTAATAACAATATTACAATAAGTACAATGGCACAAATAGAAATTGGTTTTAACCCACAAAACCAAGATGTATAACCCAGCACCCTGAGGCACAAACACAGTGTGGTTTGTTGGCCCCTGTACTGAACCCCCACATGGTTTCCCCAAGGCCAAAGTAAAAGGAAATGAAAAACCTGTTGGTGCAGCTGACAGTTGCAGTCTGGTTGAAAGTGGTGGTCATCTCATGTCAAGGTTCTGGTCATCCTCTGGAGCCAACGAGTGACTCCCTGAGGTCTTCAAACCCCCAGATTATGTACCCTCAGGTCCAGGTGGGAGCACCCAGTACCTCCCCCAGGGCAGGGAATTACACAATGGGTGATCTGACTCTGTGAGTCAGGGGGTATTTTGGAATTGTTGCTGGCCTGTTAGCAGACACGCCCCCTCAGGCTGGGTGTGAAGGTGCTCATGACTCCCTGAAGGGGAGTTATCACAGCTCTTATCTCACAAGTGTCTTTCAGACCCAGCTCACATCCTGAGAGTCGGGTGTGCCCTGGGCAGCTGCTGCAAATTGTTAACAGTTCATGGGAAATGAATAAAGGGTGTAGAATACACAGCTTTGGTCACCCCCACACAGTGATAAACTGATCCCATCTGCTGAACTAGGACAGTGTGCTACAAAAGTCTATGTGTTAGCCACATAGCCTGTTGTGAAACCGTAGCTGCTTTCCCTGTGTTAATTAACTGTGTTAATTTACAGGGTATGTACTTTGTGTCATCAGTGCTCCTGATCCGGATGAGTATGCCTCCGGAGTACCGCACCATCATTACAGAAGTCCTGGGAGAGCTCCAGTTCAACTTCTATCATCGTTGGTTTGATGTGATATTCCTAGTTAGTGCACTGTCCAGTATCCTCTTTCTCTATTTAGCACACAAACAAGCCCCAGAAAAGCATATGGCCCTCTGAGTCAGGACTGCAGTCATGGACTGCTCTCGGTCCTTTCAGCTGCACTGCTGCAACTCCTGTGGACTGCACAACCTGAAGAGAGCCAGGACTGTTCTGTGTGTTCCAGCAGCATAACTGGCTCTTTGAACTGTCATACATATCACCATCAGGCTCTGTGGCTCATTCTGTTCAAGGTGCCACAGCTGGAAGGGAAGCAGGTACACAAACTGAATGTGAGATGGTTTGTTACCAAACAATAAGGGCACTCCTTGGTGCAGCACTATCCAGGAATATCAGGACTTGCATGATAGGCTGTCTGAGGGAACACCTTGGTGTTAGAACAACATCTCCCTAGAAGGCACCAGGGAAATGTGATTTTTCTTTTGAAAATCAACTCATAATTGGGATTCAGAGAATGGCAATTCTGGAATTGAATGTTTGGGTCTGTAGAATTAAATAAGCTTTTTTAATATCTCATGCAAGCATCACAGTTGTTTTTTGTCATTCCCAAAGATTTGGCTGGATGTCAGCCAGAAAGTGGTTAGGATTTGCTGTCTGGAAAAGGTGGAGTGGAGAGAATTTCACTCCGTTTCTGTCTGGAGTGTATGATAGTGTGTATCTTTAGTACCTACTGTCCTTAGGAGCTAGAGATCGGCTTTCTCTTGGTGAGTTTCAACTCTCTTTCCCCTCTGCATAAATGTAACTGAGGCTTTGGATTCCTCTTGGCTGTAGTTCAGTGTGAATTGAAATACCACATCCATGCCTTATTTATGCTGTAACAAAGTTTAT
The DNA here is from genome assembly GCA_035041345.1 of Poliocrania exsul. NCBI lineage: Eukaryota > Metazoa > Chordata > Aves > Passeriformes > Thamnophilidae > Poliocrania > Poliocrania exsul. The sequence goes on from JAWWLZ010000001.1 coordinate 5,503,130, forward strand.
TCCTGTGGCTTAAACGTGTAAGTTTCCACAGCCACTCTCCCAGGCTTTCTTTGTTTTGTAATTGTTCTGCAACATAAATCAGAGGGGTAAGAGTAAGATCTGGAAAGGGAAAAAATAGCCACTGTAAATGATTTATTTCTTGTATTGTCTTTGGTGTACAGCAAGGAGGCAAAGTATAACAGCAGCAGTATTACAGAGCCATTTGTGTCACACCCAAGTCAGTGTGGTGGTGACTTGGGTTAGACAAATTTGCATGACTGAGTTATGTTATTATGCTATTCTAACCACCATGATCCACAACTATGCAGAGGAGAGACAATAGTGCTTAACCATCTTGAGTTATGAACTATGAAGTGAGCTTAGTGTTTGAAAGGAATTTCTGCAAAGTTATCAGGAAAATGGAGCATAATGCACAGAGTACATTGGATTATGCCACTTCATAGCAGTTGTATTGCTGCAAGTACAGCAAAGAGTTGCCACTGAGATTGAGTTGATGGACTTGGGTTAGGGGTAGAGCTGCCTCTCCTGGGAGATGGGGACAAATCAGTTGCTCTTTATTAAGAGCTTATCCTTAAAAGGCTGAAATGCTTAGGAATCTATAAAATGTTTCCATCTTCTGCTGCAGTACACTTAATTATACCCTTGTAGTTATTTAAGTCTTTTCAGAAGTAAGTGACTAACTGCCTGCTTTACAAGGCACAAAGCCAATGAAGTACAATTGCAGGGTGTTAAATGGATGCAAGTTACACTGAAGTGTTTATTTCAGGAAGAGATTGCAGTCCATTACAGGCATGGTACTCCTTGGAATAGCCAAGTTCTGGGAGGTGTAGTAGCAAAACATTACTGAAGAAAGATTTAGGTGGTTTCCTTTTTGTTGTTCTTGTCTCCTCACAACTTTGTGTCATCACTGTAACCGTCAGCTCTTGTGGAGGCTGCTGATTGTGAAGAGGAGGATGAGTCTGCCTGCAGAGAAGTAACAAATATGTTCTGATTGTTTTCAGTTTGTAAACATGCTTGATAGTCTGCAATGCTGTGAAGGACTCATGTTTTCATTTGCACTAATCACATACTTGTTTAGGTGGCAGAATGAGCCAACAAATATAATTTTTGTTGCTGAAGGGCTTTTTTGGTTAAGTACATCTAGAGAGAAATTTATTCAATAGAAGATTCCTATTGTTGAATTCCTATATCTGCTGAATTTAAACACAAAAGTGGTGCTGACTTCAGATCTGCAAAATGCAGCTTGAGGACTAAGAAATTCTTGAAAAAACTTGTAGCTAGACATTTGAAGAAAAGGCTAATGAAAAATGAATGGGTAACAGTGTCCTATTCTTCTTTGCCTGTCTATTCTGCATGATCAGAAATCAAGTATTTAAGTATTTAAGACTGACCGCACAGAGGGTTAAAAATTACTGTTTCCAAAAGAAATACCTTGCCACTTTTCTGAGTTTTGTCATGCTTCAGATTCTTTCTAATGGCATGAAGTAAAATAATTACAAATCAGCCCATTTCCTAGAAAATGTCATCATAGCCTATCAATTGCTGTTCCTTCTCCAAAATGATCAATATTGAAATATTTCACCTGATTTTCACAAAAGTCATTAATGTTTTTGGTCATTTAAGCACTTCTTCCTGCACTTCCACAATTGTATTGCCCATTTACCGTCCTCATTAAGGATTACCATATTTGGATTATCTTGTTCCATAAAATTTCTTGTATGTGCATTCTTTATGTGATTTAATCTTGTATTAAAGATACTTGTTATATGTGGGGAAAGAAAGAGTTGTTTGTAATAATTATGAGTTTCTCTTCCAATAACTTGCAAAAATCATACTACCTGAAAAAAGTTCTTTTCCTATCCCCTGTGTGATCCCTCAGCATCTGCTTAGTGCAGTGTTACTCACCCTTTCCCTTGGTTCAGGTGAGTTGCACTCTGGCTCTGACAGATGGTTTTCTGTATAAGCAGGAGGTTCAGAAGTGTCATGGACTGGATCTGCCATCGAGGCTGTGATGGGAATGTTCTGACCTTGGAAGTACCTGTAAGCATCTTTGCTGCACACCAGTAGTGTTAGTCTGTCACCACTATTTTGGATTCTTGCCACCACTTTGTCATAGGATTCGTTGATCACGTTCACTCCGTTCACTTCCACCAAAAAGTCGTCGTTTTCTACCCCTGCCCTGTCAGCTGGCCCGTTGTTTTGTACCTGCAGAGGCAAGTTCAAAGCATAAAACTTGGAAAGATGCATTAACAGCTGAGGGTTAGAAGTACTACTGTGTTACTGCTTTCCTTACAGGATGGTAAAATAAAATGGGGAAGGGGAGATTCGTGGGCCAGGAGTAAACTGGGAGAGGCAGAGACATAATAAACATGGAACCCTCATTTTGAGATTTAAGATGCACCTTGATTTTGTTAGACTCAAAGTATGGTAGAACCATGAAGACAGGTAGAAAACCAGTTTTTTTTACTATTTGCAGGTCTCTGTCCAGTAACTTTAAGATTAACTTCACTACATTTCACAGATTCTTTACTAATGAGTGGAACCCCTCCTCTCAAGAAAGCTTAAGTCATGTAATTTGAGACAGCAGAATTTTGACTTTCACCAGCTGTGGAATTCAGAGAAGGGGGGATAGTGGGAAACAAAGGAGTCTCTCTATAATTCAGATGTTCTGCAGTCAGAAATACTAATTTTAGTGTGCCCACATCATGAATGAAAGCAAAAATTACACAAAAGCTGGATTCCCCTTCCCTCTGGATGTCTAGAATGAAGAATTTTCTGGTGCTTATTTTTTATCTTGGGCCAACAACGTCAGTCTGACTTAAGCTAGTATAGCTCTCATCTGAGAGCACTGGAGAAGACACTGCTGTGGCTTTTCTTGTATTTAATTGCAGGATGGAAGGGAGGAAGCTGACAGACTACTACTTGAGTTTTTCCTTGTGCCTCATTCTTCATTAGTACCTCACTGATGAACAGTCCAGGCTTGTTCTTGATCATGTTTAAACTGAAGCCAAATCCACTAGGCCCTTTCACCATCTTGCAGATTCTTGGCTTGTGGTTCACTTTCTGCTCAGTGTGCAACTCCACTCTTTCTTCCATTTTAGCTGGAGTTGCATCTTGTGCTTTGTAGTAGTATGAGAAGGGGGAAATTTGAGCCTGAAAAAAGGGACAAATAAAACTATGTTACCATTAACACTTCTGTTATGAAAGCTGTTTAAGGCTCTCATGCTTGACATGTTTTGTTTGAAAATTTGTTAATGACTCAGACTTGAGCTGTGCTGAAGAACTCTTCTTATTAATTTCCAGCAGAATGAGAAGCTAGTGTTGATCTGGATGGGAAGTTGCACAGCCATGTAGCTCTGAATTTGCTGTCTTAACAGCAAACTTTAACCTTTCCTGTGGTGTGTTTGAATTTAGAATCCAGAAGAGCTCAAAAATTTGAGTGTTTAGTGACTTTCTGTGTAATGCAAGGGGAGTTGCTGAAATATGGGTGTATGTTTGAGATTTCCTGCAAATTGAAGAAGTCTCTGTCAGAGTGGGTTGGCTGTTTCATTGCTGCATATGTCTCTTCATGAGTTAGGAATTCTGAGCACTAGTTTGCATTTTCTTACCAGTTTATACATGGCATCAGTTTCTCTGTCCACCACCAACAGTGTGGTTTTTGCCTCACACTGTTTGATTTTTCCCACCACGCTTTCATGATCCAGACCCTCCACTTGCTCCCCATTGACAGCCACTACGATGTCATCGTCTTTGAGACCTGCCACGGCCGCTGGGCTCCCAGAGTTAACATCCTTGATGACGTGATCTAAGATCAGAAGGGAAGAGAGATTGGTGTGAAGGTGTAGCTTGGGAAGTTTAAAGACATTAAAATGTATGGCCAAGGCAAATTGTCAGAATGGCACTTCAGGTTCCCTGATGCAGCCCTGTGCAACGTGTCTGTGGAGCATTTCTGCTGATGACCAGTAAAAAGATAAAGAAAGTGAAGTCTGCAAATGTATATTGAATGCCATGGTCTGTGTTAACTTGGTTCTTACCACCAGTATTTTGTTCCATCCGTAGATAAAATCCATAACCGCTTTTTCCTTTCTGGATCTCAATAAGTCGTGGTTTGAGGGGAAGCAATCTTAGGCTGGCACTCTCTTTGCTCAGTACCATCTTCTGGCTTGTGAAATAACGGTCTGTTTCTTCATTTGAAAGTAGAAACATAACATGATTTTCAGACTTCTTTACCTGTGACAGTACATGTATAGTCTCAGATATCACCCCTTGAACAGCATGTGGGAAGTGTAGATACTTTGGTAAGTGAGGCACTGATACAAGTGGTATGTGGGTGCTCCTGATGAATGAGCCATAAGGTGTAGACTATGCTACTCTAAGTTAATTTTTTTCCCCTCTCCAATCAGAAATTTGGGCCATGACAAGATCATAGCCTGTAAAATATGAGGAAATTTTCTGTATTTTATACTGTGTTCCTGACCTGTAGGGACCTGTAGAGGGCCATGAGTGTGGCATACAGTGCTATAGAATCCAGTGAGCCTCAGTAAACAGTATTTGACTTACCTAGATGTGAAACTCTACAACATACACATATCATGCCATCTATACCCCTGTTATAGATTAGTGACAAGAGTCAAGTTTCTGACACTTTGGTCCTCTTCTGACTCCCTTACTGATTATGAGGTTTGGAGTTTTTTTTTGTGTCCATTCAACCACTCCAAGTCCATCCTCTTAATCCTTTCTACTGTAATGAGTGCCCTTTTTATTCATCTTAACCAAGGTCAATCTGCTGCTGATGTTGCAGTAGCTTAACAAAACATGGGTGTTGCACAGTTCCATGGTTAGTTGTGTGCACTGAATGATGATGGAATGCTGGAGCATGTACTGCCTGTCTCATGGCTCTCTGAAATCTCTTCAGCTCCAGCTGTGTTTTAGCAGTGCCAATACTGGAAAGCTGGAAGCCTCATTAGCAATGTTCTTTGCAGCTGAGGCCAGCCAGTGAAAGTAGTTGCACAGTAATTTTCATTAGTTTCAGACTTCTTAACAGAAGAAAGGAACTACTGTCTAAAATTCTGAATTTTATCCTGTTCCATGCTGACTGTATCATCAGAGAGTTTCCCTCTTCCTGCCTTGAAAACCACATTTGATAACTTGCCCTCTTGCCATTAGGAACATTTCCAGGACTTCTAGGAACAGAGCATGATTTATTTAATAGGGTTTCTGGCAGCAGTAGGTTTCTGTTATTTAAAATTCTTTGGCCTGTCTTGATGGCAGTATTCATTCAGAGGCAGTTTGAGAGGCTGCTTGATAACAGAGCCAAAGCCAGAGCTGTGCTGCTGCATCGATGACACACAAACAGCAGCTCCCAAGATTTACTGTGAAGCGTTCAAATCGGCCAGACCTGCCTCCTCAGTAACCCTGATAGGATGCTGTGAAAGTAGGCCACAACAGAAGATGAATCAATACCTTTTCCACCACTTCCTCATGTGTGTCATTTTCCACGTTTTTTCCATTGATTTCAATCAGGCGATCGTTATTTTGGACACCAGCCTTTGCAGCTGCTCCTTGTGATGAAAGCTCCACTATGAACAGCCCCTTCTGTCCTAAAATAAATGAAAACTCATTACACAGGGTAAGTCACTGCAATGTGCCTGAATTTAGTGTTCAAGGAAACTGAGCACTGATGTCCTCAGAGGCTCTTAGTCTCTGCTCACATGCAGAATACAGTGGCACCACAAACCTTCCATATAGACACACCTCTGTCTCTTGTCTTGGAAAAATCACTTCAGTGGTGGAGGCAGGGAGACATTTGTTCCCCATCTGCAACTCAAACAGTTGTTTATTTCCCTACCAAGAGTACAAGTGGGCTGATTAAGACACCTGTAAGGGATTTGATTCCTGCCCCTACTCCCCTTGGAATTCTGAAGAGAGGAGCTGCTTTTATTGTTGTTTGGTACACTTCAAAATTTCCTGGGTTTGGAGAGCTTCTTTGTCTTTCATGTATTACATTCCAAAATATGCTCTTCAGAGGCTTTGCAGAGGATTTCTCTATTCTATTTACTGGTCTTGAAAGAAAGGTATATGTGGAAGAAGTTCAAAATCCTTTTCTTTATAAATTAAGTAACTTCCAAATCAGGAAAAATGTTTCTTACAGCTGTCTACAACCTTGTGTGCTGATTTCTGAGGTGATTTTTGGGAATGAAACAGGACTTAACATAGCATGTTGAGTATCTATCTGGTATTTGAGCAGGTACTGCAAACTTGTTTTTTTTTAAGTGGACTTAAATAACAAGCAGAAAATAGCTTATTATTTTTACCTCTTATTTTTTTCATCTCTTCTCCACCCCATAAGAAACATGGTCCTCAAAAAACCCTGCACTGCATATGCTGTACAGAGATGGATCTGAACTCATCTTGCTGCTTCTCACTTTATGCTAGCAAGAACAGTTTGTGTGTCCCTATTAACCCTGTATGTATGTATGTATGTATGTATGTATGTATGTATGTATGTATGTATCTATCTATCTATCTATCTATCTATCTATCTATCTATCTATCTATCTATCTCTCCCATCTCTTCTCCCCAGGCTCTCACCTTCTGTGGTTTTCAGAGAGAAGCCATAGCCCTTCTGCTCCCTCACTAGGTAGCAGAGCCGGGGTTGTGGAGCTGCAGTGGTTCCTCTGTTGGCCACAGATGATGGTGACTGTTCCTGCTGCTGTCCTGTTGATGCCTTTTGACCCAGCTCTTCCAAGTTTACTCCCTCCTTTTGTGCCTTCTGATAGGATGCGTCATCCAGAACAAGAAGTATGATGGAATTTCCGCTGTTTTTGACAATCTCTACCACCTGTAGTGGACAAGGGGAAATGTCAAGCAGGCACTAGGGGGAATGAACTAAAAGCTCTCCCCAGGAAGGGCTGCACTGTCTGCTGTTCTTGTCTTATCCCCCTGTTTATGTACTGTAGAGACACCCCAAAGATGTTTCATGGTCATGGTGAGTAACGAATGATGCAGGGAGATACTCAGAGCAGTTGAATCACTTCTTGGGATTTCCTACCCAAAGAAACCATAAAAACTGGAGGAGAAAGCTTCATATATTGGCCATGGGCCTTGATAATGGGGGTGATGTGGATGCCAGACTAAACAGAGATGTACCTGTGCATGTTCCTCCTTGTCTACAAACACACCATTAACCCTGAGGACTCTGTCTCCATCCTTCAAGCCAGCCTTTTCAGCTGGGCTGTTCTGTTCCACATTCCGGATGATGTGCCCTGCCGTGTCTTTCTCGATGCGCAAGTAGAATCCGTAGGTCTTTTGGGGCTTTTTGGTCACTTTGCATTCTCGGGGCTGCAGAACAGAAGTCATCTCTGCTAGACATGGTGGAAAAGACATGTAAGTAAAAGCAGTAAGCTTACCTATATATTCCCTCTAAATACGTATCAAGGGAGTTTGCTTCAGAATTCTTGGAATTTTGTTTCCCAAGAAATCCAGCTGTGTGAAGTAGAAGATGGTTAACAAGGCTAGGGAGAAGAAACCAATCCCTTTCTCTCCTCTTTTCTTATCTCCCTATATCAAGTGAAGTTAAACAAGATGCAGAATTGAAAACAAGTCTACCTGTGAAGACGTAGTAAAAATTGAGGGGAGGCTTTAATGCCTGTATTAAGTGTTGTAGAGAAAAAAGGATAGCAGCACAAAAATATCAAAGCATTACAGGAAAGTTACGTGACAAAGTGGAATTTCACAGTATTGCAGAATGGTCAGGGTTGGAAGGGAGCTCTGGAGGACATGTGGTCTGACCTCCCAGCTCAAGCAGGGCCATCTATAGCCAGTTCCCATGGACAAAGTCCAGACAACACTTGCATATCTCCCAAGGAGGGAGGCTCCACTACCTCTCTGGGCGACCTGTGCCAGTGCTCAGTTGCTCTCAGAGTAAAAATAGTGTCCTTATATTCATTCAGATGGAGCTTCCTATGTTGCAGTTTGTACCCATCACCTCCTGTCCTGGGCACCACTGAAAAGATCCCAGCTCCATAATCTTTGCACACTCCTTCAGGTGTTTTTATGCATCAGTAAGTTTCCCCTGAGCATTCACTTCTCCATGCTGGGCAGGCCCAGCTCTCTCAGCCTTTTGTAAGTCTTCAAGCATGGAGACTCTACAACTTCTCCAGGCAACTCCTGCAGTTGGATGAGCAGGTGGGATAAAGGAAGGGCCTCCTTGTGCTAGCCAGGTTTTCCTGTTCTTAATTATGCTAGCTAAACAAGTTTCAAGAAAAGGCCTTGTAACTGGAGTGTTAATGAGTGCAAGGTTTGCATTGGAGGGTGGATGTACTGCTTTTTGTGATACCTGCTGACCCAGATAACTTTATATGAGGAGTGGACTGGCTCTGTGGCAGGCAAAAAAAACAACAAATCTGTATCTAGACCAAGCACAGCTGTCTGCCCACAAGCAGCTGGCTGTGTGCTGGCTGGCCAGGAGGCAGCACTGCTGGACAGCACCCAAGTGCCTGAGTTCAACATGAGTCAGTGGTGAACCTTGAAGATGATCATCTGTGCACTGGGTGGTGTCAAATGTAACCAGCAGGTCAATGACAGGGACTGTTCCCCTCTCTTTGGCACTTGGGACACCACATGTGAGTACTGTCTCCAGTTTTGATCTCCCCAAGAAACTGGCATATTGGGACTAGTCCACTGAGGGGTGTTAGGTTCTGGAGCACACAGTGTTTAAGGAGGCTGAGAGACAGCTGGGTTTGTTCAGCCTGAGGAAGAGAAAGTAAAGGGAAGATCTTACTGATACCTTCCCAACTGCCTAACTGGATTGTGTAGAGAACACAGACTCTTCTTGGAAGTTAACAGTGGTAGGATGAGAGGCAGCAGACACAGGCTGCAGCAACAGAAATTCCAACTAGACAGCCATAAGGACAGCCTTCCCTCTTGGGGGCTGTCAGGTACTATTAGAACCGATGCTCACAGAGGCTGTGAAATCTTCATCCTTGGAGATAACTGGATTGGACCCTGAGCAACCTGATCAAAAGTGGCCTTATTTTCTCTGTGGCATTGAACCAGACAACCTGCAAAAGTCCCTTCCCACCTAAAATCTTGCATGGTTTTATGATGTAATGAGACTCTGTTTTGGGTGAAACGTATCATGCAGTAATACCACATGCTGAAAGTAAACAGCAGGTGTGACCAGGGACACCTCCAAAAATAGTTGTCTTAGAAACTCTGCCAAAGATCCATGAGGACAGGAGAACAAGACAAATGAAGACAACTTCTTCCAGTTGAAAAGTCCAGGTAATAAGCAAACTTGGTTTGAATTTTACTGGTAAGGTGGTTTTTTCTGCCTCTCTTTACTAACAGAAGTCAGTTTTATAGACGTGCTGGCAGTCAAATTGTTCTGTGATAGCAACTCCATAAAGGGATGAACTGCCCTGTTATCTGGACATTGTTTGGAACACAGACTGTATTGATTGCAAGTACAATTCAAAGCAGTTTTTCATGACAAATACTAAGAATCTGTGCTACTTCCCGAAACTAACACCCAAACCCAGTGCTACACAAAGCTGAAGAAACAGTAGGGTTTTATGGGAAAGATTATTTCTTCATACTTAGAAAGAGAGGGAAGGTTACAGTGCACTGCATGCTATTCCTTTTAATCCCAGAAAGCTTTACATGCAAAGTCATTTAGATTGTAAGAAGGAGTTTTCTAAAGAAAGAGGGATGAGGTAAAAAGGATTTTCTTACCTGTGTGTCTATGTTGAGTAGCCTTCACAAGAGTTCTCTTTTACTGTTTCTCCTGTGGCTGTACCTATAAGTAAGGCTGGACTTTGATTGGGCAAAGGTTGATCTAAAAGATTATTTATTTAACCAAGTTTCACTGAATGTGTTCAACACCTTGATAGGCTGTCTTGTCCTTGTGGGCAGAAGTGCTAATCACATGCATTTCTCAGCAGCTTTGCATTTTGTTCTACTGATATTATACTCAAAAACTGAGAGAAGAGGTCATCTGAGGCAAGCCTGACCTTTGCTCTAGGCTAAAGCCTTCTCCAGCTATGAGAAATGTCTTAAAGGGAGCAGATTTGGGTTGTGCTGGATTGACCTGGGCCAGCAGCATTTGACTGCAGATTAGGACATTACTGGTTAAAATCTGCATACCCCATGTTGGGTGCCAAAAAAATGACTGTGGTGGGTTAACCTTGGCCAGCAGCCAGATGCCCACCTTTCACCACCCTCCTCTACAGGGCATGGGGAGAAAATAGGATGAAAACGCTTGAAGAATTCAAGATAAGGACCATAACTGGGAGAGTTACAATGAAAAAATGGGCTTGTGATTGAGAGATGGGCCCTGAATGTGGAGGCTGTCATACTCATGAAACAAGCACTGCAATCAAGTGAGCCATGTGAGTAAAGTCTCCCCGGAACAGAGGGAGGGAGCTGTCTGGGATATCAATATGGTGAGGCTTGGCAAATTGGCTATTCTGGATCACAGTTCTGAACCTGCCAGGGCAAGTGCTGTGTGTTTACCATGGTGGAAGCATCTATTGGGTGACTGGAGACATACCCTGTACACCATTCCATTGTTTCTGATGCCATTCTGAGCCTTGAGAGTCAAGTTTTGTGTCATGGTACCCCAGGAAGAATCCAGTCTCTGCTCCTGGCCCAAGAAGCATGGCACTGATTTGGCACACCATGTATCCTCTCACCCACAAGCCTTTGGAAAGATTGTCTGATACAATGAGCTGTTATAGGCTATGCTCAGAGCAAAGGGGAATGGATGCAGTGAAACTTAGATTTATGATACCAGAAGATCCACTAACTGCCCTAGTTTTGCCCAAACCAGGCCCCTACACACTGTAAGTGAAGATGAGGTCCCCATAGTAGATATAGGCAGTGTGGGTTGCTCTGCCTTGGGAAAAGGAAAGTGCGTTTGTGGGATTGTCTTTGCTCAGGGCCCCAGATGCCCTTGGTGGGTGGTGCAGGAGAAAGTGGAACTCTGCTGTATCGCTCAAGGAGATTTATCCCCAGGGCAAGATAATCCATTATTTGACTTGTATGGTACAGGAAGTAATATAGCAGGAATCATGTGAACCAACAGAGAATGACCCCCAAAAGGAATGATGTGAGTGCAGCACTGACCCACCCCAAGGGGTCTTGGTGCTCAGCAATCCAAATTGCTGCTTCTCCTGTCCTGAGTGATCTCCTTGACAGACAGGACCAAAGTCATCACCTGTCCTTATGGAAATTTGGGGGAAAGGCAAGTATGGAATGAGGGGATAATATCTTGGCCCTTGGCATATATAAAGATATAGTGTTCATAGAGCTGAGATTGTACTGGGTGGCTGGGATGGACTTAACTTTCTCGAGGGCAGCCCTCATGGTACTGTGCTTTGCGTTTGTGGGCAAGACAAGGTTGATGACACATCACTTTTTTGGCTGTTGTTGAACAGTGTTTGCTTTCTCTCAAGGCTTTTCTCTCCCTCAAGCCCTCCCAGAGGACTCGGCTGGGATGAGCTGGAGGTTGGGAGGGGACAGAGTAGACATAGCTGACTCAAACTGACCATTCGATGTCATGCTCAGCATTAAAACCTTGGTGACAGGGGCAGGAAGGGCAGTTGTTCATGGTTATGGCAGTCCTCCCAGGCAGCTGTTGTGCATATTGAGATGTAGTTTCCCACAAAGGTAGCTAAAGTATCTGCTTGCTGATGGGAACTAGGGAATGTTTCTTCGCATGCATCACAGCTTTCCTTTCCCTATCACGCTCTCATTATCTCAATCCATAAGTCTTGCCTTCCTTTTATTTTTTCCCCCATCCTGCAGGAAAGGAGTGAGAGGAGTCAGGGTGGGTGTTTGGCTGTTGGTTGGGGTCAGCCTGTCACAAGGGCTTATCTTATTCACTATCCATAGGCACATGCAGGATTTGCTTATAGATACAGACTGACCCGATGGTGTTTCTAATGCAGGGGGAAGGCTCCAAATATGAGATCTCAGAATACCAAGATAATTAATGAATTGACCATGGAAGTTCTTGTTAAAAAAGTCTAATTCAATTTCTAAAAGCTTTTAAACTTCTTATTTCTCTCATTAACTTGCTGTGGAATTGGATTATTAGAAATAACACCTGTGTTTTCCTTGGCTGTCTGCTCCAACTGTTTAATTCAAAGGCAAAATAATAGAAATAAGCATAACCTAAATGTGCTGCAATAGAGCAATCATTGATGTTATAAAAGCCTTACTGTAATCCACTTACTCTAAGTGGATTTGCAAGCCCGTTGTGACTAGGAGTTGTTCCTCTTTGTATAACATATCAAAAAAAACTAAGTAAGTGACCCACCATGTTTTAAGCACCAGAGAATTGTAGAATAAAATCATAGAATGGTTTGGATTGAAAGGGACTTTAAAGATCATTTAGTTCCAACCCCTCTGCCATGGGCAGGGACACCATGAAGTCAGACCTTGCCCTGTCCTCAGCTTGTGATCTTTCAGACAAGCAAGACAAAGACTGGATGAGAGGGACATCACAGTGGTTCACAGTTTTGCAGCCAAGCACAGTGCAGATGAAAACTCCTACAAGGATCTCTGGTCAGCAATCAAGGAAACAACACAGCATTTGAATCAAGATATATTTTTTTCATTGTAATGCCACTGTGATAGTCACTTAAGGTAACCCTGGGTCCCAACAAGATTTTTCAAGAGTAAGATGTGACACATACATAAAATGTTAGTGAAACACAGAAACATTATGTGTTTCTAGAAGGGAAAGTATGGTCATGTTCCACATGGGAAGGGGGTCAAGGCTGTGCAGCAGTTTCAAAAGGCTTTGAAAAGAAAATTGAGGGAGAAAGGTCTAGCAGTCAACAGACCACTTAAACTTCTGGTGTGAGAATTATGAAACATTAGCAAATACAAATTTTGAGAGGAAGGTTCTTTGAGTTGGGGCTGGTGGCTTGTCCTGGGGCCGTGACAGGAGGCTGAATAAGATGATGACGACTAAGTGCAGGGAGGATGTATTTACATGTGTGTTTAAGACCCTGCATGTCTTAGGGCTGATCTTTGCATCTGTGGGGGTGAGATGTAAATTCTGCAGAAGGTGTACTAATGCACCAAGGCCAAAAGTTCAAAATTTCTCCTATCCTTCCACCAGTAGAATGAAAATTATTTGAAAATCAATCAGAATAAAAGCAATTTGCAGTATTTCCTCTTCTGGTTCTTGAGCCTTTTGGAAGAGTGTTCTCAAACATAATCATACAGTACAACAATGAGGAACCTAACTAAGAAAAAAAGAGAAAAGGTATTTTACCTTTTAACAATTGGTGAAAAGTGATAAAACCTGAAAAACCCCCTCTCATTTCCCAGTATTATATTGCAGGTGTTGGCCATGGTGACTAACTTCTGTTAGCATAGGGAGCAGACTTCAAGGGATTTGGTTTCTCCAAAGTGTATCCCTTTTCATCTATAGCCTGGTTGTGTTAATATATGGACCTTTGTTCCTGCTGTCATTGGGTTTTCCTGCGGTTAACATTTATGAAATATTTTCTGTAATGTTTTTTACAAAGTTTTCCTGACTTTTGGTTAGAGAAAACTCTGTGGAACTCCCCTGTGTTAACAAAAATGGTCAGAAATAAGCATTTTCTAGTAGCTTTAAGTGTTCATGTGGTTTCCTGAGCGTGTTGGGTGAATGGAGGGAAGCACCTTGTGGTTTTAACTTTGGTACTTGCCAGGAACTCTGACTTCAGTAAATTCACAGGTTTTGGCAAGTCCCAGCCTCCTTCTCCCGGAGCAAACCACTGAACCACTCCTGGCACAGCTGGTGTTGTGCCAGGGCATAGTTTCAGTAAGTGCTATTTACCAAATTCTCACTCTTTATCAGGAAGTATCTGGCTCAGGTCAGTTCCCAGCCCTGTTCTGAACAGAGACATGAGAAGGGTGTGTGCCCAGTGCTGCCAGCATGATGGCTCTTATGTAACTTCTTATTCACATCTAAAAAGTTTAAACATCTTCATATCTACATTCATGGTTTTTTTTCCTTAAAAATACAAGGGAAAAATACAGCTAGCCTATGGATCACTTCTGTTTGTTTGTTTGTTTGTTTTAAATTAGTGTGGTTTTTTAAAATTATTACTCACCAAGTGTTAAGAAATGATGAAGAAACTGCTTTCATGGCCATTCCACTGAGCGAGAGGAGTAGAAAACAGCTGTTAATGACAGATTGGTGAA
>JAWWLZ010000001.1:5517435-5550422 GCA_035041345.1 Poliocrania exsul
TGATGAAGAAACTGCTTTCATGGCCATTCCACTGAGCGAGAGGAGTAGAAAACAGCTGTTAATGACAGATTGGTGAAGTGCATCTTTAATGTTTTCAAAACAAGCCTAAAGATACAAAATTCAGTCACCTAAAGGTGCCTTTTGTTATTAACACAGTTGTACAAGGAGTCCATCCCTAAAAGTGAATGAATATAGTTCATATATTTGGTTCTGAAAATAAAGTTGTCCTCAAGTAATCTGTAACACTGCCAGCATTGTTCTATTGACAAAAGGTTTATGTGGCTATTTTGGTATAAAAATGTTCTTTCTTTATGATGGCAACTAACTTTCTTACCTGGGAGCACTGAAATCCCTTCAAAATTGATGTAAATGAGGATTTCTAAATAGTGCTTGTTTACCTAAATTGCTTACTGTATACTTGCTGACCACAAACTTGCTACTCTCCTGGCAGTGCCATCCTTTTCTGGCCCATCCAAGGGGGCAGCAGCCTCTTCAGTTAAGCCTTTCCTTCCACAGCCAAGTCTGACAGGGATTGTGAGTCAAAGCCTTGGACTGTTTTAAACTGTTCAAAATCAGCACGGCCCTTCCCCTTTCCCCCTTCTTCTGCAAGTGATGGTTTTTCCACTCCAGCTTGGCAAGTGTTATATAAAGCACCATGTGATTTGGTAATAGGAATATTTGGTTCACTGAAGTCCTCCTTAATCATGAGGCAAAGTCCATTTGAACTACCAAATGAATATTCATCAGTCATCCTGCACAAAGCCAAGCAGTAATTAATTCTTTCTCTTCTGGTGCCACATGCTCCTGACATGGTAAAGAGAGAGGGGAGAAAAAATTACAGGGAAGCAAATTGGACTGGCATGGCAACCCTGCTGGTTTGCAGGCTTGCAGAGGAAGGGGAGAATAATTCTCTTCTAGCATTTAGGGCTTAGGTCTTCCTGAAAAATTGGAGAGGAAAAGAAATCATTTGCTGTCCCTGTGTTTGCAGCAAAGAAAGGTATTCTGTCCCCTGGACCTGTCAGTAAGGAATTATAGTGGCAGTCGTTTTGCCTCAGGCTTTGCTTTTTGTGCTTTAAATATTGAATTGTCTTCCCCAATGACTTTTTTACTGGAGAATATAAACTATAAACAATGCTTTCTTCTTTAGCTACTCAACAGATATTCCGTATTGATCATGAATTTGGGCTTTTAGGTGCAGAATTTTTTACTGAGTTAGCTGTGAGTTGGTCTGTGCAGCTTCTTTTGCTGTCACATCATGCTGAAATTGATGTTAAAACCTGGAAATTTATGTTAAAGTAAGAATTCCAAGGTCTTAAAAATGAGGAATTATGTGAACTAAGAAGGCTTTTTGGTAGAGTTATGTGTTTGTTCCTAGTGTATGGCTGTATCCACGTGTATATATTCAAATGCATGCACAGCAATCAGGCTCTCCACAGGACTGGTTGGATAACTGCAGTTGATGTTGGGTTGATTAAGGCTTCTCCAATGGCAGTGCCTTTGGAATTCTTGTCTTCCCTCTGGCACTGGTAACATGTGGGAAGACTTTTCATTCCAGCTCATCCTGTTGAGTGTTTTCTGGATGTGTATTCCTTCAGTTCTGGCTTTCAATTGCTCTGTCATTCAGTACTCTTTGGACACTCTTGTGGTTTAGACTTGACAGAAGGCCAAGCACTCACCTGATGCTGATGCTGAGACATAAAAAATAACTTCAAAAATCTACACATCTGTCTTTTCCCATCCAGCCCATAGAGCTTTCTTTCTACTGGGGTATGTGCCCTTATAAACTGTTTTTTATTCTTGATCTGTGAAAGAACAGAGTAAGTTACTTATATCTTGGTTGTATGTGCATTTCTTGCCCTCTGGAGATAGATTGCTGAATTTGACAGCAGACTGTATTCCTTTTATTTTAAGCTTTTGAAATGTATAAATAATAACTGCTATGTCTACTTCACTATTTTCCTCAAGGAGTATGATGAAAAGATGCTTATACAATCACCAGAGAAAGACTATACTCTTCCTCAAAAAAGTACAGCTCCATGAGACAGGAAGTATCCAGGCCTAAGGCTTTGGCAGCAGCAAGCATGGAGCTCTCGCTCTTCCCATCTTCCTTTCCTCTTCCTGCTGTCTGTCCCATCTTGGCCCACCCCTAAGTCTGTAATCCATCCAGGAAATGTCTCTGATTTCTGGATTGAAATTATATATTATATAGTTTTTAATTAATTTAAATTATATATTATTGAGTTTTTAATCTCACTTTGTCAGTAAATACACTGCTCTGAAATTTTGTTCCCCTAAGAGGAGATTGAACTCGTGTTTGGAGGGATAAAGGTGCATTATCCTCAGCTAGTTAGGACCAAAATTTGCTCCAAATTTCTTATTTAGGTGCATCCACTCTTGCTGCAAGAGGGGTTTAATTTGGAATATTGTTCATTTACCTTTCCACCTGAGATCAGTGAACACATTGGAAAGTCTGAACGTAGCCTTGAAGGAAAAGAGAAATACAAACTTCCTGCAGAAGTTTCCCTCTGTTTGGTCCATGCATATTTGCTTTTGTGTTGGGGAAACTATTGTGTTCTGCTCTGATGAGGCTTATGTGATACTTATAGAACTTTTAATAGAAACATAGGGTGCATAATGCCTGGTCTTTATTAGTTCTTCTCACTTTGTGGCTTTGAAAGTCTTGTTATCTCTTATCACAAAAAGGAAATGGCTACTACTATATTTGGCACTGGAGAAATGCAGAATGCAGCCCTTTTCCTGTGTAACTATTGAAAACAGTATTATATGCTTTGGCAGGCATATAAATCTAGACCTTATTTGAACCTAAGATTAATATGAGAAAAAAATACTATAAAACTAAATTATTTTAATATAGTGTAAAAGCCAGTAGAGTTTGTATGGGCTTATATTTAGTCTTTTAAATTTCCCTCCAAACAAACAGCAGATCCTACCAGGAAACCATTTCTAAGTATTAGGGACAGGATAAGTCTCCATAAAATGAATATCTATAAATAAGGTTTGGTTGTAAGAGTAAAACTGGTTTTGGTGACAGCAGAACTTGTTCCCGTGATTTAACTGGAAGGTGACACAAACTTTCCAGATAATATTCACCTAAATCTTAGCTTATTGCCTGTCTTTAAAATCATCCTGATCATCCTGACATGACTGTATCTGGACCTGAAAAATTAAATGACCCTGAAATGCTGAAATGGATCCAGAGCTGGAATGAGCAGGATGTGCCTTCTCAAGAGGTAAAGACCAGCGAAGGGAAAAGAAAAATCCTGTTATTGACAGACATAGCTAAACTCACATTAAGCTGTTTCTTTGGGCAAGTCATGCAGCAGAAGAAGGAATTAAAGATCTATGTGACTGAGGAAGCCAACATAAACCTGAGTGGAACTCATGTGTGTGGCAGTAATTCCACAGTGGTTGGGTCCTTTGCCACTGATAAGATCCCAAGAAGTGAAGCAGTAAGCAATTTATCCTATTCTCTTGGGGGGTTTTGTTTCTCTGCTTTGCCTTTGCAGGGGGGAGTTACACTATTACCTCTTGTTTTCCACTTGTCTGTGCACATGAGAGAATCCCAACAGAATTCTTTAATGATTTCCTAAACTTAAACCACAATTTCTCACTGAGTCAGACCCTCTCATGTGAATGGTTGTATTTTAAGCTGCTGCTGTGTGATTTACCTTCTTTAAAGCCCACTGTGTTCTTTGAAGAGAAGAATGATAGAATATGAACCCTCCATAATTATGTTTAGTGATAGTAAGATGTCAGGGAAAAGTAGCTCGTGGACATTTCAAAGGTGTTTTTATTAAGTAAGGAAATAGAATTTGAAGGATATTGCCATTGTCCTAAATTCTCCTAGGGTTAACTTAGTTAGTGGCAGTAATCTATTCTGTTAGTTTAAGGGGTTTGATCACTTGACTATGTTAGTCTGTTGATTCACTGTAATACTGTGAAGTTATACATTTAATTATCTCAGATAACAGGGGAGTGTTGATTTCTCAAGCTCTGCTTGCTTTTGTGTTATTTGATTGGCATTATTAATTTTGTTATATTGATTTTTAAAAAAAGATGCACCTTGTCACTGATTGGTATCTTTACAGTTGCAGAATCCAAATATCTTGAGGTACAAAATTTGCAAGCTCTTTGTGTTGTTTTTTTTTTTCTTCTTCAAAATTAGTTCTAAATTGCTTCACAGCAATAAAATGGTGAATAAAACGAAATAAAAACCATGATCACTGTGAAAAAATAAGCATTATGTTCTAATTCAATAGAGGACCTTTGGTGTTTGAGGTTGGTTTTTAATTTTTGTATTTGGTTTTTTATTCTTGATATGAGAGTAAAACTTTCCATTTGCAGAGCTGAGAGCTGGAACTGTCAGGATTTGGTTTTGGGGTGACTCAGTAGTTCCTCTGGAACACATTTTTGGAATCTCTGTTGCAAACACAGAATATAACTGGTGTTATCCAACTATAGATCAGTTGCTGGTAACTGCTTGCTCTGACTTGTTTATCTTCTGTACATGTTTTTTCCCTTATGACTGTACTGCTTTCCGTTTGTAACATGATTTAGGTGAAACTAAACTTTCTCTCTTGCTATCTGAATATGATTTGCATTCCACTAAGGCGAATCCTGGATTTTGCCTTATTTGTAATTTTTCTTTCTTTACCATGAATATATGTATGGGATGGTGACAGTCCAAAACAATCTCAGGACACAGATTTTGTGTTGGGTGTGTATTTTTTCCATGATGCTTTTTTTTTTGTGTGTGTGTTAAACAAAGTAGGATAAAAATATCAGGATTTCAATAGCTGTGTTTTATCACTTTTTAAATCTTTTGATTTAATATAAGCACACACAAGAACTAAAACCATTTTTTTTTTCTTTCATGAGCAAGGTAGATTCTTTGAGCAGGAAATTCGTAGGGGACAGACAGGAGAACACTGGAGAACACCCTATGTTATCTTATGATCTGTGTTTTTTTCTAGACCTGATTGCCTTGCAATCTTTTAATGAAAATTTTATAACTACTGTATTGGATCTGATGGATTTACTAAGGCTGAGCCATCTGAGGAGGTCTCAGTTGCCTTAAAAGAAATGGACACTTATATGGATTTACTCAGCAAGATGGACTTTGCTTCTTGCATTTGGGTTTTTTTTCCCCTTTCGTATGGTTGAAATAGGGGATTTTTTCCCCTTTTAACCCTATTTTAAGTAACACAGTGGATTTGCTGAGGGTGCTCTACTGCACTCCCAGTGTTTTCCTGTGTCACTTATTTCCAATGCTTGTTGAGAATGTACATGCAATAAAAAGGCTGTTCACTGCCCTGTTTCTGAGGAATAAACCTCAGAGAAACACCCAGTCTTGTTTGCTCCTGAATATGTATCCAGAGGCTTCGCTGTGAAAGCTGAGTGACAAGGATTACACTCCACTGACAGACCCAAAGCTCAATGGACTTCAAAGGACACGTTGCTTTCTCTGCAGGAGAAGTGATTGCTTTGGGACTGGCATGAGATACAAGAAAGTGGAAGGAGAAGGGGAAAAAAAAATCTTTCTTTGCTCTCTGAATTGTGCATCCTTTGTGAATGGCTGTACATGTGCCTGAGCTCTCAAGCCAGCACCTTTCACAGATGTAGTGCCTTTCTCAGGAACTTTGCAAGCAGCTCTGGAAACTAATGCCTTTTCTCACCCAGAGTGTGCACATTTTCAGTAAATGTGGCTGGGACAGTGAACTGCTTTTTGCTAATAGTAAGGATTTTGATTGCTTCAATGAGCTGCAGAGACTGTGAACTGGCAGCTCCCATTATTCCCCTTACAGGAACCACTGTGCTCTATGCACCTCTGAAACTGTCAAAAGAGCCTCTGAACTCTTACTTGTTGTCTGCACTGTGAAAATGAAACCTCTTCTGAATCTTTGAAGTGTCTGAAAATTACTGGGTCATCAGGAGAGGAAAGTTAACTACTCTAATACTGCCTTAGTAAAAGCTAGTGAATTCTCCTGGTCTTGGGTGCTTGAACCATAACTGAAAGTTTCACACAAGAAAGTGTATGGGGACTGTTTTAGAACACCAATAAAGAGATGAAAGATAAGAATAAGTGAAGAATATATATTGTAGTTAAAATAACACTGAAACCAACCATACATCCGATTCTTGCAAGTACAGCCTACACAGGAATTTCTATGAAGTATGGAAAAGTGCAGATAAATGCTTGGTTGTCATTTTCAATCCCACCATTTCACTACCCTCCCCTGCCAACAAGAAGGTCAGAGCATACCCAAAAGAACTGATTTAGCTCGCATGAGTACACAGGGCACAAGCACACAGGTTACAAGCACTGGGCAATGTGGAAAAATCAGAAGTCTAAATTGTGAGGGGGGGAAAAAATCAATCCCCAAGGAAACAAACACAAAGTTTCTTTTGACTTTTAGTTACCTATTGAATCTCAGAATCTCTGAAGGCACATACCCATTTGGAAAATAGAGGCCAAGCAAACCACTCTTGCTTTTCTCCCTCCCAGCAGCATGCCAAGATCCACTTGCTGGTCTGGCACTTAGAGGCATTCCTAAAAGACAGCTTTGTTTTTCTAGGAAAAAAGAAAATCTATATTTTGAAGTAAAGAAAGAAGCTCTCCTGCCTCCTAACGCTAGTCTGAAATTGGAGGATGTTGTGGTAAGCATTTTTTTCTTTTCAGAATTTCTCTAATTTTTCCTGATGCTCTCATCAGAATTCTACTGCTTAGAGTACAAATTAACAAAGGAAGAAGAATTGATTTTTTTTTTATCATTGAAGAAGAGATGCCAGCACCCTGTTGTACATTCATTTTAGTGTCTTAAGGCTAGACTAATACTAGTTTGCTGGGAGTCAGGCTCTTGCCTGTGTTAGCCAAATAATTTGATACAGATGCCCTCTTGAGGAGGAGAAACAATTATGAAGGAATTTTGCTAGCTTTTAGGATTTTTTTGACAGTTGTTCAATTCACTGTAGACTGCTGCAGTTACTGAGTGATTGTGGTCCAAGTCCTAACCTTCAGCTCTGTTAGCTGGTGCCCTCTGAGCCTCAGTAAGCTGTTACTGCAACTGGAGTTTACTCACAGTATGTGAATGTGGGTGTTCTGGTTTGTGACATCTGTTGTCTTGATCATTTGTTATTTGTATGGTTGGTTTGGAGTTTTTGGGTTTTTGGTGTTTTCCTGTCTCTGTCTTTTTTAAGTGCAGTGGGTTATTTTGTCATTTACAAGCTCATCGTTTCAGGGGAAGGTCTGTGCATGTTGCAGTGCTCTGTAAGTGCCAGGGCAGGCTAGTGATACTGGCTCTCCTCTGTTCCATGACAAGAACTCACAGATAACAGCCTCTGCTTTTTTTTCTTCTCTTTCCAGTTTTAGTGCAGAAGATGAGTCTGATCACAGGGTTCCTTGTGAGTGCTGGAGGCAGCAGCCCCGTCCTGGTGTTCCAAATGGCAGCTCTGGCAATGCTGGTATCAGGTAAGAAGGAGCCCTGGCATGGTGAAGCACACTCTTGGCATTTTTCAGTCCAGTTTAGGAGTTCTTTGATGTGGCCAGAAGATGCTGCCTGCGTTATTGGAAATAAAGTACATCTATTGCAATAAGCTTTCACTGAGCCACACTCTGCATGATGCATTTTAGTCTTTTCTCTATGGTGATTTTTGAATAGGGAGCTGGGAGGTGAAACCTGATCTCAAAAAGTAGCATTTTGAGCCAAACAGCATTGTCAGATTTTCTTTCCATGGATCAGTTCAATATTTCATGAAAGCACAAACCTTCAAGTTGAAGAGGTAAAAAACCCAGCCCACTCAAATATCCCTCTCCCTGGATGCTTTCACTTTCTTTTTTGTTTTGAAGAGAGGATAGTCTCATCTTCTGTTTTTATGAAATTAGCAAGGATTATAGAGAATATTCCATTTGCATAATGCCTTTGCTGCGAGATCTACAAGAGGAAAAAGATTTTTCTTCCTTTCAAGTGAGGGAATTAGTATTGTTTTCATTGTGGTACCTGTTATCCTGGGTGCTCTTTGCACATCTGAAGCATAAGATAGCCCCTGCTTTCAAAGTGCATAAAGAAGTAGAGAAGTATTGAGAGGGAGGAGGAGTTGGCCTGGCACAAAGGTCAGTTGAGTTAATGTCTGCTCTCTCCCACCACAGAACACAGCATGCTGGAAATCACTTATCCATCTACTGAGGAATACCTGGAAGAAGGAAGGACCCTGAAATTGATCTGCCGCATCAGTCATCAACAGAATGAAGGGTCACAAATCGAGGCTCACTGGTATAAAAGAGCAAACAAGGACAATGAAACTGGCTTTGGGAAGGAGATGGAAAGCTTCCATCTCTCACGGAACGCAGACCCCACGGCAAAAGTCACGTCCTCACTGCTTCTGCAAATTCAGAATGCCAACCAGTCAGACAGTGGCCGCTATCAGTGCAGGGCCAGCATAAAGAACACTGTCCTAACTGCTGTGGGCCACTTCATTAGGGTGAATGTAACAGGTAAGCTCTGTGTGTCCAGGAGCTTGTTTAAGGGGGAGCTGGGAGATGACATAGTTGTGTCTCAAGTGACATTTCTGCCTGATAAAAACGGTGTTCACAAAGAGTATTCTCTCCTCCTGGGGAATGAAACTGAAATTGGTTGCTGCCACACTGTGCCATGTGGAATAAGTTTCATACTCCTCTGTCTCTTCATCTATGCATGCTAAATGTAAGACTGACATGTGAAAAATGTTGGGGATTTGTATTAGATTGACTGTGGATCTCCCTGAGCTAATGGAAATAGTTTCCCACGGGATTTCCACTCTGAGCACCGTTACCAGAGCTGAAAGGATTTGGGTGGAAAAAGTGGAGTGGGAAAATGTATGTTAGTCTCAGATTAGGTGCAGGTCTGCCCCTGTTCACCCTCCCCACCCTGTTCTGGGTTTATAGCACTCACAGGCAGCAAAGATATTTTCTCTAAAATGGAGATCTATGCATTTCCTTAAATGGAGACTTCTGTGTGCAAACAGTCTGGCCTTATTGCCTTTTGAATTCACTCTAGTGTACATAGACCTCAAGGAGGATTGGTGCTTAGAGGAAATGGGATATGAGATGTGGCAGCCACTGCTGCGAATTATTTGTTCTTACTGAGCTGAATTTTATTCTCTTGCTTCATGGCTGAGAAGAGAAAAAGTATTGTGCAGAAAGAGTGGGAAGGCTGAAACATACAGTGGCAGTGCCCCTGTGCAATCATTTCTGTATGGGTCTTAACTGATCACACCGTGTGGTGTCCTCTACTTGTGCCAAGTGACTTCAGCTCCATGCCTCCAGCAGAAGAGAATATCTATTTGGCCTAACTAGCTAAGGTGGTGAGCTCCTAGAGCTTTGTATGTTGGTTCTGATCTGGGTTGGGCTGTGAAACAAATTCATATTCCTTCCAAGCTGTTCCCCAGATTTGTTAAAATGGAGGGATTATATTCATCTTTCACCGCCTTCTTCTCTGAAATATTTTGACTGATGAAATAAAATAAAAATCACACCTTTGGTCACCTTTTGGGCAGCAATTTTGGGGGAAGGAAAGATGCAGATCTGCAGACTTTTATTTGTATGTTGGTCATTGTTATATCAGGTATGAACATTGTTTACTCCACAGAGAGGAGAGAAGTTGACCTGGAAGACAACAAAGCTCTAAGGGTAGATTCTAGGCTGGAGAAGATGTGGGCTGTGTTTATGATATCGTGGATAATTATGTATGTCAAAGGTAAGAATACATGGTGTGGGGTTTTTTTCCTGAAAATAGATTTTATGATTGATTTTATAAAATTACAATTTGCTTGGGTGGATTTCTGGCATGGTCCTTATTATTTACTGAAACCTCCTTCCCACTGTAATAATTCCATAGGGGTTAACAGGCTAAAACTCCCCAGGCAGGAAGGTGAAGTGATCCCAACTGACTTGCACTGGTCAATGGTCTTGAGCAATTCTGCAGAAGGTGCAGCTGAGCTGGATTCCAGCCAACATCCACAGATGTCACCTGGCTCAGTGTCCCATTCTTGGCCATGCCAAAACAGAGTGCACTGAAGGAGCTCAGGACCATTGTTTTTATGGACTTCAGGTGCCTCCTGTATGGCCTTTGGGGAATGTTGAGTTGTGTGCTAATTCAACATAAGGTATCTTGCAAATTAAATGCTGAGTCTCTGAGCAGTCAGTTGATTTACATGTGTGAAAATCTTCCTTCTTGGCCAGATGACCCCTCAATATAAACTCTCAGATGTCATCTTGCATTAGTCATTTTTTGAACAAGCTTGTTCTTTATTAATTTGGATTGGTATGTTTTGCTCCTGAACACAAGTAAATTTTTTTTCTTCTCTATGTGTTTGTCTTTTTTTTTCAACCAAGGACTCATACTGTGAAGATATTGAGAAGTCTGAGCTGTTTTGCTTAAACAAGCTAATGTTCCTGAGATGCTGTAAGAACAACTTCATTTCACTGCATGTGATTGGTCTGGGATTCACATAGTATTTCATGACACATTTCAAAGTTTTGGGGGACTTATTTCTGGACTTCCTAGTACTGGTTCATTTGGCTTATTCATTTTACCAGTTTTAACCGCAACTGCCTCCTAGGGAAGAAGACTAATTTCTTTGTGACTTTTCTAGTCCTAGAATTGAAATTTTCTGACATTATGGTCAGTTCTTCCAGGTTTTGCCTTCATTGAGGCAGAAGATTTCTCAGCATTGTACATTTTGAAATGAAGAAATGATTTCTTTCCAGCTCTACTTTCTGGAGCCTGCCTCCCATGCAGGGAGGTTTTTCCTTTCTTCTATAGCTCTCTATGCAAAGAAGGATTTCCTGTGTTCTGTCCTCTGAAATATCTTCTGACATCTTTCTAGTCCATCCTCTGTGCTCTTCAGTTTGCTCTGAGAAAGATGGATATATTCTCATTGGTATGAGCTTAAGGAGGGGGAGCAGAAATGGAGTCAGTGTCAAACTCACTGTTCTGAAAACAGAAACCAAAATCAGTTGTGATGCTTTGCCCTAAGTCTGGAATGTTTTTGAAGGTTATTTTGGCTACAACCTTTTATCAGTACTGTGCCCTTCTCTTCTCCAAGTATTTATGTAAATTTGCCTTTTTTGAAAGGACTTCTTTCTCAGGACTTAACTTTTGGTACCAAATGACAAAGGGAAGATTGTTACATCTGTATCTGTTCCAGCAGTGTCTAAAACTTGTCTGATGAGCATTTCTGGTCTCTGCCATGTTTTTCATACTTGGACATGTGTGTAACGTTTTTGAATGTCAAAGCAGACACATAAATTTTAAACAAATGGATCAAGTGAAGATTTATCTCCTCATCACTGTGCCAGGTATCTGCTTGTTTATCAGTTCAGAAGGCCTGCAATGGCTGCTGCTGTGTAAGCTTTTCCATCAAAGGCAACCTGACTTTGGATTCTTATTGAAATAAATGTGTGTGTAACATCTGACAGAAGCAGCTGCTTAAAGGGCATCTGTAACAAGCAGTTAAAATTTCTTGCTGGCTGGGGGAAGAGGAACGTGGAGGGGCTCAGGAAGAGCATTCTATGATCTTGTGTTTTGGGATCCAATTCAGACTGCAGATATTGTTAGCACTATTCTTCAGCAGGCAGCATTCTGTACAATTGCACATCAACAGGATGCTTCTCCTGTAGGTTGGTGTAGCTATGTTTCCACCTCCTGGCAACTCTAAGGAATAGCTGAGGAGAGACTAAGGAGAATTTTTATTGTTGCAAGGCACTAGAATATGAAGCAGGAATTTTAAAGAGGCATTTCTCTTGAGCTCAAAGAGATTTTTAACTCTTTGGAGTTCAGTATTCTATGTATAAGCATGGAAGATGTTTCCAAATAGCTTGCTTTGCAATTACTGTGAAATCCTAAATACAAGGTGTTTGCAGCAAGTCTGTAAGTAATAAGACACTAGGGGTACATTTTACATTGAGGGAGGGGGAGCATCAGTGTATATCCATGGTAACTGGGGACATGAACACACCTAGTGAAACTTCAGCTCAAAATATATATACATTCTGTCTATTAAAGACAACTGTTGTTATAGAGGTACATACAGTTACAGAGGACACACGTCAGGACCAGGAATTCTGTGAGGTAAGTGCCCTTCAGGAATAAAAAAATGTGAATTTTCTGTCATAAAATGAGTGGTTTAGGTTGCTAAAAGAATTACCAGCAAAAGCAAAAGCAGGCTTAATATTAAAGTGAAAGCCCAACAAAATTCATTGTCAAGGCTCACTTTACTACTTACTAGGTGGTTAAAGCACACAGAGAAAAATCATACTAAAATGTAAAATCAATCAATCTAAAACTAAAATCAACCACAAAGATTGAGCCTTGAGGAATGAGGGGTATCAGCCCAGACTCAGTTGTTGGTGTTTGTTGATGATCCTCCAGCTATAGCAAACTTGGGAGTTCATGGGCTCTGAGTGTTCCACTTAGAGGGCTATGCTGATCACAGCCTGCTGTGATCCAGAGGAGCTCAAAGGATCTTGCTTAGGACCGCTGTTTATAGGGTCACAGAAGAGTTGGCTTTAGTCATAGTAATTTTCTATCCTGGCTACAATTTGGGGAAGTAACTTTCTTTGAAAGTCTGATAACAAAACCAGTGTTCCACTGGGCTTGATGTTTGAGCAAGAAGAATCAGTTTCCAAGGCTTTTTGTTAAAATACAGAAGCAGTAGTTCCTGGGAACAGACAGTGTTTCTGGTAAGTTCAAGAGCATTCTCATAAGTTCACCAGCATTTCTGAGATCATGTGTGGCCTGAGGAGGTGGAAGGGGATGCATGCTGTGAGCTTAGTCCCATTCAAAAATGATAAAATGCTAATTTTCCCAAATAAATATATCTTTCACAAGTCATGATGACCTCTCCCTCACCTCAACAACAGCATAGCCAGAGCTGGGGTTTCTTTTAGGACCTGCTCAGAAGCATTTCTTGTTCTTTGCCAAGTCAGTGCCATCCGCCCATTTCACAGGAAAGAACAAAAATTCTTTTGGTTTTCAAACCAGAAATGCCTTGTGTGAACAGGAAAGAGATATTTGAGTAGATTATGAAATACATATTTCTAGAACCTACAAAGAAATACAGACAGCTACTCCAAAGCTTCCAGATAAAAATGTCTTTTTCAGTAAAAATGGATTTTCAAGCTAACTGTCTAGGATGCCTTATGAGTCGAAAGATATTACTGTTCCCTTGTTAACTGCATCAAAGCTACTTCAGAGAAGTTTTGTAGCACATGTACCTAACCCTGGTTGAGTAGAGGTGCTGGACTTTGAATGAGGTTGTTTTCTTCATTGTTCAGGTGCAGATACCCCCATGTAAACTGCAGCCAGTGTCCACAGCTTATCTTCTTTTACCTGAGGAAAAATTTACCCTTTTGCCTTGGAAAAATCATTCTGTGCAAAGGGTCTTGTTGGAAGCCTATATAGTTCAAAGGTGCCTCTGGTGTGTGCATTTCTAAAATCCTTTTTAGCTAAGTCTCTTTATCATTACAGAAGTCATAAAGTAGCTCTGACAATAAATTCTGTGGAAGTAAATGTGCCACTCGGGTTTCTGGTGATGGAGACTTTACTAGCAGGCCAAACAACTTTTCCTCCTGTGCAGGAGGGCTGTGAGGTTACACAGCTCTTGGCTCTCCATGCAGGGAACTGAGGAGGAGAAGAGGAAAGAAAAACTGGTGAGGCAGCACTGCCAGTAGCATTTTGCTCGCCTATCTCCATTTTTAAGATAGCTGTTTGACTCTAAGCCCCCTGAAAGCATCCCCTCTTCTGGAGGGGAGGAAGGCACTGGTGGGGCTGAGCCTGCACCACATCATGGGGCTAGAGGATCTGCTGAGGGCTGAGCTTTAATTGCTGCCTGCTGCTGTAGGGGGGAGTTGCCAATGGTGAGGGAGGACTGTGTCTGACAGTGCAAGGTGGGATTTTGGGACACCCCTGGCAGCTGCTTGACTGAACAGATCCACTTTAATAAGATAGTTATATAGAAAATGGTAAGTAATTGATGTTGCAACCCCATTAGCTGAGCATCCCTACGTACCTTGTCACTTAAGTACAGCAGCTGTAAAAGTGTGTGTGTAATGTTTTATCTCTATATGTTGACTTTTTGAAATATGAATATGTGCATATATATATCAGCAGGCACACATAGACCTGGCCACAGCACAGACACTTTTAGCAAGTTAGGATGTTTTACATGTATTTTAAGTGGGTCTTTAGCTTTGCACAGCTGTAGCTACACAGCTATAACCTATGTAGCCTGTACATTGCCTGTACAGGCCTAAAGGCAGGAGGTAGGGAGAAAGGTGTGGTCTGTGGCATTAATGAATGCAGCAAAATCCTTGTGGTGGGGAGCAGGAGGCTTCCTGTGTTCCCTCATGACACTTCTGCACACTCTGTGCTGGTTGCTTTTTTTTCCTGCATCTTATTTCTTTTCCTCTCATTTGTTTTGTAGTGCCATGTCTCAACTTTTCACATAGGATCTTTGGACATTGAATAAGGAGCTGAAAGTCCTGATGTGCATGTTCTCCCAGTGTGGAGAAACTCTGCCACCCCATCCTGAGGAGCTTCCCCACTGAGCTTTATTTTAAGCCACTGTGGGGAGAGACGAAAATGAAGACCTTTTATCAGCAAGCCCACAGTCCCATGACAGTATTAACTTCTGTGGGAGAGGACCTGACTTCATGTCATGTTTTCCACCTGCAGATCGCTGGTCTACAAAAAGTGGGGGCAGTTTGGGCTGCACTTCTCCAGCAATTCCACTCTTGTGCATCATACTCCCTCGCATCGAGAATAAAATCTGCCACAAGTGCTGGTAACCAGGAGAGAAATGAGGTGAGAAGTTTCACTGGAAACCACTGTGGGGAATATTTCTAAACCACGGACTGACGCAGAGCTAAAGCTGTTAACTGGCTCATGAGAAAGGAGTGTAGAAGCCCTTATGGTGAGGGAGGAAACAGGTAAAGCACAAGCATCCCCTTTGGTTTATTACACTGCACCAAAAGAGTGTGGGTAGTGGTAAATGGCATCCTGACTCTGGTGTCATGACTTTAGTTTGCATTTGAGAGGTGGGATGTGTAGGTTTTTCCAGTTTAGATACGGGTTTCTATTTCTGGTATGCTTTGTTACACAACCAATTTGTTCCACTTGTAAAAAAATAAGAATCACAGAAATGGAAGACACTGAAAGAAAACTATTGATTGAGCCTTGGCCTTTGCCATATGGTAACAGTATGTATTTCATATTTGGAAGTGTTGATCTAGCTGTGCTATAAACAAAAGAGGCAAAATTTTCCTTTTCTTAAAGAAAAACTAGGAAAAAAATCATCTTCTGTGTGATAACTCTGAGGAGGGCTCCTTGAGGCTGGAGTAGCTGACTCCCAGCTGAGTCTGTTGGATGTTCCTGGGAGTTTTTGCAGGATAATCCTCGATGGGAGGAGGAAGCTGTAGCTTTCAGAGAACATTAACTTCCCTGGTGTGTGAAGGAGGAGGAGCAGTGAAGACCTGAAGGAGAGAGGCCTGGTAGTCCTGTGTCTCTCCCCCTGCTTGGCATTGCCTAAATCATGGTTAGTGATGCTACATGTAAGATTGACTGGCAGGAGAGGAAGGACCGCTTGGGGTTTTATTTCAGTCCTTCTGCTGTTTCTGTTCTTTTTAAAGTAGGAATTACGTGAGGTTTGCAGTTTCTTTATGTTCAGTTTGGAATGTGTGGTGCAATTCCACCATGTTTGGCTATGGAATGGGAGCCCAGTAGCTCTGACTGATAGATGGGGAGGAAACTCTGATCTGTGGAGTCTGAGATATATACTGATTCTTACTGGAGTTCTTTGGGAATTAGGTGTCCAGCTATAAACCAGCTCTGTTCATATTTGAATACTTGTACGGGAGATGTTTTCTTGGATTATCCCCAGTCCTGAAGGCAGTAATTGTACTTGCAGGTTGCTAGTTCACAGTTGCTTTTCCTGGGAAATCAGCAACGTGGAGCAGCAGGTCTACAAGGGGCAGGAATTAAAGTAGTTAAGGTCATGAACATCTATGCGGTAGGTAGATTTGGTTGCTGGAGTCAGGATCAGGTGAGAAGCCCCTGAGGTTCATGACCCACAAGTGGTAAGTGGATTCTCTAGGCCAGGATCAGAAGTTGCTGAGCATGGCCATGCTGGCCCTGTGACTGAGCAATTAGGGGAAACTCAGCTACAGTTGAAAAAGGAATGCTTTTTCTTGATTCTGAAAAAAAAAATCCCTGAAATCTATCTCTGCTATATAATTGACTCCTGATATTTTAACCTGGAAGTGTCAGGTTTTAAAGGCTTCATTATCATCAGGCTTTCCCTATCTGTTTGCTGACATTGGTGGGAGCCACAGATGGTTTATACCTGGGAAAGCCAAGCTGTTAGGTAAAAGAACTAGTTCTTTTTCCCCTTATAATGGAAAAATTACAGCAAATGTCTTCTCTGTTTCTGAAAGGAAGAGAACAGGGGTGGCGATGTTCTCCTTCATCCTTTGCTCCCACTCCCCATTCCCAACACTGGGTTATGGTGCTTTCTGAGGGACCTGGCTGCAAGACAGCTACAGATGGGAGATGTACACCTTGGCTCATGGAATTACTTCATGGGACTAAGCTACTTTCTAGATAGGCTTGTGTTAAAAAGGTAAATATTTCCAAGAAGAGAGGAGATACCCATCTGTTTTCTTCTTCTTCTTACAGCTACTAAATATAAGGCAAAAAAGCAGGACAAAATACTCACCTTCTGCATGGCAATTTTTTTTTCCTCTGAGGAAAATATCTAAACTTCTTAATGTTAATTTTGGTATTATTCTAAATATTGATATCTTGATATGTTCAACTGATAGACACCACAAACCTCTGCCTTGCTGTGGAGGAAATAAAAAAACCAAACACGTATATGTTACCAAAACACTGTAATTTTACAGTTGTTTTGTGGAACTTTTTCATAATTGAAGCTGACATAGATGTGTGCAACTGCTTCCCCTTCTGGCCATCCCTTCCAGCCCTTCCTTGCCCAAAGACACAGGTCTTACAGAGGACAGACTTCGGAGGCCGGGTCTTTTCTACCCTTTAAAATGTGCTTCCACTGCAAAACAGAACCATATTTTGCTGAGTTAATAATAAGCATGGCTATGTGACATAGTAGTTATTCTTCAGAAAGTTGTGATGACTGGTACACTGATTGATACATGAATTTTTCAGACTGTGTTAACATATATTTTAATAATGTTGGACTTTGCTTTAATTGTCTGATTTTAAGTTGTTGCTTTGCATAACTCAAGGCTTGTAGCTTGTGTTTGATGTATAACAGCAGGCAGCTGAGGTTGTGAGTTGTTCTTCATGTCAGGAAGCAGTTTGCTTCCCTCAATTTCACTGTGCCACATCCTCTTCAGGGGAGTGTACAACTTTTCACTCATCACTTTTGGAGTGGGTGGAGGCTGTGTCTGCCTGCGAGACAAATCAGCTGCGTGTTGAGATCTCAGAAGCAACACTGAAAAGAAATTAATGAACTGCCCAGCTGACAATACGGACTACCTGGGGTGGGTGCTCCTAAATGAGATAGTTCTCACTTCTTCGCAGTTATATCTGGGTCCCTCACGAGGACAGAGAAGGAGGAGAGCTCCAGGTACATCTCTGCAATTCCCTGGTGTACAGGAGCTGCCTTGTAAGCCCAGTCACTGGAACCAGCATCCACATTGGACTGACATCCACGTTGGACTGGCATCCACGCTGGATCGGCTGCGTGTGCTGGCATCTCTCTACTCACCCCCAGAACAGCGAGTGTGGGAAGCCTGGGGCACACTGGCCCTGCTGCTGTTCATCTCCCATGCTCCCAGGGCTGGAGGGCTCCCCTCCATGTGGACAACTGGGTAGCTTTCCTCCACCCTCAGCACTCATTGGGATGAATCCGAGCGTGAGCGGTGCCATTCTCCAGCTGGAGGGCTGAGACTAATGGAAGAGTGATGCACATATTGCATGGTCTTCTGCCAACCACCACCATCAAGGCTGAGTAAAAAATTTAATTTATTTTAATGCAGTTATTGAGGCATTTTAATTCCATCAAAGGAAACAACACAAGACAAGCTACAAATATTCATTTTCTACTTTTAAATGAATTTGATTCAACTGCGCTTGGTTTTTCTTTTCTGGGTTTTACTTTGAGACTTTCTTCTCGCTTGCAGGCACAAGTATTCAAGGATTGTGAACCTTAAAATTTGCAGACTAAATTCTGTGTTTCACACATGAATATTTAAACAGAGTAATATACTCTGTTCTTTCTGTAAGGTCCCATTTTTAATCATTAATGCCTGTTCTTTTGAGCAAATAAACCTCATATATATGAGAATTATATGAATTTAAAAAAAAAGTTCTCTGGGACAAGTTCCAATACGACAATATACTGCTATGAATATTTATGTATATATCAAAATTGGTGAATACTGAATTTGCTGATAAACATTGTGGAATGTTTGGGGTTTTTTTTACTTTCCTTTTGAAAAAGACTGAGAAATTATTTGCAAATTGGGTCAAATTCAATGCATAATTCTGGGCAATATATATATATATATATATTTTGTTTAAAAAAATTCAACTTTCAAAATTTCAAACTTTTTTGGTTGAAAGCAACTTTTGCAGGCACAATGTATCCAAAATGAAAAAAAATCCCAAAAGCTCTGACAGAATTGAATAAATTGAAGCAAAACAAAATATTTCCTTAATGGAAAAGATTTTAAGTGAATGAAAATTGAGGTATTTTAAAGGTAAAATTACATCGTCTATTGTACACTAGTAGCAGATTATGGATCAATGTGATTGTATTGGCATTGTTTTCCAGGTTGTAATGAAAGCTTTTTAACCAGTTGTTTCACTCTTTTTTTAGAATTGTAAACAAAACAATTCTTTGAGGAAAACAATTCTCTTGAGGGTGGTGAGTTGCTGGAACAGGTTGTCCAGAGAAGCTGTGGATGCCTCAACCCTGGAATTGTTCAAGGCCAGGTTGGATGGAGCTCTGAGGAACCTGCTCTAGTGGAATGTGTCCCTGCCCATGGCAGGGGAATTGGATGATATTTAGGGTCCCTTCCAACACAGACTATTCTGTGATTCTATGGTTCTGTGTCTGAATGTGCATAAACATCACACTGTGTTTAAGAAAATACTATCTTCTCTTGCATTTGGCTCATGACTATGACAGCATTTGTTCTTTCTGTGCCACAAGTGTGGCAATGTTGTGGTTTTCCTTCTGTACATCAGGCATCCTCATTTGATCTGTTTCATGTTTAAAATTAAATTGTTAATGGTCCATAGTTGGACCCAATTACTTTTATGGCAGTTGATACCAAATGAGGATTTAGGGCTCTGTGTGCGCAGTGAAGCTTGCCTGCCTTTCCTTCTCCTCTCAACACATGCTGAGAAGCATCCCTGTGTCTGTACTTGGGTGTAAAGAGTTTGTGATCTAAATAACCCAGAAAGAAAGTCCTCTTGTGACATATGTGACATTTCTGAATCAGCAAATGCATAAGGATATTTGCTTGTCTGGTGCATATTGGGTTTTTGACTTGGGGATGAAAAAACGTATCAGTATTTCCCTTGGGATGTAAATACAATTTTCCAATCATCTCTGGCTGTGGGTGACTGATTCAGAAAGTAAAATATTAAAGAGATAGAAATGGCAGCATAAAGGAGAGAATGACAAAAGGTCTACCGAGAAGACAATTAGAGGGAACACAGAGGTGAGTGATGGATAATGAGACAGCCTTGTGGGAGGCTGTGGGGAGCCCCAGACAAAAGTGCAGCCACCAGTTTCTGACAGTAACATCAGAAAGCTGCAGTCAGGTTATGGCTACTGCACTGCTGTGGGAACCTGCAGTCACTCCCAGGCCTGGGCTTTATCCCCCAGCAATGTGAGTTGTGAGCCTTTCTGCTGTGACAGAGCCAGCATGAAGATCTGCAGAGCACAGTGCTCATCCTTAAGACCTGAGCAGACAAAGTTGAGAGTTGGACTGTGGGAATACATATGTATGTTTTTCAGTACAGCATAGTGCAACTTTGCCATGTCAAATTGGGGTTGTTTATGTATGATATCTGACCACAGGAAAATATCAGTGATGTTCTTAGGCAAATCCATGCTCAACAAACAGCTGAATGAGTTTACACCAAAATTCTCCACTGTGAACCATACATATTTTGTTTGGAAAGCTTTTGGATAGCATGGAGTTCTGCTCTTTTGTATGAACTAGAAAATGAAGTGTTGGGATGACAACACTGTCTCAGTCTTACCAAAGAAACAGTG
Organism: Poliocrania exsul; assembly: GCA_035041345.1. NCBI lineage: Eukaryota > Metazoa > Chordata > Aves > Passeriformes > Thamnophilidae > Poliocrania > Poliocrania exsul. The sequence continues at coordinate 5,537,758 of JAWWLZ010000001.1, forward strand.
CCCTTTTGCCAAAAAGGAGCTAGAAATCTGTGAGATATGGTTTGGTGAAAGATATATATAGTTGTAGAACAGCATGAGTTATTAGATGCCTTTAGTTCAGTGTGTCTATGAAAACAGGAAACAAACTCACATGGTTTTGATCTCTTGCAATAGGAGGGCTGCTCTTTTTGTCCTACTACAGAAGTGGAGTTACCTTCCAAGAACTTAAAAGGGTTAGGAATAATTTCTTTGCCAAACACTTGATGAAGTCTAGATCCTGAGTGGCACCAGAGGTCCTGGATTTTAAAAATTGTTTGTAAATGGTAGTGTGGGAGGCTTGTGTGGAGTTTTTTGATTTTTGCTTGCTTGTTTGTTTGTTTTCCTAAATTTTTAACTCCCTTTTTGCCTTATTTTCTTCAGTACAAGAAATCTATTTGACATGGTGCCTTATTTAGAACTTCTGTTTTCAAAGTTAAAAAAAAACTTTGAAGAGATTTGCACAACAGTTTGTGACCATGTCCTTTTCTTTGCCTTCACTTTCTGCAGTGCTGGTTCCTTCTCCTAAAGATGGCTCAGAAATGGGCAGTTCTGGCTGTGCTCTTTTTCCTGCCAATCAATCTGGCTGAAGGTGAGAAAGATCCAAAACTACATGCAGCAGTCTTTGCTACTCTGTATTTCCAACTTTCAAGTACGTTGAAACTTCTTAGTTCATCAGAGCAAATTTGGCCTATTGTTTAATGTGAATACAAAGAGCGATGTCAGCTCAGCTGGCAAAATAATCATGTGTCTTGCAGAAAGGCACAGGGTGATATATCCAACACAGATCATCTGAAGACACATCTTCTGTTCAACTGGGACAATAGCAGGAGAGCTATGAATTCTGGTAGAAAAGGGATCTACATATGCCCCTTACTAAACTACTACACAAAGTGATCTTGGGTTTTAATTGTGTTGCAGGCATACATTCCACAGCTATCCCCAGTTTTACTTGCACTTTAAGCAAGTCACCTAATTCAGTAACACAGCAATTAAAAAAAAAATTAGCTTCCTTTCCCTTAAGAGTGAATTTTGCCCTCCTCATCAGTTTTTCAAAGCCTATAGTAAAATTACAGAAATTTGTTGCCTAAGATAGGGCGGGGGACTTGCAGCTCATTAACATGCATCACATACCTGCAGTGTCCACAGCAGAAAGTACCATCTCCACTGCATTTCCAGACTTTTGGAAGCTGGACCTGGAAACTGAATACTGATATATGCCTGCACAGAGCAATTTGTCCTCAAGGCTGCCAGTACAGTAAGGAAGTGGAAATTTTCAAGTGTGATGAAGAACAGTTTCCTGTGCTTTGATGATTTTGTAGCATCCTTTTTGTGTCTTTTCTCTTCTTGTGTAGCTTACAACATGGTGAGTGCGGAGGTTGGTCATGAAGCTTTGCTGAGCTGCCCTTATATCTTCAAGGTGTCTTTGCTGATGGTGACATGGAAGAAGAAATGCAGTAGTTGCTGCTTGTTGGCCTATAGAGGTGATCACAATGAGACAAGCAAGATAAACTGCAGTGAGAGGATCGTGTGGAAATACTCACCTGACAGTGACCCTGCCCTTCGTATTTACCCTGTGAACCTTGGTGATGAGGGGAATTACACGTGTGAAATTACCAACAGTGAAGGGAATTTTTATTATTCTTATTTTCTGACTGTGATAGGTAAGATTGCATCATTAACAAAAAAAATAAGTTAGTCTATTTTCAATATGGGCAGAAAAAAAAGAATATTAGGAAACGTAATGAATACATTTAAACATCTGTTTCAGATAGTCAGGTAAACTATCTATCTATAAACTTAAAAAAATCAGAGAATATTTCATGTTCTGGACACATTAGTTAAGCTTTCTGAATATAACAAAAAAAATCACAGGAAATGAATTTTGGAACTCTCTAATTACTATTATTAAGTTTAGTCACTTGATTTTTTTGATCTTTTTTGGTTGTTTGGGTTTTTTTATTATTTGTCTTTGGTTTGGATTTGTTTTTGTTTTGTTCTTCCCTGCAGTCTTGCCTTTCTGATAAAGGATTAGGTGTTATGTGAGCCCCTCTCTGTTTTGTCAAATGCAGAATATGAATTGTTGGACTTCAATCAGAACAGTTTTGTCCGATTCCTATTTTATTTCCCTGCTATCAAATTTTTGATGCTACATATCCCACCTCCTAAATGTTTTACCTGGAGCTTCAGCAAGCTGCATTTTCTTCAGAATGTGCACTGCTGTACTTATAAATCTTGATGTAATCCATCCCTTGATGTGATATCTCATCTCCTGTTAGTCTGTAATCACCTTTTGGAAAACAGGAGGAAGCAGTATTTTAGATGCAACTACCTAGTTTTTGAGGTATTCACTCCTGAATTTTTAATATATTTTTTCCCCTCTAAAGATAGCTGATGCTAATATTTTAAATTATTTTAAAATCCCACAGATTGGTCATGCAAACTAAAAAATAGCACCTGTTTTTCAGTTTCAGTTGGCGATTTTATATTAAACTAGAAATATAAAATCTGGCTTTTTTAAAATTTCTTCTGTAGTCCCTCCTACAGTGACTCTGACCTATGACAAAAGCAGGGGGACTGTCTGTCAAGCATCTGCAGGAAAGCCAGCTGCTGACATCTCCTGGATCCCTGCAGGCAATCACAGCACCGAGGAAGAATTTCATCACCCCAATGGAACAGTGACCAGAGTGAGCTACACAGGCTGGGGCAACAGCACACTTTCCACTGTCACCTGCCTGGTTACCCACCCAGCCACAAACCAGACTCTGTCTATAGACCTGATAAGTAAATAACCTTATAAATGCCCTTCATCCTGCTCTTGGGCTTCTCTGTGCTGTTCTGTGCAGCTGTTCCCACCGAATGCTGGGGCTCTGTGGTTTCCTTAGTGCAGTTATAATCCCAAATCCTACTGCACATTGGTAGAGAAATTAATAATTTTGAGTTAGTTGGAATGAAATGTCTGTGGCACTATATGGAGAAGCTTTCAGTGCATGTTCCTTTTTATTCCAATTCTGTTTTACAAGAATTCCTCATTATGCTTTTAGTGGGTAGACCTTGTCTGGTTGCCAGGTGTCCACCAAACTGCTCTGTTACTCCCTCTCCTCAACAAGACAGGGAAAAAATACTATGAAAATCTCATGGGTCAATATAAGGACAGGGAGAGATCACTCACCAGTTACTGTCACAGGCAAAACAGACTTAAAGGAACTTTAATTTATTGATAATCAGTTCAGAATAGGATAGTGAGAAACAAGAACAAATCTAAAAGCACCCTCCACACAACTCCCTCTTCTTCCCAGGCTCAGCTTCACTTCCATATTCTGTCTTGTCCCCCTGAGTTGTGCAGGGGAATTTGAGTTGTGGTCAGTTCTTAACATTTTGCCTCTGCTCCTCCTTCCTCCTCATCCTTTTCCCCTGCTCCAGTGTGTGGTCCCACCCACGGGAGACAGTCCGTGAACTACTCCAAGAGGAGTCCTTCCCATGGGCTGAGTTCTTCACAAACTGCTCCAGCATGGGCCCCTTCCAAGGGGTGCAGTCCTTCAGGAACACACTGCTCCAGTGTGAGTCCCTTCCAAGGGGTGCAGTCCTTCAGGAACACACTGCTCCAGTGTGGGTCCCTTCCAAGGGGTGCAGTCCTTCAGGAACACACTGCTCCAGTGTGGGTCCCCTGCAGGGGTTGTGCCAGAAATCCTGCTCCAATGTGGGCTCCTCTCCATGGGGTCACAGGTCCTGCCAGGAGCCTGCTGCAGTGGGGGGGCTCTCCAGTGGGTCACAGTTTCCTCCAGGGCACATCCACTGGCCCTGTTATGGTCTGTGTTCCACCTTGCTCTGCATCACAGGCTGCAGGGGAATCACCTCCTCCCACTCCTTTGCTGACCTGTGTGTCTGTAGAATTGATCCTCTCACATCTTCCCACTTCACTCTTTCAGCTGCTGTGGCACAGCAGTTTTACCCTTCTTAAATATGTTATCACAGAGGTGCTACTAGCATTTCTGACTGGCTCAGCTTTCAGTGGCAGATCTGCTTAGACCTGACTGGCATTAGCTCTGTTGCACATGGGGGCAATTTCTGGCATCTTCTCCACTACCAAAACCTTCTCACCAAACCCAATCAGCATAATTTTTAATCACTGATTACAGAAAAAGTCCTTTCAGCAGCTGCTGTGAACCCCTGAAGCTGAATTTTGTCCAGCTACCCAGAGTGGTAATGATCTGGAGAAAATTCACTTGGAGAATGTCTCTCTGTGACTTTCAAATGTCCTTTTCAAGGGCAAAAGTACTAAGGGGTAAAACTCAGCTTCTCAGCTGGCAGTGCTGGAGCTATTAGAATTCTCTATTGCAGTAAGATTTGTTATAACAGCTAAATAAGTGCTCACATCACCAAAACATCTCAGTAGAGGCATGAAGGACATAAGTCAGCATAGACAAGTCATTAATGACAGCATTTTGCAGGGATGGTTGGTCAGTTCTGTTGCTGCAAGGGCTAATAATATTTGAACAAAAGGAGACCTTGAAGGCAGATGAGTTGAAAATGAGTTTGTACACACAAATGACTGTGTGAGGCAGCTTCCTATCACTGATTGGCATTCAGACTTCTCATCTGTTTCTCTCTGCTCATTTGATCTGTGGAGGCAAAGGGTTAACTTTTTCCTCTGGTTAAGGTAGGTAGCAACATCATGTAGTCAGTGGATACTGATGTCTAGCTCTGTAACTTGCTCTCTTTTCTCATCTCTCAGATGCTTCCCCCAGCCTTCCCTACCTCCTGATAGGAGGCTCTGCAGGTTTTGCTGCTGTCATTGGTGTGACTTTATGCTTCATTTTCATGTGCAGAGGTAAGTCCTTTGAAGAGCCTGAAATGTATTACAATTCCATTGCTGACTATGTACAGGTACAAGGAGGACATGTGTTTTATCATGGAGAGTGGGGTGGGGTTAAGGAAGATTTCCATATGATGCGTTGCCCTTTTGGAAAAGTTCTAATAAAATAAGGGCTGGAACCTTAAAACAAGTCAGGAGTTTTGTAAGAGCCATAGGTATTAGGATATTAATGCATTACATGTATGTCAGAGAGTCATTCAGGATGAAAAGAGTTCTTTCTGAGAGTTGAGTAGGTGTTGAGTTTTGAGAATTATTTTGATCTGCATTATTTTCCTGGCATAAAATTCTATACTTAAGAATGACAGTTCACAAACTAGTCTGATGACTAGATACAAACAAGCTCTGTTTCCATCAGCAGTCATAAGTTTTCCCTTGAGCAAGTGTAAGAACAGGCCAAATGTATCCACTTCCATATCTTTCAGATTATCCTTCCTGCACAGGGCATATTACATATCCCATTTATTTCATAAGCCAAGTCTGAACAAATATAGTGAAAGAGGGTTGGCAAGAGAGGACAGCAAGCGCGGGTATGCACTAGAAAGGAAAAGAAAGTAAGGTGAGGAAAACAAAGGCAGGAGAAGAAAACAGAGGGGCAGTTGTCATCAGTGGTGGCAACACTGACCAGTGCTTGCAGCACCTTGACAGCAGCCTGTCTGTGCCACGGAATGTTATGTGTCTTTGGAGAAGGTGAGGGGAGGAGAAAACATGCTCAGATGGGTTCCCTGACCCAGTGTAACAAATCAGTCATGTCTCCCAATGGGGTGGCCTAACTACGACTGAGTGCAGTCCCTCACTGACTCCTCCTCACCCCACCATGGTGGAGAGGAGAATTAGGGAAACCCCATGGATTGACATAACAGTTTAGTAATTAAAACAAAATAAAATATAATAGTACTACTAATAATACTAGCATATAAAATATAGCAGAATAGAATGAATAAAAATTGTGGTGAAAAGGAGGGAGAGAGAAGTAAAGAAAACCTGAGAGAAAGAAGCGATGCACAATATCATCTCACCATGCACTGATGGATGCCCACTCCATCCCTGAGCTCCTGGCCAACTTTTCCCAGTTTACAGCATGACTTTCTGTGGTGTGGAATATCCCTTTGGCCAGGTCAGGTCAGCTGTCCTGGCCATGCTCCCTCACAGCTTTTTGTGCTCCTCCTCGCTGGCAATGTACAGCAAACTGAAAAGTCCTTGACTTAAGGTAAGCAGTAATTAGTAACAACTAAAACATCAGTGTTATCAACATATTTCTCACACTAAATGCAAACCGAAGCACTGTACCAGCTAAGAAGAAAATGAACTCTGTCTCAGTAGAAACCAGGACACCCAGAGGAACCAAAAGTTTAAATGAAGAGAAAAGTAAAACAATAGTGTCTTCAAGAGCAGGACATAAAAAATAAGAACTTAACCTATGAATGTAACTGTATTTTGAAGAAAGTCTTTCAACAGCTGAGGGCAGCTAGAGGAGAACCCTAGATACAACAGCTGTGTACCTTGCACCATTTTAATTTCCTGACATCCCACTTTCAGCTCTCTGGGTCCGTCAATTGGCACATGGGCCAGCAGAACAATCTGCAGTAAGTGGGTTTCTTGTGTATATATATGTGTGTGTGTGATTTGCTGGTTTAGGGGTATTCTTCACTGAAATGTATAATTTAATTGCCATGTGTCTACTCTGACAAAACTCCCACTTATCTCTGTGCGCACTAGGAAGGGGGCAATGAGGAAACAGTGCATCTGGGAGGATGTCTATTGTTTGGATGGCCCTGTCTTCATGTATAATCAGAGTATCTGGGTGTTTAAGCACTAGATGTAGTGCATTTCTTGCCTATAGATTACATTTACAATGCTGAATGTCAACTGCCCCAAAACTTTACATTTCTGCTTCACAGAATAATCTTAACTCTGATATTTTGCTCAAGAATGTGTACTCTTGATGGCAGAAACCTGCCTGATTAAAGATCAGATGAAACCAGACATGTATTTTACATTGAGGGAAAAGGCTCCACTTTGTTTTGTTGTATTAGAGACAAATATAGTTATGAAACTTTTTTTTAATTCCAGTTCAAATACCTAGAAGCTGGGAAACAGCAGTGATAACTTTGCCAGTGCAAATTTTACTTCGTGTGTCGTGATATGTATTTAACAGAATATGCTGCTCTTTCCTCAGGGCTTCTGCCTCATTTAATGCACATTGAAAGAGCAATTATTTCATATTTTGTTTTCTGCTCATGGTTTAATTAATAGTCGTGTGCCTTGTTTGTTGCAAACAAGTCAGAGTGCTCTGAAGTTATAATTAATTTCCTGATATGCTCTTCTGTAGTGTTCAGGACAATTTGACTGATGGGAGTGGGAGTTGCAGAGATCAAAGTCAAAGGCTTACAGTAATTTTAGTTGCCTAAATTGGATTTCTTGTGGTCTGCTTGTTTGTTGGTTGGTTGATTTTTTATTTGTTTGTTTGTTTGTTTTCCCCAGAGAAGCTGGCATTGTTCATTATCATCTATTTTAGAGAAGAGACCAACATTTTAAAATTTGTTTTCAATCACATTAAGAAAAAAATTTTCAAAGGCTGTCCTCTTTGGCTTTGTGAAGGCTTTTCTTGCATCTTTCTGCCAGTTCAGGCTTTCCCCTTTGTTCCCCACACTTTTGCTCAGGGACCTCAGAGAAATGACTTCACAGTTCTTTTGTAAAAGTAACGTTACCTGCGCTTGTTTCTTGTGCTGTTGTGTTTTGTTTGGCTCTATAGGAATGATGGTTCCACAAAATCCTACAGTGTAATATAAAGGGTACATGTTTTTTTTTTCCTTTTGCAGACTAGGAGCTCCACATCCACACCCTTCCGTGAGAACAGAAAAGCAGTCAAGCCTCCTGTCTTACCAGACAGTATCTATGAGAATTATAATCAAGATGAATGAATAACAGTGCAGGCACAAGCAGCCTGATACCAGCCTGAACCCATTTTAGCACATTGTTTTTTCTTTCTCTATATATCAGACCAACTCCTGAAACAGCTGAAACTTTTAAAGACTGACTTAGGAAAATACCTACCTGAGTTTTGTTTGAAAATGGACTCTGAAGTTTGTGCTGCCTTTCCTCAAAACAGTAATGGATGTATTTCTGTGCAAGAGTAACAGAATGCTGGTGAAAATATAGCCCTTTTTCTCCATTTTAGCTACTGGATTCTCTTTGCAGTTTTGTGCTGGAAACCAGTAAGTGACCTGTGGGACCCCAAAAGTTAAAACATCTAAGAAACACATCTAGCAGAAGCACGGAAATCAGAGAATTTATGATTTTTTGTTTGTTTGTTTTGTTTTTCTTTGTTGTTTTTCTTTTCTGAGTAGGTAGCAGCAAGTAACAGATGCCAATCTGATATTTGTCACTCTGTTTATTTTTTAATGTATTTCTTTTGAAATTAAGCTTTCTGCTTACACTGTTAATTTATGGAAACAGACCCCACAGTTTGAAACTCTACTAGGCACGGAAATGAGAAATGACAATGGAAAAATTTCAAAGATTTTTTTTAAAATAAATGTGCAAATATGTAACTACTTATCTAAAGGATTTCTGCTGCTATTTTGGTAAACATTTGTTGACCAATTTCTGAGAAGCTAAGACCACAGCATGGTTTTACCGAGAACAGAAGTGTGAAGTTGTGTCAAATGCAGGTGTTGTGCTTGCTTAAAGCAAAGAATAAAACAAAACAAAACAGTCCTAACTGCACTGTTTATCTCCTCTCATCCTCATGTCCCCCAGGCTGAAAATAATCACACAGACTGGTCGTTTATCTCAGTTTTCATTGGTCAGATTTGTCAAACCTTCCAAACACTAATGCAGCAGTAACTATACTCAAATGTGTGTTTTGAATGGCCTTTGCCTGCTTGTCGCTGCAGGAAGTCATCTCTGCTCCATCAGTGTCCTTTGGCATGAGCATCTTCCAGTGCCTTTTAATTGCACTTCACTTTATCACTTCTAAATAGTCATGACTTGGCACCTACTGGCATCACTCCAGCCTTTCACTGTGGTCAGAAAGGCATGAAGAAATGACTCTCTGCCTTAAGGAAAAGGGGCCTGCAGTAGGCAGGCTGGTTACCACGCCTGGTAACCAAGTGAAATCTTTCTTGTGGTGTTAAATATCAGTGATGGGTCACTCTCTCAGAGAGTTGTGCTGCTCCATCATGTCTTCTGTGGGGAAAAAGTAGCACCTTTTCATGTGCAAAACCTCTGGGAGAAATAAGTGACAGATGGCTTGGGATTAGTGAAAATGAGTTTTCAGTGATTCTAGCTAGGAGAAGGGTTTTGTAGCTCTAATGAAATCCAGAGCAGTGCTCTAGTCCAAGGAAGAGGTTTTCCAGTTATGCTGGCCCACAGCTGACAGTGCTTCATGGGCATGATCCAGCACATCCTCTTTTGTCTTCCCTGTCAGTTGGGATCTTTCACAGCCAAGGTGCTGTCAAGAGGTCAGTTGTGACTGGAAGCTTCTGAAATAGTGGGGAGATCTCTTGTTTCTTAGGGAATTCCCATTTGGGTCTAAACCTGGGGTTCTAGGCTGGTGTTGCTCAGTGTGGCAAGGGACCAAGGACTGTTCTTGCAGACAATTATAGCAATTTGGGTCTGTCTCATCCAGAAGCTGGGCCATTGCAGCCAGACCAAAGGATGACAGAGCTTTCAAAACGAAGAGAATTAGGCAGAATTAGGCTGGGTACCAGTCTGCTTTTGGCAATCATGGTGCATGTGTGTTGTGATTATTAGGGTGTAATGTAAGAAGTTTTCATAATTCCTTTGCACCAAGTGAAATGTTGAAGAGTGAGAACTAATGGAGACAGGAAAAATACACAGGGAGATGATGGTGTGTGTGTGGAAAGTTCTCTGGAGAAACATCACTGTGATAAATGGCCCTGGCTGAAAAGAATGGTTTCCATGCTCATGACTTATTTCTCCCTTTAATTTGTATTTGGTGGAATTGGTCCAGTCATGTGCAATGTGTCAGCATTTCCATTAAGCTAGAAATTCTGAGCAGACTCTGTGCTGAAATGAAGTGCTCTGGCAATGAGATAAGTCCATTTGTGCTGCAGGTACTTGGTGATATGGGCTCTGCTGGTGGTTTCACAGCTCTTAACAGCCATGTAGACTATAGTTTGTCTGATTTCTTATTTCTGGGATGGCCCAAGAGCCAGTCCTGCTTCAGCTCTCAGAAAATTAGCTTACAGCATTGTTGTCAGACTTTGATTAAAACCAGTTTACTGCCAACAAAAAGCTCAACTTATCAACCCAGAGCTCAGGGGAACCCACATGTTGAATGCATTAAAAGGTCTCAGCTGCCTAATTGTTGTATCTTATTTCGGCAATAAAATTGGCCCTCATGCTTCTCAAGCTTGTTGTGTATGATTAATAAAACTTATTAGGCCAAAGAGAGTAATGTGACTTGTGGGGGTGGTTGTAAGAAAGACTGGGACATGAATAATGCTTCTAGGCAGAGCACAGCAATTGAACAGGCTCACTTAAATCTCTGCTCCCCTTTTGCATGTGTTACAATACCAGCACAAGTGGCAGGTGGGTTCAGACACAAACTTGGCTTCTTTTCCAGCTGTCTGCAATTCACTGGAGCTGCAGACCACAGGAGTATGTATTACATTCAAGCTGCCAACAGGTGATAACAATTCTGGTGAGCCTTTTAACCCTCTTGTGTCTTTGGAAGAAGGAAGAGAGGATTAGCTGAGCAGGGGCCCATGTGTATACTTGGAAAGGAAGCCTTGGTGCTTGGATAAGACACAGAGTTGAATGATTCTGTACGAAAATGGGAGAGACTGGCAAAGGGGGCTGACAGAGAGAACAGTAAGACTAGGAGAGTGAGCATGATATTGGGTCATTGTAGCTTAATATTTAGTGTGACTAATTACTTTTTCCATTCTCACTGCCTGTCAGTGGGTACCTTCACTGTTGGTCATGACTGGTGAAGGACAGGATTTTGTCACATGGTGAGCTCTTGGTGTGGGCTTTAGTGGTTTCCTCTCTGTCTGCCACTGCCAGAGCAGTGATGTTCTGCTTCTTGGTCTGATGAGCTGCACATCACAAGCTAAAAGTTGTGCCACACACACTTCAGGAGGGCGAGGGGAGGAAGGGAAAGACCTGGTAGTGCCTCAGTGGTTCACTAGAGCTTTACTTCCTTCTCTGTCAGAGAGGTTCGAGCTGGGTTTGTGGCTACATCTGCTTCTGCCAACTCTTTCTCTTCTTCCCAGGAGCAGGACTCGTGGGTCAGGGAATCAGGGTGGGTGCTGCAGCCCACTCTGTGCTGCCTGAGAGGCACAGGCACTGGTGACTGCCAGAGCAAAGTGCCTGTTTCCCAGCTGGATATAATTTTGCAGCTCACCTCTTGAGTATTTTGAGATTGAAAAGAAAATCTCTGAAGTATTTTCTGTCATGCTGTTTTGTACAGTACAGACTCTTGGTGTAACCCAATGAACAATTCAAATTGTGTGTTTGGTCTGGTATAGGAATTTGGTCTGGAAAATAAGTAACCTGAGGATGTTTTTATGAGTATATGTACCATGAGGATGTTTTTATGAGTATATTTACTATGCTTTCCCCCCCGCTTTAACTGCAAGAACATTTTTGTTGACCCCATACTGTTTTTATTTGCACTGAAAGCAAAGTTAAGCAAGGCAAGTGTATTAGACTGCAAACTTCCCCATAATTTTCTGTGGCCTTGTCAAAATGTCTAGGAAAATGCTGACTATTTGTTGAACAATCATTGTGAGAATTACTAAAAGGCAATGGGAATTGGAGTGAGCTCTTTGCACATTGTCACAGAAAAAAAATTAAAAAAAAGCTAGCAGCATGACACTGCTGTTTCAGATTGGCTATTTAGTGAAATGCAAGGTTGATGGAATGTCACTTGAGCTTTTTAGCACCAGATGTGATTATAGATGAAAATGCTGCTGTTTATTGTGTGGGTTTTCACTCACAATGTTCATAGGGCACTCTTTGTAATAATGATGATGCCTGCTCTCTGATTAATCTATGAACAGTTTTTCTTCTGGAAATAGCAGTTGTTGTGATGCCACTGAACAGTTCTTTATTCTCTTTCTCTTCACTGAATATGGGAAAACCAGTTATGTTTAGAGCCTCATAAAGTGGAATTTAACTTCAGAATATGAAAAATATTTGTTTAAAATTTCAAATTTCAGCAGCAGGATTGAAAGGAAGAAGGTAAACAATTTTACTACAGACTTTGGAAATGGAGTAAAGAGGGTATTTGCCAGCTCAGTGAAAAGCTCAGTTTCCTAAGTTGGAAATTGCAGCTGTAATTTTGGGTCTAGCCTTCTTGACATCAATTTGTCATAGCTTTTCTTCTTTGATGAGAAAATAATGCTTTTCTTGGTTCTTCTCTAATAGCTGTAACACCTGTGATATTTCTGTGACTTGGTCTTTCTGACTTTGTGAAGTCTTTGATGTTAATGATAACTTTCCTCAGCTGCTTGACTTGGAATCCACAATCTGTATGCCCCTGTCATGTGCTGGAGGAAGCGAAGAGCTCATGATTTAACCAAGTGGGACTTATACTACATTTTCTATCACTTTTCTGTCCTGGAATAGTTTGTGTTTGTACTCTTAATGGTGGTGCTTTAAGCAATATCCATTTTTCTTTTCTCTAATAACTTGTCTCCCCAAACCTTTTTTGCACTAGTTTTCTCAGTTTATTGATTTTTATCAATAAAATATTTTATTATCCAGTTCTTTCCTTCTCTTTTTGGCATCAAATGCAGTTTTA
>JAWWLZ010000001.1:5550522-5578042 GCA_035041345.1 Poliocrania exsul
TCTGGCCCCGCTCCAGCCCCTCAAGATCTTTCCTCAACTGAGGGGCCCAGAACTGAACACAACCCTCAAGGTGTGGCCTCACCAGCGCAGAGTCCAGGGGAAGGGTCACTGCCCTGGGCCTGCTGGCCATGCTATTTTTGCTCCAGGCCGGGATCCCCTTGGCCTTCTTGGCCACCTGGGCACACTGTTGACTCCTGTTGAGCTTCCTGTCCCTCAGTCTCCCCAGGTCCCTTTCTGTCTGGCTGCTTGGACCGATGCTTGGACTTCAAAAGTATTTACAACTTATTACTGAAACTTCTAGAAAGAAGCAAAGCTTAAAAAATGAGAAGGTATATTGGGCTTGCAAGTCAAACTTTGATAGTGGAAGGGCTGCAGTGGTGGCTTCTGTGAGAAGATGCAGGGTCTGCCCCGTGTTGTGCAAACACAATTTTCAGCTGTCATCAAGACTGACCCACCAGTCTCCAAAGCTGACACCATTAGCAACACTAGTGGTGCCTCTGTGATAACTGTGAGGAAGAAGAGTGAGAAATATGGGAGAGAAATAGCCCTGCAGACTCAAGATCAGTGAAGGAGGAGGAGGGAGAAGATGCTCCAGCCACTGGAGCAGAGATTCTTCTGCAGCCTGTGGTGCAGACCATGGTGATGCAGCTGTGCCCCTGCAGCCCATGGAGGCCCTCAGTGGAGCAAAGACCCATCTGCAGCCCACAGAGAAAGTCATGGTGGAGTAGATTACTAGCAGGAGCTGTGACCCTGGGGAGGACCCTAGGAGCTGTCACCCTGTGGGGAACCCACACTGGAGCACTCTGTTCCTGAAGGACACACATTGGAGCAGTTTGTGGAGGACTGTATCCCATGGGAAGGAATTCACTGGAGCAGGGGGATAGTGTGAAGAAGGAGCTGCAGAGATGAAGTGTTAAGAACTGACTGCCATTCCCCATCCCCTTGCACTCCTGGGGGTGGGGAGTATGAGGTAAGTCTGGGAAGAAGAGGGAGTGGGGGAAAAGTTGTTTTTAATTTTGTTTTTATTTCTCACTATCCCACTCTATTATTAACAGGTAGTAAACTAAATCATTTTCCCAACTCAAGTCTGCTTTGCCTATTACACTATCTTGTGAGTGATCACCCTATTGTTATCTTGACCTATGAGGTTTTCCATCATAATTTCTCCCACTGTCCTGCTGAGGATGGGGAGAGAGAGAGTGTCTGGCTGGGCAGGTGGCCACCAGCCAAGGTCAATGCACCACACAAGGCTGAGTCACTAGCAGAGATATAATAGGAAAGATGATGCTGTAAACATCAGATTCTAAACTATTAAGGCATTTTATGCTGATGATACATCTCTGGGTCTTCTGACTTTAATCTTATTGCTGTGTACTGAGCTCTGAAAATTTCATTTCCACTCATTCTATTCTCTCAGCTGTCAATAAGTACTGCTGAGCAAACAAAGGTAAGTGCATTTTGGATTGATTTTTGTTTCACTTCTGCCACAGTCCAACAGAGTCATAGCAGAATGTTTGTATCTAGTTGTGCTTATGTTTTAGATACCTATCTGTACATCTCAAAAAGAAACCATGGACAATCCCCCTGAAATCCTTTTTGTGTTGGATTTATGATCTCTGAAGAATACAACCCCCTCTTCTGTGCAAAACAAGTGGCCACATGCAGAACAATGTGCTTAATACATAAATGTCTTGTTGTACTCACTTCATCTCTTGTGTGAGAGGAGTGTTGTGTGGAATAAACAGATGAGTGAGCCATCTACTGAAAAGCTCTGTCCTGGCTCCTTGCTTTTTCCTTCAACTTGCTTGAAATATTCAAATCAGGAAGGTTAGAATCAAACACCACCATTTATTGTATTGTTAGGGCTGCCTTCTTAATAAGGCAAGTTAGTGCTTGCAGCAAAGCTATGATACTTTAAGGAGCTCTGCCTGCTCCCAGGTTTGAATATCTACCAGCTGCACTTAGTATCACATTCGTTATCACTGTCATTCTTGTGTAATCAACAGTGGTTGCCAATTTCATGGTGCTATAGATAGTAAAAATAAAAATGTACACTTACACAAAAACATCTTGATGCATGTGTACATTGCTCTGTGTGTGTGTGAAGCTGTGAATATATACAGAACAAATTATGTGGGTTTTTTCCTTGAGAAATTAATTTCTTAATAATTTCCCATCAACAGAGCATCTCATTATATGTAAATGTTGTGAAAGACCTTGTAAGATAGATAGACATATGATGGATAAAATGAAAAGTTGCTGTGGAAACTATAACCTGAAATAAATTTTTCTTTTGTGCACTTAAAATCTCAGTCTCTATCTTCCACTAGAATATTGTTTGCATATTATTTCTCTCTTTTAGAAAGAATCTGAATTGCTGACATACAAATGGAAATCCCATCTTGACTGTGACTGTGAAGTGCATCTTAGACTAATGGAATTTTTTTCCCCCTTTCTTGTATTTTAAGGTATTTTAAGCCTCTCTCTTGTCCTGGTATCAGTCTGGTGTAAGGCAGAAAAAACCATAATCTCTGGTGGTCAATGCTGCCCATCTAAGACCAGCTGCAGCAGTTTGAAACTGATGATATTGTTGCCTTCACTGGAGCTAATTTTGATGTAGGAAACAGCTTGGGGTAGGACACAGAGGAGAGAACAGGAAAGACTAAAGAAGATGCTAAGACACGGAGGGAATGTTTTTCTAAACACAAAACATTCTTTAGCTCTCAGCTGCAGCTGTCATCATCCCTCCACAGCACATTCTTAGAAAAACACATTTCAAATACTGCCTGTCAAATGAGCAAAAGCAGCTTGAGCTCTGTGTGTACCAACCACTTAGGTCCACGTTCTGTCCTTGGGACTCCTCTGTAGCTGTTATTTTCTGTAGGCATCTGTTGGCAGATGCATTCATGTCATGTTAGCCCAGGTCAGGAATGTGCTTTTGAAAAGAAACTCCCTCGATGGTCCGTGCTCACTGTGCTGGGTTCGTATTGTCGAGCAGCCTTGGAGCACACAGCAAACATTGCACGTTTCTTATGGAACTGAAGCAGAATATACACCCCAGGGGTTCACCTAATGCTCCCAGCTGCTATGGGCATTCAGTTCACAGGATCAGACTGGAGCTAGTCCAAAATAAAATCCCCCCAACCCATGCTGTGCTCTGTCAAATCACTCCTGCTGAGCTACACAGCTGATGAGATAAACTTAGCTTTTGTTAAACAAGCTCTTCCTGCAGTGTGATTTTTTAAAATCTGTTTTATATGCAAGAAATAAGTTGAGCATCAGCTCCAAGAAGGCTCTGAAAAATGCCATTTAGCAGTGCTCATATATTGAAGATCTTGTAATGATTACATAAATGATGTGTATGGAAACAACAGGGACAAATATTGAGTGTGCTCCTGTTACATGATTTTTAGTCTAGCAAAAATCATTAGAGACTGATTCTTGTGGTGACCTGCTAAAACTGGATTGCTTGGCCAGAAAATACAGGAACCATGGTTGCATGAAGGCATTATTACTGGCTAAGCCTCACGTTTTCTTCACAAATGCTGAAGTATCAAAAAGAAGGATGTAAGATCAACCTGCGCAATTATTTGCAAATGCATGAGTCCCATTTCACTTATTCAGTAGAAACATATATAATATACATATGTATAAAAAAAGCTGGCACAGAATTTCTACTGTTATTGCACAACAGCTTGCATTTAAAAAAACCATTGTGCTTAAGTGCAATTTGAGAATTAGCATATCTGGAAATAAAAAAAAAAGGAGGGGGTGTGTGTAAAAAAAAAAGTGCAGAAAGCCAAATGCTTAGAATACATCTTCTAGATGCAATGTCATGACCAGTCCCAGATCTGGAGTTTACCCTTGGCAAACATTTTAGATACAGATGCTACCTGATGGGCTGGCAATTTCCGCCCCCCCCCGCCCGCCCCCCTTCCAGTTCTAGTGCCTTCAATGCAGAGCTCAGCCTGGTAGAATTTGACTGAATTTGCCCTGAACAGGGACCTCTTTGCTACTTTATGCCCCACCCCTGGCCATGGTAGAGGGTTGGAACTAGATGATCTTCAAGGTCCCCTTCCAACCCAACCCATTCTATGATTTTATGATTTGAACGAGGCGCTGTCTGTGAAACAAGCTAGCCCAGACATTGTGAATTCCATCTTTCTTTTAGAAATATAGAAGTGACATTCTGGTGATGGCTCAAGGATGTTTTAACTTCCCATAATACTTTACAGGGTGATTCAGAAGGGCAATACTAGACAAGGACATTTTTGTTTTGAAGATAAAGATTAGGTGACTATTTACAAGCTTCATCTCAATTTCTTTAAGAAGGCTTATGGACTCCTGAAAAGATTCTGATTAGACACAAGGGGAACAGTTTTCACAATTACAACAATCAACCATTGAAATAGTCTCCCCAGGGAAGTGGTGGGCTCCCCAATGTTGAACACTTTTCAGATCCATCTGGTCATCTTGTCTGGACTGTGCTATTTACAAGGAATGTTGGACCAGATGTTCCTCGAGGTTCCTTCCACATGATATTCTGTGATTCTCTGGACTGTTCTCTGCCAACCTACATTACTGGTGGAACTGTGCTCTTGCCATTGACATCTTTGTGAGGGACTTTTCAAAGGTAAGTAATGAATGGGCACAGAGGAATCTACTTGTGCTAGAAGGAAGAAACCCATCTATACCTGTGATCTTGGCAATACATGTGATAGTTTCTGTTCTCAGGCCTCTTAATTCAGTCTCTTTCCATGGGATCTTTCTTTTAAAGAAAAAAATCCCCAACATCAGTGTTGGGTTAGAGAAAATATAAATAAAGTCTATGAATACTTTACATTGAAAAGGACTTCTGAAAGTTATCTGGACCAAACCACTGCTCAAAGAAGGGCTGATACCAATGCTGCATCCTCTTTTTTACAGTGGCCAGCAACAGAGAGGAGAAAAAAACATAGAAAGCACAACTATCTTACCCTTTGAACACCTTGTTCAGCTTCTTACAATCAAAGGTTTAGTACTTTGGAACATGGAAGTTTCATTTGAATCATCTCATAAGAGCCACTGACAAACCTGCCCTTGATAATGACTTCAATCTCCTTTGGCTTTTTTTTTTTTTAATGTGTGTGTTTGTAATCTCTAAAATAAACTGCAGTGATGAGTTGTGGGAAAAAATACTTGTGCTGGTGGTTGTAACCCAGTTTTTGGTAATTTACATATCGGCCCTCTGAATAAACCAAGTGGCCTGAAATGAAAAAAAAAAAGAAATAAAAAGGCAAATATGG
Source organism: Poliocrania exsul (assembly GCA_035041345.1). Lineage (NCBI taxonomy): Eukaryota > Metazoa > Chordata > Aves > Passeriformes > Thamnophilidae > Poliocrania > Poliocrania exsul. Next base: position 5,555,808 of record JAWWLZ010000001.1, read on the forward strand.
TGGTTTGGGGGTTCTGCTGCTGTGGCTATTGTTTTCTTACAGGGAGGCCCCAGAATAAAGGGCAATAACTTCAGCAGAGCAAGCAATGCAGGAAATGAAGAGGCTTACAGAGATATTACAGGCTGGGGGCACAAGGTGTAACATCCATACTGGAAGATTTCATGTATGAAGTGTCTCCAGCCATGAGTAGTGGGACAGAAACCTTGTGGCCAGGCATGAAGATGAGGCAATGTGGTAAAATGGAGAAAGCAGCAATGCAGTGGAAGAGAGTACATGGACCTTCTTCATCACAGGACCTGGAATTGAAGTGCTGAGAGCAGGAGGCTATTACTGTGGTGGAGCTGAAGAAAACAATCAACACATAGCAAGGGAAGCAGAAGGGGAAAAGATGAGCAAAGCACCTCACTTCAAAAGAGAGGCAAAAGTCAAAGGACTAGTAGCTCAAGGCTTCAAGACGGGGAAAGAAAAAAGCAATATAGAGACATATTAAATTGTAAAGAAAAAATGAAATAGCAAGCTGGTCAGGCTAGTTGGACAGCCAGGGAACATTAGGCCATTTGTTGAGGTTGCCAAGGCCATCAGTGTCAACAGAGCTGTTGCAGAGAGCACCCCAACAGCACTGGGATCTGTCCCAGGAAGGTGTGGGGGATGATGCTGCCCCTTCTGCCTGCCTCTCCTTGGCCCCTGAATGCCTTATCATGGTCATGAGAACTGTAGTGCTTAGCCTAACAGCTCAAAAAGATCCCAGATATCTTTTATCTCTGTGTTAGTTGACAAATAATTGATTTACACTTCACAGTCATGTATATGTTACTCTTTTTGCCTGGCTACAGTGCCCAAACAAACTGATCCAAAGGAGGAGCTGTGTGCCTAGGATGAAAGACAGTAGGGACAAGACCTCACCTGCCCCAAAAAGGGAACATCCAGGAATGTGAACAACCCTGGTTGAGGAAAAATGGTTAGGTTGTATTAGTGAGTGGGAGGATCATGGACTGCAGCCCTGAGGAAGCACCTGGGATAGGGTGTTGAGGCTGAAAAAAATCCTGAAGGTCATAGGAAGAATCAGCAGTGAATTTTTCCCTGTTAAGACAAGTGTCAGTGCCTGAAGTGATTTAAAAAACACTGTGAAAGTGATATTCAAGAAAAACTATGTTCAGATGAGCTTTGGTAAATACTTTGAGTCTTTGGAAGGAAGTGCCAAAGACATAAAATTATTGCAGATCAGTACAGTCAGTACAAGGATTGTGGTTAGAAGGAAAAGCCATGCAAAGGGGACTCATCTGAGGGTGGATAATGCTGAAGATATAACTTTCTAGGATCATACTTAACAAGGCTTACGAGAAGAAATTTAAACTAAGAAATGAGTAAAATGGTTTGGGAGAGTAGTGAAATCCTTACAGCTATTTTAATAACAAAAACAGAAGGGCAAAAAGGAAGAATACTGCTGCCAACTGTAGTCAAGTGGGCAACATCAATAGTCAAATTATTTACTTGGATATGGCTAGAAAGTATATGATCAATAGGAGACAACAGCCAAGCCTATGTGTTCATATCAAGCAAGTGAATTGCAGGTGACATGCAGAGAATGAAACTGAATGTGACATTGGCTGCATCGAGGTGGAAGAGCAGCAGTGATTATTACATGACAGGAGTAATCATGTTGGAAATGCACTCCACAGAAATGATAGAATAACAATTTAAAGGTGCCAGAGGAGTAGAAACATATTTTAAGGATGTTAAGAAAAAAAATGTGATAATGTGGATAATGTAGATTAGTTTTGATCAAAATTATTCCAGGAAAAGATGTCAAAGGAGGCCCTTCTGGGACAGACTGGGGAGTTGAATTTGGGTATGAATAAAGAATTATTGAATGATGATAGAGAGAGAAATACTCAAGAGATTTGTATCACAGGAAATTTTTTTAGTCATCAAGACTGAAAACCATTAGCAATCACATGCAATGGGTGTGACAACAGCAGATCTGTTTAACTCCACAGTCAATGAACCCAAGGGGGTTATGACTTAAAATTTTGTTTCTGTGACTAACATTAGAATTTATAGGAGATAGTTGCAGAAAAAAACTCTTGAGTGAGCAAGTTAGGTTGATTTATTTCATGTGACCTGGAACACAAATCTGTGACACTTATTCTTAGTTTGAAAAGGGAAAATCATGCAAAACTGAAGGGAATTAAATGGTGAAGAACAGACCAAGAAGCTCAAGATTTAATTTTAAATGAAGCTAGGAATTTCTTTATGTTAAAGATGTAAAGGTGTTGGGGACTCTTCTTCTAAAGCAAAGGAAACAACAGCCCTGACCGCTCTGGAAATAAGGGTAGATTCTTTTGAAATGGACATTAGGAGACCCTCAAAGGATGGGGAGAGATGGTTGCCCTGCAAAAAGACCTGTCTTAAGGATCAAGAAGCTCAGGGAGAAAATGGGAATTGCCAACAGCTGTGCAAGTGCACAGCTGGTCTTGTAAAACACCTTTAAATGCTGAGTAGTGGGATCTCTGATTAGTGTGAGGGGAACAGTTGTGGTGGGAATAGTCCTCTGCTCTAAAGCTCTCATCTCGGCCCTGTGGATTGGGAGAGTTGGTGCATCTTGTGGGGTTGGTATTTGGAAGAAGTGTATGTGTATAACAATCACTGGAGAGAAATATTTGGAGGTTGTTTTTTTGCTTCTGTTTTTCTGTTGGATTTGTTTGTTTGTTTTTGGGTTTTGTTGCTGGGTTTGGTTGTTTTTTTTTTGACAGAGGGAGGATTTTGGTCCAAGGTGAGCCAGGCCAGGCTTGTGTGTTGGCCCAGACACCCCTATGGCCTGAGTTGTCTGTCTGAGGCAGAAGGGGATCAGTCTGAGCAGTGAAAAGATTAAAGCAGTAAAGCCAACAAAGTCTTTTAGTGGCAAGTCCCAGGAAATTTTAAATATTAGTCTCACTGTTAGGTAAAATAAATTCACATCAGAGGATTCAGTAGGTGCTTGGGCAGAGATGGAAACTCATGAATCTGTCCTGAATGCAAGGTAGACATTCAAGGTGAGTCCCATAGATTTTTGTGCCCCTTCCTTGGGAAGTGGTGGTGGGGATAAATGGATGCACCAAAGATACCTAAGGAGGATGTGCCTTGTCTTAAATCCTGTGGTGGCTGTATCTGGATCAGAGAGCTGCTGGCTGTGGTGATATGGTAGGAGTCAACTGTCATGAAAATGGCTCTGCTTGACCCATGTTTATGCTGTCACTCACATGAATGGTTTATTTGCAATTTCCTTTTTCATTTTTTTAGATCCTATTTGCTTGGGGAGTACTCTTCAGCCTTTTGGGGGGCAATGTAATATCTGTATTTCAGTACTTCACTAGTTTATGCTTGAAAGAACTTCAGGTTCTTGACTTTGCACCCTTGCAAATGGAAAAAACCGAATTTGTGGGCAGTAACTCTGTATATAGAAGCTGTGGATCAGATTCTGGCTGTCTTGTGGTCTGTGAAGCCTCTCTGGGTACAGCAGTGGGCCACCTGTGAAGAAGTGGGTTGTGGTGATGTGAGAGGAGAGAAGATCATGATGATGGAGTTACAGTAATGAAATTACCACAATGGGTGGGATGTAAAATGAAAGGAGGAAATAGAGATACACCTCTAAAAGACCAGGGAGGAAATGGTAGCAAATGTGTTGGTCTTTTGCTGGATTAGTAAAAGGATTATTTTGTATTTGCTTTTTGGGTAACTTAGCAATGCTTTAAATGTATATACAGACAGATCAAAAAATGCATTGCTGAGGGAAGTGGTGCCTCTCATTATGCCTCCCTCCCTGGCAACAAAGGCCAGAGTCATCTGGAGCATGTTCAGGCTGACCTGCTCTGCATTGTTTCTGCAACACAATGCCAAGCAAATGGCAAGCTGTGCTAATTGGTCAGCAGGGGATTTCTGTGTGTAAAAAAGGCCCTCAAAAGGCTCAGAAGTGACCATAACTTAATGCAGCTTAATGACAGCGGCCTATATAGCAGGAAGTGTTTGTATTTAAGTGGAAGTACTAAGGGGGCAGAGGTCTGTCAGCTTCCCTGGCTGTGTGTGTGGGCTGCCCTTTCCCTGCCTGCAGTGACATCCCCTGTGTGCCAGCATGTTCCTGCATTGTCCTCCTGCAGTTGCATGCAGAGGGGACAGCAGCTTTGTGGAACAGAGAGAGACTTAATGGGAAGTTGCTCTCCCGAGGTGCTGGATTGTGGATTTCACTTCTTTAACTGTGCTTCAGGCCACTTTCACAGACTGACTCACCATTAGTCTTCATTTCCTCTACCAGAGCTTGGGGAAGATCCCATCTTTAATTGTTTTCCATCATTAACTTGCTTCATTTTATCTTAGTGCATTTGACCTTGTGTAATTTAGTGAAAACAGCTCACTTTGTGATCTCCTGCAATGTTGATGACCACATCTGAACTTCCCTGCTACTGTAATGGAACTCCAGGAGTTTCATTTGAGCAAGGAGACTTCCTCTGCCAGAACATTTGTCTGGATGTGCCATGTAGAGACAGAAAGAAAGAAACTGATAAAAAAGAACAAGGGAAGGAGTTTACTTCATCCTTGCCTATTACATGGCAAACTGCTGTGGGTAGAAATAGTCCCTGAGCTATTGCTGCATCAAACAGGTGTTGCATGTTGTGAGTGTACCATCTGACAAGAAATCCTACTCACGCTTTCCTGGGCAATTTAATGGGAAGATGTGGTCTGCACCACCTTATGACCATGCTAAATGTAAAGTTACTGTTTGTACAGTTCCCTAAACAGCCTGAAAATATGAGTTTTCTATTATTTAAAACCAGCTTGTCTTTAGGGTGTTTGAATATTTGTAATTACCTAGTCCTGCTTCCTTTATAGCCATATATTCCACAAAAGATGGGATCACACTGCCACTGTGTATACCCTTGGAAATGCAGGATACACAACTGCAAGTGGCCTCACATTTCTTATTGAAGATGTGAACTGATTTTTTTCTTTTCCTTTTTTTTTTTTTCTATATGACAGTGAAAGAAAGCATATAGGACAGGAAAAAAGACAAGATGTTTACAGAAGCAGAGGAATCAGAAATTCTGTCATAACTTTCTACTTTGCAAAGCATCTCAAGTGGCTTCTGTGTTGCCTATATTTTAAAAAAAATCAAGCTGCAAGTGAACTGCATAAACAGTTCTAGATTTATTTTTCCAGAAGCAGGAATGGAATTGAACATCTGACGGGGACCAACAGAAGCATTTGGGTATAAATCGATGGCTACGCAATGCAGCAGAGACAATTTCTTAGCATGAAAAATGCCAGGGGAACAGGAGTGTTTTCAGGTCCTGAGTTCTGCTCTTGCTCAGAAAAAAAATTGCCATCATGAATCCCAGATATTTGGGTCTGAAAACTCTGAAAAGAATTATTTGTGACACTTTTGCTCTGTGCTTGGATCCACATTTGTGTGGCCTGTATGTTTCTTTTTTCTACTTGTTCTGGTCTCAGTTGAGACTTTAAAGCTTCTCTACTCAGTGCCTGGAGTTTGCATTGATTCTACAACCAAATCACACCTCAGATGCTGCCGAAGTTTTTTCTTTTGATTGTTATAGTCTTTGTTTGTTTGGTTTGTTTTTCTTTTCAAAGCTGGGTAGGGCACTTCCTGCAAGTCCTTGGATTTCTCACATGGGAACCTCTTCAGTCCCTTTCTGGCCTTGTTACAGGAACATAGCCAAGACATCTATTAATTTCAACACTTTCTCCTCCTTGTCTTGTTTTTTCTGTATTTTAGTGGCTTTCTTCTCTGGATTTCCATCCTTCTCCAACTGCCCCTCTCTGTTGAGACCAGTCACATGACGCTGTTGCTGTCTGAGTTTCAGGCAGTTACACAATATTTATTGAGGGAGTACACCTTCTGGACTGTAGTCATATAGCTCTGAACTGGGTATTCCAGACGCAGTTCAGTAAAGAGGAAAGACAAGTATTCAAGTTCCTGGGCCGCTTCTCTTGCGAATGTGTCTGTGTTGTGTTCTCACTGCTCTACGAACCTGGATGATTTCTAACCTGCTGCCCACAGATGTGCTGTCTGTAGAATTTAACAGAAAATGTATGAAGACAGCAAGATTTAAATTATGTTGAAGTGTAAATAATTTTTCATTATTTGAATTACATTCCAATCATGGACCAGTTTCTAACTTCAGAGCACAATTCTCACTTCCCTGTGCCTTGCTTTGTCCTTTACATCAGTGCAGTATGAGGGGCTACAGCTTTTGGAGATGAGAGCATTTTGGTCACTTTACACAGTAGTGTGCAATTACAAAATGTGGTGTGAAGAGCAAACTGTGAACAAAACCTTTAGTCTGGTAAGCAGGTACAAGACCAAATCAAAAGTAGTTCTTGTAATTAATGTTGTTACTTTAAATAGAGAGGTGAGTGACTATTTCCTTAGTGCTTGGTATTGCTCATGACTTCTTAGAATTTAATCCTAAAATAAACCCCACAACGCACCAAGAAACAGCTTCTCTAGAAACTTTTACCTGTCACTGAGGCTGTATTATTAGGTATTATAAGCTCCCCTGATTTCTGGTAGTCTGTAATTTCCGCCCCCCCCCCCATACATTTTTAAACTTCATAGGTGTCTCTGCACATAATTTACAGTCCTTTCTGACCTTTGCTTGGGAGGTCACATTGCTGAACTCTCCAGACTTGCCAACTTTAATTGAAATGCTCTGGAGTTTCATTCAGCTGACAAAATTTGACATAAACTACTTCAATCTTGGAGCAGCCATGATGGGGAGCAAATGTCATGTTCCCTCTCCTTTGCAGGAAGCCTCCTTTGCTGCTGGTGGTTGGCTGTCCCAGGAGCCTCACACTCCACAACTGAGTATCAACCCAAAGGAAAACTGAATCACAACTCTGTTCCCTTCTCCCACTGACCCAGTCTTTAGTCTGCTGTGTGCTCGTTAGCTTTCTGGTATTATCATCCTAGTAATGATCCTTATGTGAATCCACCTTTGACGGGAACTCTCCTTCCTGTCACATGTGTGGGTCAGTGTCTAAGTCATGCATTAAGTCTCTAAATCATCAGACACTGAGAGGCATCAGCCACAGCATCACTGGCTGCCTGAGGAAGGTGATTGTCCTACTCTGCACTGGAGCAGCCTCTCCTGACTCCTGTGTGTGGCTCTGGGTGTCACAGTATAAGAGGGATATAAAGCAATTAATGTCTAAAGGAGATCTACAAAGGTGGTGAAGGATGTTGAGGAAAAGCCTTATGAGGAGTATCTGAGGTGTCTTGGCTTGCTCAGCCTGGGGAAGAGGAGACTGGGGGAGATGTCATTTCAGTCTGTAGCTCTCTCATAAAAGAAGCAGAGGGGCAGCCACAGATCTCTTCTCTTCTCTCTGATGACCAGCGACAGGACTCGAGGAAAAGGCATGAAGCTGAGTCGGGGGAGGTTTAGGTTGGGTATCAGGAAAAGGTTCTTCCCATAGAGAGTGTCTGGGCACTGGAACAGGCAGTGAGCACCTGACAAAGCCTCACAGCTGTGTTCGGGCACACGACGTGACTCGGAGCCGGCGGAGCGGACGCCGCTAGAGGGACCCGCCGGCCCGGGAAGCGTCGCCGCGACCCAGACCCCGGTCCTAAAACATTAGTCAATAATCCATCACTCCTCTTTTACTTTTCCTTGCACAGCCAAGGATGAGAGAAGGCAGAGAAGGCTGTCACTTCGTAGCCTTCGTCATTCCCTTGGAGGATCTGTAAATGAAAGCTTTTTTGCTGGGTTACACAAAATAAGTCAAACCTTCTAATGAAATAACTCTTACACTGCACACCACGAATGAAGGGTATTATGGGTGAGAACAGTCAGATCAGGGAGTGGGGTGAGTAAAATGGGTGGTTCAGAGGAGTGTTACTGGTTTTATTTTCTGTTAAATCTAAATTGCTTTCTTCTATTTCTATTTTAGGTCTTGTTTGCAGGTTTAGAGCTTGGAGGGTGTTTCAGTTGCTTTTTACTATCTTTGTCCAGACCAAGAAAAGAGGGACAGTGGAGTAAATTGGTTAAGAAGTGCTTTAATACCATATTCACTGAGATGGAAGCACAGGTGAAGGCCAGGCTGGCAGGGGCTGGGGAGGACTGACATACACCAGGGTATTTAACAAGGAGAAGCAGGAAAAGTCATAGTGGTTTGACTGTGTAACTTGTATTTGTGAAATGCAAGCTGAGCATATATCCCTGCCGTGCCTAAAGCCAGGGATTAAATCTCCATTGAAGACTCCATGTACTTAAGGTGGCTTTTGAGAGGGCAAGAGGGCATCACTGGAATGTAGTTGAGATTTTAAAAGGTGTGTTTTCATGTGGCTCATTTCTTTTTTTTTTTTTTTTTTTTCCCCTGTCTACTGCTTGTAGCCTTTAAAATCTCAGTACTTGCAGTTCCCCAGTCTCACTGCCTGGTGCTGACCAGTATTGTCACACTAATCTTCAAGGAGGATCATGTGTGCTCAGCTATACAGTGCTGTACTGACCCTGTGTGGGATGGAGATAGCAAAACAACCTCCTCTCCATCTCTCAGCTTCTGGGAGGTGCCAGGCAGCTTCAAAGTCAACTGGCAGTTTTGGTAGTTGGATCTTAGCTGTGATGAGTTCAATCAAGTTTACTTCAAGGCTGTCTGGCTCCATAAGGAGAAAGCTGCTCAGGCTTTGCCTCTCCCTCTTCTCCTTTTCCTTCCCTTTTCCTGATTAGCTCTGATCTACAAGCTTCCATTTTCATCCCTCAAACTGTGGTATGTGATTCCTTGTGCAGTTCAACAAAGGGATGCTTAAAATTCTGCACCTGGGGAGGAACAGCCCCATGCATTAGTATGTGCTGGGGGTTAGCAGGCTGGAAAGGAGCTTGACAAGAAAGAACCTGGGGGCATCCTTGTGAGCAGAAAGCTAACAGGAGTTGACATTGTGCACTTATGGCAAAGAAGGACAATTGTGTTTTGGCCTGCATTGGCAGGAGTGTGATGAGCAGGTCAAGGGATGTGAAGCTTCCTTTCTGCTCAGCACTGGTGGGGCTACATTTAGAGTGCTGGGTACAGTTCTGGTCTCTTTGGTACAGGTCATACTGGAAAGAGTCCACTGAGTGGCCACTAAGATGTTGAAGGGGATGGAGCAACTCCTCTGTGAGGGAAGGCTGAGAGACCTGGTGCCATTCAGCCTGGAGAAGAGAAGGAAACACTTATCACCATGCGTAAATACCTGAAATGAGGATGCAGGGAAGATGTAGCTGGGCTCTTTTCAGTGTGGCCTTGTGAAAGGATAAGAGGCAATAGGCCTGACACACAGGAGGCTCCATCTGATTGTGAGCAGCCCTCTCTTACTGTCAGGGTGGCTGAGCACTGGCAGAGGTTGCCCAGAGAGCTGGTGGAGTCTATGCTTGGAAATATTAAAAAGCAGTCTGGACATGGCCCTGGACAGCCTTCTATAGGTGGCCCTGCTTGAGCAGGGGGACTGGACCAGAAGAACTCCAGAGATCCCTGTTTTGAGATTCTCATACTAGTTCCCTCTGTGCTCTTTTATGTATGCTGAATGACTCTTCTCTCACTCAGTGAGGACCTCAGCTTGAGGTGTTGGCTGACTACTTCCTTAGAGTTCTGGTTTTCTAACTGTAAAAATAAGACCTCCTATCTATCTCTGATGCTTAATTAATATTTCTTCTGTACTTTGAAAACAAGATGAGATAAATACTTGTCAAAATGCAAAAGACTATCAATGGATGATGCTAGAAACAGTCAAGTGGTAGTATAACTTACATTTATGTGTGTGAAAAATGAAATCATGCTTACCTGTTATAGATATATCTTACTTGGAAAACTGATTTCAGTTCAAAACAGTCGCAGTTTACTGGCTGTCAAAGTAGATATGGAAGAAAAATACACAACCTGAAAACCCTTACCTTGAATTTCTATCCTCTTAAATTCCTACATGTTTCCATATACCCAAGCTGATTGATCCCCTCAAGCTTCAAGAGATTAACCTTATGAACACAGGGAATGGAAGCCCTTCACTGATCAGCATAGAGGTGTTGAGGTAGTTCAACACTGATTTACTAAACATGCCCTAACTGAAAGAGCCCATCTCAGGATTGACAGTAAGCTACAGGAGCTGATATTAAGGGGCTGTTAGTATTTGTTTAAACTCCCCTTGGTAGGGAAGATGGGCCAGATGCTGAACTGGTCTTTGTGTTGTTAATGGTTAGTACTGACTACATCTGATGCTGGTGGCCTTCTCCTTGAAGGAATTTCTTTCTATATCTGTTTGGCAAGAAGTGATGCTCTGTCGGGAGCCTGCCTGGTCCCAGGCAGGCAGCAACAGGACAAGGGGGCACAGGCTTAAGCTCGGCCAAGGGAAATTTAAGTTGGAGAGCAGAAAAAAATTCTTTCCAGAGAGAGTAATCAGGCATTGGAATGGCCTGCCCAGAGAGGGGGTGGATTCCCCATCCCTGGAGGTTTTTACACTGGGATTGGACATGGCACTGAGAGCCATGATTTGGTAAAGGGCCTGGAGTTGGACCAAGGGTTGGACTTGATGACCCTGGAGGTCTTTTCCAACCCAATTCTATGAATTGGTTCAGGCTGCCTCCTGGATACCTCCAAAGTAATAGTGGGATGTGAAAGGTTTTGACTATTTCTGCTGTGGAAAAAGGCACAGCTTTGCTCCTGCTGGTTCATGGCCTGTGTTTGTGGAGTAACCATCTTCTAGTGATTGACAGACTAGAAAGGACTGGACTGCAAACTGGTTGATTTCTTATTTCATGGCTGTGGACTATTTTATGCAGCTTTGTACTGTGAAATATGAGAAACCAGGCTTAGCCAAGAGTGAGTTGCTTAGCAGACGCTTGCTGTCATACAAATTAGCCACAGCTTTTGCATCTTGGAGTGCTGCCAGAACAGAGCTAGCTATTGCATTAAATGTCTACTCCCAGTCATGATCTAAACTGAAAGTGAGAAGATTAATTGCTCTACTATCACCATCTTAGCAGTTAGTGCTTTTTGTGGTGTTAAACATGTTTTTCATCTTTACACCCAAACCATAAAATACTGCTTTGAGTTTCAAACCAATGAATGCACAGGAAGAATAGGAAGATGTTTAACTTAGTGAGGGAAACTACCATGCATGTGTAGGGTGGTATCTTGCTTTAAAGTGGAAAGAGAGGCTAATTTATTAGTGCCACCCCTCTGGTATGTAGCAATGAATATCTTCAAAACTATATTTTAAAGAAATATATGCCTATAATATATATGATATGTATTGTATCCACACATATATAATATAGTAGTATAATTGATCTGAGCTACCAGTGGACAAAAAGTAATATTATGTGATGAGCAACATCTTTGACTTTAAACTGTCCCAAACAGGATTTTTATTACATAATTGTACTAATATAATTTGACTAATGAAACACAGTAATTTTTTTTTTACCTAAAAATATTCCCCTCTGACATTTTCCTGAGATGCAGAGTTCTTACTTAAGGAGGTATCAACAACTTGCTGGTAATTTTTAGCAGTTATGTTGTCCCTTTACTGCAGCAGCATTTTTTGCAGGAGGGACACAAGAGCCACCAGGAGATGCCATTTGCTGCTCACTTGGGTGCTGGAGAGTTGTGGGTGCCTGCTGTGAGCAGGAGAGGGCTGCTGACCCACCAGCTCTCTGACAGAACAGCTACCCATGCACTGGTGCAGCTCTTGTTTCTAGATGAGACAAGTGTTAGGTTTATGCTTAATCTCTACAGGGCTCTTGCAAGGGTTTCCTTTCATTTTCTTGCAGTGGTTGCTTTTTAATGTATAGAGTTCAAAAAAGCAGCAGCTATGGTGATGATTTTATGTTTTTCTCCTGCAAGAGAATCTGAAATGCAAAGGCCAAGTAATAATGTGTTCTTGCCTAGAAATAATGTGCTGAGTTTGTAACTACTGGAGAAAATAATTTGGCACATAGCTATTTCCGTGTACCTCCCTAGCACCAAGAACAATTAGGCACCAGCTGAAGACAGTGACTGCCAAAAGCGCATTTGGATGAGGTGGGTGTTTCTGGGTGGTACAGTCATGTGTTAACAAGTGTGACTGCATCACTAAAACAAATGTATTTTTGTATCCTCAAGCTCTTTGTAGGGTTATGTCACCCTCAGGAGGAAAGGACACCAAAAAAGCATCTGGCAGGGAGGCAAGGCAAAGAAATGAATACAGGATAATGAGGTATATCTCACTGGTTTTCATTAGCAAAAACTACCCACCTGAACTGGGTATTGTGTTCACAGCTGCTTCAGGACTTATTTGTGAAAGCTGCAGTGGGAGTGGGTCAGCTGCTCCAAGCCAGTTCTCTGGGTGTTGGAAGAAGTCTAAACTGATGGGTGGATGAGTGGGCATCAAACAGCAATGGGGAGGGCAGCTGCAGCAGGAATAGGGATCCAGGAAGCTTTGTGCAAACTCTGGAGGAGATGTAAACCTTTTCTCTGAAATACACATACACCGAGAGAGACAGTTTTCTGATAGAGACAGGAAATCAGACATATTTTTTTTGCTGTTTGCTGAAACTGAACTCTCTCAGAGCACAGAGCTACGTGGAAAAAATTTTAGCTCCAGTGCATAAAATCTTGCTCCTTGAATCTGGTGCTAAGGTCCAGTGGATGCCTGTGTACTTCATGGGGAGGGGAAGCAGCATCCTGCAGAAATCTTAACCTTTATGCATCTTGAAGGAGGAATTAATGTTTTTTTCTGAACACATCATATGCATGGGTAAATGCTAGAAATGAAATGATACTGTGTGGTGGTGTGGGAGAAAGTGTTTGGCACAGTGGATTTTGTCAGGGAACCAGTGATGAGTCGCAGTCAGACACCAAGAAATGATGGTCCACAAGCCACAAGTGCTTTTAATAGAACAACTGCCCACTTGTTTGATTAGATTTCTTGTAGTTCTCTTCCACCACTGGGTATTGAAGGGTGAGCAGATACAGCTCAGTGAAAACAGCACAAAAGATACCACCCTGCATCTTGAGAAATATTTAGCATCTTAATTAGATTCAGAATATAATACTGTTAGCAGTGCATAAATGACAGCTATTTTGTGTTTATCTACATATGGTTCCATTCTTTGAGTTTTATCCATTATTATTTAAATGAGTATTTTAAGTATCTTTTCTCCTAAAAACAGCCCTGACTTTTTTCTTCCAATTTGATTTCACAAGATATTGTCAAACATCTTGCCTGCAAGAGGATAAACAATGTACTCTATACTCTGGCAGTCACCAAGGGAGAAGCAGGGAGAGGAATAGATGCCCCCAGATACACAATGTTATGAGTCAGTACTGAGAAAACATGGGAAACAAAGTCTTCAATATTAAATGTTCTAGTGGGATTGTCTTTGCTGCCTCCTTTTAATTGTTTTATAAAGCTAGATTTTGTGGCTCTTTCTGGAGATAGCAGAGCACAGCTGATGTTTAAAGCAATTTCTTTATTTCAGCATAATGCAGCCATTGCTGAGGTCATGTGGGCTGCAGAGGCTGTGCTCGGGCTGCAGTGGTAGTGAAGTGCACTACCACTGGTTTTGTTCTGAGCATGAGCCAATTCCATTCTGTCACATCCTAATATCCTCAAAATTTAGCTGTGCTACTGCTGTGCTGGAGCTACGTAATATGACAAGTGAGATTTCCATTAGATTCTTGGTTGCATTAAAATCAATGCTGAAGCAAATGCACCGTTTCTACTACTTCTGAATAGCATTTCATTTTGACCCTGATGTGAAAGCAGAATACAGTAAGTTGCAAGTGGCAGAAACAAATTAGTTCAACATCTCAAGTTTCAGACCTTGTCATCTCACAAGAAACTTTTCTGGCAGCTGATGTGTCAGCTGGTAACCAGAGAGCAAAATAAAAAAAATAAAAAAAAAATCTCCAGAGTTTGTAATACAGAGGAAGGAGGAGAGGAGGAGAGAGATAAGACAGTGATGGCTTTTTTTTTTTTTTTCCCCCCATGTTTCTTGTCTACTGCAAACCACTGAAAGTGTCCTGGAAGAATAACGGCAAAGACAGGTGACACCTTTCCCAGACTAAGTGTGAACATAGAGGTCTCATGTCTCAGTTTCTTTGTGGTGTTCCTAAGCTGCTGGCCCAGATGCCAAATTGTAACACCTTTGCAGGACACTGCTGCTGCCAGTCAGGTTTGTAGTTCATTTAGGGACCCACAAGTCCCTACTCCTGTGAGGCAGCACTGAAGGTCTGGCAATGAATTCCAAGCTGGGCTCTTAGTGACACAGCCTGAATCTGTTCGTCTTGGAAAGTGCAAAACCCATCCCTGGGTTCTGGTGTGGCTCTTAGTGACTCGTCTACATGTGGGAGCAAAAGCACCCTTAGCTGTCAGCAAGCTTTCACTGCTGGTTTTGAGGTGAGGGCTGGTCTTGCACCGTGGCTTGGCATCTAGAGCATGTCAATCAGGACTTGCCAAGGTGCTGTCTTGCCTGAGAAAGGATTTGTTCATTTAGGTTACTTTTGACTGAACAAGCTGGCCAGGCTGTGCCTACAAGGCCCTTTTAGCTCCTCTGGAATCGGGGATATGGACTAGATGCTCTGGGGGAAGGAGGAGTTTAGAGGTGTCTGCCAATGTGTATCCCACAGGATTCCCTGCCCAGGTATGCACTTTATACTGAGGTCACTCCACCTGCCCTGACTGCTGAAGCTGCTGCACAACCTTTTCCAGAGAGCCCTGCTGCCAGCACTGTGGGGCTTTCTCATGTGCTTGGGAAGAGGGTCCACAGCCCTAGTGCTTCAGGCACTCAAGACTTTGGGCACATCAGGCTTCTGAGGATGGAAGGCTGAATGTGCTGAGCCAGAGCTGTCAGCCCCAGGTCTTCATTAAGTGGCTCTCAACCAAACCTCACTAGGCAGCAGTGCTCTGGGGGCCTTGGCACAAGCTGTGTGGTTGGGTTTGGTGCTTCAAGTCACAGGTTCTGTGCTTGGCCAGGAGTGTGAGGTAGGGATGGGGACAGGAAGAAAGGAGTATCTCACACTTTTCTCCCTTTTTATATCTCCATAAGGAGGACCAGCTGTTCTTTATGAGCTTTCCTTCCCCAATCCCCATGGAAGTGGTATCTCAGAGCACTGGGCACTATGTGTACCCAGCTCACTGGAGGCTGTTTCCCTTGGGGTTATGCTCTTGTCTGTTGTAGTTGTGCAGTGGCAGAGGGCTCACAACACTTGCCATGAAACTGGGAACCCATGAAAGCACTGCTGGAGTGCTGCGGGGGCATAACAAGGGGAGGACCCTCATCTATGGGAGAAGGCAGGGCTGCAGCTGCACTCAGCTAATCAGCATAGCATGATGCTAGACATAGTTAAAGCTACTACCTTTTGCTGGGAATGGCTTGGCTCTATCCTGCAGGTCTGTGCCATGCTGATTAAATACTGTCATGATTTCATGTTATATTTTCTATTCTATATTAGGAGGGTTTAAAACCTGTGCGTTGTTATACTTAAAATTTCATTGATGCTTGAGGGTTACTTTTTACAAAAAACTTTGTCTCCTTCAAGTGTGCATTTCCTTCATATTTAAGATAATACTTTATGCTTCAAGCTAGGCAGCTGTGCAAATCCCAACTGAATCAGAGCCACAATATGCTACCTCATTTTCTAGAGCAAAACTGATCCCAAATGATCCATCTCTTTAAAACTTGGGCAATTTATGCTCCAAATACTACTTATACAAAAAAATGTCACAATGTAAATGCAGAGTCTTGGTGCTTTTCCTTAAATACAACAAATGCCATCTCAGTTATATAAATTTATACAGGTTAAAAAACAATAAGTGTGTTCTCTTTATATGAACAAAAGCTCTTAAAAGTATTGCCTACATCGCACAAGCTTCTGGAAGGCTTTCTTGAAATCTTCATTAAAGATTGTGTAGATTAAAGGGTTAATAAGGGAATTTATATATCCCAGCCATGTTAGGAAATTAGACATGTCTTCTGAGATGTGACATCTTTCACAGGTATTAACAACTACTTCTTTTACAAAAAAAGGGAGCCAGCACATCACAAATGCCCCCAAGATCAGACCCAGCGTAGTTGCTGCCTTTCGCTCTCTTGTGCTAGAGATTCTCTGTTTTTTCCAGGACTTCTCATGCTTAGATTCAGACCTGGGGCTTCGTAGGGTGATGTTGATTTTATCAGAGTTCACCAGGGGATCTGATGTCTTCTCTGCTGTGCTGGGCATTGAAGCTGATTTGGTGCTTCTTTCACCTGCATCCAAAAGGACTTGTCCATTTACCCCCTCCTCCCTTACGATCCGGCTGACGCTTCTCCTGTGAAATGTCTTTGCTGCCTTGTATATCTTGTAATAAAGGATCAGAATCAAGGCCAGGGGGATGTAGAAGGCGCCAAATGTGGAGTAAATGGTGGAAACTATGTGGTCATGTTTGATGATGCACTCGTCGTCCCTGCTGGCCGTCTGGTGCCGCCAAAACAAAGGTGGCATGGAGATAAAAATGGATATGATCCACACCACTGCTATCATGATGGCAGCATGCTTAGGTGTCCTTTTCCGTGCATATTCCACTGCATCCGTGATCGCTCTGTACCGGTCCAATGCAATGGCAGAGAGATGCAAGATGGAACATGTGCAGCATGTGATGTCCACGCTCAGCCAAATGTCACACACCACTTGCCCCATGATCCAGGTCTCCTTTACAATGTAGACAATGCTGAAGGGCATCACCAGGACTGCCACAAGGAAATCAGTCACTGCAAGAGAGCAGATTAGATAGTTGGCCGGGTGGTGGAGTTTTCTTGTCACAATTATTGCAGTCATCACAAGAGAATTGATGGCTGTTGTCATTAGTGCAAGCACAGACAGGGTAATGGAAATGAGAATCTTGGATGTCACCCATTTGAACGGTTCTGATGTACTGTTTTGTTCAGTTGAGTTTATTAAATCCATGTTCCCTTTTAAAGGTGATCTTTACCCGTAGCAGTTACCTGTTGGAAAAGTGAAAACATTCAGAAAGTGCATCTTTAACCTGCAAGAACTCTTGAACTTTTTCATCTTAAAAAAAACAAAACTGTTGGCCCCCAGGCTTACAAGAACTTCTGACTTATCATTAGAAATTAATCCTGGCTCCAAGCAGATTTTCCTGGCTAGCACTGTATGGGATGCTCTGCCTCCAGAATAAGGGCCTCCTCTTTCTTGGCACTCATGCTGTTGGGAAGGGCATGTTTGTGTGGCAAGGGGAGAGGAGTCTGCTGTGGTGCCTGAGAGGTCACTGCCCTTCATGGTGCTGCACAGGGAACCAGGTTCCTTAAAGAGGGCAGCAGCACTAGTAGAGTCAGCCCTCCAGCTAAAAATGCTTGCTCTGAATGTTTTGTAGAGAAGTCTTGAAATTGGTTGAATGTGAACAATCTCATCCTAAAGTAGGCAGTCACACTGCTTTTAGGCTAGTACTGTTCACTCCCCTTAGCAATGTAACAACTGTTGAAAACATTAATCCAGCAGGCATAATGCTTATTTTCTCTACACAAACTATTTTTCCCTCATCAGTATGAGTCATTCCTTATGTATAGATAAGCATGGGCTTTCTAAACTGGGACATAGTTTTCAAGAGAAAACAAAAATGTGAAACACTGCAGTGCAAATAGGAGAAGAAAAAATTTGCATATTGTATCATTTTAGAGCTTACTGTACTGCAGCTCTAAAATGAAACAGCTAAATATATTTTAAACCTTCAAATGGTTGACTTATTGTCTAACTGAAATATTATACATAGGTTAGAGTCTTGAGAACATCTTTCAATTTTCTCAAGTTTTGCTATTCTGTGGTTGCTGCTAAAGAAAACTGCAAAATGCTTGGATATTTGTTCTGCTTACTCTGTGGCAACAACCTAATGGCTCTTATGGCTCTGCCAGAAGAAAAAAGCAGGGAAATACTGATGAAATAAATTCTTGATTATGTTTTGAGGATTAACATCCTACTTTCTTATCGCAAAGAGTTTCTGAGCACTCTCCAGACTTCAGCTGAATCAGGCACTTCCACCTTTTATTGTGAGTTATAACCTGTACTTAAAGAGGATCAGATTTCATCCTCTTGTGAGTTCTGACCTGCAGCATCTTCTGTGAGTAAGATCTACCTGATGAACCTGTAAGTGGGGATTTTGGAGAGTAGTGGGTGACTTGCATTTGTGTTGCGTTGGATGCCACATGTAGGGAAATACATGAAATAAGTGTATAATTTTTCCTAGGAAGAAATGGGTCTCATTAACATAACTAAAACTTCTTGGTATTATGCTGAAGTGGCTGAAAAGTAACATCATACACTGTTTATAACCTTAGACCCAGCTCACTACTTTGGTTTGATATTCTAATCTATTCTAATGCTTAATATACTATTGACCTACTCAAAAAAATTTTTAGCATTGCTTGACCAACATTTCATTGCAGGGAAGCACAAGGAAAGGAATTTCAAGTGGTGATATTTACAAATGCTGAGCAGATTCTTGTCCTGGATATGAGCTGATTACAATGTGAGTGCTCTATTTCCATGTTCCTTATTCTGAACTGGAAACACTCCTTATACTTGTAAAAATAGGTCTTTTGTCATGTCAGTGTCACTTTAAAACCTTCTGAATCCACAATAATTGCTAGTTTGCAGATATTTTTGTCTATAACAAGTTGCCTTCTAAAGAAAGAATAGGCAGATACAGTATTATCTGGTGAATGGTCAACCTCTGCTAAACAAATCTTGTTTTTTGAGCTTGTATAAACTTGGGGGGAAAAGTTCACTGTGCAAAACTAAGACATCTGTTGATATCCAACAGCTGATCATACTTTAAAAGTTACTCATTATTGTTAATTACCTTATAAATTTCTAACTCTTTGGATATTAGTCCTTAATTGCAAGCAAGTAAAGCAATTTTGAGATAATGAAAGCTGATTAATAGCTTTTGAAGGATTATTCAGTTTGAGATTGTGGAGTAAGCAAAATAGTATGGGTAGGTTTGTAAACCTGCTGTGTAGAAATAACTATGTTTCCCTAGTGCTGTTTCTTTATAAGAAGAAAGTGATGGAAAAGTCTTCACTTGCCAATTGTGGTGATTACGCTCCTCTGTGTGGTTTTAGGATTATCAGCTGGTGTGCCCAGCTTTCACTCAGGCTGCTGGCATTGCAATACAGTGGTACTGGAGACTCTCCACTGGAGATTTCAGTGTATTACTGTGAGATAGATAATTATGCTGGAGTCTCCTGTTCATGGGGCATAACCTGTTCTTTAATGGTACCCATCTGGACATAATGGTTAGAGTAAAAACACGCTCCTGCTCCTGTGTGGAGAGTTAAGAGCCTCTGCTGTTGCAGCAGCTGTCCAGAGTGGTCTTCATGGGCTGCTGTGAACACCAGAGTGTGGACCCCTCCAGGGGAGACAGCACTATGGTGACAAGATCTCTTTGAGGTTAAAGAGCCATTCAATGGGCTGTGCTGCTTAGGACTGCCAGTCGCAAAATTTGGTGGCTTTCCTGTTCAGGTGGGATGGGGATCTTCTAACTGGCAGTAACAAATCAGAAACTTGTGTTGAAAACATTCCTGCAACTTTATTGAGTGATCATAAACTAAAAAGATTGTTTTATAAATATATGGAGTTGAAGTGCCAGCAGTGTTTAAGGACTATTATGTCTCTCTTTTTATGACATCCAAGATGAACTAATTCTGGATTTTCTCTTGCTAAGTTGAACTCATTTCAGTCAGTTACCATCACTGGCTTCTGTCCTCAGTAAGCAACTGACCCACGTTTAGGAGTGTGAAGGATAATCCTGTTGGGAGTGCACTGAATTAGGAGAGCTGGCTTCTGCCCCTCAGCTGTAACCTTTCCTTGTCAATTTTGGAGCAAATCCATTACAGTGCTTCTGTTAATTCTCTGTAAAATAGCTGCAAGAGACCTCCCTGGTACTCTGCTTTGTGCATTTGTTTTCTTTCTCTTAGTAGCATGAATTATCTCTTGCATGTATTTAGTGCAGAGAAGGTCTAATCTCTGGTCATACCACAGATGGGCATCTTGGCATAGCTACACACTGTGCCTTCAGCTTGGACTTTGCTGTTACTCCTGTGAGCCCACCGAGCTCCTGCCCTGCAGAGCATGCACAGTCCCTCTGCCCTGTGGTGTGGTGTCTCTTTAGGCCACATACCTGACATAATGTTTCAAAATAAAACATGAAAGACTTGAAGCTCTCTTCCCTTAGCAGTGAATTTACTTTGGTGAATGAAAACAAACTACAGCCATGCTGAACTGGAGAGAAATCTGTATTTCAACAATTACAGGATGGGTTTAGCAGTGACTGTTTTCAGCATGCAACTATTTTCAAAAGAATGATTACAGTCCAGATGTTTTTAAGTCTACTTTTGTGGAACTGGCAATTCAGTGTCCCTCTTGAAGGACTAAGTTGAATCTATCAGTTTGTCACTGAGAATGCAAATTCCCTGGGAGTTTTTCTTGATGCAGTTGGAAGTGTTCTGTTGTTATTATCTTTTCAATATGCAGCTGTTATTGGAAAACTTTTGAAAAACTTGAAATTTCAATTGCATTATATTGTCTGGAATTTCAGACTGGTGAAAAAGACATCTTTTACTTTATTATTTATTATTATTTATGATTGCTGAACAAGAGCTCTGTAAACAAAGCAAGCTGCTGTTCACCCAAGATAGTGTGTCTCTTATCTTGGATACATGGACATTATAATTTCTGAGGAATTAGCCACTTCTACAGATCCTTTTTCCTTCCCTTCCAGATATGGCATGCTAAAGTAACCAGAATATGAGTACTTCCTTGTCTGTAAAAGCACATATATATCATCCTACTGATCTTGTTTAGGAGGCATGGGGGAAAATGTCTGTGCAGCCTTATCACAAAAGTAAACACCGAGGGGCCACTAGAGAAATTTAAAGAAAACAGATGTTATTGTTGCTCCTCACTTTTGCCTGATCATGTGTATGTGTTACTAAGCCCATAACCACTCATTTGTGCCTGAGATTTACATAACAGTAATAAGATTACTCCTGTTAAATTGCATTAGTCTGTCCTTCCATGTTTGTAAAACAGAACTACTCTACCTTTCAGTAAATCTGAAAAATAATGTGAAAGGCTGATAGCTGAAGAAATATGGTTGGGAATGCCCTTGGGAAGGACATCATCAGCCTGCTCTTTGGAATTCAAATTTAGGCTGAATTAGCTAGAAGTTTAATTTTTTTTAATATTGCTGTAAGCATCGACAGTGGAAAAACTTGCTGATTAGGGTTTAAGTACTGCTTTTTAATAAAAGTTTTCTGAGTGTACTTGGTGGGGTTGAGAGGTGGTGTTTGCTTTTTTCATAGGGGTTCATTAAACATAAATTGTTTTCAGCTATCCTGTTTATATCACCTGTTTCTGTATAGGCTAACCAGATCCTCACTGAAGGTAAAACTAAAATAACCATGAAAGGATTAAGTAGCCTTGCTTGGGTCCTGAAACTTCTTCTGAAGCTTTATAAGCTGGTAAAAATCCTCCCTGATATGACTGTGTCTTTCAGATATTAACCATGTGATGTACTAATGACAATTAGCTTAGTAAGGATCCACCATATTAAATATGAGCAGAGGGAAATATTACTCCTTTGGATTAAAATAATCTGTCTAAGAAGGATGAGCTTGTACTTGGATCTGATAGGAGACATGTACTTTGAGCCTGAACCCTGGTATCCTAACAGATAAGGAAGAGCAGAGGAACACTTTTCACTTGACTCTTAGTGCCTTGGCCTTAAATTCTTTTCTACCAATAACTCCTGCTAAGGCTCCTAAAGCTACAGTGCATCCCGTGGGACAAGGCAGAGATAACTGTAAGGTTTGTAAGAGAAGTTACTTGCCAGCTGAAAGGCTGCTGCAGCAAACTTGCCTTTTCTGCAATGCAAAGTAGATGTCTGTCAGCAGACTGAAGTGTGAAGCAGAAATTACAAGGTTGCCAACTTTCCTTACCCAGTCTGCATTTCTGCATGCTTAAACCCACCCCTCCTTTATCTTTTTTTCTCTGTATCTGCAATTTAACTAGGAGGTAGAGTTTTTTCCAGCTCTTAATCTGTCAGCAAATATTTGTGTATGCATGCTGAAGTAATGCTTTCAGTGGTACTGTCTCAGTCCATGGGACTGAGCACCTTCTGGACCTGAAATATATTGGTAGCTGGAGGAATATCTCAATAGCCCTTTAGGTTTTGTTGTATGAGT
>JAWWLZ010000001.1:5578142-5594820 GCA_035041345.1 Poliocrania exsul
TGCAAGAGGTCACAACAGACCCATTTCTAGAGACAGCACAATTCTAAAATGACAAATCAATTGAACTAATATCAACTAAAAATAATGTGGATTTCTGCCTCCCAAGCACCCCTCAGGAGAGGCATGGGCAAATAAATAAGCTTTGTACCCTGCCCTGAGTATCATCATAACAGAAGAAGGAAACAAACCTAAGAGTCCTGGAGAATAGGTACCTCCAGATCTCATCACAGGCATTCTGATTTCTTAGAGAATGGCAAAGACAGGACTATTTCTGTGTCTTGAATGCGAGGCACAGAAGTTGCATAGTGAACCTGTATTTGATGCTTTTCTTAGCTGTGTTCCAGTCTTAAAAGTCCTTCTGTTGGCAAAATTATGTGCTGCAGCATGTTTTGTGTCAGGCACAACAGAGATTATGCTTGCTTTAATTTTCTGGATGTCTCTTTAAATTCTTTCAGCCAACAGAAATAATCCCAAATGGCTAAAGTGACTAAATCTGTTAGATTTAGCTTTGAAAGTCACCACCTTGTATGTCTGCTCTGTCATGTTATTGCTCCTGGAACAAAATCAACAGGAGGTAGGTAATGCTTCCACTGAAGCAGCTGAAATGCAAAGTCTGAAGGCTTTTTCTGGCTGCCAGGGAAGGTGAGCTTGTCCTCTGCCACTGGATGCTGAAAAGAGAGATGCAAGCACCAACTCTGTCAGGACTAGAATGAAGGCAATACTCTCTGGCAAAGGGGCAGAGTGAAGCACTGAAATAGCTCTGTTCTCATCTCCCCAGTGTAATTAACTCACCTTCATGTTTCCTACTGTATAAACTGCAGTGTGCTGGCTGTGACTCCTCTGACACATCTCCCTCCAGGAGGCTTTGGTCCTTGCTTCTTTAGTTCATGAGTATTACCAAGTGCTCTGTGTTCTCCAGTCTGCAAAATACCAGACTCTTCAAGCCCAAACATAACAACCCCACAGAACAGGGATTCCTGGCCTCTGTCACAGGGGAGCAGCTCCTTTCCCCTGGGACCTGGACAGGCTGGATTGATGGGCTGAGACCAGTGGGATAAGGTTCAAGAAGACCAAGTGCTGAGTCCTGCACTTTGGCCACAACCACCTCATGCAGTGCTACAGGCTGGGAGTGGCCCAGTGGAAAAGGACCTGGAGGTGCTGGTTGACAGTGCCTTAACATAAGCCAGTGTATGCCCAGGTGGCCAAGAAGGCCAGTGGCATCCTGGCCTGAGTAGTGTGTCCAGCAGGACCAGGGAAGTGATTGTCCCTCTGTACTTGGCACTTCTGAGGCCACACCTCAAATCATCTGTCCAGTTCTGAGTCCCTCAATTCAGGAAGGACATTGAGGTGCTGGAGCATGTCCAGAAAAGGGAAGAGAGCTGGGAAAGGGTCTGGAGTGCATGTCCTGTGAGGAGCAGCTGAGGGAGCTGAAGTTGTTTAGCCTGGAGACAAGGAGGCTCAGGAATGACCTCATTGCTTTCTACAGTTCCCTGACAGGAGGTTGTAGCCAGGTGGGAGTCAGTCTCTTCTCCCAGGTAACAAGAAATAGAGCAAGAGGACATAGTACTTAGCTGTGGCAAGGGAGGTTTAGGTTGGACATTAGGAAGAATTTCTTCACAGAAAGGTGATTAGATATTGGAGGGGGCTGCCCAGGGAGGTGGTGGAGTCACAGTCCCTCGAGGTGTTAAGGAAAAACTGGATGTCGCACTCAGTGCCATGGTCTGGTTGCTGTAGTGGTGTTTGCTCATAGGTTGGACTTGATTATCTCAGAGGTCTTTTCCAACCTGATTGATTCTGTGATTTCAAAGCTGTCACTGCAGTTCCTGGGGAGGTACCACTTGAGCTGACTTTAAACTCAGCCAGGTAACAGTGAGCAGAGTGCTCAACCAAACCTGCATGCAAAGCAGAGTTGCTGCATAGGAGGGGTTAGTCTGATGTATTCCTCGATGCTTTTGTCATCTCTGCTCACATCTGTTGGACTGCAGGGTTGTTGTATGCTGTCTGTCAAGACTGCCTGGAGAGTACCTCCCCTGCTTACTGTCACCATATCTGTAGCAACCACTGCATTTGCTAACATGGAAAAATAATGTTCAGAGAGTAATTCTGCATTTCTTGCTGCTTCTAGTGCTGATGTTAAGGGTTTCGTTTTCTGTCTCATTTTGGAAAATTGGTTACTTGCCTCTGTTTGCTCTTTATTTCATATTCCTCTGCCATCTGTTTTAATCTAGCTGAGATGAAGAGGGAGGAGGTAAGCCAGCTTCTCAGCCAGCCCTCTGGGAGGCTGGAATGAGGAGCGGTAAGAACAACACGGTCCACAGGATGACAGGCCTGCTTATACAAAACAGCAGGCATGCCTCCTATGTTCAGATTCAGTTGTTGTGTGGCCAGAGAGGGAATGTGTTATGATTTGATCATTCTGGCTTGAGAAAGGGAAAATTTCATTCCCCTATTCATAGTTCCTGAGGAGATAGCACTGATTTGTTTCTATAATGGATTAGATGAAGAGGTTCAGTTTCCTGTGTTATCTGAAGCTGGTTTGAATCCCTAGTCCAGACCTCTCTGGATAATTGTGGCCTGGATAGTTGCCTCTTGTATTGCATATGTTGTGGAAAAGCCCCAGAGGACCAGGTTCTGGACAACAGAGCCCATGGGAGCTACTTCCTGACACCTCTTCTGCTGATATTCAGAGAACATGTTCCCTTGAATGGGTGGTCAGGGTCTGAACTTGAACCCTCCATATCACAAGTGGGCCACTCATTTCCTATCCCCACTTTTGGCATCTATCCTTTATTTAGTTTGGATCTAACAGCCTGAAATGTTCCATTCAATCAAAAATTTTCTGTATTAGGAAAAGGTGTTTAAAATTTTAACTTTAGTTCTGTTGAAGGAAAAAGCAAGGTTTTCGTTTCTTTTTGTTTGGATTGGCAATGAATCAAAGAAGTGACTATTCCCCATCTGTGTATATAATTTGTACAAGTAGTTTCATACTATGCAGGAATGACTTGCTTTCATGATTATCAATTAAATTTGTATAGGGCATTGAAAATGCAGAATGGTTTTGCTTGTGTTTGAAAACACTACCTTTTCAGCTAAGGACTTGGAACCAAAAAGCAGTGCTGGAGCAATGAGGTTGAGAAGCAGCTTTACTTCCTTTTGAACAGCCACAAAATGCAGCCTTGTTTCTCCCACTTCCCCCACATCCTTATGCTTTGAGGCCATGTGTTCTTTGCCAGCCCTCTGCAAACACACACATGTGCAGCTGTAAGTCACAAACCTTTCACTGGCACACTTACGTCGGAAACTCTTACAAGGAGGAGGTCAACTTCAGTAACAAATCAATGTTTTCAAATATGTACCTGGAAAAGATCTCTATTTCAATTGACAATATAAGAAAACATAATTTTCAAACTATCACCCAGTCCAACAGTAGGATAATTATTTTTTTGCTGTGTACTTACCAGGACAGATTTGAGGGAGAATTGGTCTCAGAAGAGCTTGTTGGAAGAGGAATGAAGGTGATGTGTCACTGCTCCTCCTGTGCAGCAGAGGTTCTGTGTGACACAAAAGCAGTACAAGTCTGTGCCTGATCACTTAAGACTGTGAGAGATGGCAAAACTCACACAAATCTGCAGTCTTATGTCTGCCTGGTTTTTGGAGACTGATGCTTTTTTAGGTAGTATTTATCTTAGTGTAAGCTTCCCAATGTCTTCCTCTGTGTTCTTTTCACTGTGTCATTTGTCTTTATTCTCATCCTCACCTCATCATCATGTAGACTGAAGGTCTTTGCCTTGATCTTATTATCTGTATGCAATGGGATAACCCTACCAGATGGTAAACTGTATTGGGTTTGCACTAAACAGCAGTTTTCTTTATCAGGATTAACTGGGACAATTCATGCTGTTTCCTCTGAGTAATGTGCATATAGCCCTGGCCAAGAAGTACTTTAAGCAAAACAAACAAAACAGTCTTTAAAATTGATGGTTTTGGAAGTGGGATGAGCATTAAGAGTATCAACCTTTTAGAGAAACTAGAACTCAAGAAGTTGTGGTGTGGTTTTTATTGTTTCTTTATTTTTGTTTGTTTTTTCCCATCCCCTTAGGGAAAGACAGAGAGAAAAGGATCTGTACACTGCCAGAAAAGCATAAAGAATTTGTGGAAAGCTTTCTAAAAGTGATAGATCAATGGGAGAGGATTTTGTTGTGGATGAATGTTTGTTTTGTTCCTTCAGACAATGCTTTTCTTTCTGAGGGTGCCAGGCTGCCTTGTCTTGATGACTTCCACCAGTGAACAATGGTGACTCTAGGGAGAGAGCCAGTAAAGGGTGTGAGGAGGGGAAGGGTAAGGATGAGTGCAGTTTGCCTGGCTGGCAAGAGGACCTGGGGTCTGCTCTTTTCAGAGGGCTGTCACCCCTGCAGAAAGTGGGGAGTGACACCACAGACCCTGTCCTGTCTGAAATGCTGGTGAACTGTGGACTCTCAGGTTTCTACTGTGGGTCTAGTAGAATTTTTTTTTTTTTGTACTAAGGCTGATTTATTCACCACTGTGTACCTTTAGGTTGAGGGCTATCTTCCTAAAATTCAGATACTGTGCCCTCAAACATAGGTCTATACTAAACAGCACATGATTTTTGCTATACTCTGCATGGAGTGCCACAGTGCTGGTAATAAAATATATAGAGCTATTCCTGTATGTGCTTTCTCTTGCATGGAGGCAGAGCATTAATGTGGGCAAGTAACTGCTCAGACTTCCCACGAGAATGACAGTATATCTAGGAAGTACTTATTTGTTACTTTCATATGCTTTACCAATGGTATGGAGTCTTTGTTATTGTGTGTGTTTGTTTGATTGATTTTTATTAATTTTAGGGATTGAAATCCCAGCATTGACAAAACTGAATATTTTAGCCAAAAGAGTTACATTCACTCAGCAAATTGGCTTAAGTGCTAGTGGCAAAATCCCCATTTTGTTCCAGGCCTGTATAAACCATCTGCATCTTGATCTTGGATGTAGCTATGCTGGCAAAACTTCTCTAGTGCAGACTGGGATTTAGCTTTCCTCCTTTCCAGTTTCAAACTAATTTGCAGCTCTTGAGCATGTCTTTCTCCCTTCTTTGGTTTCTTACTGCATTGCAACATGACTCCCTTTAAAAGTACCAGTATGTCCCAGGACAGATTCATGAAATCAAATGTGCTGTGAGGAGAGCTGTGGAGACAGGGGAGAATGCATCAGGTGGAAGAGTTCTGGGAAGAACTGGAGGAAGTGGAATGTCTGGGAAGGAGGGATGCTGGAGTACCCCCTGTGATGCACCTGCATGTATCTGTATCCCACACTGCTGCTGAATCACATTGAAATTATACAATTATAGCCATTTCTTTGAAGAATCGGATGCACCAAATAGCACATCCATGTGCTGTGGTGGAAGTCAGTGTATGGGATTTCTGGGTTTTCTGGCATGTTTCCTTGGATCAGTGTGTGTCTGCTATGGTGAGGATGAGAGGGGGTGAACTGGAGCAGCTGCCACCAGCACAGACCAGCAGCTGCTCTGGAAATTACTTGTGCACAGTGTGGACAGGGAGCCCAGGAAAACCTCTCAAGATCTCAGGGATCTCATTTTGGCAGGGAATGACTATCTCTGTGGTCAGCTGGCATCACAGCCTGATGAATAATCCTGGAAATGTTTAGCCCTGAGTATATTTTAGGGGTACAAAACTTTCAAGAAAGCTCATAGCAGCAGAATAGTGTAAAAAATGTCCAAACAAGGATTTATCTTCCTTAGGAAGCTTCCTGAACCTGTTAGGTCTCCTGTTACAGATGCTGTGATTACTAAATCAGGTCTTAAGCTAACACTTTGTGAACTCATTTTCATTTCTGATAGGAAAATAACAGACTGTCATACACAGCTTTTTTCCTTTGCATAATTCTGATGTAGTTGTGACACTTGACATACAGCACAGATGACTGTGAATGGCTTCTTAAAATTTAAACAGATGATTCAGAATTAATTATGAAAAACAACCTTATTGTTGTCCCAGGAATTCAGTACAGAGAGTCATTGTCTAAAAAGATTATCCAGTGTCAGTTGATCCCCAAAACTTCTCATTGATAAAACAGCTAAAGGATCTTGAATGATAAGCCTAAGAAACTATTTCCAAACAAAATGTCAAAGATTTTTACTGTTGCTGATTTTTTTTTCTCCCTTTGAGAATCTATCAATGTTGGCTTACCAAGATCTTTTAAAATATAACTTTGTGATTACAAAAGCCTTGAGCACTGTAGAAAAGTTTAGGTACAACTTTATCCTAGGGATCCTTGTAGGCAGCATTTCAGCTCTTAATTTCCTGAGTAAGAAAATTGTATGCAGTTTCAAAAGAGAATTGAGCAAAGCTAACTTTTTTAGATTTATATTATAATTCTAACATAGATGAAATAATTCTAGCAGCTGATTTCTCCTCAAGTTGTATGTTGAGAAAATGAGATTTGTTTTTTATATGATAAGAATGTTTCTTTGTAGTTTTGGCACATACTTGCAATGTATTTCAGTATATTTCATAATGACTGCTTAAAAAAAGCTGTTTGACAGTACTTGAACATGACAACATATAATATCAATTTGGTGGTGAAGAGAAGCATTAAACAGGCTGTGTCTAATTGCCCAAATCTGCAGAAGACACTTCGGTACTCTGAACTGATTTGGAGAGTTCAGAAAATCCCCAGTGTATTCTCAGCCCTTGGAGGCTTTCTATGGCCCCAGTAGCTTGAGAGAGATAAGGATTATAAGAGATGCTTTCATATAATAACCTGGTAAAAAGTGAGAGTAAAGGACAGAGGCAAATGGTTAAAGTTAACCATTGAGACCATAGTCTGGAAGATGCCTGGAAAAAACAAGGGTGAGCCAATGCTTCTGTATGATCTGCCTTGTTTGTTATGCATGGGAACAACATTGTGCTTAGCACTGTTGGAAATGCTGAATTCCTTTCCCTGGATTGCTTACAGCCCAACTGTTACACTGGGAAACTGGAGGATTTCCCTGCACACTATAGTAGGAGAAGCTATTTTTCTACCAGGAGAGACTGAAGTTACAATTTGTTTTTTTCCAAAGCTGTCTCCTAAAATGCCTTTTCAATTTTAACTTTCAAAGATGCTGAAATTTATGGAAAAAGGTTCTAATGCTTTAACATCAATATAGTGTTGACAAGTAATGAGAACTATAATATAGGGTCTCATGTAGGTCCATATGTACATATCACACAATATTTTCCTCCATCATTTCTATATTTTCTATTTTAAGAAGTCATTATTGAAAACTACATTTCCTTAGTGTTCAAAATGCATCTTTGCTCTTTGAAGCTGAAGACTGTTATAATGTTAACTCTTCTGGAAAGGAGTAATGAACAGATTCAGGCAAGTCTCTACATCTGTATAATCCCTTGGGTTTTTTCTCATTTCAATTTTTCCCATTTTTAGCCACTAAATGATGTCATTATATTCTGTGATTCTTTTAGCTCTTTGTTTCTTGATTCACAATATTTAGGATGTAACTAGGTCATATATATCAAACAACCCTCCTCTCACAATCCCAAGATTTGGAGGCTTTCTCAAAAAGATACAGGTAGCTACCTACCATACATTGAAGGTGCTCTCATCAGTTGACTTGAGCACCTACAGCTTCATCTAACACTAGCAAGCCTGAAGAGAAACAG
This sequence comes from Poliocrania exsul, assembly GCA_035041345.1. NCBI lineage: Eukaryota > Metazoa > Chordata > Aves > Passeriformes > Thamnophilidae > Poliocrania > Poliocrania exsul. The sequence continues at coordinate 5,585,843 of JAWWLZ010000001.1, forward strand.
ACCACAACACTAGCTGGTCACACCAGCTGTTGAAACAGATAAAATGAATGTGGTTGCCAGTAGCTGAAGATATCAAATGTGTTATCTTGGAAGCTCTATCTGTTTATACATTTTTAACTCTAGGATTTGGGGTTGAAAAGTTTCAACACCCTTGGTTGCAGTTTCTGGATCTGCTGTTACTTGACTTCTACTGCAACATTATTATCCTTTCTGATAATTTAAATGGATGGTTTCAGACCCGGGAGCAACCACAATATTTTTCACTTGCATAGAATTTATTCCAGTTGCTTTGCTCTCGCTGCTTCTGATAAGGCCACCTAATGAAAAAACCAGAAATCATGAGAAGCTTATTTAGACTATGCAGCAAGCTTCATCCTGAAATCTTAGAGACTGCTGTGGGGAAAATAACACTGTAATAAGATTGCACTTATACTTTTTCTTTTGATTACTCCAGTATGACCTGGCTTGATCACAATATTAACTGCCAATATTCTCAATTCACTAGAAACTATGGAGTACTGTATGGAAGAAAACCACAAAGACAACCATTTATTTATCAACTAATCTAAATTCAAATTGAAATTGTAATTAAACAGAAACAAAACCAAAACCCTAAAACAAACAGCATAGGATCTTTCAGAAAACTTGTGAATTGAAGTAGTGCTGCAGGAGGGAAAAAAAATGTTCAAGTACATTGAAGTCTTTGCTTCCCTATTATTTTCAGCTAGTAATGGAAAAAACACTTTAGACCTTTAAATACCATGAAGGTTTCTCATATCTCAGTTTGAGATAGGATATAATGTGGAAGGTAAGTACAGAACACTGAAGAAAGAAGCAAAACAAAACCAACCCTGAGGAAAAAAACCACCCAAACAAAAACCAGCAAAAAACCACCACAAAAAAAACAAGCCCCCAATAAAATTTGACTACTTCTTATAATCACCAAATGTAGTACAGGATCATTAAATTAACCTTTTGTTTTGATGAAAAGCATTGCTGTAAGATGTTTTTCATCTGTATTTAATGGGATTAGTAAGTTTATGCTCCTTATTACATTGAAATGGATAAAGATTTTAATTTAGATAAATGTGTACCTGATATGGTCTGTTGTTCTTTTTTTGGTGTTTTGTTTTTGGTTTTTTATTGTTGTGTTTTTGTTGGGTTTTGTTATTGTTTTTTTTTTTTTAAATATAACTGCTGCTTTTATGTTGGCTTGAGATTTCTGTGATAATTGAGATAATTACTTTTCCTGTAGTAAGAGTGTTGAAGTTGCATGACAATAAGGAATCACATTCTTTGTGTGGATGTTGCCTTTAGAGTAATATGTAGCAAGAGCGATGGAGCTGATGTTCACTGGGAAATACTGGACAAAAGCAGCTGCCTCTGCCCAGTGCAGAGAACTTGGTTGCTCTTTTTGCTAGTTTGCCTCTGCCTGATTTAGAGAACTGTGTCAAAGTGTGACTCTTCAGATAAATTTGTTTCAACTCTAGAGATTGTTGTTTAGTTAGTTTTGGCACAATTACCAACTTCTGTTTTGGGAATGTCCCTGTTGGATGGCAGAGAAGGGCAACACAAATCAAGTGAGTGTGCTGGCACCTTCACACCTCTCTGAACTGACCTCTCTCTTCTGCACCAGCACACCACTTGGCCACCTTTGCATTCCCCCTGCACGCCCACGATCCCACACAAACCCTGTGGTATCCAGCAGCTGGTGCCAAGCAGGGTGATGGAGTCCCTTCAGTTTCTTTGTGACTGCTAGGAAATTAATTTTCATAAGGTAGTAGAGATCTTGAGTGAAGGAATGACTTAAGTGTCTCTATATGTAAAATGGACATTCCAGTATGTGTGCTTTGTAAATATATTGAAAACTGTCAGCTCTGTAGAGAGTCCTGGAATTGAAGGGTTGAAATAAGGTGTAAAATGCACATAGGTTAGAAAATATCTAGTTCAAATAATCTGTTACAGCTTCCAATTGTAACCAGCCCACACAGACTGCTCCTTTGGTCTGAGTGTGGGCTGGTTTAATGACTGGTATCTAAAGTCATCAAAGGTTGCTGTGGTGCAGAATGTCAGTAGTGACCCCTCAGAAAGTTGTGCTGCAGAACAACTCATAAATAACAATGCTCAGTACTTTTGTATGTTAGCACGGTCAAATGCTTGCACATTGCTCGAGGTAACCTTTTTAAAGACAAATGATTATTAGAAGATTAGCTCTCTGAAACCAACTTGCAGAGAATAGTTGAAACCTCAGGGAGCTGCTATTAGCAGCGCTGTTTTTGGGGACACAGCAGGTCCTTCTTTCTTCTTTTCTCATCCCCTCCTGTTTGGATAATGAAATGAAACAATAAGGAGGTCTGTTCGTCAGACATATCAGATGCTTTGAACACAAGGCAATTATTCATCAGTCTTTTCCCCTCAGAAATTTCCTTACAGCTAGAAAAATGGATGCACTTCAGCCAGGGCCCCTGGCCCTGTACCACTGACAGTACCATACATGTTTTTCCATGTCTGACTGAACACTTGCCTGGTCAAGGCGTAGGGTCTGTAACCCTTAGTAGGTTTTAAAATAAGAATTGCTTGATTGTTACTTAATAAAGCATTTTTGTTCTTCCTAATGTAATTAAAAAACTCCTTTGTGATAGTTGTTACAGAATATCCAGAAAGAGGATATTGACCAGTCTTCAAATTACAAGAAACTGGTGCCTTGGTGGCTCTTCTTTTGCTCACATGTAAGAGTAGAGAAAGGTACTTGGGACCTTTTATTGAACTGCTATGAGTGCTTTGCTGTTTCTGTGTGGGTGAGAAGTATTCCTAAGAAGGGACCAGGGCTGTGGCATTGTGCTAACAAAAGTCTGCAGTACAATTGTTGAGAAGAGAGGTCTGTTTAGGAAAGTGGTTACAGGAAGGTCTTAATTTGCTTGACTCTATGGTACGACAAAGTTATTTTCCAGTCTGAAACTGAAGGAAGTATTTGGATTTTTGACTGCAACTGTGTGTGCCACTTTCATCTTGCAAGAACAATAATAACAGCTGTTATTTCTTCAGGCATCTTCATCTGCACATGTTGGCTGCATTGCAGGTTGCTAAGAAAAATGGCATTACAGATTGCAATGGCTTTATGTGGGAATAGGTCTTTTTAATATTCTCAGTGTGCCATAGATGATGACTACTGCACTTGCACTTTAAAAGCAGTTATGTAAAACCAGCCTAAGGTGTGCTATAGGAAAGGCAATTGACTTTGAAAGGTTTTCATAAGCTGTGTTATTAAGTATTTATCTGTGTGGTCTCAGAGCAGGTGGTCTAAAAAGTAACTGCCTTTAAGAATGTCACACATGTTGCTTGAGAGGGCACTATTTGGATCATTTATCTATCAAACCAAGAGACTGATGAGCACAGGAACTTTCTTCTGACTACAGTAAAAATGTCAGCGTGAGTAATTCTTGCTGTTTCAAGCCTCTGTTTTTAATTTAAGTGTCTACTGCCATTTGATCGGATGTTAAAGGCACGTTCAGATCCTGTGTCCTGTTCAATCTAGATATTTTTATTTCTATATGTCTCCTAATGTACAGGTTCTAGAGAATTAACACTTGAGTTGGTGAGGAATCCACATGTTACCTTCTGGCCCCAGTTCTGTATGGTTAGAAATTAGGTTTTATTTGCTATAATCATATATAGGGCAGTTGTTTGAAAAGTCAACAACCAAGACCGTCTATATTTATTAGCTTTAGCAAAAAAGGCATAAATTCAACTACTTTCTTTTCCTAAAGCTTTGTTTATGACCAGAGAAAAGATCATAAAAATCTCCTATTCTCTATGAAACAGGATGAAGAATGTCATGTAACAATTTCTTGAGAAAGCTTTTCAACATCTGGGTGACTTCCTGCATATCTTTAAAAAGCATTTCATCTTGCTTAAATATTTAAGTAAAAAATGAGTCTCAGTCTCAGGAAATAAGTTATTCTTAAGTATCTAAAATTGTAGTGATTGAAAAAAATTAAGTATTATTTAATATTATTTCCCTTATTCTAGTATCTTGCAAACAGTGTGTCAGGGACTATATTTATCTGTTCAACTGTATTTTCAATTCTTCAGCTTAAAGATGCCTCTGTTTTTTTAGGCTCTACTGCAATGTTCCTACCTGTACATATGCAGTTAATGAAATAAACCTTCTCTAGAAAGGAGATGGAGCCCTTCCAGTACATAAAATTATAATAGTAATAATGAATGGCAATCAAAAACTCACATATATATAAAACCTTAATTATCCATTTCTTATGTGTTTGGACATCTGGATCACCAATAATATATGATACTTAAATTGTTTGGAATTTTTTTAATTAGCCATTCAAATGTTTGATAATATTAATAATGGAATGTCTGTGATCAAGGAGAGAAGTTGAGTATTCCCTGGTGCCCCATTTTCTTCTTCATATACTGGAAACACAAACAGTAGTGAAATTCAAGACAAGTTTTGCCTTTTGCTTTAGCTGCAAAGCAGTGTAAAAAATGATGACTTAATGCCCCAGGAGTAGTAGAATAAGTACTTTACTTTTGCTATAGAGGCAAAAGTGTCTTGAGGACAAGTCAAGTTCAGACCTCTGTTCCATACATCTTTTAGAATATCCTTCTGTGCAATTTGACCAAATGCTCCCATTTGGCTGTCTTTCCCAATCCATGCCAATTGGCAGCAGCCAGAATTGGTTGCATTTCCCCTGCCAGTCTCTGTACAGCCTGCAAGAAGGTTGAGCAATGAGCACTGTCCATTAGTTTTGTAGCAGACAACCCAGCAGCAAATCATTCCTGATGCATCTCCTGGGTAGGAGACTTGCTGTTCAGGTCCAGTGCTTCTGATCTATAAGGTAGGAATCCAGACTAAGTGCTCAGAAAGGTCACAGATGACTTTGTTAGCTCTTGCTTGTACTTATCAAAGACTGTTTTTGATGGAGAAAGTACAGTGTGGGCCTTTTGAGTGTAAGGGGGAATACTGAAATTGCTGGGGGACTTGTTAAGCCTGGAGAACTGTGTGGATCCATAATAAACATCTAGGATGCTAAAAAGCTAGTTAGGACAAGGAATTTACCATTACAAATGACATACCGTTTTTAGTGGTACTTTGCATTTATAATGTTTTTGGTTTGTTTTTTTTTTTTTTGTGTCTCAAAGCAATTACAATTTCACTCAGATATGGAACTGTAGATGAATTTGTGAAGGTGAAAGCAAAGAGTTAGAGTGCAATTACTTTGTTTTCCAGGCAGTTAGAATATTCCTGCTCTTCTAATCTACCAGTGCTTGGGAGCCTTGATGGATGTGCAGAGTGAGTTGAAATCAAATGCTGAACCTGTTAACTGATCCCTCACCATCATCCTTGCCAAAAGATACTTCCTCCCAGGAAATGCCATCTGAGTATAAGTGCCTTAAATTTCTAAGACTGTGGATTCAGACAGGACAAATCAAAATGTCCATCATGACTTGTATAAGGCTGCAGTAATTTTCTTACTTGCTAGTGGACAAGAAAATAAAGTATAAATAACTTAGACAGTTTAGCTGGTCAGCAGTCATAAACTTCTCTCCATGAAAAGCCAGTGGAAAAATTTTTTGACTAAGTAGTCCTTGATGTGTTTCAGGATAGTAAGACTGAAGGAGGTCCTTGAGTTTTCTTGTAGGATGAAGATCTCTTACATAAAAAGATGTAGCTCAAGGATATATCAATGAAGAATGATTTTTGCAGGATTTCTCTCCAAGTCTTATTTTCTCTAGTAAGAAAATTAATTTTTCCAGAAACCAGAGTGTGGCTGAAAAGAACTGTGCTTCAAAGAGCTACACTCTCCTCCTTTTCAAGTTAACTTGGTGCTTAGCTTGAAAGTTGATCTCTTTCCATTTCAGGTGGCTGAAGTGTAACACATTTGATTTCAGTGCTGTTGGCAAGAGGTATGGTTTGAAAGCAGTGGGACCAGAAAAGAGCTTTTCTGCAAAGGATGGCAGATGACCCAACACCAGATGAGGCATCACCAGTGCTGTTCTGGGGCAGATTATCCTTGCCACCTGCTTGCATATGGGCCATGGAGGGATCTGACATTATCCTTAGTGCACTTGGCACCTCAGGAAGCAAACTATGCACATGAAGTTCAGGAAGAAGAGTTGGAACAATCTGTGTAGTTGGTAGGCTGTCTTAAAGCATATTTAATATTGTCATAATTCTCTCTTATGCCGAGCTTTACCTCCAAGCTTTACACTGAATAAGCTTGTCTTTCTTAGCAGAAGCTAGATGAAAGATTAAAAGTAACTGAAAGAGTTTTTTTTCTGTTTAGAGAAAGCTATCCCTAGATCTAAGCTTCTGATAGTGGAGAAAGGTCCACAGTTACTGTTTATTGTTACACAGTGGTACCTTTCTCAAGTGTTATGGACAAAATAAAACCTACCTGGATCTGTCTTTGCACTAATCACACTAAATAAAATGGACTTGGGAACTGGGAAAGCCAGCTAGTTCCCAAAGCAATCTCTCCATATTCCCTCTAGGAAATTGCCATTTAAAAGCTGGAGAGAAATGGCCCTAGAAGCCACCCATATGATAAATTCCGAAGGGGCAAGCTTCAGCTGGCACCCTGTCTCCTTGTCTGTACTGGTCAAAAGGATGAAACATAATCACTCAGGGGGTGGGTGGGAGTTACAGCTGCCTTGTGCGCCTCTAGCATGGCTGGAGGTGGTGTTTGTCTTCCCCTTGCCTCTTCATCTGTAAACTATGATTTGAAAGCCCCATGGGGAAGCTCTGAGAAACTCTGCTCACAGGAGGGCCTTCTGCTGTGTTCAAAATTAAAAAAGTACCATGCTGGAGTAGTAAAGAGCAAGCTGGAAGTAAATTAAGACAAATCAATTAGCTACAAGTGCTATTCAGAGAGTGTTTTGGATTGAAATAGGCACCTAAGAGCATGAAGTATTCTGTCAAATTACTGAACATAAGGGTGAAAAATGGAGGAAGTCCGTTTTAATACACATGTTCAGCCACATTAATTAGAACAAACTAATGATTCCCTTCTGCTGGGAAATGTTGAGTCTGTACTCTCAAAAGAGGAGCAGCTCTTCAGAGTGGAAACTCTCTAGCATGTTACTGTGTACAAGTTCCCTTTATGACTGTGTAACCCGTGTGTCGTGCTCTGCGTTGGGAGCACTGGGGGAAAAAGTAACATTTTAAAACGCAAATTGTGGAATTTAATTGACTAAATGCAGCCATCTAACTCTTCATTGTCACCCTATATAGGGAAGCAGCCATCTCTAGGGCACAGCTATTCTCATCCTGATGCATCTGTTTCAGTTGAGTCAGATGAATTATGCCTGGAGGTGCTTATTTTTTCCCACTGATTATAAAGGGAGCCTTGGAGGACTAACTCAGATATAGAAGTTTGCAGTGGATGTCTGGAGCTAAAGGAAGTGAATCCTGACCAAGATATCACTAATAGAAAGTTGACAGATAGATTTACAAGCAGAACACTTGTCATGCCCATAGTGGTGTTGCACAGTGGGACAGGAAGGCTGTAGAAGTGCATGAAAGCCATAGGAATGTGAGACCTGCAATGGTTCATCAATGAAGATGCCCAACAGAGCAGGGCATGCTTATGGCAATGTTAACATTGAGGTCGCTTCTCTTGGGGAATTTCTCATTGGGGTTCACCAGCTCTCTTTGCATCCTTGTAAAAGGGAACTTGGTGGAGAACGAATAGGGAACTTAGGCTTCATCTGATTTCAGCCTGTGTAACTCTGCTTATAAGGTAGGTGTTTTCCTTTAATACTTCTGGCATTAAATTTTTTCTTTTCCTTCTCTCTTTTAGTTGGAAAATATTATGGTGATACTTGGATTTTATCCTATTGGTAATAATCAGTTTCTCATAAATGAGACTACAGAAATATCAGATGTGAGGTAATGGCCCGACTTATGGAACTAAAGAACTTTTAGTGAGTCTGCAACAATATAAAATCTCAAAGAACTGATATATTTTTAAAACATATCATAGACACTGGGATGTGTTGAGGGCCTGTGTCTTAACACAGTAAAAGCTGACTATTTTCCTATATTAAACTATAGAAGCATTTCTAACTTCAAGGTCATGGAATTGCGAGCTGCTAAATATATATATTTTTTAAACCAATATGTGTCTCACCAAGTACAATGAATTGTGAGTGCCATCTCATCTTGTGCAAAGAACAATAAGTCTTAGAAGGCAGAAGTCTTAAAGATTGGTAGCTTAATTAGAAAGTGCCCTAATGAAAAGTCTCAGCATTTTAATAAATTTCCTCCAGGATGAAAGAAGTTTCTCTCAAAGGAAATTGCAGTAGATGTGTGAGTATTTGGGATAACTAGGGAGAACTTAGAATTTGAAGGCAGAAAACTTTAGCTGTGAAGTGTTTGCTTGTATTTTCCAAGTGTTTGTGTGTAAACACTGTATGTGTATATTGAAGAATGTGTATAAACACACACATACATCTATACACAAAAAATGCCCCCACCAAACCAAAACGAACATTCCAAAAGAAAGGAATAAGTGTCTTTCCTAGTAGCACTGAGTGGGAGGGGAGGATGGGCAGAGAGTGGTAGCAGGAGAAGTTGTAGGGTTTTATGATGAAACAGCACAGCCTGAAAGAAACATCTGGAGCTAAAGATGGAACCCCTCGTGCCAGGGCTGGGCACCCAGCAAAACAAAATCACCCTTTGATACCTTCTGCATTGTTGGTGGGACTCCTGAGAGTTTAGTGCATGCCATGAGCCCTTGACAAGACAGAGATGGAAGGGAGTGACAAATCTCCTACCAGCAGCTGTTCTGTGGCCCTCTTGGACAGTGTGGCTTGGTGTTCCAGCCTGCCCTGGGCTAGGTGAGGTGCAGCGAGGAGACACCTGTTCCTTCTGCACTACTGCCAGCACTCCCCTGCCCACACTCTCCAGGAGTGTTTCTGGTTAGAAAGGTCTAACAAGGCAGGTTCAGAGCCAA
>JAWWLZ010000001.1:5594920-5610376 GCA_035041345.1 Poliocrania exsul
CTGCCAGCACTCCCCTGCCCACACTCTCCAGGAGTGTTTCTGGTTAGAAAGGTCTAACAAGGCAGGTTCAGAGCCAACCTCACCCTGTGGGTTTTGGTTAACTCACTATTCCCACATTGATGCTGTTGGGAGTAATTTCCAGTAACTCTCATATCCTTCCTCCTAAGTGATTCACAAAACTTGGAAAAGCTCCTTTGCGTCATTATTTTAAAATGGCAGTTCTGAGTGATGCTGCCATGGGACGCTGGTACACAGTGTCTTTCACTCTCTTTATGACCTAGCTGATCTAATGTGCTGGTGCTTACAATAGGCTTCAAGGGAATTTGCTGCTTAATCTGTATTTGAAGTCATGTTTGTTCTTAGCATTTTTTGTAGTTGAGCAATTATAGAAAGCTACTTTTGGTAATGAATGTTGCTAGACTGGCTTCCTGGTTGTTTCAGATCAGTTTAGACTAATTTTCTTGAATCAGTGTACAATTTATTAAGTCAAGCAATGTCTCATGTAAGTTTATTCCTCAGTTCAGCTAGAAATATTTTATAACTTTCCCTGCAGGAAATGTCCAATTGACATGTTTGTTTTCTTGCCAGATTCAAGATTACATTAACTATTTTACCAGCCTAATGGGAGATTGTTGAAGAAACATCTGCTTCAGAAAGCCTTATCAAATTTTGACCTCCTCTTCATCAGATTAGGGTTATCTGGTTCATTCTGTTGCACTGCCTGACAACTTACTGCAATTTTCTGCTCATTCTTTCGACCTAGAGATTGGGTTTTAGAGGTTACAACTACTAGGCTATTAGGAAGCATTGTTTTAGTAAGAGACATAAATATATCCTGCATTGTAGCAATTTTGATAAGCTTGGTAGCAAAAGACTTTTCTTCATTATCAAGTAATGCAATGAATGTTTCTACTAGATAAGAGTCCTCAAATTGCTGCTCTGTACCTCTTCAAGCTCCTACATTGCAATGACAGCATTGCGTGTGGGGAAGGAGAACTTTAGGAGTTACTGTGCAGTCATTTTGTGTTTAGAAAGAATGGCTGGCAGGGATTTCTGACTTGTGCACTCAGAAACATAGGAAGTCTCCCATTTTACAGTATCACTGTCCACCCTTCTATACCTGAGGACTGGCCTCTGGTCTTCCTCAAACTGATTCACTCGTTCAAAATGCTCCCAGAGTTGTCTGCCCTCAGAAGCCAACAATTAGCTGGGTGATCTCAGACAACATCAGGGTGTCTTGCTAATTTTCCTTGTCATATAAATTTTCTGTGAATTCCCTGCTGATTTTTAAGTTACAGAACAATGAAGGTCCTCTCTGGACCCTCTTTTTCTTGGAGAACAGTCAAAGACTTTAAAATTCCATCTGGGATACTACAGTGCTGTGTAGGTGAGCAACAATTTCTGCAATAATGACATTAGTTCATTAATAGGATATCAACTCTCCAATTATATTATTCTCTCTATTTTGAATTGTTTAAAACTCATTTGTACAAGAAAGCTGATTAGCATAATGCTGCAGCTTGAAGCAGTAACAGCACAACAATAAATGTTTTATGCATGTTCTTAAGAACACTTTTTTGTAATAAATACATAGTTGTTTTTAAAGCTGCAATTGCACCACTTATTGCTTTAATTTCTGTGGGAAGTACAAAAACTATGAACAATTTCATTGATACAATGATACAACCTTGCATAAAGCTAATGCTAAGTGATTGGGGAAAGACATTATTTGAAAGATTTTGCGTGTGTACATATGAAGTGATCCTTAAGGACAAATAAGAAGAAAAATTTGCTAAGTAAGCATGTTTTACTGGCTTGATGATTTTTTTTTTTTAATTTGCTGGACTAATGGTTTAGGCAGTCCATTAGGTATTTAATGGAAATGTTTAAACCAACTATTTTTAAATGACATTTTCAGTAATAAGCCAAGTGAGTCAAGTACAAATATAGTGTGCAAAGCTGGTAATAAGAGTTCCTGTGGTACACAGCAAATTGAATATAGGCACATTTTCAGTAGCCAAAGTACATTTGTTGAAGATGTAGAGTTCACATCCTGACTGCACAGAGCTGTAGTAGCAGGATGAGATATATATGGGCCCATCTGCAACATAAGAGTGCTAATTCTGCATCTCAAAAATATCAGCAGGCTTAGGGTTAAGCAGAAATTTAGCCTAGGAAAGACTATCAGCTTCTGTTTGGTGCAATTTTTGTTCTGGACTCCTCTCACTGATGGTATAAGGTGGTTGGGACAGGGGAACAAGTGTGGAGAAGCAAACTCCATCCCCATGAATGTTTGTTTACAGCAGGTCAGTGCAGTGCTTCTCTGTCTGAGCACACTGATGCTATTCAGAACTCGAACAAAAGAAAAGGGAAATAAGGTAGAACTTGTTCATTCTTTGAAGGATTTGCCAAAGCTCCTTAACAGAAGAAATTATGTATTTTGTGCTTTGAACAAAGCATAAAGAAATGTGGGGGTTGTGACTGACAGCTTTCAGTCTTGAAAATGGTACAAGTTTGAATATCTTTAAAAAAAGACCTTGAAAGTAAAAATGGTTGAATTGTGATGTTTGCCTGTCTTTTCCATGATGCCATTTTGAGGTGGTGAAGAATGAGATTGTAGGCATTTACTACCCTTTTCAAAGGGGAGCAAAGTATACACATATAAGGTTTCAAATAGTTTTCTCTCTTCAGGGATATCAAAGTGGCCATTTTGGGAAGAAAAGAGAGATTTCTAGGTCTCTTCCTCCTTCAGAGAACTCCTTTATTGTTAAAAATAAGCATTACGTTTCTTCCTCAGAAAATCTGAGCTGTTGTGCTCTGCATTGAGATCATGGCAGTCTCAGCAGGCAGAGGTGCAAATCTGGAAGCCTGCAGGATGAAGGCCAGTTTCCCAGTGGATGCTACTGTTGCATATTCCTTCCCCAGCCCCTCTCGCTTGTCAGAGGGAGGAGATCATACAGCAATTTCTTCTATGGTATATAAGGAGCATTAAAGCGAAGCATTTAAAAGATCAGAGCAAACACAAATTATGCCCCTCTCTAGGGGCATAATTCTGAAGCATGATTCAGAAATGGGCAAAGCTGCTCATGGCATCGCAGAGGAGGCTCAGGTCTCCTCTGAAGTGTGGGAAGAAGAGTGACTAACACTGCCTCAAGGGCAAAGGGAATGAACTGAGCTGGACTGGGAAGCCAGAGGACTGCTGGACTATGTCTGTCAGGGCAGGGGCAATGGCAGCACCTGTGCTGGGATGAGCCACAAAATTCCTGTGTCTGTGCAGCTGGTGGTAGCAGCCAGCCCAGGGTGCCAGTGGCCGAGTTTGCTTCTGGCAGAGATTAACTGGATATCCTTGGCAGCCTAATGTGCTTGGGAAATGGGAATACTTAAAGTTATAACTGGCTGTGCATTGCTGTGGGTCAGTAGGAGAGGGAGGAATATTAACACAGATCTCTTGGCAGCATCAGCTCAGAGCTTTAGAGACCAAATGGCCAAGCAGCCAACAATGTCTATGGAGCTTAACTGAAAAGTGTTGTCTTCCTATCTTGGTCATTAGAGATGTGTGAATGGAAAGACAAGATACTACTGAGGAAATGGAAAATATAGAAAGTGATGAATGCTTCTTGTTCATCCATTTTTTGAAATGTGATGAGACAGTTGCCATAGAAATGCTATTCTCTGTTTGATACAATGGGTACCAGTTCCAGAAAGCCATTGACAGTTGTCAAGAACAGCTTTACATAAATTTAAAAATCTCAGAGTAATATAAGGGAAAATATGTCCCTGTGTTTTCTTACAGAAGATCAGGTGCTGCAAGATCTACTTCTACTAGAAGGGGAATATGACTGAGCTGTGCATCAGCTGTTACTTATGTTCTTCAAAATGAATTTAGCTTCAGTTTAGTTGTAAACAAAGGACAGCATATGTTTTCCAGAAAGAAATTAACTTTCCTCTTTTAAGGCTGTTTTGATAGACTATGTTTTCCAACTATCTTGATTTACACTACTGGACTATAAAGTCGCATAAATTAATTTGTTTCAGAAGAAAATTTTGGCTTTTTGAAACAATGTACCCTATAAGACCGTTCAGAAATGCTCAGTAAGAAACAGTTTTCAGCTGTAAATAGTCTAGGATATTCAAATCACCATGAATATAGCTACTAAATGTGCTATGAAAGGTCAGTTATCAAGAAAGAGGTTTCTTAGTTATTTTTGTGGCTAATAGCTAATTATCCCAACTGTGTGTTCTGGTATGGCAGGAGGTAATGGCAGAATTACTTGTACAAAACAACCTATTGAAACATTTAAGAAAATGAAGGCTTTGAAAGTATTTTGCAGATGAAAGAGACAATTCATGGACACATTAGTAGCTCATACTATTTACAAAATTTTGGCAGTCAGGCATTATGTTTATATGAACTTGTTTCTTTTATTTTGAGATGAAAAACATATGGAAATGAAATTATTTTATATGAGCAAATCCCTTTATGGATGACTAGAGTCTGCTACAAAGGAAGAAATGAAGATAGGGCCAATTGTTTGTTTGGTTGTTGTTTTTTTTTTCCCTCAGAGCTTTCTGGACTGGAACAGCATCCTGAAAAAGCCTTATAATCTTTTAAAAACTGAGACTGACTTAAAAACCAACAACAACAACAACAAAACCCCCAACACAAAAAACCCCAACACAATCCCCTGAAACAGTTAAGACTTGCTGCTTTCCTTTTCTCATAGTTGGATGTGCATATAGACATGCCAGTAAAGTTTATCTACCCAGGTGAATGTGTTCTATAACCTATAGATGAAGTGCTTACTGAAAAACTGCAGTTGGAGTGTTAATTTCCTTCCCCTGTCCTGCCCTTCAAGTCTTAAAGGACTTCTCTGGCCCATCATGTCTTAAAAATTGAGGGTAGGGTAGCTGCAGGCTAGTGTACTAATTAATGGGAAGACTAAGTCTGTGTGAGAGTCTAGTTCAGAGATTACATTCCCTCTTCCTTTCCATAAGTCTGCCTAATACTCTAAATTACCAAAATATCCATTGCCACTCTGATGGGGAAGAAAGAGCTTTAACAGCAAGGCAGCACCCAAACCACCCTCAGGGCACAGGGACCTGGCACTTGACTTGCTCCAAGGCCTCTGTGGATCCAGCAGGTGAGCATCACAACCTTTATCTCAGACTTAATGCCTTCTAGGTGTCCTGCCTGGCAGGGTTTTGATTCAGTCCTGCTCTGCTCTGCTTGTTATTAATTCTTATTGTGTAGCAAGGGTGCAAGGAAAGCCTGCTCAGGTCCTAGGGGGGCAGGGAGCATAGTTAATGGTTCCCCTGTGCTAGAACTGACTGAGCAGAAAGGAGTATCACCCTATGGGCAACAGATGCTGTACCAAAGACATGGGGTTCCTGAACAGACTGCCATCAGCCACTATGTGGGATTCAGGAGGATTCAAGGTGCAGATCTGTGACTGAGGGCTGTGGTCATGCCCTCTGAAGGGATGCCACTGCTCAGCACTTTGTCTCTTGGAGAACTTGCCAAGAAGTTGTTTATTAGTGGACAAACTTAATTTGTCAGTATTGATTGCCAGAAGCCTAAAGGCACCCTGAGGTTTAGTACCCTTTCTCACAGTTAATGTAAGCAAATGTGTTGTCTGGTAAGAGCATCTTGTACTTTTTCAGTATTAGTTAGACAGCTTTGTTCTAGGAGTGGTTTTATTCATCATTATATAAGAAATTGCAAACCTTTTTTCTCAACATCAATACTTATCCTGTTCTAACTTTTCAACCTCTGATTTTTAAAATATTGTTAACCTTGACAGGACTCAATTGCTTGATATAACCAGATCGTCCACCCTAAATGGCTGACTGTGAGGCTCTTGAATTTGAGGGCTCTCTGTGCTCCAATCTTATTTACATGGTGCTTCTAACATCTTGAAAGTATTCATTTCAGTTTGTAATCAGTGTGCTTTGATAGATGGCGAGCTATTGTCAATGACCTTGTACCTTCTTTCTGCTTCTCTTTTTTCACAGTCAGAGACAGGACAATTTTTATCCATACTGTGGGTGACAGACATCTCTCTTCTCTTTAACAACATATATTTTATTCTTTTTTGTTGAAATGGATAAAACTACCTCTTGGTGTGTGGATTTGGCAGTAGTACTGTCCACCCATGGACAAAATAAACAATGGCTAACAGTTTTTACTTCTATTTTACTTTCGATTACATTATCCTAAAGCCCTTTTAAAAATTAATTGTAAATGTCATAGAATTTCCCATTTATACATTGTTCTTTCGAAAAAGAAGATAAAATATAGGGAAGCTAAATGGTTTGTCCTACCTCCCAGGGGAAATGGATGGCAAAGTGCACAGAACAAACCTCTAGAACTTTTTCCTTATCCCATTATTATCCTCTTTCGCTCTCAGCACTACTGAGCCAAGCATAAAATCCACCTTCAAAAAGAGAGGAAGAGAGCAGAGGAGAGCTGGTGGGTGTGCTGACATGCTCAATGACTTGAACTGCAGAAACAGTCTTTTCAACTCGTCTCTTTTGCCATCTGGCCTTTCCCTTTGTCTGGCAGTACTAGCTATGTCTGCTTCCAGTTAGAAGGTAAGGCCTTGTGGCCACACAAAGTGGCTGTGTATGTGAACACTTGTAGTGTTGAGGGAATCATTACAAAGAACAAGGATTTTGCTAAAGAGATGCTGCAAGCATTTTCCTTCTTTCTGCAATCCACAGCCTGTACTACACTCAAACCACTGTGATCTCCTACAAGACATGGCAAGATAAACTATAGAGCCTTGTAAAGCACATATCTGTCTTCTCTTCAAGAAGACAAAGTCTTTTGGCCCGGAAAACCTTTAGCATTGGAGGATAAAAGCAGTAGAAAACTGCCCAATCTCTGTTCTAAATCTGCTGGGAAGTCTGGCAGGTTTGTTTTTTTTTTTCCTAAATAATTCAGTTTCTTTAATATCATTGCCTCTCAGTGGTATTGCAAATATCCTAAACAACACTTATAAAATATTTCAAGATTTTTCTTTTTATCTCCAACTTATTAAATATTATTTTGCTCTTACCTCCAGTAAGAGATTTCTCTGCTGGGAACACAACAGACAGCACAGAGTTCAGGGCACAGTCCCTGAAGTGGATGTGTGCAGCTTTCAGTTTGCAGAGACTGATACCCTTGTTGGAGTGGGTGGTGCCTCAAAAAACCTCAGCTGAGAATCAGATGGAGTATCACTGTAAGGTCATGGTGATGGGTTTGAAAGGCTCTGTTACCAGTCTGGTTTATAGCAAGAGAAATCAGCATTACAAACTAAATTGCTCGAGTCAAAACCAAAGACACCAAACAAATACTAGTTCTCCTTCAGAAACCCCTGGTGAGTGATGAGGTTTGACATTTTTGTTTGTTAAAAACCCCAGCAAAACAGACAAACCAACTACCTCCCTTCTCCTCCTCAGCTAGTCCCATGGCTGCTTTTGATTTTGCTGTAGCTCAAGACCCAACACCATGCATGCTGTGGTGAAAAATGTCACTGATATTATGTGAAGATAATTACTGTTTTCAGTGCTGCTTGGAGCATTTAATTTCATATTCGATACAAATGAAACAAACTGCTTTCACAAAATAACTGTTTCTTTCCTTTGTGTTTGCATGGAGCAAACCTCCATTTCTTTTTCTGGATTATCTGTTCACTTAAAAGAATGCTTTTGCCCTGGCTAGAAGTCTCTATGAGGATTGCCCCTGACTTAAGGGAATACTGAGTGGGAGACTCGAACAGTAATGATCTAGAGTTTTTTACTTTTAAACATTAGAAGGCAACAGAATGGGAAGTTGCTTGAAACTAATCTCTTTTTTAATCTGTTAATCCACAGATGAGATGTTTTAATGATATTCATGAATTCATAAGACTCGAGATAATGAATGATTATTTGTACTTCATCATTAAAGGTACAGCAAAACAACTTGCTACATGGATTAATGATCTGCCTTGCAAAGCACAAGACCCAAAGGGGCTATATTTCAATTCATTTGAAGAAAAGGAAAAGGACAGGAAGATGTGCAGCCTTTCTGTACTGTTTGGCTTATAAGTAGAGCTCCCTGACTCATTAGCCATGTGGCCACTGTAGCTGTAGTGATTGCTTCTGGCCCAAGTTTACCACTCCTTATGTTGTGTCAGTAGTGATTGCAGGCATCTAAAGAGGAACTATGGGGTGCAGTGTCTAGCTCTAGATTATTGTTTCAACCTTGAAATATTCTTTTAAAACAGCAACTTTTGACTTTGTATGGCAGTTCTTGCAAAATTGAGAGTAATGGCAAAGTTGTGACAAAGCCTGAAAGGTGACAAAGCTGAAGTGAAAACAGGTGCATAACTTAGAAAATTCTTCTTTCGGTGTCATAACAGCTCTTTATTCTAGTTTAGTTAGAAAAGAATCACGAGAGATTGGCAGGTATGAGTCTTCCAGCTTGCAAAATGTTTCTAGCACCAGCTAGAGCTTTATCTTCTACCTGCTGCAAGACCTGGAGCCCAGGTCTATGGCTCATCCTAATTTCACAGGTAGAGAAGGCACAAGAAAGGAAAAGACAACAGACCTCAGTTGTGAGCAGGGTGAGGTCAAGGCTGAATTCTACTTTGAGTTATAACAAGAACAAAACTGAACTTTTTGTAATTTTAAGATTGTTAGTTTGGGCAACAACTGGTTTATTTATCCTGCATTGATCTTGTGCTGTGTGTGCTTTGCTAACCTATTGCTGGGCTTCTGCTCCTGCAGAAAGAGCCATATTTCTGCAAAATTATCATCACACAACACCTACCTGCTGCTCAGGGATACTGTGCAGTCAGTAAATTCATAGCTAGATTGTAGAACTTCTATTAAGACTTAGGTCTTTGCAATGGTCTTGGTAGTTTATCACCAATAAACAGAAATACAGCAATATAATTCCAAAAAGGCTTTTCAGAAACAACACTGGGGGTTGTGCTTATGGATCAAGTGTAGGATCTAGGCCACATTTCAGGATAAAATGCATTGTTGTTCATCACAGGGTATAAAAATTTATAGCTGAAGGGATCCTGTTGTGAGAGACTTTCCCTCTGTGTTGAAGTGGGTTGGTTAAAGCTAGAATTTGATAATTTGTATTGGCATATGCTTCCTAAATCAGAAAAACTATTTATATATAGAACAATAATGCCTCCCACCTGATGTTTGCAGTGGAGACCTTCAGAGAGAAGAAAAGGGAATTCTCCAAATTTTTTCTATCAGTTGTTCATATCTTTAGCTACAGGCTTGTCTTATTAATTGATTGAATTATTTAAGGTGTTGATTTATTTACTGAGAGTAAAATTTGTATTTTTGTCTGTGACAGCCTCAGGGCTTGGAAGAATACTCAAGGTCTTTATACTTTCAGCATACTAACTAAAAATGTATTTCCTGTGTACTAGGTAAAAACAGATGGAGAAATCTGATTTCTTCCTTTTGAAGTGCTTACTTCATAGTCACTAGAAACTTCTCTAAGCAGCACTTTTGGTTTTCCCCCTAAGCGTTTTTTCCAATAAAAGATCAGGAGTTTGCTACAGCATTAGATGAGCCTCAAGAAATTATTTATGAATTTGTGTTGTTCTGTATGTTAACATGTGTAAGCCAGATCTCCAGTGTATATATTTTGTGGACTTTTGCTCACTGTTTATAATCCTTGTCTGCATTTTTAGTGTGAGAAGCACTGACGTTGGCTCAGCATGAGCCCTTTTGGCTTCATGTGCTGCTGCTTCCCGTGCAGAGCGATGCCTCAGGCTGCTCAGCCCCCTCACTTCCCTCACCCAGGCTGCCCCAGCAAAATAAAAATGTATGAGTTGTCTTTCTTGCCTCAGAGCCCTTTTCTCTCCAAAGTGTGCACAACCACATACTTCAGTATGTTGCAGAGGTGCCCAGTCACTTGTAACTTATACTTTCTCCCACAAGAAGCATCACTGTGAAGTCCTTTAACTAGGAATTAATCTTTCTGTTTTTCACTCTGAGTTGCTGCCAATCAGCTATTATTCATAAAACAAGCTCTTGGGTGATGATGGCAGTCTCATAAGTCACTGTTCAGTTTCTGCCCTACCTTACTGAGTCTACTGGTGTAAATTCAAGTACATACAGCTGCTAATTTTTAATTTGGCCAGTACAGGCCAATTTTATCCCCATATTAATGCCCATACTGGCACATCAAGCAAGCAAAAAATGTTATTTCATTTACCCTGTACAGGGCAGCAGTTACTCTGCTGTGATCTCCTGAGAGGTAATTCAGAAATTCTCTCTACCCTGCAGTGCTTAAAACCAGGAACATTACTACTGAGATGCCTTCTAGGATAATGTAATCTTGGGGGAGAGAGGGGCTCTGAATTTCAGAAATGGAGGTTGATCGTTTCTAAGATGCTAGGAAGCAACGAGCTTTAGTAGTGTTTGTACAGAATAGCCTTTATAACTCACTCCTTTCTTTGACTCTAAAGCTATTGCAGCCTTTCTGATAAAATCTTCACACCACACTAGTCCCAGGAGAGATGTAGAAGCAAGGAGAGGGATATATATTATTTACACTGTGGTTTACACCTTGCTTCAGTCAATCTCTAGATAAAACATGGATGGTTAGTGTTGTGTTAATCACAAAGCAGTTCTGTTCAGATAAGCCTTGGCAATTTTGGAGGTTTAGCACAATGAATACTGTGTAAGGTGCTTGAACCTCCAAAACTTTCTGAATAGCATGCTCTCCTTGGGATGTCAAATATTGTAATTTGTGCTTCAAGCTGAGTCAAATAGATTGAAATACCTTCTCTTACTGTTTTGCAACATTCCTGGATCTGATGTTATTCAAGAAAGGCAGAAATGCAAAAAAACCCACCACAAGTGTGGGAGAGGACTGTGCTAAATAAACTTGAGAATGTGTGTTAAAAAATAATCCCAAACAAACCTTTTTTTTTTTTTTTATTCTGGGCACATATCAGATTGTTTTACTACTAACTATGCTGTTTTCATCTCCCACAGTGGACATGCAGCACTGGTTAAAATCTGATCTTATTTAAATTAGGTACTGCACTATTGTAAATGATAAAAAAAAGTACTGTGAGACCTAGAGTTACCAATCATATGATGTCTAGATCTATTTTGCTAACATGCCTGTGCTTAGTTTGTTCCCCAGCCTGCAATAACCAACTAGAAATTTACTGCCACCATTAACTTGCATATTGTCTAGAGATTCTTAATGCAGCTGATGAATACCTGTATTCTGTGCCACATTGTTTTCAAAGGCTTGCTTTCTCCTGTTGCAAGGTGTGAGGTTGACCCTACAGATGCTTACTTTGAAGCATTGTTTGTAATATTACTGTGTTAGGGGAAATAGGAAAGACAGCAGCAAGATTTCTTTCTGACTTACACAACCCATAGAAAAGCCAAAGAGATTTGAAGCTTTTTTATCTCCTTCAGGTTCAGAAATAGAGGTTCATTAACTCTGCTTTATTCTCTATGGGTATGCTGGTCCTCCTAAACCCCTTAACAGTGAGGCTTCTGCTGGGAGTCACAGAATCACAGAGGTCTCTGGACAGGGCAGCTGGAAGTCATCTCATCCA
This sequence comes from Poliocrania exsul, assembly GCA_035041345.1. NCBI lineage: Eukaryota > Metazoa > Chordata > Aves > Passeriformes > Thamnophilidae > Poliocrania > Poliocrania exsul. The sequence goes on from JAWWLZ010000001.1 coordinate 5,606,503, forward strand.
GCCTCCTCTTTGTATCTGGAGGTTTGCTAACAGTAGAGACGAGGCTTGGTAAACAGGAGTTTTGAAAATTGCAAGTAACTGAAACAATAAAATTCTGTGGGGAACACCACTGCACTCTCCTCCCACTGAAAAAGTTTTTTTAGTCTTCAGCATAAACCTGTTCTTTGTTATATTGCCTGCCACTGAAATATAGTTTGTCTCTGTGGTCTTTAACTTACTACAAGTAGCTGTATTATATATCATCTCTTCTTTAATCTTGATGGATCCTGCCTTCTTTGAAGGCTAAACAACCCCTGTTCTTCAACCTCTCCTCAAAAGCCATGTGCCCTGGGCCCTGACCATGTCAGCAAACGGACTGTCTCCAGTTTCTCCACATCCACCTTGATCTTACCCTTCATCCCCAAAGTGGATGAATTATGGCAAACGTGGTCTCATCAGTGCTGACTAGAGTGGGATAATAACCTCTCATGCTGGACATGCTTATTTGAATGTGGTCATTTGTATTATTTGTGACAAGAGTGCTGTGTTGGTTTGTATTAATCTGGTACCCATGGTAAACTCAGGACCTTCTGCAGAGGGGTAACATCAGTCCATTTGGCTCCCAGCCTTTGCAGAGACCTGGAGTAATTCTTCCCTGAGTACATGACTTTGCACTTCTTGAAGTCTGTTTGCTCAGTTCTCATATTCATAGCCAAGTCCCTTTGGACTTAAGCTCTGCCTTTTGTCATGTCTTTTAATCTAGTACCCTAGAGGATACAAAAAACTCAATGCTCTGATTTATTCTCTTGGGGGAGACTCCTCTATCCCTTAACTATAGAGGGAACCATACCAGACTTATTCCCTAAACTGTGATTGGCTTTTGAGTGTCTTCAGCTTTAGTTTTCAGAAGTTAGAACAGTGGGAAATAGAGACACTACTATTGTGTCTTCTTTTCATCCCGCTATGCAGTGCCAAGGCTGAATGGAACAAGAGCTTTTTTCTTTGCTATGATGTTCTTCTGCTTCCTATCTATTTTTGCCTTCCAAATATTGTGTTTCATCTTTAATGGTTATGGCACCCATTAAGTCAGAAACAGTCTTATGACTGAAGCAGCTCCACAGACCGTTAATCTCATTATGGAACCTTAACTTAATGTTCAGACTGTCAGCACATTAAGAATTGTTTAGTATAAAATGTTGGCTTGTCTTTGTGCCTTTTTTCTCTTGTTAAGGTTCTGGTATTTGTAAATAGAGCAACTTATGGCCAGTTAACCAATAGTGTGGTTTTATTGTTACCCTTCCTGTTAATGTCATGTTAGCTACAGATAGTTCCTAATTTGCCTCATATTTTCATCAGACTTTAATATTTTAGACAATAAAATCCCAATGGATGTGTTTCTGCTTATATGTATTCCTTTGTTTTTGTAGTCTTTCTCAATGGTTATCCATTTTCTGCTATTTAGATTCTGCAATGGATTTCAGTCCTTTTTTTTTAATCCCTCCAGCCAATTTGTAGACAACTAGGAGTCTTTGGTAGAAGTGTGGGTCCTCATGTGATAACTGATATCCTGTGCTAGTAGTGTGGTTAATTTGGTTTTTACCTCCCTAATTGTTTTGGATGGATCTCTTAGAAGTTGTTCATATAAAGGTTTACAGGCCCCAGGATGAAAACAGTCATTTTGTATTACTGGATGGGGAAATAGAAAAGGAATATTCTTAGGTTATTGCTTACAGTAGAGAAAGCAGCACAGGGTAAGTGTATGTGATGTATATGCTGGCTTGTATTATCTATGGGATTCACAACAAAATATGTATTTGACTCCTTGAGGGATAGAGGTCTATTAAGCAAAAAGTGGTTTTCAGAAGCCACAAAAATCTTTCACTTTCATAGAGCTCTTCAATGAAAACTTACAAGATGAAGTCAATGCACCTCATTCTGTCCTTTCTCCTACAAAGTGAATACATCCTGCCTCAACCCAGGCTTGGACTGGGTTAAAGGGATGGTATTTTAACAGGACGAGAGTCTACTACTAAGGACAGCAAAAAGGCACTAGGCTGATGAGTGATTATCTTGCTCTCTCCTAGCACTAGTGATTTCTCTTTTAAGCCACTAACCATCCTGGATGCAGCCATATGAAAAACCCACTGCTGAGGGGGAGTGAGTGTGACATTCTCTTCAGTGGAACTCAGAGCTAAATTAGCACCATCCTCCTCCCCCATTTCTTCCTTCATGGATTGCAGTGCTGTGGCTGGGTTAATGAGGCTCCAGCTCTGTACAGTATGAATTTCTAGTACCAAAGTTCAGCTAAAGTTTGGTAAGGTTGTCTGAAAAAGTTTAGTTTTCTGAAGGTTATAATTTAAAAAAAAAACCCCAAACATTTCTTCATTCTTTCCTTTCTTGGTGGTAGCATTAAAAACTTACCCATTCTATATAATGATACGTTAAGGGCTTGCAACTTCATTGTCTTCTACCCTGTTTTGAGCCATGGGTGAGTTTACCCATATGGTAGGGCATCTCTGGTGGAGTTAGTGGTAACTACCTTTCACGGACATCGTGGTTTGCTGTTTTCACAGAAGGTGATATTACAGTAACAACCCTGAAATTTCTGACATTATTTCCCAAGATGAGATGTGTAGCATGTGTGAAAAATGACCAGAGCAGTGGTTCACAAGGTGGTCTCTGGAATGGTAATGGTTGGAGGGCTGGGCAGCATTCTGCTCTTCAGCTCAGCTTCATGCGGCTTTGGAATGGATGCCACCTTTGGTTATATCAGTGTTTTCACTTTCAACTCCAAGATCCTGATTTTGATTGACACTAAAGGTAGTCACTAAGAAGGGGGAAGTGCAAGAAATGCATGCATGGAGAATTATGAAAAAACATGCCGAGAGCAAGTGCTTGTTGCTAACTGCTATAACCTGCAGGTTGGCTGATGGGTGAAGAATGAATAATCACATTCCTTTTTAAATGACACACTTTGGAACTGGGGTGGTTATTCGCTTTTTTAGTCAGTCACATGTCTTGATCCAGCAATGTGGTTTAGTTCTTTTTAAAGTTGGATCATACTTTTGAAATAAATAAAGTTAGCATATGCTTCAATGCTCCTCTCAAACAGAAGTTCTTTCCAACATCTAAGCCCTATTTTTTAAAAAAGCAATTATTTCTAGAATCATTTCATGCATTCAGAATTCCTGAATGCATTTAGCTCATGGTAGACACCCAGAACTCAGAATGTGCATGAAATGGTTCATGCTGAAACTGAAACCTGTACTCAGATGTTTTCTATCTGCCCCCCAGACCTGTGCCTTATCCATGATCCCACCTCCAGCCACTGACACTGGAGCGTGCAAGAAGCAGCTTAACCAAGCTGGTGATTTAAATGATGAAGCTGACAGAACAGCAGAAGCACAGAAGTGCACTGAGGGGAGCAATTTTTAAGTGCTTAATTACAGAGTGCCAGGGGGAGGCTGGGCGCTTCCCATGATACAGATCAAGCGCTTTCTCCCTGATGGGATTAGGCCACTTTGGATACTTGTGTCAAGTCCCTTTTAAACGTGCTTGTGCTTTGATTCCTCCCACTCCCCAGAGGACTGCAATTAAAAAGTTACTGCCTTCCAAGAGTGCAATTATGTTCTCTGAAACCCAATAACAAGCCCTTAGTCTAAAACATCCTCTGCTTTGTGCATTAGCATTCTTTTGATAGGTGGGTAATACCTCTGCTTTGGGACACTGCAGAGGATGTTTTGCCCCTAGACAACTTGTTGAATGTGAAGAGTGTTAGGGGATCAAAAAGAAGACATGAAGTAGGTAAAACACAAATCATCATCATCATCATGGCTAGGCTTCACGAACGAAGATTTGGGAAGGGCACTACCCACGCTTGCTGCAAGCGTGCTGA
>JAWWLZ010000001.1:5620600-5666361 GCA_035041345.1 Poliocrania exsul
CCTGGTCCTGCTGCCACACTATTGCTGATCCAGGCCAGGTGCCATTGGCCTCTTGCCCACCTGGGCACCCCTGGGCTGTCACAGCACCCCCAGGGCCTTTCCCACTGGGCACTTTCCAGCCCCTCTGCCCCGTCCTGGAGCTGCAGGGGGTGTTGTGACCCAAGGGCAGGACCCATGACTTGGCCTTGTTGAACCTCATCCATTGGCCTCAGCCCATTGATCCAGCCTGTCCAGATACCTCTTCAGAGCCTTCCTACCCTCCAGCAAATCAACACTCCCACCCAACGAGCTGTCTCTAAATCCAACTCTTCCCACAAATGCCATAAATGCTGGTGTCATTATATTTGACAAGAAACAAGAACAAGTAGTGGAAAAGGACAAAAATTCTTTGAATGCTAATACATTCACTGTTGGATGCTAATAAGTTATTAACTGAGATCTCTAGAATAAAATTCAATAAATGTGCCAGACCAGCCTGTAATCACAGAGAGAGTTACAGACCCTTGACTTAGTCACTGAGGGACCTTCTGCGATGTGCAGTGTGATTGGTGTGCAGTGGGTATGGCAACGGGTTTGATTTAGGGTCTTGGGAGAGGACTGCTGGTGGTAGAGATCCTAGGAGAAAGAGCAAGGTGAACATGGCTGTGAAGAGTGAACTGGGGGAAAGAGAAAGGAGAGGATTGCCTACAGAAATGCTCTGACTAGGATGTCTGCATTTAATTATGCTGGGGCAGAGCAAACACTCCCTTCTAGTCCTGGTCTCTGCACAGCACCTAAGCTTTGATCCTGTAATTTGCTCAATGGCCTTGCAACGACTGGCTCTCAGAAAGGAAAGGGAGAGCTCCCAAAAATAAAAAAAAAAAAAAGGAGAGTGGGTACAGATGCTGTGTGATGCAGAAAGGAGCCTGCAGAAACGGCTCCTTTGATGTCTCTGGTAGCTGCTTTTCTAATAAGGTGGCTGATTAAGTAGGGGTGAGGCAGAATACATCCATACTTGAGCTATTGAGAAATACTTGTTCTTTAAAAGCCCATGTCACGCACACGGGTATGTCCTCAGGATAGTTGCCTTGTCCCAGCTCTGAAATGTTTATAAGCATGTTTTTGTTAGTTTTAGAGACCATGTATGAGACTGAGAGAGACTAACAGTTTTCACTGCAAGATCAAGAGACTCCTCCTGTGTTGTGTTGCATCAGTGGCCCTTGTGCTTCATTTATTCTTTAATTCTGAATGGTGGTCCAACAGTTTGGGCCACTTAAGCAATGGCCAATCTTGAAATTCAAACTTTTTCCCTACATCTGCATTTTGTTCTAGGGCAGATCTCTAGTCCAGCAGCCACAACTCCCAGGGATTTCCAAAGGATCAGGAGCTTCTGTCCCTTATGTGATGTAGCATTTAGCAGTTTGCAGAATCACGCTGTGCATGCTGCTCGTTACCTTCAGCTCTTAATTATGCTGTCACTCTGTGCTGTCTTCTTAGATTTAAATGTTATAAATTAAAATGAATTACAAAACTAGTGTGGTTTTTCAAGTCGTGAAGGGTTTCAGAGAGCAATGAGAATTTCTCCTCATGTGTTAACTGCTTGGATATGCTGCTATGGAATTGAGTCAGTACTGTTGGCAAACAAAAATTGTTTGAAATATATTAGCTGGAGAAAAGTGGTTTAACCTTCAGGCTTCTAGCAGCAACATTTATATTTGGTGTAAATTGCTTGGAGCAAAATCTCTTTCGCAAAGAGGATTATCATCAGGAGTTCAGTCTGGCTGTAAATGTGCTCATCTTTGAATCGCAGGATTTTATTTCTTTATGCTGCATTAGCATCTATAGTGCCTGTACAAAGGGTGGGTTATGACCTTCCTTTTAATTCCGTAGCTAAGTGAGAGAAGGTTTTATCTTTGCCAGTTTGTTATTGCTGGTAAGTTGTTAGTGCTGTTAAATAACCATGGAAGTTTAACAAACCATAAGGATCTTTTCGTTTGTCCCTAGAACAGCCATTTTAACATCCTCTTTGCTTCATTTTCTGCCATCAGTAAAATCTCCCTCACCTCTCCCCAAGCATCATGTGCTACACAAATCTTTCTGTGGCTAAAAACCTTTGGAAATATATTACATAACTTAAGTGCATCATTGCTGGTAGTTTCTGCTTGTTCTTGTTAGCAGCAGTGTTGTCACAAATGTGCAGTGCTGAACTACGTCCATTTTCTGATCTGAGTCACTTATTTATTATTGAAAATGTGGAAAATGAATACAGAGGCTCAAATCTGAGCTGATTCATGTTAATCCCAGCTGACATGTTGGTCATGGCAGTGGAACTTCCCTGGTCATGAGCTTGGCCCAGTAAATGGAGTCAGTGGAGCTGAGTGACATAAGCCTCCTCCCGGTGTCACTGAGAAGCCAGGAGTTAAGTCACTGTGATGGAAAACAAGTCACTGCTTCAGCTGCTACTGCAGTGCATGGTGTGAGACTCTGCTCTGGGACTCTCAGGCCACAGCATGCTCTATTACTTCCAGATGTCCTGGGGCTAAAAATAAGCTGTGAAATCTCTGAAGCAGATCCTGGTGCTCAACAAAACCTTGACATCCATATAAAGCGTCTCAAATGACAGAGCCTGCACAACCAATGTACCCCTCAGATTTCACTGTGACTTGATGGATGCTGTTAGAGCCCAGGTTTCTAGTGCCAGCATGTAAATGAAACATAGGTGCTTATTGCATTTTTCTTTGTCTTTTTAATTTTTGTTCTCTAAGCGTGGAATGGAGGTTTTTGTTGCTCCAGGAATCAGCAGGTAGGAAAGTTGCTTTGTTTTAGGCAGGACTTTGCTCCATAGGAGGTGGTGGTAGCACTATTCCTGCCTCTTCATCCATGTGTATGCTCTCCCTGAATTATACTGATTTGCTTCAAGCCTCACAATTGCTGAATGTGCATTAGCACTGAAGGAAAATTACCCTTTGTTCACATATCCACCTTTATTGGCCACAAAATGGAAAAGATCAGGTTGTTCCTGCTGCAGTCCTATTTGTGGGATTATTTATTTGCTGATGATTAAACTAACACTAAGTACTTTCAAGCAAAGAACATATTAGAAAGAATTGCTTTTATGTATTCTAAAGCAATATTATGTCTTGTTTGTGGAGTCTGTGTCACACATCTTGGGGCAAAATGGAAAGGAGAAAATAATTATATGAAGATACATTTTTCAGCATCCCCAGTGTTCAGTCCATTTTAAACTCATCAAGTAATTAATAGACTGAAGAAGCAAATTGATGAGACTGAAATAGTCTGTGACCACATTATTGCTTTTTCTGTCCTCAGCTGTACAAGTTCTCTGAAATAACAGAGGAATCTTTCTTTCTCTCCATGTCCCAGTTTAATTATGGCTCTTCCAGAATCCTGATTAAAGAAAATTGTCTTATATATGTTTGGATATTTGCACTCAAGATTAAAAAAATATTTTTAGAGAGTGGTCAAAAGTTATTTAGTCTTAAAGGACTCTTCACTGTCTTGTAGCTTTGTTTCAAAAATTACTGCTTGTCATTAATTGTAACTTTGGCTTTGAGTTGAAAAGATAAGTATCCCAACAGAAAAGCTTCTGAAACGGCCACTGTCCTGGTTGAGTAGGGCATGGAAATCCCAGCAGTGATCGAAGGCTTACTGAGATGTTCAGTCTGCCCATCCTGAATTGCCTGTACTGCCCTTTACCATCTCCTGTTAGCCCTTCTGCAGCCATGGACTGCTGTGGGCAGTGCAGCACTCAGGGAGGTTCAGATACACATTTCCCTTCCCATCACTGCAGCTTTGATAGCAGTCACACTCCTCATACTCCACTGCAATGTGGATGTGGCATCATGGAAATACATGGAAGATGAGGGCAGTGAGAGTTATTCTGTTAAATATCAGCTCAGTTGGATCTGCTCTTGGTGGGGGAAAGCTTTCCTCTACTATTCTGCTGAGGATCTGAGATACTTCTTTTGCAGAAGGAGTATTGTGTCAGTTTTGGTCCCCTCAGTTCAGGAAAGATATTGAGGTGCTGGAGTAGGTACAGAGAAGAGCAACAAGGCTGGTGAAAGGACGTGAGCACAAGTCCTATGAGGAAAGGCTGAGGGAGCTGGGGTTGTTTAACCTGGAGAAGAGGAGGCTCAGGGGAGAGACCTCATCACTCTCTACAACTCCCTGAAAGGATGTTGTAGCCAGGTGGGGATTGGTCTCTTCTCTCAGGCAACCAACAGTAGGACAAGAGGGCACAGGCTTAAGCTCTGCCAGGGGAGGTTTAGGTTGGATATCAGGAAGAAGTTCTTTACAGAGAGAGTGCTCAGGCATTGGAATGGCCTGCCCAGGGAGGTGGTGGATTCTCTGACCCTGGAGGTTTTTAAGGTGAGACTGGATGTGGCACTGAGTGCCATGATCTGGTAATCAAAGTGGGGTTTGGATTAAGGGTTGGACTTGATGATCTTGGAGATCTCTTCCAACCCAACTGATTCTATGATTCTATGAAATAAAACCCAACACACTCTTTCAGGACAGCATGTACATGCAAGCTTTGATTTTTATGGATTATAGCCCTCAGCTGTCATGAGAGACAGGGCTTACAACAGCACAGACCTTTTCACAAACTCTGCAGCAAGGACTCTTAAAGCATGCAACAGCTGTCACACAGAAGAACCCACAGAATTTGGTACTTACTAAAGGAAAATTTTACCAGTTTTTCTTGAACAGATCATGCTACCTTTTCCCCTGCACTGGGAACACTGCAAAAGGTATTTACATATGCTAATCTACTCTATGAATTTAAACTTTTTTTCATTTTCTTCCCCATGTTTCTGGTGAACTACTATTCTTCCTGAAGTCACCAAGTCTTACTAAGTGAGAAAGTTTCATGCACCTGTTTATAAATGGAAATGAAACCTTCCATTTTACTAAATTTTGCAGCTTCTTTTGGTGGGATCCTTCCTGCCTTCTTTTATGAGTCTGCCTAACCTAAAAGCAAACTGAGGTAGATGTTACCCTTTGGCACCTTAGGCACTCTTCATGGGAAAGGGCTGAAGTGAATACTGGGATGCGATTGTGCTGATTTATTCAGACCAGATGCCTTGCACCTCATGAGTGGCTGTTTCTCTCCCTTACTGCAAAAGGAAACTTGGAGTGATCGGTTCATGTACAGCTCCCTATCTTTGGTTAGATGAATCCTACCCTAAATTTGCAGGTACTAAGTGTTTAAGCTTTGACTGAGAACAATAAGGGATGTATGACAATTTTCTGCTGCGAAGTTTGTAGGTGTTACTGAGACCATCAGCAGAAATAGATTCTAACAGATTCTAATACAGCCTTGTCAAGATATTTAGTATCCTAAGAATCTCATATTTGGAAAGGGAAATAGATGTCACTTCCCTGAAACAGACTGAAGTGCAACAGAAAAAAATTTATTACTACATCTTAGGTCCCGAATGAATCCTAAATCTGAGCATTGACATCATTTATCTGCTGAGCCTTTCAAAATCAAATCTGCTGATTTTTGCTGTACCAGCCCTATCTGCAATAACATACCTTAGTTTAATTCAGCTAAACAAGCTTAGGTGATGACAGTACTACGTTCAAAACAGGAAACAATCTTATCATATATATGGTAGTTACCATCATTTTTAGAAACATATTTTGAAAGTCAGAACACTTCCCCCCCCACTTACTGTATGTCTTTTACTGACATTGCAGTAACTTGCCTTCCCTTATCTCCAGTGTAAATGACCCTATTCATTTGTAGCTAACATTGCCCTCCCCAGAGTGCACTGACTTCAGCAGAAATACAGCTTGCATGATTTCAGCTGATGGAGTCTACTGCAGATACATAACTTAAAGAAGTAACATATTTCTGGCAATACATGATAAAAGAAGCACTTGGCAAAGGTCAGCTTTTCAGATGTCCTGTGGAAATCTCATTAAGTACAATCTTCTGATAGGTCTTCTGCCTCAGTGTCTGTACCAATTGTCCTGTATTTCTGATTGAAGTGAAGCATGCCTGTGACTGTTAACTTCAAGTTCGAAGGTCTCAGTATAATTAAAATAACCTCAAAGTCAAATTTAGCAGGTAAGAATTTTGATAAAACTCTTTGAATGAACTCTATTGTATGAAAGTAAAACAATTTTTAAATTATCAGTCTTTCTGAATGTAGCTAAGGCTGCTAAGATTTGAGTGGTCAGGCAAATTCCAAAATATTTGAACAAAAAACCCCTGCTAAAGCTATTATTCTATATTAACAGAAGTAAATACTATGCCAAAATGAAACCCTTCTGCAAGCAGGGCCTAGCTTCACTTCAGTTTTCCATTTTAAATCCTAACTCTTATCTACAGTGACGACTCCTTGTTAAGCTGCTGTTAAAGGACTAGGTTGGTGCATATATTAAAAGAGTGCAGTAGAGAGATCAGAAATAAAAATAGTGCAAAAGTTGTAATGAACTGTAGTTCAGTGCTGAGGCAAAACTCATGACCACCACCATTGTTGCTGCCTACAAACTCCAGAAACTGCTGCATGGTTGAGCCATTTACAAATAGCAAAAGGCTAATATTTACATGGTGACTCTTTGTATGGACATAAGTGTAACTAGTTTTCAGCTGACAGGCTGCTATAGAAGAAAAAGGTTTTGTATTAGATATGAATCAATTACACAGTAGGATGACAAGCTCATCTCTCTGTCCTGCTGGAAATGCTTCTACAGGGAAACAAAACACTCCATGACCTTGAGGTTTCTTTCAGAGCACACTTGTTCTCCTTACAGAAACAGCAATGTGTGAGCTTGATAGGCTGGTTCTTTAAACCTGCATTATATTCCCCTCTCAGAAGGACTAAGGTATCAGAGAGTCTTCATTTATATTTTAGAAGATTCTGTGTACCTAAATGATCTTCTGACCTAATCCTTGCTCGGGGTTCTTTACCCCAGATCCCAGCCTTACAGAGCTCACTGCAACCTCTTGGCATTGCAGAGTTCTCTGGATCGAGGAGGCTGCCAGGAGAGAGAGCAGCAAAGAATTCGCCAGCTCCAAGGAGCTAAGGGTTGAGTTACATGGAGCACTGCAGGGGTTGAATTTCATGGCATCTGCAGCTGATGGATAGAAGAACTTGTATCCTGTGAGTCTGTTGATCTGCATGAGCATGGAGGGTGCTGCAACCACTACTCACTGAACTTCAGTCAGTTGTGTTGTACTGAACTGAGGACAAAAGCCCTGCAAGATTGAAACCTAAAAATAAAACTAAGTATAATTTGGACAGCTTATGTCTGATGTGTGTCCCAGTGGAGGCATTATCTAGTGTGCATTCTTCTGGATCACCCTTGGTCTAAGTGATGGTGAGCATCTCCCAAGATCACAGAAAATAAAATAGGAATGCATTCAAAGGCAAACAGACAGTATATATTTATGTGGACTACAAAAGACGAAGTAGCCTACTGGATACTGAAAGATGCAAGTAACTAATGCATTGGAAAAAAAAAAAACCCAAACAAAACCAAGAATAGCTTGTATTTTTGGAATACTGCTGTGGCAATGCATTTCAAGGACAGAGACTTCACAAGTTAACTGCTCTCCATTGAACCAGCTTCAGTCTCAACCTTACCAAGGTATATGAAATATATGAATAGTCTACCAATATGCTGGTAATTTAAATGATAAACACTGATAAGAACTTTTCTCCTTCCTGCCTAAGCTTTACTCAAAGCCTTCCATTAAAATATATAACTGAGTACCGAGACAGTTGCATTTTGATTTGCATCTATTGCCAATGCAATATGTCTTTCAGCTAAGCCTTTCATGCATTACTTTCAATAATAATGTTTTAAATTAAAAGACTGCTTCCATCAGCATAATGAAGCAAGATAGCCAAGAAAATAGCTATGTGTCTGAGCATAGAAATTCATTAAAGTAAGAAAAAAGTTCATGAAACAGTGATGATAATGAGAAAAATATTGAGCCTCAAAGATGACAATATTAAAAGCAGAGACTGCATTCAAGGCTTACTGCATGGGAGGGGCTGTTTTCTCTTTCCAGAGTTTTGGGGTGTTTTTTTGTTTGTTTGTTTGTTTGTTTTTGTGTTTTTTTTTAATTCTGAGAAATCAAATAGAACTGTGGCAACTCAGTTACTTTTAAGTGGCCATAGGTATATGGGATTTTACTAGAACAAAACCTGTGGCTCATAGGGATATAAGGAATAATCCATTATGCTACTTATGCAAGTACTAGTATTAATGATTTCTTCCAATACTAAGAATAATGCAATTTAATAATGACAAATATCACTGCTCAAAGAAGGCAATTTAGTGTAATCAAGATATTATGGTTTCTAATTATCCTCCTGGTCTCTATTTAAGTTGCACATTGTAGATGTGTTCCCTGTATTTATCTTAGAAATAAGTTGTCCTCATAAAGTCCTTTTTTAAAAGAAATATTTGAAAAGGTGCTGTTCTCCTCATTAAAATACTTTTACCCTCCCCAGAGTATAAAGAACTTGCATAGTGAGTGCTAATGAGACACATACTCGCCTTTCAATTGCATTCTCTCTTCCTTCTCTCTGTTATTTCTTTTCTTCAGCAAGTCAGGGCAGTGTTAAGCAAGAAAACTTGTACCTGTCTGATTCATATCTGCACCCCTGCCTGTCACTGAGCTGTGCTGCTGCTCTTGACAGGCTGTGGGAAGTCAGGAACACAGAGAGGGTTTATAGCAAAAACTGACACCCTGCATACATCCAACCTTGGACAAGCTTTATAAATCTGATAGCTGGCTCCACTGGCTATGCAAAGATAATAGGTTCTGCCTGGGACAGAACAACCCTTTGCTGCTGGAGCACAGATGGTATAAAAGTACTTTATATGACAAGAGGTGTTAGAAAACATTTGGCTCACTAAAGAGTGCTGTCAAGACCTGTTTTCTTTAAGCTGCCAGTCTGTCATTGTCTTTTGGAAACTAGCACTCAGCCAGCAAACCTATTTCCATCAAAACCAGAAAAAGTTTCCCTGTTTATACTTTATTTCCATTTTCTCCCATCAGGTAATTGCTCTCTATAATATTACCACAGGTATTATAGTAGAATTAATGAATAATCTAAACTTCTCTTGTACTAGGTACAAAACCAGAAAGTAGATTGTAAAAACGGTAAGAGAAAAGGAAAGAAGAGCTTCCAAACTAAGCGTTCCCCACACCTGAACCTGCTGAACTTTCCGGGTACAGTGTAAAACTCCTCCTTTTCTCTGTGTTGGGTACAGATGTGCTGAGAGGCACTAATGCAGTTGGTTCAGGTGCTGCTGACTTTTGTAGCTGCACTCAGTATGGGCCAGAGCACACACCTCATGCATTTTGGCACACAGGTTACAGGCTAAGACTTGGTTAGAGAGAAAGAGCATCGCCAGCCTTGCTGTCTCTGAAGTCTTGACAGTTATTCTGCCTTGCTATGTTAATCTTGTTACAGATATGTAATGATTTTTTCCTGGTTTATGATGTAGTCTTCAGTCCCCTTTTTAAAAGCTAAATTAGGCAGCATTGGGATGAGGTCACAGATCAGAACTCCCATTTAGCTTCTACCTTCAGTACCTGGTATATTCATTGGCTAATTTCACAGTTAGGGGAACTCCCGGCCAAGGTAAAATCCAACTTGAAAGTATAAAATAAAACAATTTTGGGAATTTCTGTATGCATTCTTCATGGCAGCAGAAAAGACTTGTAAAGGCTGAAACTGGCTGGTATTCTGATCTATTTTTTACTAAAACCTGTATGTTTCATTAACATTACTATGAACCAATTAGGTGACTTTAGTCAATTTTACAGTTACGCAGTGTTACTTTTTAATTATTCTATTATTACAAGCACAGTAACCTTGTCTTTGTCTCTCTCACTGGGAGACTTTTAAGGTGCAACTTGTCATATCTTTCATATACCCAGAGTGTAAAGTCTTGAGGTGGTAGAGCTCTGAACTTGTATAGATACAGGTGAGGGTAAAGAGTGTTGAATATGGGAAAATGTTAGCACTGAGCATATTTTTCTTCCTCTAGCAAAAAAGTAGTGAGATTAAATACCTTAGGAAGACTCTTTGAGTGTCCCATGGTGGCACATGGCTTGCCTCTGTCTCAACATGTGCAATTTTCAGGTCCATTCATGAGCAATCATACTTCATGTGCATTTCCTTGGGCAATTAGCTGACTGCTGAAGATTTCAATTTGTTCCTTGTTGCATTATTATCCAGATGCCTCAATATTAAATGACAGTTTTGTCTCCTGCTACTGTTCCAGGAAGTTTTACCCTTCTTTTTAAAAATATTTTTGTATTCAGACTGAGTGTAAGTGCTTTCTGAAATGTTACCCTTAAGCTGTTCAATCTGAATGACTCTGGGAAACAAGGACTTTGGGATTTCAGCTTTGCTGTTAAAAGTCTACAATTAGGTACTATGAAAAAGTCACTTTTGTTTTTTGTTTTGTTTTTTCAAAGCTGCACATGTCAAAACCAGAAGTAAAATCAAGCCCACATTGGCATGAAATGGCTACAGGCTAACACAGAAATTGAGAAAAGTCTTCTCACAAAATACCTGTGATGAGCTACCATCAAAAGAATTTAGGTTCAACTTGGCACCAAGAAATTTGGTTAAGCAAGGTAATGAATGCTGCAGTGCTTCTGATCTTCAAAATGTCTTACAAAGGTTAAGCCTCTAAAATACATCTGTGAAATGAAGCATTATATTGGCACCATTGTTTTTTTCCCCCTCATTTAAAGTAGATGTTGAGTGTTTAAGTGTTCAAGGCTGTGGAGAAGGTCAGATCTAGGACTACAAACTAAGCGTCTTCTGCAGTGTCTAAATTTCTCAGACTGGGCTGACCATTCTTCATTTATTCAGACATGACTTCACTGGCCACCGCTCTCCTTTACTCAGACTGGTTGTCCTCTTTGTCTTCTTTTTGCTGGCTGGTCTGCACCTTTCCACTGCACTGCATGTGCTCAGATGGCCCAGTTAAGCCTGGCAATAACCCTGCAGGTCTGCCCTCACCTGGCTGCATCTCCTTGTTCTGTTACTTTAGGCTTTTTGCAGTACAGACTTTTCTCTCCTTTCTGCACTACTCTAAGGAAAGGTCAATCTCGCAGAGCTCAGCAAAACTCTCTATTCAACTTGCTTTGCAGAATCCCTATGGAAGACCCAACTAAATGAATCTGATCTTTAAAGCAGGTACATCACAAATGTGTCTCTGTGTGTGAAGGTGGAAAGCAACTCACCATCTCCTGTGTTTGGAATCACCTTGGAAAAGCTGTCTCTGGGAACTGGACTGGAAACAGGAATTAAATCACCCTTAGCAACACTGGATACTGCCCCAAACCTGCAATAAAGCAAAAAATCTTAATATAGACTCTGAAAATGACAATGAATGATGTCTACTTTAGAGGAAGGAAAATCTTTTTCAGAAGGCCTCAACTCATTTTTAGGATCTCTTCAAATAACTGGGAATGACTCTTTAAAAGCTTAAGAGGCCAGTGTCAGGATACCCCCAGAGTTCAGATAAGAGCAGAGCTGGTGAGGTCTGAAATTCTTTGTAACGAGCTAATGACCAGCAAGTACCTTGCAGGATTTGACACTCCAGGAATTGATTCCACTTGAGGAAGGCAAGAAATAGAAAAACCTGCCCTGTACTTTTCTGAAGATAAATGATCAATGAAAGGAGAACGTGGAGGAAGCCTGTGCTGTTTAGTCAAGGCAGCAGTTTTAGGGTATCTCATGCTCTTAGCACTGAAGTGCATCTGTCAGGTGCTAATTGTCAACTCCCACTGACTGCAGTAGGAGCCCAAGGCACTTGGCATTTTGCAGTATTAAGTTGCTGTTATTAAGCTAAAGACATAAACACACCAGTATGTGCTGTTTGAACTGCAAGGCATTGTTTCTTGCATTCTCAAAATATTAAGGGTTTGCTATTTTTTTTCTTCAGTTAGCAGTGTTTCACAGTAAGCAACTGCCTAAAGGAGAAATATAATGCAAAAGAATACGCACTGTGAAATCTGTACTGTGAAAAGCAGAAATATATCATTCTACCAAGAGTAGGCTGATTCGATTTTAAAAATAAAATCTTTAAATGGCTAATGTGCTTACAATGTAGAAAATCAGATAATGAAAGCAGTTCTTGTTTCAAAGCAGAAGAGCAATCAGTGAAAAAAAAGGCTAAAAAGAAAACAAATTGACAAAAGAAATAAGGAGCTACCACTGATTTCCTGGGGAAAAAAAAAGGACAAAAACTAATAATTTTTTACACATTATTGAAAAACATGGTAATTTATTCAGAATATAATTATACTAACATTTTTCTGTGACTTGGTATCAGAAAAGTTCTTACAGCTCAAAGTGCCCTGGGGCAGGTTTTTAGGAGGGTAACAGACCTGTTTGTTGTACCACTTGGTATTATGGCAACCATTCCTGGAGGTGTTCAAGAAATGACTGGATGTGGCTCTCACTGCTGTGCTTTAGTTGACAAGATGGTCTTTGGTCAAAGGTTAGACTTGAAGATCTTGGAGGTCTTTTCCAACCTTTCTGATTCTGTGGACTAGGCTAGGACAGCAAGTGACTCGATTTCTTGAGGTTGTCAGTGCAATTTTGGGAAGCCCAGGTTTTATTATTACTAATGGAAGGGCAAGAACCTCCCTGCCAGGGAGGCACCCAGCAAATCATGAGTTACAACATCAGTGCTGTGCATGTTGAAAAAAACTGGAAAAGTAAAAGCTCTGACTACTTTTGTACCCATGCCACTGGTAGAAGTAAGACTCACATTTTTCAAAAATTAGTCTCCTGCTCAGTGCAGAGCATTAACCTTCAAAATGTAACTTACTGGCAGGGATTATAGAGTTTAAAAAGTAAAATGAGTGCCTGTGCTCTCTCTTTCCCTGCTCTTCTTTGTAATTCAGATTTCTCTCTCTAGGCAAGGCCAGGAAGGCCAGAAGGTAGAGGGGACAGCATGACCTACTATGGGAATATGCAGCATTCAAGACATAATGATGTACTTTGCTGTATCTGTTAAGTGTCCAACAGATGACCATCAATAACAGATCAAGGTAGAGGCAGAATAGCTCTTTTGTCTGGTTTTCCTTGGAAGCTTTTAATATAACCATTGTCTCCTTTTCTCTCAAAACACTCATCAGTTGTGGCAAAACTACACATTCAGAGATTTTGTTTGACTTTTCTAGACAAACAAGAAGTCTCTGTTTCTTCACAAACATGGGGTCCTTTTCATGCATGCCTTATCCCTACAGTCTATCCTTTTCCCATACCCCTTGCCTTCCAGCTTCTGCATCTTTGCATTTTCCTCTTCATCTCAAATGTGTTTGCAAGCAACAGGCTCTTTGCATTCAGGCCATTCCTAGTTGCATTCCTCTTTTCTCTTCTGGTCCTCTAACATAAGAAGGGGTATTACCAAAATGTATGTGCTTATTTAGTCAAGAACTTCACTGTTGGCACTGCCATCCAATGACTTCATTCTTGTCTGAATGGGGAGAGAGTGTCCTCTGAAGGGGATTTGAAGGCCACCTGGGTGCTTAGATCACTATTTGCTCCTTGTTATCCAGCTTGGAGTGCTGCCAGGCATTCCTGTGCAGGCAGATTTGCAAGCTGCCTACAAGCTCCTGTGAAGACCTTGTCTGCATGGGAAGGGAGGATGGATGTGGGAGTCTTTGTTGATGAAACAGCAGTGTGGATGTAGCTGTTGTACCTCATAATTTATCATTATCATTTCATTATCCTTACCTTATCATTTTCAGTTTAATTAAAATGTAACTATGCTGGACCTGAGGGTTCAGCACAGGAAGTGAACAGACATCTCCAAGGTGAATCCTACATAGCTGGCAAGGAAGATTCATATGGAAATATGCTTTCTTTTAACTTTCCAAGAATATTAAAAAAAAAAATAGATAATGTTCAATGAGTAACTGATGCTGGTTTTAGAATAGTGATTCCTATGAACCGCAGACAGAGAGGAAAATGTTACAAAACTGAAGAAATAAGGACTTTTAAAACTTTTGATAAGTAATTTACAATCAGAGTATTATTTGTCATGACAGAACGTCCCCAGATAAAGGGAAAAAATAGAAAATACCCCCAAATCCTGTGAACTTACTGTTTTGTTTCATAAACACAAACCAACCTTTAAACATATTAGGAGGGTTGTTTAGTACATATAAACAAATTTCTTTTTACCCAATATAAAATCATTTCCCATCTGCTCAAAATCCCAGAAACCTCAGTTTATGCATGGCAGCAACTTCCTTTAGGAAGGCAATCCAGCAGAAGTAATTCTGGGCCTGCCTCCATCTCTGAAGCACATTTATTGCTTCCATCACTTCTCAAGCCTCAGGGTACTCCTGCTTCAAGTCTGAATATTCATTATGTCAGGTTGAAGTCTGCCAGTAACCAAAAGGCAGAACTATTACAGCCCTCCATTCCTAGTAAAGACATTGATATTATGAGAGCTTTGGACTTGTAGAACACACAGGGGGAAAAGTCTTATGAAGAAATGCATGGAATACAAAGGCAAGCTTTTTTTGTGGTTAAAAGTAGCATCCTGCAGTATTTCCAAGACTAAAAGTGACTTTCTTAACATGTGGAAGATGCTAAATAAGACTTTTTAAAATGGTATCTTGCACTTAGATGATTATGGGAGAAAACCAGCTTCACATGAATCTAACAGCTGTTTCAAAAGCACAGCTGGCAGCATCATTTACTATCATGCAGAAGACCCAGGTTCAGAATCACACACAAATGTTTGTCTCCTCAAAAGCCAGCAGGAAGTGTAGGTGGCATAAAGAAAATGACAGCCTTACTGCAAAGGCAAATAGGAATCTCTCTGTGATTTGGAGCTGAGTTTGTGTTTCCTGTATAAAAGCAGCAAGGAGTTAGAAGCAGATAATGCTCCCCAGAGTGTCTTGACATCCATAGCTGGATGAGAACTCCCTTTTTCTTTAAATTTACAATGTCTGCATTGGATGTTCTGGAAGAAGGATGGCTCAGGACAGTCATATAAATCCCAAACACATATGTTGTATAGCTTTTCGGAAATAACTCACAAAACAGCCTTCCAGAGAAGAAAAAGTCCACAATAATGATAGCACACTGACAGTGCAATAAAGAGGATTTCATTACTCTGACTGCAGGGGTTGACAATGACCAGAGGGCAAATGCATAAAGTAAGAAGGAAAAGTCTATGCTCAAATGTCAAAAACTCCCTGCCATAAATGATAAAAAAAGAAAAAAAAATGAGCTCAATATGTGCTTACTCTGTGTAGGAATGATGATGATAACATTCATCTGAGCACAATAAATATTTCTGAAATTGGAGCTGAGGATGAAATGTTATATAACATCATCTGCGTATGAATAAATTATTACTTTCCAATGTTCACTGCCATGAAATGAAAAGAAATTTTCGTCCTCTGATGGTGAAGAAAGTGGCAGCAAAAATGAAGGGTTAAATGTGTAGAATAGTTGGTTTTGTGAGCAATCTTTGTAGACAATTTTTAAGCTACTGTTCTTTCTAGAAAAAATCTGATTGTTATAATTATTTCTTTTATTATCTAAAGAGGATAATATCTACTCACAAATGCAACTACTTCAGTATGAAATTTTGCATGTATAAACTGCACCCTCAAATAAAATCTCAGTCCTACAAAGGAACAGTGATAAGCTGGGCAAAAACTCCCTAGTTTTTCTGAAGTTATTTCATCCTAAACAAACTTCCTGTGCAGTCTGTGTGTTTTTCATTTTTAGTTCTTCCTTCTTTGTTATTGAATGCTTTTGTAAGAAGAAAGGATTTTTGGTCTGTGTTTTTCTTCCCTTGGTATTTCCTATATGAAGGTACAATCCTCTGATAGCTTGTATGAAGAGGATTAGAACATGTCATTGCCAATTGCAGATCAGGATTTAAAGCAGGGATGGGCAGGAGAAGCAGAAAGAAGAGATTGCCCTGCCTCTCTTGATTCAGACTCTCTGAATGCTTTATGCCATCCTCTGCTGCTCCAGAAAGTTAGTCTGCCTTCCACATCTGTCCTCATTTTATGGCAAGGGAAAATTGTTTGTTATTGAACAAGATGAAAGACTGATTTCCTCATTGCACATTATTCCTAAAGATCCATTTTCTACCATGAGGACTACATAAAGGTTGTTGGTTCATAAAACCTCGAGGAAAGGTGCAGTTGCAAAGAGGAATCACATCTAAACTCCATAAAAACTGCCAGATTACAGTTGTGGGATTGTATCTTCCTTCTCAACAATTTTGTTGTTGTTTCTATTAAACTGTAAATTTCTGAGTACTGCCATTGTATCCTTCCCTCTACCATATAAGTGCTTCCATTGAGTGTGGAAGTAGTAATGGTAATGTACATAAGCCCTAACCATCTGTGAGGATTGCCACTAACTTAATGTCAACAGTGGGTAGCAATTTGACTAATAAGGTTAAGGAATTACATCACTTAAATAGAAATACGGCAAAATTATGTCAGCATGCTTTTCCACCTCTTCTGATTCAGGATGAATCAATTATGAAATATAAATCAAAGAAATGAATACAGTATTTGTAAGAATTTAAGCTCCCAGGCATTGATTAACCATGTCTGAGAGGACTTTCTCTCATGAAGATTAATGTTATACCATAAAGAACATGAAAGTTCCTATGTAAGGCCATGAACTACTTGGAAGGACACTTTACACTAGCCCTAGAATTCTTGGATGGGCTGAAATCTAAGGAGATAAGCTTTGCAGTAAGCAAAGCTGAGTAGTCAGAGTTGCTTTACACTTTTCTGTATGGATCCTTCCTCAGTGAATTGCACAAGTAGAAGAAGGATGTTAACATAGGTGCCCCTCCATCTGCTTTAAAAACCTATTCTATTCTTTCAAGTCTACATTCTTCAGGCCCTGCAACAAGATCAAAGTAGCTCAAAAGTTCTGAATAATGGTAAAGCTGAGCCAGAATGAGTTTAATTATCTTCAGACATCTGTATGAAAACCACAGAGTCTTGTCACAATTTTCAGGACTTGTTTGTCAGAGCTCGAGAGATCAGGAAACTGAAATGGATGATTTCTTGATTAAGACTGAGAAAAATGTTTAAACTTCATTTTCAAGGAGAAATTATGCTTTTTAATTCATAAAGATAAGAAATATACCAGTAGAACTACCTCCTCGCTTACCAACAAAGTTGTAACCAGAATTCCACATCTCTGTCTTTCTCTCTCATGCCAAATTTTGGGGTTTCCTTTTGGGGATGAAAATGTTTTTTTCAAAGTCATTTGGAAAATAATCTGTGATTTAGTTAAGGAAACAATTAAATGCCTCAGTCTTCTCAGAACTTAAAGAAAATAGTATTTTTAGTTGTGTTAATAGACTTGTTGATGGAACATGCTTGTTTTTGGTCATCTAAATTTATGATGAACACCAGTATCTCTCTATGAAAGCTGTGTTACTAAAATGGCTTTGTTTTTTTTGTTTGTGTTTTTTTTTTCATTTAATCACTCAATCAAAGCATTTCTAGTGAAGAAAAGCAGAGATGGACAGGGCCTGGGATTAAATAATTTAGACATCATTTCTTGACTGGTATAACATGCAGACTAAGTGTCTTGTCTCTCACAGAGCAATGTCTTACTCATCAAAAGGTCATATCTCTAGAGCAGGCAGAATTTTAATCCTATATAATACTCATTTATCAAAGCTATCATATAGATCCAACTTCCCTGAAATTGTCACACTCTTTTAACGTATAGCTATTGGTGATGCAGGTCTTAATGCAGACAAAGTTCTCAGAATAAGAAAGGAAATCTTGCCATAAACTTTATCAGTGGCTTGGCAGCTGATAGGGAGACAAGACAGCTTTTCTGTTAGTTCATCTTTACTCTCAGAGTTTGTGGTTCTGGACTCCATGTTGTCTTACAGAAACCTGTTGAGATTATTTAACTCCTTTATTCCTGATGCAGGTGCGGCTGCTGAAAGGATTTTTGGGGAAGAATTCTTGTGTGGAACACAGAAGTGGTGATGGATATAGCTGGGGCCTGCTAAAGATACTGATTATAATTTTCTTCCAGAGAAAGCTTGGTTAATAGAGGTCCAAAGGATGCTACTATCAGAAGTGCCTTTTGAAACAGGTGTGTTTAATGGTGATGTGCAGTCAAAGAAGTGCTCTCTGTTCTGCTAAAATACATTTCATTTTAGGACTCTGATCTTCAAGCCATACCCAAAAGCTGCAACAGTTTAGAAGAACTCACCAGCAGCCTGGCTGATCTTACATCTCAAGCACATCATATTTATATGCAGTGATAAATCACTTCTAACCTTCTGCACAAAGGGCATTTTCTTGATGTATTTGAGAATATTGTAGAGAGGTTTGTTATTAAATGAGGAAAAAGTAGCTTGTATGAAGAAATCAATTTTTAATGCTATAGAAATCAGGGAATTTAAAAAATACTGCGCATTGGTTATTTTTGCTTTGTACCTGGAGGTTGCACAAAAGTAATTGCGTTACTCTTTATAAGACAGTGGAAGGAGAAATAGACATCTTCTACATTGAGGATAGAAAAATTATCAAATAGAGAGACTGCAGTTTTAGGTAAAGATGTCTAGATTTTGTCTGAACTAAAATATTTTCAGCGGCAAGCTTTCCAAAATCTTTCGCCAAATCGTGTACGAAACCATATCTTTCTATCCATTAAAAGTGTCTGTGCTTCACAGTATGGCTTAGTTTTAAAATGATGTGTTAGAGCTGAAAAAACAGGCAGTTCACTTTCTAGTGCCAAATGTAGAAAATGCCCTTCTCTTCCTCATCCTTTTCCAACGCAGGGTGGTCAGCTTAGTGTTCTGCCTGCTTTTGATTAAAGATGAGGTACAAATCTGATCCAGCATGGTAATTACTATATCCCAGTGTAAGTCACAGACCATTGCTGCTATTATTTATTCTCAGACAAAAACATTCATTCTCCCCACCTCCAACTACAGGCTGCAAATTCATAATGGCTAGACTTTTGTTGTGAGTAAAATCATGTTATTTCTCATTTGCTCCTGTTGCTGAGGTGGCTGCACTACCTGATGCAACTAATGCACTGTACATTCTCTGGGAAAAGAATTGAAATTTTCCAATGCTCCCTTTCACTGTGGATCAGAAACCAGATAACTTTTTAATGATAAGAATGGTCACTTGCACCTCATCCAGTTTCAACCTGTATAAGCAAAAGCACATGTAAGTCAGATCCATCTCTCTACAGAAATTGTCTTTTTTGCCTCCTCGGGTTGGTGGGAGTATCTGTGCACACTTGAGCCCATCTCATCAAATTCCAAGAAAAAATGGATGGTAGACTAAGAAGTCTATTAAATATCTTTTCTGAAGACTATGAAGACTCTGAAGGAAGCTGCGCTTACTTCATTTTATACAAAACCAGAGGCTAATAAGGAATGGATGTCTACACATAAGCAAAACCCCCAAACCAGCCCCAAGCTCCCCAACTTTTTCCTCCTAGAACTGTTTAATGTAGGAAAAAGTTGACTGCACAGAGCTGCTCCATCGCGAACTGGTGAGTCACTGCCTTCAATCTGCACTTTTTTGGTTCAGGCTGACGTATTTGCAGCTGAACTTTTTAGGCTTGCCAGTTCCCTGGAGGAGATGTATATTACAGAAAAGTTGGGAATTTTAAGATAGATCTCATCAATTTACCATAAGTTCTGAGAAACTGAGCATCTAACAATAAGGAAAGGGAAAAGAGAGGGGGAGATACTGATCTGACTGCACGACTTGCAGAAGTGCTTTCTGTTTGGTAGAAACTTTTAGAACCTAAAACTCACCAGTATTTAAGTACCTGCCTTTAATAAGCTGTAAGTAGTAACAACAGGTTAAAGTCCTCTTTTCAAGGATTTTGTTGATTTCTTAATGGAAGAATCCACACAATCTGTCAAAAAGTGGACAAATACAACACTAATGACGTGACATTTCCTGCCCTATCTTACTAATGAATAAGACATTAAGGAAAATTATAGAATGGCTTGGGTTGGAAGGGACCTTAAAGATCATCTAGTGTCAACCCCACTGCCATGGGCAAGGACAGAGAGTAAGTAAGGAGAGGTCGAAGAAAGACAAGAGGCTCAAAAGAGGCATGCTGGGGAGGGGATAAAGATAGGCAAAGCTACTGTAACTAACCGTAATTGAAAGAGGATTTCTCATTCTTCCAGCACACAGAAAACAAATTTTTCATCGTCATCAGCATCCCTTTACGTTGAAAATAACAGGAATGCATATGCAGAAGGAAAATCAGTCTTCCAAATCTGAACATTTAAAAATGGAAAAGCTATACTGATTTTAAGTCCACAGTTTGTGCAGAAGGTTAGGCCATCAATTTAGTAATGAAGATATGTAAGTGCCCATAGAGCATTTTTAGAGGGAGTACAAGAATATTTTCTTTTATATTTTATGAGAATTCTATTGTGCTCACTCCACCGTAAATTTTCTGCTATTGTTTATGGACAGTTCAAGAATTTGAAGCCAAGACTTGATGCTGCAAAGTTTCAGATAAAAGCTGTGGGGTAAGAGGGCAATGTGCAGAACATCTCAGAGTTTCATATTTGGATTCCCACAGGGAAAAAACATCTTTAAGAAAACTGGATGTATAATGAAAAGGCAGGTAAGTGTTTCATCTCATTATTTTCCTGTCTCAAACCTCAGGCTCATCTCATCCCCCTTGGCTTCTGAAGACACAACTGCTTTCATGTCAGTCATGAGTAATGCTTCCCTTTCTTGAAAACCTTTCTCTCACCTCTTAAAATAGTTTCCAATGTTGGAGCATGGTACAACTTCAGGCAGAATTAGTAAGGTCTAACCAAAGTTCTCACTATCCTGAGTGGAGAGTTTGGGAAGAACTGCAAGCCTAGCTAGTCAGGAGGAAAACAGAAGTTTTACACTAACAAATCTCCTAAGCAAGGAAATGTAAACAGGAATGATCCTGGAGTTTTAAAGCAGACCCTATTGTTTGAAGCCTCTCTTAGCCAATGTGGCACCTGCCAAGGCTTGGACACCTCACTGTGTGTTTACAGAGATGTGCAAGCTGATAGTTGCTGCTGTTGTGTGTCACCCCATGTGAGGTGAAGGAGGTCTGACACTGGGCAGCCTGTGAACACTGTCACTGCTCCAAGACTGCTCTGAGCAACTGCTGTCATCTACACCTCTGACAGCATCTGATCTACTTTTGGGGACTGTAACACCAAGTAAATTTGGAAAAATACCCGTGACTGCTCTTATTTTCCTGGGAAGGAGTGATATGACCAAAGATTATCTCATACCATACTGGTCTTGTTCTTCTCAAGCTGCTTTTCGAGGGCAAAAGACACAGCAAAGAGGGCACAGCAATGCAGTGGTGGAACAGTGTTGGACAGGGGAGGGGGATTCTGCCAGCCCTCTCCTTAACCATAACCTTTAGACTACAGAGCATTCGGCAGAGGAGGGGTTTGGATGAGGAATGTTGGAGATGAGGCAAATGGCTCACAACTAGCCACAGACTGCTATGCACATCGCTGAGGATGTGGTTAATGCCAGTATTGGGTTTATGAGTTGTGCTCAAAGAGCCTGAGGAATCAGATTTATTCATAAATAGCACAGGATGCATGTGGCTGACTGAAGGCTATGCCAGAGAGGAATTCTGCTGGGTGACAGGTCTCTGCAGTGACTAATGCCCTGTATAGTATGGGAGACAGTAACAGCTGACATAGAATATGCTCAAGGTGTGTTAGTGCTGCAGACAGTTGAAATCTTTGATCCCAAGGATGATGGTCTGATCTGGTCTGGCCAAGATATGGGAAGGTAAGTGAGAGGGAAGGATAGAAGGGAGGAAGGTGGGGTGAGGAGAGTCACATTTCCTGCTCTGGTTGTTGCACAGGATAGAGGAGGGAGGACAGTGACTCCCTGGACATCAGGACTCCGCACTGCTGGAGCAGCCAGATGGAATTTACAGGGCTCCAGTGCTGGCAGACTTGGAAGTTGATCATATAACTTGTAATGCCAACT
The DNA here is from genome assembly GCA_035041345.1 of Poliocrania exsul. Lineage (NCBI taxonomy): Eukaryota > Metazoa > Chordata > Aves > Passeriformes > Thamnophilidae > Poliocrania > Poliocrania exsul. The sequence goes on from JAWWLZ010000001.1 coordinate 5,642,616, forward strand.
CAGTTATTGCCTAGAGTTGATGCTGATCTGAAGACTAAGATTTATTGCTGGTTGATGCAGGACCTTTAGGATTTTTCCCGACAAAACCTACTGGCATATGGGTGCTTTGGCAAGATGATATCACTGCGCTCTGGTGTAGGCAGCATTTCAGACAAAGATTCCAGTTAAGGAGCTTGGCAATGGGAATTCAGTAATTATGTTTATTTTTGCCTCCTAGTATGTTTGCTTGGCAGGTTAAGGAAGGGACTGACGATAAATAGAGCAGGTGGCTCCAGATGTGCATGAAAGACTGTGAGGAGGGTAGCTGCAAGCAGGGATGAATGTTGGATGCTACCAGGAAGAGCAGAGTTTCCAGGGAGGCTGCTAGGAGGAAAACATACATGACTGGAAGAAGGAAAGGTGAGGGAAGAGACAAAAGCCAAAGGCAATTTCCTGGGGGTTCTCTCTTCAGCCCTGTCCCCCTCCCTGTTTTCTGGATACACCCTTCCCTCTCAAAATCTGAGCATGCTACAAGCTCAATTAAGTGACCTGGCTACTTTTAGCATCCTGAGATCAGTGCAGCCTCTTTGTCTCTTTTTCTCCTGTGCTTTTTAGCAGAAGACAAGACACAGCTGGCTTTTTTTTTTTTAAGGGTCTTTTGTTCTGAGTATTTTAAATATATATTTTTATATTCTATGTCTTCAATTTCCTGAATATTGGTCCCCGTCATTCACAAGAACAGGAATAGCGTGTTAAAGAAGTATACAGATAATATAGATGATGAAGAAAATGTGTAATCGCCTATTACATATATCTGTGCATATATTTGTATAAAAGGGAAGGACTGAAACACCAAGAGTAGCCAGTTCTCAATAAAAGCAGAATTGCTTCTGGGTTGAATAAAAGGGGAGAAGCAAAACATTGACTGCGAGGGTGGCATGATATTGTAACCTGAAAATTAATTAAGGAAAGCATAGAATTTAAATTACATTTGGATGCAACAGCAGGAAAAACAAGGAACAGGTGTTTAATAAGATTTCTTTTGACTGTTTAACCTCTTCATTAATGCCAAAAAAACAAACTCTGTGAGACTCTGGCTTTACCTGCTTTTAGTAGTTGTACTTTTGGCTATTTCGTGACTCAGAGTATTTCTTCTGCTGTTTGTTTGTCTCTAGGGATCCGTGTCTCTGCTGTTAAGTGCTTTTGATCTCCATTGTATGTGTCACTTTCCCTTCAGGAAGCAATAGGATTACATGGCTGTGAATAAGGCCCAGTGTTTGTTACTCTGCTCTGCAGGTTCACTACAGCATCTGCAGGAGATATATCCTTATAAAACTGGATGAAATTTGTTGCCTAAGACCTAGAATCTAGGGAAGGCTTTTCTCTGTGATTATTGTAAAATACAAAAGCATAAATAAATGTTTTTCAGTGTATTGGTATAGTCTGGAGGGATATCTTTTAATAGAATAGGTCTCTCATTGCTGACATCTTGCTGAGTGACTGGGACTACATAATACTGAAGTGTCTTTACATCTTCAAAGAAGTTCTGTGTCTGAATGACCTTCTGACAAAGAGCTCTTTGTCTCTAGCATTTTATATTCTGGCTCACACTGTTTCTCGAATTTAGCAAGTGAAAATAATCTAAAGTGATACTTGCTTTAACAACCACCTTTTAATGATATAAGTGTTTATTTCTGTTGTGATTTTAAAAGGTTTTTTCCTGTATATCTTTGGTTCATTGTTTGAAGACTTTATTATAAGACTGTCTCTGTAAAAGGATGCTTTCTTCAGGATGAGGTTTCAACAACTTTAGACAATAGACAGAATCAGTATCTGATGTCAGATTTTGCCAGCATGAACTCCCACTCCCACTATCCTGCACCCATTTAGACCTCTAAATGCAAGGGACATGCATCTCCAACTCTTTAGGCTTGTTTTCACAGAAATTTATTCCATTAGCTGCTGCTTTTTTTTTGTTGTTATTTTCCCCTTTACTCTTCCTCATTGCTTTCCACACAGCATGCAGTCCAACCTGCTGGCTGATGTTCTTTTTCCAAATTAGTGTTTTTGACACTAGAGTCTTCTCCAAATAAACTCATTAACTTTCTCACTTTGTTCCTATACATATAAGTATATATATGAAAACTGCCTTTTTACTGTACCTTGCTCTCCCCTTCCTGACCTGCCTTTCTATCTACAGAAGGTTGGACTATGTCAGGACATTCAATGTGTCAGAACCCTCCATCACCTCTCGCTTTGAGGGGTTTGGGTGGCTGGGCTCTGGGCTGTGACTTTTGTTGTCACCTATTTGTTACTCACTGGATGTTATCCCCTGGAGCTGGTGGTGGATCGATTTGCCTTAATCTTCTCTCCTATTGTTATCATCAGTTATGATCTGTAGTTTTTCCAGTTTAATTTTCCAATTTCCTCTTTTCCCCTTTTGTTTCTTCCCCCCTCCCCCCAATCATACTGTACCAAGAACACAATTGCACTGTGCATGCATGATCTCTATGAAGTGACTGTTGAAAAGGGAAAGAATATATATATATAAGTATACTCAGTTCACCATCCTTCAGATTCCCCATAATTTCTTGATCATGAAGTTAAAAGTAACCAGCACACTTGGAAACAGGAGATTCACTGCATAACATGGTTCAAATCCGTACAGTGGCATGTCCGAGACCTGTGTTTTGAGCTCCATAAACTCCTGGGAAGTAGGAAAAGAATGAGCTTGAGTGTACCTGCAGTGCATTTGTGTACCTGTGTGGATCCTCAGAGCTTCCTACCCAGCAGAGTGGCTTTGAGTGCTTAGATATGACTCAACTTGTTAAGCAGAGAGATGCTTTATAGACTAATTTTACACCATTTCTCACCCTAGAGATTTGTTTTCTATACAATACTTCATCTTTTATGATCTTAATTAATACTAATTGGTATATAATTGCCTCTAAAAACACTATTCTATGGGGAAAACTAATCTCTGATGTTAAAGTGAGCGGTATTTAGGAGAAATCATAATGTACTACAGCCCTATGTATATGATTAAATAGAACATTTTATTTTTTGATTTGTGGGTATCTATCTCTGTAATGTTTTCCTTGATAGCTTATATTGTAACTCCCACACCTGGAATTTCCACTACATGTTTTAAACCATTTCAAAAATAATGTGTGGCTAGAGGAGATCACGCTTTTGAAAACTGTAACGAAAAATCACTATTAAATAAGTGGGATAACTTTTTTTTCCAGTTTGCTTTCAATCAGCATACTGATCCTTCTTTTATACAGAATTCACTCCTGCATTTATATGGCAGGGTGGTTTAATTTTTGATCCATTCCTATTTTGAGAAGGAATCCTCCTGCATACATCCCAAAGATTCCCTTTCTCTTTCAGCAAATATTGTGATTATGGACTGGTAAAAGCAGAGATCTTAGATCTTAGTAAACAAAGCCAGAGGACAAATTAATCTTTCAAGCTGCCTAGGGCACTCAACTTAAAATTCACATATTACTATTGTCAGCAGCATGTCCAAACTGCCAATGCCATTCCTGAAAAACTACAGCTATGATAAATATAACAGGAAAACTGCAGTTAGGTCATACTGCACATGAATAGTACAAATGATAATAGTTAGCATTACTGCCTACTCATTTTGCTGCATATTTGGTTCGGTAAAGACACTTCTAATTATTCATAGCATGATAAAATGGTATGCTGAATGCCATCCCTCCTGCTCCACATGCTTGACTCAGGCAAAAAGCATAATGGTGTAAATCAACCCCAGCTGAATCATACTGGGCCCTGTGGGTAATTGCAGAAGAAGGTTATGGAATGGGCTGTGAGAGGACTTGGCTGAGGACAGATGGTTTTTGGAGGCCAGCAGGGGAAGTTTCCAAAATGAAGCAGTGGAGAGGCAAGGCCAGCAAAAGCCTTCAGTGGAGAGGAAGGAACCGTCTGGGCTCTCTCTGCAGTAAGTGCTTGAATTTATTATCATAAGTAGGAAGAGGCTGGTATCAGGAGTTTGTCAGCCAGAGCTTGAGTTGGTCAAGGAGGAGGTGTTAAAATTAGATACTGACCTGGAAGGGTATTAGGAAATTAATGTGGGCATTTTACTGTGTTTTAGCAACCTAATTCTCAGGGTAAGTTTTATAGAGCTTGCTGCCAGTTATTTCAGAGCTTGGAAAATGCTCCTGCCTGAGGTAAATACTATCAACTTCAAAAGAGCTCAACTGCTCTTTTAGAGCACTTACACAAACACACGTTCCACATCTACAACTGCTTGTTTTATAGGATTAAATTTCTTTTAAATGCTATTAATGGCTTGGAAGACTTATGCCAGCCTCCTGCAAGCACAGGCTGTTTGACCACAGGTGTCTGATTTAGAAGGTCTGCAAAACATCCACTTTGCGTGTTTGCAAGCAGTCCAGGAACAAATTGCTTGATAATGCTGTTACAAAGATAGGCCATATGTGGTAAAAAGACAGAAGCCACAAACAAACAAGAGTATTGCAAAAGCCCAGGTACTTGCAGTAGTAGGTACTGTGATGCAAGAATTTTTCAGAGGTCCAAAAAATTGTGTCTTGTGTTAAAGGTGATGGACTGTCTTTTTTTTGTTTTGGTTTGTTTTGGTTTGTTTTGGCTCAGCTTTCTGCTTTTCTCAGCTTGGGCTGAAGTAGTTTGGCTTAGCCTGAGGGAAGTGGAGAGGAGCTGCTGCCCCAGAGCTGGGAATTAGATTTTGGCAAGCAAGCTCGCACATGCTACTTGCAGCCTATTTCTAGCTACAGCCAGTCAGTGGGGTCAACTTTGGGGCAATAAAGCTGAATGCTGAAAGACACTCTGGACTTAATCTCACAGGATTCTGAGGAAGAAGCAGAAGAACTTGGAAAACAAATGATGTGTTATATGTGAAAAAAACTTTCTTGCTCTCGGCAGGTAATCAAAAGAAATTTTGATGTACAGGTTTAAAGTTATATAGGTGCAATTTTTTTTTTAATAGGAACTTTTTTGGCTGCACCACTGCACCAACAATTCAAGAATCTGTAGCATAGACTTGGTTTTCTATCTGCAGCAATTTTTGAGTATATAAATCCCTCCTTAAAATGATCAAACATGACTGTTTTAAAACAGTGTGAGTTCCTTGTTTTATCTAGAAGGTTGATCCAGAGTTTCATGCTGATAGTATGAAAGCAATTTTTTTTCCTTTCCCAACATCCAGTTTTAGTTAATTCATTACCAGTTTGTATTTACTTGATTTTTACTGATGTTATCTTTGAAACAGACCTTCTTTTATCTTCTTGTTTGCACCCTCTCAGCTTTGGCACAACAAACCCACCCAAGCTCTTGTAACTTCTATGCTGAATAATCCATTCCATTAATCATCTTTTTGTTCTTCCTCTGTACCCTTTCTAGTTTACATCATTTTTTTCAGAATGTAAACCACCAGAAAGTAGTCCAAGTAGTGTCTCAGGGAAGTCTTTCAAAGTCAGTCTTTTTCTCTTCCAAAATTGGGTTGCCTAAGGCATTTTCAGATGTCAGCAGCTTTTTCCACATCTGCATCACACTAATAGCTCATAGCCTTATGCTGATGGACCAGGGCATCCCAATTTTCCTCCTTTTAGCCATCTCCATAACATACTCTCCATGGAAATAGTAAGAATTCTTGTTCTTGATGCCTAATCAAATAATTCCATCTCCTAACCTGTAAAATACCTTCCCAGTTTTTTTCATGAGACTGTTTTTTCCTACTGGCGTGGACACCCAAGAGCTCCAGTCTCACTGGGCAGCATTCTGCAAGGTCATATCTAAGGACAAACACATAAATCTCTTTCACTGATCAAATAAAACCTCCAAACTTTTCTGAAACACATTTAAAGCCTAAAATGTGGCCCAGAAAAAGAATGTGGTCCGTGCAGGTGGGTGATCTTGGTTATAGTAACCTGGCAAGCCCTGACACGGGTTTGGTTGCCAAATTCACTACTTTGGATTAAAGTCATAAATAAAAAGGCAGAACTAACATAATTAAAGCTGAACACAATACTCAGAGTTATGAAACTTTTATGTGTTTAAAAAATGTGTAAAAGCCAAAACAAACACAATTTTGAATATAGTAGAAATACTGTAAAATAAAATTAGTGGATTCTGATTGCATAGACATAATTTCATCACCTGTTTGAGAAGATGTTTTCAAAACCAAGATCCTTGTAAAAGGCACCACTCCAACTTGCCATACTGTAGCATGATCTTGAAGTTTTCTTGTAGCTTTGCAGTCAAATATTCTAGACTTTGCTCTAATATCCTGTTTATAACTAGACTATTTATTTATCAGGTACTCTTTTTGTTATGCGGAAAAAGGAAGTAAATGTATAAATGGCACAATCAAACAAAATATATTTAATTTCAGTAACTTGAAATAATTCACATGTTTAAATGGGCCATTTCTAAACCAAAAAAGCCACTGTTCTTTACCCTAATAGTGACAGATTATAAAAAATTACATTCCATGCCTCCCACAAGTCTACATCTAATAAGCTTGCAGGGACCAAACACAAATCTCTTCTAAGAGAATACTGAGCTGTGATTGATGCTGACAAGATTATGGAATGGAGGAGGCATGGGAGGATGGAGAGAAGGGCAGATGATGTTCTTCTCTCCCTGATGAGACATATAAAAGCCAAATAGCCCAATTCTACACCAACATATTTTAAATACCTACGTATTTTTAAAATGCTTTAGAAAAGGATCATTACTAGATGTGTTGTATGTCACCAAAGCAGAGCTTCAAGGAAAGAAGAGGTTCATACAAAGCCTGAATATAGAGATGTGTGTTCTAACCTATAGCTCCTTTGGAAGCTTTATGCCATCTACTTTCCTCAATATTTCTGTAGTGAAAGGCAGTAGTGATAGTCCAAACCCTTTCCCGTGTGGTTTCTAAAGACAATGTTTGCAAAGTGTTTTGATGATTGAAAATAGCACCAAGTAAACATCTTTGCTGCCTCTGGGGCATGTATAAGTAGATGCACTAACAATAGGAGATGGGCAGCTACGTGTGCCAGGCAAACAGAGCCTTGTGCAGACAAGTTTATCTGAAAATTTAAGAGTTTTACCAGAGCATTACAAGTTCAAGTGCACAGAAAGCTAGGAAGTAAATTGCTGCATAGAAAATTAATATCTGAAGTGCTGAAATAGAATGCTTATAGTGAAAAGAAATGCTGTGCAAGAATGGTTTGATGTCTCAAAAATTTCTTGTAGGAGTTATAGAAGGAATAATGTAAGTAAAGACTGTTTGCTCAATTACAAGGAAGCTAAGCAATCGAGAAATGAGATCCAACAAATATCAAATGTCAGAAACTTATTTAAAAGCCATACTAGTGGCAATATCATCTTTCTTGGAGTATGTCATGTATGCATCTTGGTTGATGAACAGCTAATTAAGTTTGCAATGCTAGACTCTAAAAAACCCATAGATAGTAGCATGGGTGAGCTATCTTTATATATGTAAGGGAATTCATGGTAAATTTAAAAGTATTCCACATCCACAGCCAGCCAGACATCCTTTGTGCTCATCACAGTGTTCATCTCTCCTATTGTCCTTCCCTTAAATTAGCTTTTTGGTTTGGGTTGTTTTTTTTTTTTTAATTTTATTTAGGATGAATAAATGTTCTGTGAATCAGCTATAAAGATCACTCTGCTTTAAGTGTCCCAAGCCAACTCAATTTGTGATGAGAATATTTTTACTGTAGAGAGAGTCCCTTTACTTTGGGAACTTGAAACAGAATTTCAGTGACACAATTCTGAGAGGTACATGATTTTTATACACTTTTAATCCACCCATTTAAAAGAAGAGATGTAAGTTTTCTACTTCTAATGACACTAAAGTCTGCAGAAGACTGAAAATTTCCAGGGAAGGGATATATTTTGTTAAATGTAGACACATATAATTATTTAGTTCGGAAAAGACCCATAAGACTGAATTCAACCACTAACCCACCATTGCCAAGTCCATCACTAAGCTGTGTCCTTAAGCACTATGTCTACACATCTGTTAAAAACCTCCAGGGATAGTGACTCCACCATTTTCCTGGGCTGCCTATTCGAGGGCTTGACAACCCTTTCCATTTAGAAATTTTTCCCAATGTCCAATCTGAGCCTCCTCTGGCAAAACTTGAGGCTGTTTCCTCTTGTCCTGTCACTTGTTACTCAGGAGAAGAGACTGACTCTCACCTGGCTACATCCTCCTTTCAGGGAGTTGTACAGAGTGATAAGGTCCTCCCTGAGCCTCCTTTTCTCCAGGCTAAACAACCTGTTCCCTCAGATGCTCCTTGAAACACTTCAGCTCTAAAGCCTTCCCTGGTTCTGTTGTTCCTCTTTGGACATCCCTAATGCAAACATCTACACTATGAGGGTTTTTTGAATTTTGTTTATATTTAGTAGTCTTAGGGTGCAGTGCTTACATGTGAAAAGGAAATACCTAAAGCAGATGAGAGGATTTGCATTCTGTCTTCTCTTCATGGGCTAGAAAGGGAGTACAGGATGACCTGCCTGCACAGGTTTCTAAATTACATATGAAAAACTTGTGTCAATGGCACCAATTGATATAACTTCATTACAAAAGATAGTATTTGATCAACCATGTACTTTCCATAAATCTGTCTTCTGTATGAATATCTGGCTGGGCCAAAAATAGGCTGTGATAAATCCAGTGTGCTTTAAAGTGGATCAGCAATCCCACTCAGCCAACCTCCCCTACTAGGCTAGGGTGGTTTTTTGGTTTTTTTTTCTCCTACTGAGGAAGTGGGGATAAGGCAATGTCTTTACCCCTAAGCATATAGTCCAGAACCCACCTGGCAGAGGAGGAGGTGCTGGCTAGCTCATAATTTTTGCATGTCCTTACCCTAAACCTCCTGCAGGAGTCACAGCTGAGGTTCTACCTTGGGGTCAGTTGGATCTTCACAGTCCTGATCACAATGACCTGTGCTAAGCAGCAGCTCCTCAGGGCAATGAGAGGCCACTATAAAGCAAGCCTTTTAGGGGGACTTTAACTGTTCCAAAATTCTGCAGTTGCTGTAACTTGCTACAGTTTTCACAGTCCTGGAAAACATCCATTCCCTAATAATGCATATTTTTTGAAAGTGTATGTTAAACTAGAATACAGACATATGTTATTTAGTTAGCCTATGTCTCAAGGGAGAACTCAAAAAACAGGATATAGACCTTTCCTTATCTGTGCACACTACACAAAGGACTGTGCCAAATCTGAAATTACCATGACTAAACCACTGTGGGTTTATCATCTTGCAAATTTAATTTTAAAGTGAGAACAAGAGAACTTAAACTCAGTTTTCAGGTCTCTGAAGGCTTTTTCTTTTTTTTTTCCTCTTTTTTGTTTCCTATTCTTCCTTTCCCCTGTTCATCTACTGAAGAATGTAAAAAAGGACCAGAACAGTAGATTACATTTGGATATTGATCTAATGTGTTAACGCTTCTACTATTGCCATTAGAGCTACTGTGAAATATTTTTCTTGAATTTCTCCAGCTAGACTACTGGATTTTCTGACTTCACATTCTTCCTGAGTGGTAGAGACTACTTTTATTTGTACAATATTAAAACAAATAAGAACCCACAACCCCCTATCCTCTCAAAACCCTCACAACCCCAAAAAACAACCACAAACCCACTAAAACCAACAGAACCAGCTGTATACAAGAAATGACTAACAGTACGAACTCCTCTCCTAGTCCCCCACAGCAAACTAAAAGTCAATGAATATTGCTTTCCCCTTACAAGAATCTTGTAATTTGGGTTTCCAGACATAGCAATAGAAATAGTGCATAGGTAAAATGATGTAACAGCCAATAAAATAGGGATTATGTTCAAAGTACTTGGTACAAATAAAAGGTTAGGCCAAGTTCCTGTTGGGTCTTTTTTTTAGACATATATCCAAAATGCATACATTTGCAATAAGAATGTGTGTAGGGAAGGCATAGTATTTAAAAGACCAGTGGAAATTCAAAGATTCTACTCTGCACCTCTGCTAAAATTCATGCTTTAGGCAATGCCATGAGACAAACATAAGCTACTGATGTACATAAAAATGAAAACTTCAGGACTGTTATTTATGCACACTGATGCACTGTAATGTGTTAGGTGCATGTTAAAACAAAAACTGCTTTATCTCCTCTCTGAACACAAGACCAATAGGAGCAGAGAAAGCCCTGCCACAGGGAGAAGGAGAATTCCCCCATGGTTTTATGGGATTAGACATAAAGGATGGGGCTGGCTCAGGGTCTGTCCCCTGTGCTTGGGGCTGTCCCAGCATCACCCCAGCAACCTCTGCATCATTGTGCCACCCCTCAGCATAGCACCCTAAACACCATGCTGGCATGATTTTGGCATTCTCAATTGCAGAAAAATCGTGTCCTGATGTGCCATAGGGAAGGGCAAGGTAATTTCCTATATCTCTTTTTATCTGTGTTCTTCCCTCCTGACCCTAAGCTGTAGGGAACTGGGAATCAGAGGGTAATGCTTCTTCTTCAGCCTAAGGCTTCAAATTTAGCCCAAGGTGGCTATTTCAGTGTGTGTAAAATTTTTTTCCACAGGTTGATCATGGGCTGCACCTCAAAAAAAATAATTGATAGCACTGCTAGACGTCTTAGCAGGTAACCCGAGGACTGAAGTTGTGATGCACCCAGAGATCTTATTGAAGATCGGAGCTGAATTATATCCAAGGGGAATGGAAGATAATTATGTAGTTCAGGTGCTTTACTCTACATATCTGTGTTGGAGGGAAAAACCCCAGCTCAAACAGACCTATTCCTAGGCATATTCACCATGTGTGTGACCTGTACACAAACACTGCTAACAAAATCATTAAAGGCTTGTCAAACAGTATCTCTTGCTGCTCAAACGTGAACTAGCTGTTCAGTGAAGGTCTGATGAGAACACTACAGTCATGTTTTACTGATTGCTACTGGCTTTATAGAAGAACTAACACTTACTTTAATTTTGAGACATAAAACTGTTTCCAGCTCTGCATGCCAGCCATGGTGTTTCTGCCCCATCAGTCCACACATTGCACTAAAATCTTTTGTTAAAGTGATTTTACATTTCTTAGAGAATATTGCACAAGAGTGGAAGAAAACAGCAGAGACATCTCAGGTCCAAAGAAATATGGAGATCATACTGAATCTAAACAGCACCACTTCAATGTCCCCTCTTTAACAGTTTTGTTATTAACTATTTATCTGAGAGCTAGACACATAGAGGCACTAATTCCCCCCCAATGCACAATGCAGTATAAATGTCAGGTTAAAATAATGTATTGCAGTAAATGACACACAAGTTTCTCACAAAGTTCAGTCACTTTGTATGAAAATTGATTTATTAGTTTATTAATATTTAATATTTCTACTGTGGGAGCTCCAGTAATAGTTTTCTGTAGGCAATTTGCCTTTTATTTACAGGAACATATAATTGTATTTGACAGCAGGAACATAAAAATATTTGGAGATAAATTTTACTCAAAAATAAAAATCTCAGCAATTTAAAACAGTTTGGAGGATGTTGAGGAATATATTTTAAATGTTAACTAAAGAGCAGTTAAACATTTTTCAAACTGTCCCATCTGGCACAGCTGTAAATAACAATCTGTCTGCTTTAAACCGTCCTCTGTTGGCTATGTTAGCAAATGTTAGGATTATTTGCTATTAACTGACAATTTCATCTTTGAGTGTGTTTATAAAGTTCTGCAGTGTTGACACTAGCACATATATAATTTCTTGTAGATCAGTATAATGCTGAAAGAATCTTTGTGCAAACATATTTAAAGCTCTTCATCTTTACGTCTGAAGATGTTGATATGGATGGGGTTAGGGAGATTTATCATCATCTTTACTTTGATCCCCTTTTCAGTGAAATAGCAATAAGATGAAAAATTCATGCATCTGGAGAAGTAGGGAAGACAGTTTCATGTGCCACTGAAAGCAATCATTTAGGTATAAAGGACTCAATGACTCCTGGATGTGAGTGGGTACAACATAAATGTCTTACAGATATTATGTGTGGCATAGTGGTCTTTCATCAAAGCAGAATTTATGGGTGTTTCTTAGATGAGTGGTGTGTAATATGATTCCATAAATTATTGTGAAAAGCAGACAGCAGTACAATAAAAGTACATATTGATTGCAGGCACAAGGGTATGTTACCCTGTATAAACAAAGCAAAAAATGGGGAGATCAACTCATTCCTGTTGATGAGGGCTTGAATATTGATGTGAGACTGGCAGGTCCTGACCTGTGTTTAAGTGAAAATCAACATTTGCTCGATCCACTGGTTTGGATATGAGACAAATATTTTATGGTAAACTGTGTTTTGTTAAATACATCTTTCACTCTTTAAGGAACAGTTATAAGTTTATTATTTTTAAAATAACTGCTTATTGTATCAGACAGAAAACCCCCGACCTGTATTGAGGCCATGCTATCACCTATGCACAATGTATATAAAACTTTCCAACTTTCTAATGCCAAAAGTGGATGAAAACAAAAGTGAGACACTTAGGCACTAAAATATACACTGTTTCTTAAAGAAGAAAACTAGATTAATTGTCAAGTTGTCTCTTCCCAAGCCTTAAAAACTTATTAGTCCTGGAAATTTTTTTCCATGGGTTGGGTAAAGAGAAAGTGCTACAAGTGTAAAGCAAAGGGCAGAATGAAATAAATGTGAAAGAGAGCAGCACTCAGTCCCAGGTATTTCAAAAGCTGCACTGTGAAGAGATTTTATCTAACATCTCCCATCCCAATGTAAAATTACCGCCTACTCAGTGTGTTATTTATGTGTATTCAAAGGCACAGCTACTAGCTTGCCTTTCAAACTGATGTTTTAACTATTTTCTTTGGTGTGCAAGCCCAGCAGAGATGTGCTGACAGTAAACCAGGTTATCATCAACATTTTTTGTTAAAGTTCTGCTCTGCACTGGCTGTGCAAAAAATGCTGACAGGAAACAATGCTCAGGTGTCAATGAACCAACTGGGCCAGAGGAGTCTTCATTAAAGATAATTATGCATGAGAAGAACTTTGCTTGATTGTCAGCTTGAGTTGGTAGAACTGACAGATTGGGGAAACCAACCCAAATTTAACTTGCAAATAATGTATATACTTTTACATGGAAATAACTGACAGACAACAACTTTTAAAAGTTCTTGCCTGCTGCCTTTATGGCCACTTTGCAGGTAGAACTATCATTTATATGGGAACAGAAAGCACTACCACCTTCTCCTGAAGGTTTCATTGTGATCAAGTTGGATCTGTTTGGGGTGGAACAGTCAAGTTCAAAACCCCTTCACAGGCAAAGTAAAAGTACCTGTTGATAAACAGCCTGCCCCATCTGTGAAACAGAATTGCAGAAACAAACACCTTTAATAGAAGGGTCTGTGAAGTTCAGTGTCTGTGAAGTAGCCAGATTTAAGATAGACTGTTTTTTTTTTTTTTGGTTTGGTTTGAATTTTTGTTTGAATTTTTTTGAAAAACCTAGTCTTGCATAAGCAGGAAGAACTTGATATGAAGATTGCAAACCCCAAACCCCACTCCTCAAACTCTCATCCATGTGTGATGTAAAGGTGCCAATGTCCCAGCATCCCTCCAGACCCCTTCTATGCTTCAGCTGGGTTAGAAAGGGATCGGATTCTCTGGACCTTCCCACAGTCCCCAGTTCTCTTGTTTCTCTCTTTAACTTTGGTTTGCAGCAGTGTTTCAGATACCTCAAAATGATCTTGATGAGAAAAGAGATGGTAGCAAATTTCATTTCCAGCTTTGGAAGGAAGTCTGTGATCCAACTGAATTGCAGAACTTCACATCAATTATTAAAAAGCCAAAATACATGGAGAAGATCCAATAGAAAAAGGAATTTGGTTTAGGTACTAATAAATACAGGTTAGCTATGAAATGTCTTTCTTCAGTGACTGGGATATGCAGTACAGCTGAAGTGCATGTTTATTCTACCAGTTTTTCGAGCTTTGACAAGTGACAGACATTAGAGTTGACTAAAAGGAGAAATTACAGAATTGAAATTTATGGTATATATATTTGCAATTATTACTTAATAAGATATTCAGAAGTAGAGAAGATGTAATATGCACTGAAAATAGTAGACATAGAAGAAAATTGCATCAAGAAAATGAATTAAATTGGATTTCAAGCCATCTATTACACAGTGGAAATGAACTTAGAAGAAGAAGATATGGCTTGACATGCAAAATAATTATTTTAAATGGGTATATGCATTAAAAGGTTGTGTCAACACATACACGCACAATCCCAGTGACCTTGCTTGGTAGGGGATGGGGAATTTTGCCTTCAGACTGCTGTAGGCTAATTGGCACTGCACTCGTTTTCCAAAAATAGTTAATGTTATTCTTTATTTGCAGAACCTTTTTTTCTCTTAGACTATTGCAAAGCTTTTTAACAAGAAATCTTAAAGTGCATTTGTGAAATGAGTCAGATTATTTAACTGGGTGTGTTGAAGCAAATGTAAAAAGGCATTTTATCATTTATGTCAGTGGCAAAAAGCTGGCTGGAGTTCACAAACAAAACATACGTTAAGTTTGGTAAACCCTTGAAGGGACTATTCCACACTCTTGAAACCTGAAAAGCATAAAGGTAATTATCTGAAGAGACTTGTGCCTTCCTTTTTGTCCTTGTATTTCAACACTGTCAATAGCCTAGTTTAGCTTTCATAAACATTGCATAAATTCTGTTAAAGTTTCCAAGAAATCCATTGAGGGAAAATACTTGGTTGCTTTTTCTTAAGTGTGTCTCTCCTCTGGGCAGCACATGAACAGAGCTAAGGGTGAGCCATCTATGGATTTCCACCTCCATGACAGCAGGAGGGGCCTAACTCTTCCATTTTCTCCCTCAGCTCAAAGAACAATTGGCAGAACTCAGTCTGTGCCACGTCAACATGTTCAGCTGAAAACTGCCTGGAGAGAGAATAGGTGTACCCTGTTTGTTGGTGGAGTGAGAGGTAAGCAAGGAAGAGGATAGTTTTCTGACTGCAAGTAGTAACAAGTCAAAATATTATTACTGAATCCTGGAATACTATCTAGTGAAATGTCTAGAAAACCATGGAGGAATCTCAGAAACTTAATTATAAAAAAACATCTGGAAAAAAAAGGGCTAGGAATGGTCTCTCTTCTACTCCCCTCAGACAAATTTATAAAAAAATCAATTTTCCAAACCAACCAAACTCTATTTTTAAATATTTTTTTGCCTGTTGCCCTCACAAAATTGTTCCCCAGCCCCATTGCACTGAAGCTTAGATATGTTTTTCTAACTTCACGAAATCTTTGCTGTCATGTCAACATTACCCTTTAGCTAAAATATTATTTTCCCCATTCTGGTTTTTACGTCAATTACATGTTTGTAGACAGAGCTCTTATCCTCATCTCAGCTGTTACTTTGACAAGCTCAGTCTTTCAGCAACTTCTTTGCAGTTGTATGGTCATTTAAGAATGGATTGACCCAGCAGAATTATTGAAATGACTAGTTGCTCTACCTGCTATTTTGCATCCTGTTCTTTCAGAATTCTGCTGTGATGATTATTTGGTCTCAAAAGACCAAATAAGCTCCTTAGCAATTGCCCTAACCTGATTCCCTTTAGCCAGGCTGCCTTTTGTTCCATGTTCAACATAATTTCCTCTGATTGAAATGAGGCACAGAGTACTTACTCAGTTTTTGGGCTGTCCCTAGATTATCTTTAATCTCTGTCCCATTGTTCCTGCAAACTCCAATTCTCCTGTTTGCTTTAACATCCTTTGCAAAGTCTAATTTTCTCTATAAGTCTGCAGTTCTTAATTTCCAACACTCAGCTTGCTTTGCTGCTCACTACTTCTTGTCGGTTCTGCACATCCAGCATCTGTTTTTGTTGCCACTGTTCACTCTACTGGGCAAGTCTATTTACACATTTTAAATAGCAATTAAGGATTCAAATGATGAAAACACATTTCCTAAATGTGGTACTGCACTGTGTTTCACAGCTTCCAGGTCAGGCTACTTTAGCAGCTTGTTTTTGTTATCCTAAAAGAAACTCTCATTAGAAGATGCAACCTTCTCTTTGCTTACTTACCATTGCTCAGTTTGTACCATTTTGTGTTTCTATGTGGCTTTCAAGTTATATTCTGAGTGAAAGACCAATTTGTGTTCTATAAAGATTTATGTAGCTTCTACATTCACTCCTAAATGGAGATCAAATGAAACTTTTCTATTTGCTCCACGAATGACATTTATGGACTGAGCAAAAAGATGTGAAGTACTCTGGTAATTCAGAAGAACAACACAACAGTAGTATTGGTTTCCTCACTGTAGACATAATTTTTGATATGGTGGTGTAAAATGAACACTAACCAGAATTTTAGCAATAAATAAACTTTTATAATAATGTCAGTAAATTAAGCTTACGTATATTTATGCTATCACACAAGTTTTCAAATCTGCTTTGTACTTGTGTTTTGCTAATTTCATTCCTCATATTCTCTACCTACTCCCACACATCTAATAACTCCTTATTTAATGTTGCCTTTTGTTGTCTCCCATCATGTTTCTCATTCACTTGTTTGAGTTGCCTTTTTTTACCCCTGTAGCTGTTTGTTTTCATCCTATTTTCAAAGCAATTTTTTGCTTCAACTGACCACCTTCATAAAAGTAAGCTTGTTTTGCCTTGAATATTTTGTAGCAGGCAACTTTGAGCACTGAAAGGTCTCTTGCCACCTCAGTGTGAGGGGAGGGTAAGCTGTCCCTAGCAGCATCTGTTGCCTAGCAATCTGTTTCTCAGGTGCCTTCAGCTGTACAGCATTGTGATCAAAGCTGAAAAGGCAAGCATAAGGGAAAGTGAAAATGGGCTTGAAAAACACTGCAATCAAAGCACAGCATTTGGTGCAACATTTATGATTTTTACAAGACAGTGAAGAGACTCCAGCAATACTTTATGTCCTTCTCCTAGGAAGGGAGAAAGAAGTTGTCACAGTCTAGCAGCTCTCTGCTGGATAGTGTGGCACCAGTCTGCCTGTTCAGGATTCAAACTAACATCCCTCAGCTTAGATTTCCGGTTTTTTTTCACATCATCTTAGACCTCCATCAAGTGTCATTTGTATCAGACGCAAAGGAAGTAGCACGTTTCCTTTAGAATAAATTAGTATAGGTGGGATGGACTACCCTGAGAGCTCTATTGCTTGTCATTCAGGTATCATTCAGTGTCAAAGACCAAGGCATGACTTTGCATGTAAGAGACCAGTCTGAGCTATTTTATTCCATAGCAACTAGTCCATGCTGGCCCTCACTAAAGATGGGAAAGTTCCCTCTACCTTGACACACATCATATTGTATTAAGGCTTAAAAAAGGCAGAAAATAAATCTTGTGTGAGAAGGATTTGTTAATATGGGTGATGCCCTGGCTCTTGAGATGCTGGGCTAGGTTTTATTTGGAACATGATAGCAATACCAACACTAAACAGCATTAGACTGAGTGGTTAGTACTGTTCATGATGTTACAGAGAAAGTGAAATCAATCAGCCTTGCAAAAGCAACCCCTTCAGTGGCATCATCTGGATGTGAATATCTAGATTAAGACAGTATGACCTTAGACTAACACAGCATTTTCCAAACTCATCTTTGTAGTTTGGGTGTTAAGAGTTATTTCAGTGTGACTGAGAATTAATTTAGGCATTCATGTAAGTGTTTGATTTATGAAGTGACCCCTGAATAGAAGCATGAGCATGTACTCTGTTATTAAAAAATTGCATTTTATATGTGGTACATAAAACCTCCATGATATCAGATATGCAAATCATCCTAAAGGCAAAATTTCTCAGAAATCCAGAAAGGTTAGGGTAGAGTAGCTAAAAAAACCCCCACAAAACTCTTGTAATCTCCTCTTTCTTTAGGGCTCACAAAGTAAGGGATTTTATCACCCTGTCTTCCAAAAATGTAACAGAGAAAAGTGGTAGAAAGACAGATGATTTCAAACTGCACTCAAAGTTTCAGCACTACTAGAGAGTTACATAGGTAAGTATCTTCTCTAAGTAAGCAGCTGCTGAGTGTGTTTCTTGACTCCAGGTTCTAATATGTTTTGCCATTCCCGTTCCAGTTCCTGGCCCAGAAATCTGTCAGATGTGCTGGAATGTTCCTGGGACAGAACTGGAGCAGTGGTGGAGTAGGGGAAGGAGTTAAAAGTGAAGACTGGGAAGCTTTGAAATAGAACACAATAGTTATTGTGCTAATTTTCATCTCCATAGCAACAGTAATGCAATGCCTTTTCCTTACTCCTGGAATTCCCCTCCTATGGTCTCCTCCTGGGCTGAGCTGAGCCCCAGGCTCAGCCCAGACACCAGCACTGGCACAGGGACTTGGAGGGCATCTGTTTGGTTTGGAAATGGTGGAAGGACTGTTGGGAAATTGATGAGAGTTGAAGAAATAAGTAGGAACCTTGTGCATGTCTGTGGGCTACCCTTGCCGGTGTGGGACAGATAAAATCAGGAGGTTTGCCACCAAGACACAAAAAGGGTCTTGTTGAAATGGCAGATGGTGCAGCAATTATTCTGTTGGAAGGCTTCTTGCAGAGGTTTTGTGAGGATAAGAGGTCAGTGTTACTTTTATAGGTGACCCCTCATAGAGACACTCTTGCCTTTGAATGTATTATCCTTGAAATTTGATTTTAGGTCATCTGAAGGTCTGCACAAATTGCACAGCAAAAAATTAGACTTTTGCTCTATTGTTTCTGAAATCAGAGACTGTGATTAATGCAAACTGAGTATCTTAAAATCTGTATGCATCTTTAAATATCTTACTTTGGGTGTAATGTATTTTATAAAAGGTAAAGATAGCTGAAAGCTCAGAGCATCCTTCAAACTGTAAAGCAAACTACTATCTCAGTTGCATTTTCTCCTATACCTGATATCTTGGTAACCACACTTGCATTATAATAAGCTTGGGTTTTTTTAACTCTTGTGGTACTGTCCTACTGAGTGTAAAAAGGTGGTTAGCTGGGAGGCAGGAGACTTTTTGATTTTCCACAATGCAAGTGTCCCAAGGTGTATATTTCACTGCTTAACACTGCTGTGCCATTTGGAGAATGCCAGAGGGCAAACTTTGATAAGGCGTGTAAGAAGCACCAAGAGGGAGAAGAAAATGTTAGAAAATGCTGTTGTGACAGATGGTGAGATAGTAGGCTGTTCTCAGATGGAAACATGTTGAAGAGCTTTACTTCTCCAGTCTGGACAGTTTCTTGAGAACAGACTGGGGGCAAAAACGTCCAGAAAGCCTCAGAATGGCTTTAATCTGTGAACTGTAACTGCGGGCGGAAAAAAGGCAGCTATCAGCTCTCTAGGCAGCTGTAGTAGCTGAACGTGTTCTGTCAGCAGTGTTGGATGGCTATGAAGATCTGTCCAGAGCCCTGGCTGGAATTCATTGTGCCTTGGCTGAGAAATTCTAATGCTGTCCATAAAATATGGGAACACAATTATGATCTTCCTAGCAAACCACCAGCACCATGTGGAGCCAAACCAGCACCTACTGGGAGCTTTTTCTGTCAATGGGCCTTGAATTAGCCTGCACTGGTGGGAGATCCAGATGCTCTCTTCTCAGCTACTGGCACTGCTGGATGTTACTGTCAGGTCTGGCACTATTCTGGCAGATGGAACTGAGCACAGAGTCGTTCCTTCAAGCAGGTCTCTACTAGGATCCCTCAAGTTTTGACTAAGATGGCTGTTGAGATTTGAGAAAGGTGTGTAGTTCTGCAGCTGGAACACACTCAGCTATGCAGCGGCATTTAATGCTGGCACCTCAGGGAAACAGCGAGCTTCCAGGTAAACTGTGGGAGTAATGAAGAAAAGCTGCAGGGAATTTAACTCAAAACACAGAATTGCTGTCCTTGTCAGCTGACTCTGAAGATGAAGTGATGCCATTTTCAAGCAAGTGTTCCATTTCACCAGAAGTATGTACTTATTATATAGCAAACAGACACAAGGCATTTAATTTTTTTTAAAAAAATTAAATTAAAGGAGTAACTCCAAGCACATTCTACTTTCTCCACTACCTTCTGTCCAGCCCTTCTCCCATCTTTCATAGCCTTAAATACCCAAATTAGAGACCTTCATTTCCCCACCTATTCAAAGCCTACAATGTACATGTAGTTTGCAGAGCACTGAGTGGGCTTAATGTACCATCAGGCTGGAACGTGTTAGGAGCTAATTCTGGGATGCATGAGTACAGGAATTGTCATGGGAACACAGCCTATAATCAAGAAGGATAAAAATTCCAGTAGGAAACCAGGCTATGGTAGGCTTCCATCATGTTGCTCAAAACAACCTCAAAGACATAATGATTTCCCAATTATTTCAAAGGAGACACCATGCTGTGGAAATCCCTAACAAAGCAAATCGCCAATAATTAATAAAAGAGGGCACTTTAAAAGAGTAATTTATTCTAGTTATACAAAGACATAAAACGGTCTTTCTTCTAGACCATTAATGAGAAAAAAAAATAATTTGGGCAGTCAGTTTCCATCTGACTGAAACTCTGCTAATATACATTGTTAAAAATAAATTTTCTCACTTTTTTTGTTTTACTGACAAAAAAGGATGGTTTGAATTAGTCTACCAGGTAGCTAGATACTGTATTTTAACCCAGTTTTCTTGGGAAATTACAGTTACAAGATGGTGCTGTCTGTCAGTCCCCATGAGTTCCTGTTGAACTCATTGCTCAGTTTCAACCAAACTTGCAGAGAGATCAAGAATCCGTACATCTTTGATGAAAAAATGCTGCCAAGTACACACAAGACAAGGCCCTGCTAATGGAGAGGCCACAGCATGTGTTCAACTTATTATTAGACATTAGAGAATCTGTATGAGGGAACAGAAGGACTGAAAACTTTTATAAGAACAAAAACTACAGAAAGCAACCTTCAAAAGCTTCACTGCTCAGATAACTTGTTGGGAGTTGCTATACTGAGCTGTATGATATAAGTACTCTTAATTTTTTTTTTTAATTCCAACCTATGCAGGGCCTCCTGATAATTAAAGTGTCACCATTTCAGTGATGAAAAGCCACATTGAAAATCAATGTTCAGTTGACATTGTTGCTTGCAGGGAAGATGGAAAGGTCTTGTGAAGGTCTGCAGAACCAGCTGTGAAAGCCTTCTGTCAGCTTGGTGGGAGGGGAGAGCTGTAAGACTGAACCACCATTTGCAGTTCTTGTCCTTTAAACTTTTGGTTGGCTGTAGGTAAAACCAGAGGCATATCTCTCATGTGGAGGCCTCCAGAACTGCATGTCCTGCTTAAAACCTATTTGCAGGTATTTTGCCTGTTCCCAATACCAAGAGAACAGACCGAGTATGTATTACAGACTTGCTTACAAAAATGGCTTGCTATCTTACAGCATTCATAAACAATGTCCATAAATACTGCAAAATAGTTGCTAATAGCCTAGATTGTGATTCTGACTGCATAAAAGATAAGTAATTTGAAATTATGAAAATTAGCTACTTACATAATTTGATTTATCCTGTTACAGTCTCAGTGAGGGTTTAATCATGGTGCCTTATCCCCAGCTCTGCTGCTGCTGCACTGACAGTATATTGTCTGATTCAGAAAGGTCTAGTGAGAGTGCTGGGGTGGTATGAGGGGGAAAACAGGTAGATGGTATAACAGGAGTTATGTTTCAGTCTCTCATTTGTAATTATTCCATCTCTTTCTCATTACCTGTGTTTATCCTATTGCATTTTGATTTAGCAGTGTGTTTAATATATATATTTCCATTTTGAATACAACTTTTGCTGGAATGCCTAGTTCAGATTTGCTGATCTTTTGCAATCCATTAATGATTCCTCTGCCGCAGGAATGACTTTTGTTTCCCCCCACTAGACAAGCAGGCACTATCCCATAGTCCAGCCCAGCTCCTGCATCTTGCCAAGGAAGATGCACAATGCAGCCCACTTGCAGATGCTAAGGTGGAGCACATTCTGCATGGCACAATGTCCTCCATGTCCGTCATTTAGAGGAACCAGGCAAGGGAGGAAACTCCAGAACCAGCCTATGTGAGGCTGGTCATAGCAGCAGCTTTCATACCTCCATTAGTTTGGTTTCCTCAGAACAGTGCAGGGAGAAGAGGCTTCTCAGACAGTGTGGTCCAGACCTTGTTATCAAAAAAAAAAAAAAAGCCTCCTGCCTTCAAAAGTTCCTGACAATGAGCACAAAGGGATGGTAGTGGCTTGTGCATATGCCTGAGAGGCAGCAAGTTCACAGCAGGACTACTACAGCAGGATTTGATTTTTTTAGTCAGACACAGGCTGTGGTACGGCCTCCTTCTTAACACAGAGAATGTGAATCTGAGAAGCAGAGACTGCAGTAGGAATATCTTTATCTTCTCAATTTATTTGTTAATGTACCTCCTTAGTTCTTATGGGGACCCTTATTTTACCTCCCACTGGCACCTGCAGTCACACAGATAAAACCGGGTAAAAACCAGACAAGCACTTGCACACAAAATCCCTTTCGTCTGGGCAATGGGTACTTAGAAGGAACTTCGACTCTAAATTTCAAACAAACATAAGGGATAAGAGTAGCTAGCTGGATAACCTTCCAGAAGGCAGAAACATCTTTTGAATTGCCTCTTTAGTTCCTTCCTTTACCACGTTATCATCACTTTGATCTAAATTGAATTGACTCCAAGCCAGTTTATTGCAATGTATGAGCTGCTCCCCCGTAGATACTAGAGATAAGGCTCTTGCCTGAGAGCTCAGAGTGACACTCTTCACTCTCAAAGGCACTGAAACAGAGGTGAGAACAAATTCTTGTGGTTCTCTCCACTACTGAGACAAAAGAAAAATTGATCCTCACTTTTAGGATAGGTTTTAGAAGTAGGTGACAATGCAAAGAAAGGAAGAAAGATTTTTCTCCATGCCTTTTCCCCTCTCCACCATTGATCAAACGACATTCTCTTTCCCCGCTGGGAGGCAGCTCTGTCTGAGAAGGAGAAAACTTCTGCCCATAAGGTCCCTCCACCCCTCCAGGATATTTCCTTGCTGCAACTCAGCTTTCTGAGATGACAGCTGTTGTGGGCAGGAAGAACAGAAGACTCTGAAGAAAAGAGACAGGGTGACAAAGTCTTTCTCACCAAAAGCAAGAGCAATACTTCTTGATCCTTACTCTCATTGATTCCTACAACTTTAAAGGGCAGGACATCCAGCCCTTGAACAGGTGATGGTCCAAAAGATTTGTAACAGGGAACATGAGAGGTATGATGTGTTCTCATTATTACAGAAAGAAGCTTTCTGTTTCAGTCAGGATGAACAAGCTTTTTATTTCCTGTCTGCTTTTATTACTTCACCAATTTATTAAAATCTTTATTTTTATATTCTTAATATCCCTGCAATGCTTTAACTTCTTAGGTCAGTGACTCATACCTACAGCTGCACAAGAGCAAACCTCTTCATATAAATGGCTTAATTTTCAGCCTGACCATGTAATTTTATCATTCTTCAAATGATCTATGCTTCTCTAGATTAAATGAATGAGTTTCCAGAAAGTAAATGTGCTTGGGCTCAACAGACAAAGCTTTATGTCAGGTTACTGCCAAAGAAGTCTGCACAATATTGTCTCAATAAAAAATGAGAAAGTAAGAATCATTTAGTCACAGGTGTACTACACATTAGATATGCAGAAAAGGCATCACTAAATTATGTCATTGCATAAGCAGTTCTCTCAATAACAGTTAAGGGAAAAA
>JAWWLZ010000001.1:5666461-5687399 GCA_035041345.1 Poliocrania exsul
TGTCTGTGCTGCTTCCACCAAGGTACCCCACAGATTTATGAGAGAAGTAAAGATATATGTAGTGTTCCCTTGCTTTTTCTGTTACAGATGTCTTTGATACATGCTGCAAGTCAGATTTCAGCAGATGGATGCATCCAGGTAAGAAAAATAATGGCTTTGTCATCTCTCTGCATTGAAAGTCCTTTTTAATTCTACTTTTTCACAGATAAATTCTGGCCAAATCTAGTTTTCTAGTATTTCATAAAGACCTTTTTCTTATTACTTTTCTGATGGAGCAGAGATGAGCAATTTCTAAAAAACTACATAGAGCTCCCTTTGACTGTTACAAGTCCATCAGGTGTGTTCCAGTGGTCCTGGTAACTGTGCAGACAGCCCTCAGTTCATCCTCACCACACTTACCTAAGAAGTCAGTCAGCATCATTGCTGTGTTACTTGGGAAAATGAGAGGCAAACTCTCTGACCTAGTTACATCAACCCTAGTTTTGTCCATACGCAAGGATCTACCCCTCTCTCTCTCTGAATCAGTAAAATGAATGGAATAGCCACAGACTGTATGGGGACATTCAGTAAAATCCTGGTGATACTGCAGTAGTGGAGACCACATGAGTCCTTAAAGGAAGAAAAACATCTCTGTGGGTCTGCACTGGAAAGCATTTTCCAAAGAGGATCAGGAGTCATCCTGCCCTTTCTCCATCCTTGCCCCAGAATATGTCCAAATACAGCAGATACAACCCATTCTTGCAAGTGATTTACATGGATGCAAAACAGACACCGTGCTTTTAGTGTATTGTTTTTCCCATTCATCATGTGTTTCATCAACTAGTCTTCATAAATAGGCCTTGAAAAAGATGAATTTAATGGTGTTTTCTGAAAATAGGTATTGAAAAGCAATGAGGAGTTTGCCAAAAATATGTTCCCCTCTTTATGTGGATATAAATCATATCTCTTGACTTTCTTTCTATACACTCTTATTCCAGCAGAGGTCAGCTCTGCCTGTGCTGCAGAAAAGTAAAGCAGTTCAAAGTGTGGGTACCTGTGCACAGAGGAACACAAAGTGCTGCTTTCTTCCTACCACCACTCATAGCACTATTTAAGGCCTTCCTCTCAAATGGAAAAAAAAATGGTGCTTTGAGGCAGAGCATCTATATCTTCAAGATTGCCATAAAAGCTGGTTAGAGAGCTCTTCTTTATGATGCTGTGTGGCTCCAAGCCTGTTTGAGAACAGACTGTAACGTGCAGGAGAGCCAGAGAACATGGTTCTTTGTGAAGTTAAAACTGGAGCAAGATGAGAAAACCCCAAAGAGCAAAAAGTGGTGTCTGGATTGTGCTTTCCAATTACTGAACTATTAGGAAAACAGAAATGCTGCTGTCCTGTTGCAATTATCTTCCTTTACTGCTGTATCAAAACTGTAAAAAAAAAAAAAAGAGAGAAAAGTCTCTTTGCTCAATAATCTTTGACCAAAATTTGTTCCAGCAAAACTGCTTGAGTGTATTCATAAATAATTGGAAAAGTTTAAATGGCATCATTTTGGTGGGTATATGGACCACTACAAGTTTCCTCACCTCCATCAGTTACAGCTGTTTTTTAACATCGGCTCTTCAGAACATAAAAAACATCTTGATGCCAAAGGCAAAATGTGTTGACAAAGCTCTGTAGTTTTACTCTTCGGTTTAGTGTCCCTCGGTTAACATTTTTTATTTTCCAGTTTTTGATTGTCAACATGCGTTTCACATTTTGCTCCTAAACAAAATTCTCTGACTGAGTCACTGTAGTTAGAGGGCTGCTTTTCTGAGTGACAGATCCTCCCACTATTCTTTCTTCTCCTCCTTTTTGGTTTCACAACCTAGCCTTTGCCTTATGCATTCTCCTTTTCTCATCAGTACCCAAGGAGGAGACCATGTTTAAATATTCAGAAGTACACTGTTCATGGCAGAATGCTGTATTATACAGCACTGATAATGTGCAAGACACTTTTATCCTCTTTTATTTTAAATTATTGCTACATTGAGAATTTTTGTTAATTGTCATTAATGATTGACACACTTTACAGACTTTTGAAGCTAGAAATTAATGTCTGCTTTTGTGAAATTAAATGTCATGCTTTAGACAGAAATCTTTCATGTAACCAGTGATGTCTGCCATTGAGACAGCACCTGCTTCTGAAGGATAATGCCTAAAAAACCCCAAAGAGTCTCACTGTAAAACTAATGCCAGGTTTTACTAATCAATGTTTTTCATCCTTTTCTGGTACCTTTTTTAAAATTATCTCCTTAATACTAAAAAACAGGTGAAGTTTCAGTCCACCTGTGCACCCCCTTTTCTTTGTTTTATTAGGGAGATTTAGTAGTTTGCAATGACTGAATGTGGCTTGTCTATTTCTTGTGCAGTTAAATATAACATCAAATTGTTGCCATTTGTCTAACAAAATACCAGGAGAACCAGTAAATAAATTCAGTACAAGATCATGGATAGGGCTAATGAGCAGCACACTTGAGAATACCTGAGAACTGAGAGAATACCTGAGAACCGAGAGAAGAAACATAAACCCACCAGAAAGAGGTAATTAAGGCGTACCATCATAATGAACTTGCACTCTGTGTGCAGTTGTGTTGACCAGATGCAGCCTTTTGAAGTGTCAGATGAATGTTAGGGAAAGCAAGCAGAGCTATTTTTCTTTTAGGGCTTGTTTCTCCTGATGGCATTATCTGTTACAGGTCAAGCAGCTACAGATGACAGCTTAATAGGTCATCTTAAAAACAAGATATACACCCAGAGCTGTTGCTGATGATTAAAGATTACACATCTAAGTGCAGATGACACTCTTGGCTCTTGTGTGATTATAGTGGATTTAGAATTCTGGTGTGAATATCTGATTGTGTCACAACACCACACACAGACAGCTCAGACTGATGTTCACCAGAGACTGTTCAAGTGCTTCACCAAAGAGCAAGTTATTTTCTGGAAAACTGTCAGCATTTGAAAGGCTTTGATTCTCTGACCAACACCTACAGGTGCTTGTTTCCACTACAGACAGCTGTGAGCAGGTTCTACACTTACACCCTCTTTACTTGTCTTTCTTTAGTAGCTGCATCCAAATACAGGTCTTTTCTAGGTCAAACTTGTCTTTACAGAGAGTTCAAAGCACCACTGAGTTTTGTGCCAATAACTAATGGAGGCATTCTGGGCTGCCCATCTTGTTTCATTTTATCATCTGTCTGGTAGTAACTGGCTTGCTCTGGGCTGAGGAGAACAGTTTGTTTTCCCCAAAGAGAAAACTTAGTGTTACTAGGCCATTGTCAAGTATCTGAAATGCAAAAATACCCCAAACCCTTAACCAAGAATATCTGAAACAAATAGAAAAGATGTCTCTTCTGCTGAGAGATCCCTGCTCCCTAGTTGAACTGTGGTTGGTGCCCACAATATTCCATTTAGAGCAGTGTGAACAAACAGCTGTGCCCACACTGCATGGCATACAACACAGGTCCGTGTGTCTGAAAGACATCACTACTATTTGTCAGAAATTTTATGGTTCGAAATGTCTAAATTGACATGAGGGCTGACACAGTGGAATGGTAGTTTCATAGCCTAATACCAAAGGGAGATGAGTTGCATGTCCTTGGGCATGGCATGAAGGCTCGTGAGAGCTTAAGGGCAGAAGATTTGCTAAAAAGTGTGCTGGAAAACATTATGCAGGACAGAAAGATCCCAGCCTGGGTACGGTCTTGGTTATTGTGCTTATTTGAAATGGTCTTCTCTACAAGCCACCTCTAAATCCACACCTGACTTGGAGGAAACTGATTGGTTTGTTTGTAACACGGTGCAAACAAACTAAAATCAATACAGTTTGGATGATCAGGAGGTAGGGACACAACAGCAGATCAAAGTGACAGTGTAGACACAGATGCTCATTCTTAATACAAAATGGTTGTTTATTTTAAACATCCTACAGTACTAATTAAAAAAATCCAAAAGCCCATAATCACACAAGGCTTTTGGTCTAGATGAAAAGAAACACATTTTATCTTTTCCAAAACAGCAGGGACCCTTTTTGCTACTGGCAACTGTCACTCTTCAGGTAATTTCATAATAAGACCTGCAGTACAGTCTTTGGAGAAGAGTGAGGCTTGGCTGGAAGAAAAAAATTAAAAGCCTTCAGTAAAAGGCAGAGAGTGAATGAGCTTGATTTATGACCCTCATGTAAGAAATCTTTGTGCAAAAGAGATGGTAATGATGCCATTATGCGGGGCAAGCCCAATACAGAAGATTGTTTATGTAGATACAACTGTTAGAGAGGACAAGATGGAAGTAATTTCCCTAGGAAAGAAATCAACAGCCTTAAATGCATCTTTTACAGAGACCAAAATGCTATTAGACTTCTGAAGTTTAGCTTCTCTGTTTTCTTGAGAGGATAATTATATTATTTGCTTGTTTTCTCTGGTACCTTTGAATTTTTCTTATGTCATTAAATAACTTCAATGTCATTTTTTGCTCCTGGCTGCTCCCTTAGGTGGCCCCTGGCCCTGGTTCTTCCCCTCACTGTCCGTGGGCTGTCACTGGGTCCTGTTACTGGCACTTGGCTGTGTCTGCCTGTGCTTGGTTGTGTCCCCTCAGTGAGTCAGTGCCTATGTGGGTTCACCTCAGTTCCCAGCACATTTCCACTTGCAGAGCAGCCCTGCTCTCTCTGTCCCTCACGTGTCCAGGTTCAGGATGTGGATGGCCAGGGAGCAATTTTTCAAGAAAGATCCGACGGTTACATCATCTGGGCATGAATCAGCTCCATGAGATTGCTGACATACATTGAGATGTACATCTCTGCCTGGTCAGTCATTTCTGCTCATTCTATTCATCGACATTTCTTAAAACAACCTTTAATTCCAACTCAATTGGTCCACCCATTTGCATTCCCCCTTGACTTTTTATCACCTGCACATTTATGAAGTGTACAGGTTATTCCCTAGGCTCAACTGTCAATGAATAATTAAACACTAATTTGTATTAAACTATTAATTAAAACATTACATGATACCTGGGAGTGTCTCCTGAACAACCACAAGTGGTGTAAGCTTTATAACTTGACAATAATTGTTATAATGAGCTATTAAGACCTATTTTCTGATAAAGTTTTCCAGACATTGAAACATATTCCTCCTAGTACTTTCACCCAAGACACATTTATTGCTTTGTGTCTGTGGCAATGTTAGAAGCTTGTGCTGTATTTACTAGGATTTATTGTAACACCAATTGGAGGAAGAAACTATGATAACTGACTGAGCTGCCTCTGTAAGCAATACAGATGTGGTCCAAATTTGCCCACATCCTGTAGTGGTTGAATTACCAATAAACCATGGCCTGAAATCTCTCCCAGAGATCATCTTTTGATCATAGACCTCTCTGTTTCAGTTTTCCCTTTTGGTTTCAGAGCACTCCCTTCTCGTCAGTGACTCAGTGAACCACAGTCATCGCAGTGAGAGAGCAAACTTGTACTCCATGGGCTCCATCACTGCCTACTGCTGTGGTTTCTCCAAGCCAGGCTGATCTTTTATAATCTGGAACACAGCTAAGGATAAGAAAATGAGTATTGATAGCTACTTTTCCCCCCATATTGAATTTATACATAATCTTATGCTTAGCACAAATAAACAGAATGGATTTAATGCTATCAAATAAACAGTGCTAGGTAAAAAGAGAGGAGTGTTTCTTTTATCCCAGAGGAAGGATCACTTTTCTTCAGCAAATGATCCAATTATGGCCCAAATGTATGCATCTGGAGACTAACAAATGCAGTTATAACACAAAGAAATCATTTGCACTTAAACTGGAAAATATTTGTTTTACAAATATCACAGCAGCCCCACAGTAAGTGTCATGAACACTGGCTTCTGGATTCCAGGAGAAACAACAGCCACAATAATTTGTGCTGCCCACACAGAAAGTTTTCCAATCAGGGCAGTGTCAGTGCTTCCATGTGAGTGCAATCAGTGGCAATCCAGAAAGTCAAACCCCAGGAAACTCAACCAGCAGAGGATGAGGGAAGATGGCCTGCTTGAAACCTTGCTGCTGTGAGGCAAGGAGAACGGTGGGACTGGGAGAAAGAGGAAGGAGGGAAGATGCAAAGTGATGCTGAAGTCATGTTTTGCTGCTGTCCATAGGAGTGATTCACTGAACATCGTGTCCTCTATCAGAGGTAGGGAGCAATAAGCAGAGAACATTTGGCATTCCTGTCCATGAAAAGACCCAAGCCAACTGTTCTGCTCCACTCATTCAGCTGCAGCAGGAACCAGCTACAGAGAGCTTTAGGAAGAAAGTGGGAAAAGGAATGAAACTTGATTAAAGCAAACTTTTATTTCCACTGCCGTGAAAAAGTAGGAAGAGGAATCTGATTGTTGTCTTTGTGACCATAATTTTTACAGCAGACAGGACTACACAGTTACAGGTGTAGTAATTCAGTGCTCTCAAATTCTTTTTTGAAGGTCAAAAGTTTCTAAAATTGTCATATTTCTGTTTTTGACTTGCAGTAGCAGAGTTCACAAGTTCTCCTCAAGTCAGAAGAAGCTGCCAAATGAAACCACGCTTCAATAGATAAAAAGTATCTTTTGGAAGAATTCCATCAAATTATAATCACCTCTCATTACTGTATAAGCAGCAGCTCCTCTGGGTAAGGTAGCCAGTTACAGCCCTTCTTAACCTACTCAGTCACAAATCTAGATAGTGGATCAGACATTTTTGTGGTTCTTAAGTTTTTGTTTCTGCTTTCCTTTCCTCTTTCTCCACCAAGTCATATTGCCAGTGTTCCTCCATAGTTCATTGCAATATATTGTTCATTTACATGAGCTTTATATTGGCTTCCATGAAATTAGTATGTGTATTTGTGTACATGTGCATATAAGCACATACACCTACTTATATACACAAGTGGGTAGCTGGATCATCTCAGCCTCTCTTTGTACCTCATTTGGAGGACTATCACAATGCAATCCAATATTCCCTGTGGCAGAGAATGACTTTTAAAAAGTTTAGCACTTAAGGCATAACTCCTGTGTTTGTATATGAGCCAGCTCACTGGATGATTCTTTTTGGGTGTTTTTGCTGTCAAACCACTCTATTTTCCACCATCGACACAAATCAGTCAAAGCCTGAAAAGGAACGCTGTCATTTAACATAGTGTAGTAATGGTTTCTTACAAAATACAACGAATTAGGCACAAAATTCTAGGAAAAGACAAGAAAGGAAATTAATTTAGGCAGCCATTTTATCACTTTTGGAAGCCTTATCTTAAGTTTGGGGGTGCTTGCCAATCAAAACTTTCAAAACTCAGCTTGCATTTTGACAAGAAAAAACAATACTTAAACACAGTCAGCAAGGCTACTGGCTCATATGCTGGTAGAGTTTTTCAAATCCTCTCATTTTTTGAAGAAGCCAATGATGTGGGAGTCCTTAGGTTGGGCTTTTTGTGGTGCTGAGCAGCTGATGCTTCATGGCAGACCAAGCAGTGGTGCCTATTGAAAACTAGTGCTCCTGTCTATAGTTTCAGGCTGTCAACCTCTCCCCTACAGAAAACCTGCAAACCCAGTTTCATAGCTCTTTCATTTCCAAGCAAGCCTCCTAAATTACCATGTGATGCACTCCTAGCATAGGCAAGGGAAATTCAAAAGTGTTTAATCAGTTCTTTGGATGTCTGGGTCTGCATCTTTTACTGTATTCCCATGTGCTTTTCTTCCTCCAGGAACTGCAGGAGAACTGAGGACATAGAATGCAGGAAATGACTACTCTCTTATTCCATTCTCTTAGTCCATTATTAATTTGTAAGATGGACCATTAAGAAAATAACACTTGAAATTCAATATATATAATATACATTCCCAACATTTTCTGAAATATACCCTGGTTTTAATTAAAATGTGAAGTGTATACACTGAAGGACACGTTTCTCTGCCAGGAGCAACTTCCCTGCCACAGACATCAAATGCCAAATGCAAAAATACTTTGTTTGGTTCTTAGATTGAAAATTGTCCAACTCTATTACATTTGGAAACATAGCATAGTAGCAGAGGGCAACATTATGTCTGACATATATAATTAGTTAACAAAAAAATATAACCAGGGGACACATTTTTCATAGAATCACTTTTTTCACACAATAGTTGCAGAATAATGGATCACATTGATCCTTTTTGCTAAATGGTATGACAAAGTAAATGAACATTTGTATAAAAATGCCATAACAGTTAAAGCTTGAATTAGAGAGTCTGTAACCTTTGTTTGTGCTCAGAAATTACCCTGTAGATGAGAATGTAACATTAAAAAGAAGGAAAAGGCATCCAAAGATGAGAGATACAACCCACCAAATACTGAAAAGCATTATATTGTGTACCTAACATTAATCACTTGAGATCCTAAAGTACAAATTGCCTCCAGTAGTTTCTAAAGTTATATCACAGGTTAAATGGACACCCACAGATAGAGATTAGTCATTTAAAAGAACAAAGGTATAAAAACTGATTTCAACTACTAAAGCTGTCTTAAAGTAATTTTTTCTTGCAATTTTGAAGCCATGCCTTTTTTCCCCCCTGTTTCTGGGTGAGGGGGTATTACTAGGGCAAGCCACTGAATCTGGCAGCATACAAGGCTTTTTGCAATTAATGCCTTAGAGGAAATTGGGGCAAAAAGGTGTTACTCTTTCAGATCCAATAATTTCATTTCTCACAGTTCTAACAGCTGTGCATTAGCAAGTTATTAAAAATATCTGAATTTCAATCACTTATGTTCTCTCAAATTCTAAGATAGTGGTATGTCATCCTGAGATGTGGAATTAGCACAAAATGCCATCAGCACCTGAGAGATCCCCTGTGCAGCAGGAGCCCTTTTTGTCTGTAACCTCATCTCAAGAGGAATCTTGGTATTGAAAAGTCAGATTCTACAAGGAGTGAGTCCCTCCTATCTGAGTGTATCCTGTTAGCCCTTTCATTTGCTGCCTGGATGAAAAAAACAGGTAATTTGGAGCTCACAGAGGGGAGGGAAGGAAGGAAAGAGGAGGAAATATGCAGGGAAACTTGCTTCTCTGCAGGTTTCACTGAAGGCAGTAAGAGCTGTAGAGTCCAAAACTTCTGGGAAAAATGAAAAAAAAACAACCAAACCATCAGAGACTTGATTAATCTCTTCTTATGACAGTGGGATTTCTGACTAACCAAAGTCTACTTTATTTATTGTATTAACATTTCACAATGTCTTGGAGCTAATTACCTTTTCCCCTTCTTTGACACTCCAAGTGCTTCAGTATCCACAATAAAAAAAAAAAAGAAACTTTCAGATATTTATGACAGGCTTGGCAGAAATCTGGACTTGGCAGAAATCACCCCAAAGAGACAAGGTGTGAATGGTGATTCTGAAGAGGCAGAGGTAGCAAGAGCAATGTACTTACAGTACCTTAAAACAACCTGATGCAATTGCCACCTTTTTTGCAGTGTTCAGAAAGTAATATTCCTTGGAGATACTAATACTTTGAGCAGTGCTGCTGACCAGTGACTTAACCCTTCATGTCCTACATGCAGGGGAAACAATGCTTTCTACTTCTATATTCCTGCTTTATTCAACACTGCAAAAAGTGAAGTGTGCAGTGTCAGCACACAGCACTTTGTACGATCATGAGCAAAGATTTTTTTGTAACCCCTAAGGAAAATGCTTTTCTCTTGGGTCAACAGATCTAGGTATTTAGCAGACTAAAACTAACCAACAAATACACATTTTTATCCCATTTTCAACAGTAACAAGATAAATGGTAGCTGAACATAAGTTTTTAAAGATTACTTCAAATAGAGATGTAATCACAACAAGCAGCAGTTCAGAGCAGAAACACATGCCAGGCACTTTGAAGAGCACGTGGGGTTCCGTCTCTCTGCTTTAACTACTGAGACCAGTTTCCAAGGTAAGGTCCCTAAAATATGTGCCCAACAGCAAATCTCTCCTCCTTTTTTTGCTTTCCCTTGCATTGTTTGTAGTCCTCTGTGGCTAAAACCCTCAAATCTCAAGTCCTGTGCTTGGACAGTATCAAGTTGGTGTGTGTGCCTGTGCAGGTGAATATGCACATACATGTGTGGGTAGGTAGATCAATACATGGTTTCCTTCCTTTCTGAGAAACTAATTTTAAAAAAAAATCACTGAAGAGCAATGAAACTACAGTGAGCTAAGTTTGTCTCAAGTCAGAATCAGAAGTTTAGCTCATATTTTACAGCAAAGTTCTGGTTAGTAATTTTTACCAACCATGTATACTCTATTTTTTTCTTATTTTATGAGAATAGAACAGTCTTTTCTCTATGCATACACTATTTTTTACAGACTGATCTTTCATTTTTATTTTCCTCAGGTAAATGTCTGCTGGAATAATTAATGCTCTAAGATGAAGAATAGTTACAGTAGACAGCATAAACGTCTGTAGAATTATAGTATATAACAAAGCAAAGACATATAATCCCCTAAAGTTGGTTTTCATACTATGTAGAAAGCCTGGGGTTGCCCAGTCTCATAAAGCATCCAACTGATACAGTAACTGCATAAAATTAATAACCTCACAAACAAAAGCCCTTTGGTTTATGAAGCTGTACAAATTGTGTGAACTGCACAAATCAAAGCATAATTCTATCACTGAAAGGCAATGAAATAATTAAAGAGCTAAGAAATACAATCTGATTTGGCTTGAGTGACCTCTTGGCAGAATCCTCAAGTTGAATTAGGATGAAAACAGAAGACAGTCCACTTGTTAACATCATAAACTAAAGAGATTCAAAGCCTACTTGGAATTTCAGATGTGAATGCCAGCATACAAAATCAATCGACATATGGGATTGCATGTGTGTAGCATACACACATCTTTGCTGTATTGGCATCGGCAAAAATTAAACTAAAGAACAAACAAACTCAAAGGGATACTGCCACAGGAAATCTCATCTACGTTCAGGTTGATAAAACAAATGAACATATTTGCAAGGCTGGTATGAACTAGGAAGGTTTTCATTCCTCAGTGCAACTTTAGGCAAAAGCAGAAACCGAGTCTTCCTCTGTTGCAAACCGTATTTCAAGTTCTCCGGCAGCACAAGATAAAGCTAATTAACGAAAACCAAAGGATGACGAAATGAAGCCAGATAAGCCATAAATATCTACATATATAAGCACACAGCAAGCAATATAATGAAAAGTTAGCTAGATTTACCGTTTTAATTGTCCAAGTGGGTGGTTTGTTTGGGTTTGTTTGGTTTTTTGGGTTGGATTTTTTTTTTTTTTTGGAGTGGGAAACGTCGGGAGCTGCTTTCACGAGGACTCGTCCATACGCATCCACCTCCGGCTCCGGCGCGGGGAGCGAAGCGTTTCCCTCCGCAGCCGCCAAAAATAAGACAAGAAAACGCGGTGAGGGGCGGGGAGGCGGCAGCCGGGTGGGCAAACTCCGGCGCCGCCCCGAGGGCTCCCCTGCCCCGCGGAGCAGCCCCGCCGCTCCTCCGCCGCCCCGCAACTCGCAGGAGCCGCCGGGGCGGGGCGGGCGCTGCCGGGGGCGGGCGCCGGGATGATGCCCTGGATGATGCCCTGCGGTGCTCCGCCCGCGCTGCCCGCGCCTCCCGGGAGATGCTCGGAGATGCACGGACCCGCCGCTCCGGCGCGATGTGCGGGCAGCGGCTGTGGTGCTTTGCGGGGGCTGCCCTGCGCTTGTGCCCCTCCCCGGCTCCCCGAGCCGGACGCGTGCTGGGAGGAGCCGTGCGAGTCCTCTGGGGGGGGGGGGGGCGGGGGGGGGGGGAGGGGGGGCTGGTGTATCCTAAATTGGGTGTAAAGGGTGCTTCTGCCTCGTCGTCGTCTTCTCAGTCTTTGCCTGATGGGGAAGATCTGTTTCAAGCATCTGGTTTATATCGGATTTTGGAGCTTCAGAAGTGTGTGCTAGTGGAGGAAATTGTCAGACTCCTCCAAAATGTTATGACCGGGCTGTGAGAAAGAGGTGCCAGGGTGCATGTGAAGTGGTGCAGATGAGGAAAATACGTGCTTGGTTCTGCAGAGAAAAAGCACAGCTGTCAGAGTCCTATATTTGGACCAGCAGATTTTGGGGTGATTGACACCTTACTGAGGGGCTTAGACATGCCTGGGAGGGAACTGACCTGCTGTCCCTGGGCTGAGCCCCAGGTTCTTCGGAACCAGATAGTTGCAGACCTACTCAGTGCCTTTTCTCTCCTTCTTGACACTCACCACTGGCCTCCACACTCAACAGGTGATTACTTACAGCCCATCTTCTGAGAAGGCTGAATACCACACAGACAACCCCTCTGCAAGCAGTGCATTGAGGCTCCACTTTGCATGCTGTTTGCAGTTCACTTCTGTGATGCACATTTTAGCTTGGTACCCAGTAATCCGGGTGGTAGTCAGTGCCCTTTCCTGTAGCTCATGATGCTTGTTGTTTGCTTGGACCTCTATTGATACAAGTTTTTGTTTTTGAATCAACTCAAAATGCATTTCGATGAAACCAGTCCCTACACACCATTGCAAACTTTTATTCCACAAAAGCGTAAAAGAGTTGAAAGTACTAGAAGTTAATTTATAACATGGTTTATTACAAAAGGCAAAGGAAAGCCTTTATAGATAGAAGGTTTGATCAGTCTAATTAGATGCAGTCTCCCTGGGGCATTTGGTGCCTGCCAGATTCTGAAGTGGCTTCTCAGGACTTATCTTCTGCAGGCTTTTTAAGTTCCAGTTTTATATCAGCTGAACACTTTTCTTTTGCAGGTTTTGGCACTGGTGAATATCATCTCCTCCCTCAGCTACCAATTACATGTATCACTTGCCATTATTCGAATTAATGAATTATACCACAAGTGACCTCAGAAATAGCAAAAGTAATAGCAAACCAGTTCTACTCTGTCCATTGCTCCTGACCAGTAAGAGTCAAGTGTTTATGATCAACCTGTGTTGCATCTGGCTTTAAATCAATGCCATTATACTCAGTCCCTCTCTAGAACTGACAGTTTAGTATGTTATTATTCTGCAGAGCGTATAAACCTTTAAAATATTTTCTCCTAGGTGAAACTGCTTCAGTGACATTGATAGTGGCAGAAACTACCTAGTAATTCCCAAAAGAGTGTGAAAGGGCATTGGATGTCACAGTGTAAGTAAGCACTCTCTTCATCTCCATCTTCAAACATCTCCTTAGGGCTTCTTGCTTCCTGGGGTGTTTGCTTTGGGTTTGCTCATTTCTATTTTGTCTGTTGTTTTAGTTTCAAACTGTGGCTCATCCTCAGATTGTGCCCTGCTCCATGTAGTGGCATCTTGTTCAGCTGGTGTGTCTCACAGAAATAGGTTTGGTGGTACAAGAAGGGGATTTTCTGTTTTGATTACAACAGATAGCAATTTAAAGCTTATTTTTCAGACTAAACTTTTTTTTGTTGTGTTCTTTTACATTGGAATAGTCATACTGGGTCAGGTAGAATTTCTGTCTAAGTCCCTTGTTTTCTTTCTGAGGAGAGCTGGCAGCAGGTACTTAGGAAAAGAGTATGAGACCTGGGCAAATACAGAGAGATCCTTGTCCTAGAACAGCCTCTCATCTTGCTCAGGCTTAGGCAATGCAAGTTTGAAACACTAGCTATGCCTTTGTATCTAATCACCTTGAGGGATCCTTGTATAAGAATGTCTGCAGGTAATTTTTCAACACCTTTATTCTTTTGATATCCACTCTGTCACTCCAGCAAGTTGTTCTACAGCACATCCAGCCATTGTGCTCATGAAAAAGTATTTCTTGATTATTTTAAACTTCTGTTTAGAAAAAGTGTATGCCAAACAAAGGTAAGCAATGATGGGGAAGTTTTACTTAGCTTAAGTGACATTTACATTAGTTTAGATAAAGCTAAGAAAGAAAGAAAGAAAGAAAGAAAGAAAGAAAGAAAGAAAGAAAGAAAGAAAGAAAAAGAAGAAAGAGAAAAGAGAAAGAAAAAAAGAAAAAGAAAAGAAAGAAGCAGGTCAGCAAACTGGCAATAGCTGCATACAGGGTTTATTCAAGGAAGAATGCCTGCACTTCTCATATACTTAGATCTCAAGTTTTTTTGAGACAGTCTTTTTGCCCTGTGTTTGCACA
This sequence comes from Poliocrania exsul, assembly GCA_035041345.1. NCBI lineage: Eukaryota > Metazoa > Chordata > Aves > Passeriformes > Thamnophilidae > Poliocrania > Poliocrania exsul. The sequence goes on from JAWWLZ010000001.1 coordinate 5,680,558, forward strand.
ACACTCACCTCATTAAAGTCTTGATCCTGGACTCAGGCTCCAAGACACAATGACACCAAAATGATAATAATGGGTTATTTGAATGATAAATAAGAAGAAAATTTTAAAAAATGGCATGCTGGCTGGTGTATGGATGCAGAAAACTGTTGATTTTTGTGACATACATTTCAGTCCCTTTCTGAGCGACCTGTTGCAAAGAGGAATATTTTTTTTTAGATAAACAATTAAATAACTGGGTTTCTTGAATTCAAGATTACATTCTCCACCTGTTGCTTCCTTGACAGAGTTAATTACCAGTGATGGTGCTAGACCCAACTTCTTCCTTGAGCTGACAGAGTTAGTCGCCAGCATCACAGAAATTTGTTTAGAGGCAATTCTCCAGGTATATTTGTGGTCAGGAGATCCCCAAGAGGGTTTTCTGACTGTTTCACTATAAACTCTCCACAAACTGGATTTGAAGACATCAACAAGGCTATGGAAGTTTGGCATGAGTCACAGTTACCCTGAGCTCCAAAAGACAGCTTTTCCCAGCAGCTTGCATTTATCACCTTTGCAGGGCATCAAAATAAGCAGCACTGCTCTGCAGCACATTCAGAGCCTCAGGAAGAGGGGTGACTAAAGGAGTAACTTATTCCCTCAGTGTGCCAGCTGGTGTCCTCTGTCATCCCAGCTCTCCTTCCCCAGGGTTGATCAGGTAGGTGATAATGAGCCGGTGTGTAAAGCTGGTGTTGGAGAAGAGTCGGTCAGGGACCCCTCTGTTCAGCATGTTTGAAATTCCAGTATCCAGCCATGAAGTCCAGGTTACTTTTCTCTTTCTCTCTCTGCAAACTGCCTCACCACAGTATGGAGTCAAAGAAAGACTGGAGTTTGTTTGTAAACCACCATCATTTGTAAACTCTCCTCCCTTCTTGACAGTATAGACTTAATACATCGTAAAGATTTGGGGTTTTCCATCACATTTAAATCCTTCTTGTGCAATAAATCAAGTGGATAATTTCTATTTCCTGTATGACATTCCTTTGTCTGCAGGTTCTTTTCCTTTCTGGGTTGTTTCTTCCCAGAGATGTTAAGAGGCTTTAGTTGTTCCCTGATGCTTCATCCTCTCCCATTCACTAAGGTAAATCTTGTGGCTGAGGTTTGCTGACAGATGCCTTTCCTCTCTCTCTGGATTGTATCCACACATCTGGAGATTAATCAGATTGGTATGCAGGAGTTTTTTCCTGACTTACTTCCTCCTTTCCAGGCATGAGTTTGAGAAAATAAATAAGCTTTTCTTCTCCAAGAGCTTAATAGCATGGTGAAGAGAGCACTGGCCAAGGACTGTTTTTCTTGGGCACTGTATTTACGACAGACTGGAGTGGGGTGGATTTAAAGTTAGCTCTGTACAGACACTCTCAATGGCTTCTTTAATGCATTTTAGTTGTGAGGATTACAGCAGAATATTTAGTAGCAGGGATTGAGAACAATATGGATTATTCATTATCAAGGTAACACTAAGAAGAAAAGAGTGTTTAGTTATGTAGCAGAAAGCAATAACACAGAGAAAAAGACATTAAATTTTGAAGGACATTTGTAGCCTTTGTACTACTGGCATCTTGTCATGCTCAGCCTAAGTTGCCACATTCCCATCCTCTGTGACTTTGGGGGTAGCCAGCAAAATCCCCAGTGAGGGCAAAGGTGCTGGTGCCTGAAAATATGGGAGCTCTGGGACCTGTTTCCCCCTGCTGACCACCCCCTCCACCCTCTAAGGAAACCTCACTGTGAAAACTAGCTATGTGTGGTAGCAATCTGTTTGTTACACACTGTAACTTGATATTTGCTGCTTCTGTTGTTCCCTGATAGTTCCTTTTCCCCTACCCTCTATTGTGTTATTCTGCTGCTGCCTGTCAGCTGTGAGACTGAGGGACAAAGGGAAATTTTAGTGAGGTTTTTACAGTTGAGGTGGGGTTGGGCACCAACATGCCCTCCATCAGAGCCACCCCTGGACACAATACATTTGCTTTCTGGGGGTTGATGAAGAGGCTCTGACCACATTTGAGTGAATTTAATCAAAGACACCAAGCACAAGACAAAGTAGCTTGAACTGATGTAAGAAATTAATGTGGCAGATAGTGCTGCCTGAAGATTTCCTCCCACTGGGTTTATGAAAGGTAAGTATAGAAAGTTGCTATTTACTCTCTGGGGCCACAGTGTCTTGTGGAAGCAGCTCCTCCTTGCAGTGACACTTACCAGGGCATTAAAATACATATGCTTTTTTGATTTTTACTGCTCTGCTCTTAGAAGAACTCTAACTGACCATCTCCTTCCCTTTTTAAATCTCTCTACTTTTTTGTGCTCCTTTCTGAGACATTGGTCTGTTGTACATATCCTGACTAGCTCAAGGGCAAATCCCCCTCGGAGCAGTGTGAGGGGGCTCAATGGGTGGCTTCATGGACAGGAGAGGTGGGAAGGAGCTTGCTGAACCTGCACTGCACCTGCCAGCGTTTGACATCAGAGCCATCTTTAGGAACTGTCACTGAGTCCCAGGATGACCGAGGGACTGATGCCTCACAGTTCTTGAATTTTCCACTTTACTATAAATACCTACACATTTGGGATAAAATCTGATATGCAGATGCCAGGCTAGCTTCAGTTAGACCACAGGGGTTATGATGTTATTATTTACGTAGTGAAGTCTAGAGGGTCAAGAGCATAGCCTTGTTGACTCTGCCTTGCATAGGCATCACAGTGATGTGCTTTGGTGTGCCTTTAATGAGGGCCAGAGGAGCAGGTCAGCAGGGGCAGTGACAGACCATCTGCAGTTTGCAATACCAGGTGCTCAGCATCTCTCAGAATCAGACTATTTGTTTGCATCCTCTAATTAAAACACTCCTAGTCCACTTAAAGTCTGATTATTAAGTGACAATGAAGATTGCTGCTTAGGAAAGCAGACGATCACTTTGACTTAATGAAATGTGTGCATCTCATTGCTGTCTATCTAGAGAGGGAAAATGTGAAAATGTTTGTCCCCTGTAAATAATACTTACCCTCCACATATTCAAACCTGCTCTCATCACAAAGGCCATTGCATTAAGCTTGAGTGTGCCCTCCAGCACATTTAGCATGGGATATGGGGCAGGGCATGGTGTGCTACACTCCTTGAACTCTTCTTGAACTGCCTCTTGGGAAAAAGAAATACCACAACTTCTGTGTCAGAGAGTGGGAAAGGAAATGTACAGCAGCTGGCAATGGAAGAAAAAGGCTGGATCTTTCAAAAGCATGATGGACAGAAAAAGAAGAATGCAGTGGGAAATCACTCAGGACAAAAAGATGAGTCTTACCAGAAAAATTTGTTACTGTTTTCAGAATGTGGAAACTGAATATGACACACAGTTGAGATGGAGTACAAAGATTCTTATATCCTGATTTACAGCTAGATTATGCCACACAGAAGTTTAGTATCTCTTTCTTAGATTTAGTAACTTCCATTCCAGTTGTCCACTGGGACTTTGGTGGCTTTCTTCATGACAGCATAATTCACATACTGAAAAGAACTACTGATGCTGGCAAAATCCCTGTGCTTTCCTCCTTCCTTCAAAAGTGAGGATTCTGTGAAATACAATTGTTTATCCAAAGTGATAACTGCCTAAGAGATTAGGTGGATATGTCAGACTTTAGCTGACATGCTGCTGTTGGGTTAAAGATTGGACTTGATGACCTTGGAGGTATTTTCTAACCTTAATGACTCTATAGTTATATGAAATCTATTTTTAATTATACTGAAGAATGTAGGAGTCTGAGAGAACCTTTAGATGAGATCCACTAGAGAAATTTTGCTCATTTTCACTACTAAATTACTGGGTAACTACATCTAACACATAACTGGTTTAGACAGATTGTAGTTTCTGGGAATGCATGTTTTTATTTTTTGGAAATGGTATTTTCCACTTGGCTGGGTGCTGCTGTTCTGTCAGCTGCTGTGATCACGTTTGCACACATGCATACACACATATGCAAACACACAGAGCCTGGTATCAGGGCAATATGCACCTGGAAAAGGATGAGTTTGAATAGCAAAAGGAAAAAAAATGCTAATTACAGAGCAAAATGGTGTACAGTATGTTGATAGCTACAAGTAATAGGTCCCTTAGAGCACATCATTAAATCTGTTAAAGTATATCTGATACCTGAAGCTAAAAGGTTTGTTTTAGCATGTAAACCAGTAATATAAACAGCTTCAGACCTCAACTCAGTAATGGAAAAAATCACTATACCTTCTTCCCCCAAGAGGAATGCTTTGCATCAATACTGATCATGAGAATTATTGATGTCAGCAGTGCTTCTAAAAATGTGTTGATGGCATCTCAGTGGGATGGAGATGACTCCTGAAAATGACAAAAAAAAAAAAAAAAGAGCATAAAAGAGCATAGTGTCTGCTTAAATACATGCCAAAGTGCCAGTAACAGAATTCAGCTCTGAAGAGGGAAAGCCAACATTCAATTGAGAGCAAACATTCTTCATTCCACTTCAGGACAACCTGAGAAAGTTTTAGTTCAAGAAAAGGGTATGGACTAGTCTCTACTGTTTCCATTTATTATGCTTTCTTCTAATTTCTGCAGCCATTATCTTTTCTCTAATTTGTTGCTCTTGTCTTTGTTTATGGGGTGGGGGTTTTCCTGTCATGTTGTGTTTTTTTCTGTATTTCTTTGTCTCTCTCCCTTTTGTACATCATCTGGGCTTTTTTGTTTGTGAGTTGTTTGTTTTGTTTTGTTTTGTTTGTTTCTATTTGCTTCTATTTCTCCCATTTTGTTTGTTTCTTTGTTTGAATGTGTTCTAGTAAAGTTGTGTTTGGAAGCCTTGACCAAGGATGGAGTGTTCACTGTGCAAGGACTGCAGGTACTATTGGCAGGGAGCAATCTCTTCTTCCCATCTATTTAGAGAAAACAGCATAAAACAGAATGAAAACACTGGCCAGAGAGGTAACTCCATGGCTTTCTTCTTGAAACTCACCCATATTAACCTTCATTTTCCTACTGTTTTAATAGAGGGAAGGTTCCAACCAATGGAATAACAATAGAGTTAAAATATATATAATGTACCATAGCAGCTGCAAACAAGAAATCTGTGGACAACAGAGAGGAAATTCGCACCTACCTAAAATGAAGAACTTAACTTTCATGTCAGTGCTATAAAGCTGTGCCTTCACTCTCCCAAACTCACTTGCAGGCATTTCAAAATCCTTGGGAATGAATATATGTAAGCAATGTTAACTGCAAGAGGTTGCCAAGAGAATTGTGGATGTCCCACCCCTGGCAGTGTTCAGGCCAGGCTGGAAGGGAATTGGAGCAACCTGTTATAGTAGAAGGTGTCCCTGCTCAAGGCTTGGGGGTTGGACTCAGATGATCTTTAAGGTCCCTTCCAACACAAACCATTCTGTGATTCTGTGAAGAGTTAAACTGTATCCCATTACACATTCTGATGTTACAACATTCCTTCCCTTTGGATAGTTTAAGAGCATTTGGTTCAGTCAGACTTCTGTCTTGAAAACATTTATTCTCTCCAGTAGCCCATCAGAATTATTTTGAAAAGAAATAAATGTGGTCTCTGTCCTAAGGTGTTGACTCAGTAACTGGGCTCACTTTGTTCTCATTCAGATTTGGTGAAGATTTACTGAAGTCTGCAGAGCTCAGTCATTTTCACTGAGAGCAAGAGTCATTGCCATATTCGATATTTTCAAAACTAGTGAGAACTTGCAGTGAATAACTGCCTCTCCCTGATGTAAAAAAACCAAAACCAGGTCTGACAATGCCAGTCTTATGAACACTTAGACCTGTTTTCCTCAGGAAAGAAAAAGTCATTAACATCAGTCATCAGGAAGGACAGAGGCAGTATCTACATAACATTATTCAAAATGAACTTAGGATCCATGCTGGAGAAGGATCAGAAAAACAGAGATACACAGTAGAGGAGCAATAAAGCATGTCTTTCAAGGTGGCCAAATAGTGTATATGCATTTGTCTCAGTGCTGTCAAGTCCATCATCCCTTACTCTAAGGTTTTTTTATATAGTATGTATATTTGTCATGATTTTGACTGAATGAAACCAATATGACCTTTTCCACAGCTAGATCAGTACACTGCTTGCTTCCACGAAGTGCTGACTGGCCACAAAACCTGCAGGACTTCTTGAAAAAAATCCTTCTCCTCTTCCCTTATCCATTTTATTTCAGTGTATTGAGTTTGCATGACAAGGTTTTGGTAGCAGGGGTGTATGAGTGTGGCTTCTGTGACAAGCTGCCAAAAGCTGCCTCTGTGTCTGGTAGAGCCAATGGCAGATGGCTCCAAGATGGACTCACCACTGGCCAAGGCCAAGCCCATCAGGGATGGTGGATGCACCTCTGGGATAATGTGTTCAAAAAGGGGAAGGAAAACCTGCACAACAATCTGCAGAGAAGAGAGAGAACATCTGAGAGATAAAGCTCTGAGAACTCAGGGCAGAGCAGGAGGGGCATGAGGTCCTCCAGGCACCAGAGCAGAGATTCCCCTTGTCTTGGGTTGAGCTGGCAAAATGCCAAAAGTCCAAGACAGAGTGAAAAGGGAATAAGGGGGAGAGGGGAAAAAACTTCCAAACCAGGTTTATGCTGAAACTAACTACATGTATTTATACAGAAAAAAGAAAATTAAGAGAAAACTACAATATAACACACACTTACAGAAGTTATGTATAACAAGAAATAACTTCCCACTCCCCAATTAATACAAAGCCCATTATTCTAGATTCATAAGCACTCTAAAAGACACCCTGCAAGAAAGAGAAGGTGTAACAACAAAATATTTCTACTTCCCTGAACTCAAACAAAATGC
>JAWWLZ010000001.1:5687499-5710005 GCA_035041345.1 Poliocrania exsul
AAATACTTCCTTGGTTACCCAGTCAGGTGAGAGCTGTCTCCCAATCCACAGAGATTCTCTGAGCCTGCTAATTTGAGCCCTAGCTAAAACCACTACACCCCTGCAGTCCATGGTGGGATCATTGTGAAGCAGCTGTGCCCCTGCAGCCCATGGAGGAGCCCACACTGGAGTGGGTGGATGCCTGAAAGAAGGCTGTGACCCCTTGGGAAGCCCACCCTGGAGCAGGGTCCTGGCAGGGATGTGTGGACCCATGGAGTGAAGAGACCATGCTGGATCAGGCTTGCTGCCAGGACTTGTGACCATGTGGGTAACCAAGGCTGGAACAGCCTGTTCCTGAAGGATTGCATCCTGCATCTCTGAGTCTTTTTTTTTTTCTGCTGCTTTGATTAATATTTTGAATATTCCATCGGAAAATAAATAGCTTAGGGACATATTTATTGCAAAGGTTTTGAATTTTCCCTTATTAAACACCTTGACTGATTGCACTGTTCTTAAATAGACTGAGCCGGGTGAGGAGATGGAAGAATAGATGAGACAAATATTCTAATGGCTTCTAAATGAATGCATCTTCCCATAACAGAGCTTGCTTTTAAAGATCCCACTCTCTGAAATACCTTCTTGCATCATTACTGAGTAGTGTATAGCTGGCTGATTGTTCATCTCCTTTCGTGCAAGAGTTTTCTGGATTTGCTATGAATACAGACTGTGGAATGAATTGAGGTTTTAAAAGTCCCTGTTTTCTAAAAAGCAATTTTGTCACCAAGCTTCATCTCTGGAAATGTGTAAGATTCTCTCTCTTTTTTTTCTTGACTTGTAAAAATGTATATTTTAAAATTCTATACCAATCTATACGTATGTTTTTCTCTATCCATGAAAAACTTACTACTTCAAAGTTCAGCTGAATTTGAAACTGTAAAAAGTCCTGCTGGAAGAAGACAGGTAATGTTTCTTTGTGTTTTAAGGAAATCACTAGACAATGTCATCATTTTTCAAGATATTTGTAAGTGATAGTAAGATTGTAATGGATGGATGGTGTTTTCTAAAAATAACAATAAACAGATTTATATTGATTCGCTGCATATTGCATGAGATCCCCAAGACCTGAGGCTGATAAAGTTCATGCTCATTCACTGTATCCAGCCTTCCTGTTATTGACAGTGGAGGGGAAACTTTTAGGAATAGGTGGGAATAGTTGCCTTTCTCCAAAGACAAGAAGATTGAGGAAGTTACTGGCAGTTCTGCTTTTACCGTGAAAAAATTCAGCTAAGCACCTGTTTCCCAACAGAAAACCACCTTTGCTAAGTTTCCTGCTTTGCATTTCTCACTCCTGTGCCTCCCCTCTTTATTTTTTTTTTAATCAAGAGGTGTTGGGCTCTCCTTGTCACTATGGAGATTTTGAAGGTTTTTCTTTCATACATTTCCCAGAAACATCCACGTTCTACATATGTTTTCTCTCCTATTTGTGTTTTTGTGGTTTTTTCTCCCTTGCATGCATCCAAAGCTATTAGACCTTCACCTACTCCCTCAATAGTTAAAGATGCCTCCTGAGGAATGTTCTTCACTGTAACTCCTGTGCTGTTCATGCATTTTCAGTCTTCATTTCACTCCCCCACCTCTAACAAAATTTTTGGTCTTCACATTTAGTAGGGGAAATATTTCAAAATCATTTTCATACAACAAAGGGTAGCTGTTGCTTCATATTCCCATTTTGTCTTAAAATAGCCTAGAATATTTATGAGGAATGGTAAAATATCATAGGACATCTGTCACATCCATAAACTTAAGGTTTAGTTGATATAGGAGTGACCAGTGGCTCATTAGTTTCTTCTTGGCACCATCTGTGTGAAGCTCAGCTACTGCTTTCTTTGAACTTTAATCCTTGTCTGCTTGTTACTACTTTTATGAAACTAACTTTTCAAAGAAAGAAGTCTTATGTGAAAACCAATATTCCTCCTGAGTGTATTTTCTGAACTTTTATATACATATACAAATATATATATATATAAAATGAACATGGTAACTTCATTCACTACCCTCTTGCAAGGTGTTTATGAGGGAAATCATTTGCAGTTAATAAAAAACCCACATTCAAACCAATAAATACATTTTTTTGAGTTTGTAAATATAACTGTTGACCACTTTTGCAGACTAAGTGGAGCTTGAGGGGATCCAGCTGAGTTTGTGTGTAATCAGATCCAGCTGGGGAACAGCCAGGTGATTCCTATAAAGCAATATAAACAAGGAGGTGGGTTTGCTTGTTTGAAGTAGGTATAGGGGAGTTTGAGCTGCTTTAGTAACACAGAATGTCCTGAAAAACAAAACCTTAGTGGCAACTCCAGTCATTCTGGGCAAGCTGTTATCTTGCTTTAGTGCTCTGCAACCAAAGGTTTAGCTCCTGAAAGAGAAGATGGGAGGTTTGAAGTTGGCATTTGAAGTGGCAGCATTGGAGTGGCAGGCAAAGATTTGGCCTGTTGGATGCCAGGGAAAAGGTGAGCACCTCTGAGCTCAGCCTAGCTCTCCTCTCCTCTGTCCAAGTCAAGGTAAGGTGGTTGGCTGTTCTATTTCTATTTTGTTCAGGTTATGTGCAGATAAATGTAGCACCTGGTTCCTGTGTCTGCAGGGGTATTTTGCAGGGTATGGGCTCCAGCCTTAGCCAGGACTGCTGGTTCAGGGGCAGTAGGAGCCTCTTGCAAGAATAGCCTTGGTTTTATTGGTCATCTCCCTGTCACTGTTGCCTGAATCTCAAGGCTGCTTTAAGAAGCAATGTAAAGATGGTTTTGATGCATGTTGTAACTATTGTACCTGTTAGTGAGGAAGTGTCTGATATGCAGTGCCCTGCTCTGTTGCCAAGACCTATTGTTAGTGGGTGGTGTGGCCTTTTACAGGAACCTTTGTGACTATAATCTAGGGGTAATGAGTCCTACTTGTCTGCAAAGCTGAAGCTTCAGCTGAGCATGGTTTTGAGAATGTAAAATTATATTTTGCCCTTAACCTTTAAATATATGTTTGGACTTAAGGTACCCAAATGCTTTGATGGTCGGAAAAGACATATCTCAATATTAACTCTTAGTGTGAGCATTTTTCTTCTGCTTTGTTAGAATGTGCATATATTAGTCTAAATCAAATTCTATTGAGGAAATGGAAATAGGAATAGTTTGGATTTTTTTAAAAAGTAAACCAGTGAAATACTCTATAAAGGACTTTGGTGAGGCATGATAGAGGTTGGGCAAGAGGACCAGGTTCCTTTTCTGTGTGTTGCTTGTAATCAATGAAAGCTTGCAAAAAGGCTTTGAATACTGCTGAAAATGTGAACTTCCTAAGCAGGAGTGTTCCTGTGTGATAACTCTTCAATTTAAGCTTGGAAATAAACAAAAGATTCATCAGAATGGCACTTTTGGTATTACTGAGAGATTGTTCCTGAGATGCTGCTGCATTCTAATAAAATCTTTTTAGTATCCCTCTGACTCTTCCTGCTCTCCCACTATTTAAAGTTGACTTTCCTTTATGCTTTCTTGGAGAACTTGCATGTACTGACCTTTATGATGTGCTGGGCATTGATTATGATCCAACATATATTTAAGTAAAGAGCAACATGTATTTTTTCTCAGACCTTAATAACTTTGTTCAAAAATCTATGCAGTGTGGATGAAAATAAATCATGCTTTACGCTGCTTTTGGCTTAGGTAATTTTCTTCACAGTAGCCAGCGCAGGGCTGTGTTCTGAAGTTTTGCTGGAAACAGTGTTGGTAACTCAGGCATTTTATCCTAATGCTGAACAGTGCTTGTGCAGAGCCAAGGCCTATTCTCTTCCTACCCCACCAGCAAGTGGTCTGAGCATGGGCACAAGGAGTTGGGAGGGGACACAGCCAGGAAAGGAGACCCCAGCCGACCTCAGAGATATCCTATACCATATAACACCATTCTGAGCATGTAAACATCGGGAAAGAAGGAGGGAGCATTCAAAGTTATGGTGTTTTCCCAAGTCATCCTTACATGTTATGTACACCTGCTCTCCTGGGAATGGCTGAACACCTGCCTGCCTGTGGGAAATAGCTAATGAATTCCTTGTCTTGCTGCTCTTTCCTTCCATAGTAAACTGTCTTTATCTCAACCTGTGACTTTTCTCATTTTTACCCTTCTGATTCTCTCCTCCATCCCTCTGTAGGGGAGTGAGTGAGTGAGGGGCTATGTGGGGATTGGTTGCCAGCTGGGGTTAAACCATGGTGCCCTGAGGTGCAATTAGAAATAAAAATTGGTTGGGATAAAAGTCTGTGATTGTTTCAAGCAGTGTTAAGAGAAGGTCCAGAGATGACCAGAAATATGCTTGTTTACATGTTCATTACTATCATGCTACCATTTTGGAAAGCTCTTTTCTTGAAGGATGAGAAGTGCTGAACACAGAGTGCTCTGTTCTGTCTGGATTTACATGATTCACCTGTTTGATGCCTTTACAGCAATAATACACCAACCTGATCATAGTTTGGTTTTTTTTTTTCCCTTGAGTTACCCAGAATGAAAACTGTGCTTTGCAGGAATAAAACGTATTGGAATAGTGGCAGAAATTCTAATCTTCAAGAGTGGATTAATTTCAAAGTTAACTATAGGTAAATGGAATGCTGCATGCAATTAATGTACTTATAATTCAATGTCTAGTTCTGATGGACTAGAGAATGTTGGTTTGCTTTTCTTTTTTTTTCTGGGATTCCCCCCAAGCTTACTCTGAAGTCTGGAAAGAGCAAAGCAACCTTTTCAGTACAACGTAAGGCTGAACATGCTAGCTGTACCTTGATGACACTTTGGCAAGGGCTTGCTTTTATAACCCAATAAAATAGAATGCATTTTTTTCAATTTGTTCTGCTTGCATTGTTGCAAATGACTCCTACTTTTTTTACCCTCCCAAACGTGAAAAGCAAGTCCTTGTAAATGCTTTCCACTGAACAAATAGTTAGATATAAGTTACAACACTTGCTTTAAGCACTTGTCCAAGAATATGCACTGCTAATAGCTTTTTCCTAACAAAATTTAATCAATAAACATTAACTGGGGAATTGGAGAATGCAAGTTATTTGTTTTACTGTGTATCACTAAATAGCACTGTTGGATCAGCCTACCTTCTGAAATTCAAATTCTGAGAAGCCAGATTTATTATTGTTTTTCTTAGTTGTATCAATATCAAGGTGGATTTTTGCTGCTGTACTGATACAGTGGATAATAAATTTTATCCAAACTTAGAGGACTTGGTCAATATATGCAAATGTCTTATTTGTATGCAGCAGAATTTGCACACTCAATTTTGTGAATGTAAAAACCAAATGACGCTGTTAGAGTTTTGCTCAAGGCTGCAATGCTGTAGAAGAAACTTTGGAGACTTAATACTTTGTAAAGCTTATTTTCTGTAATACCTGTAAATCTTGATGTAGCATGTCTACATCCAACTCTGTGTGCAATATGCTGTGTACTGTTACACTGCAACTTCATATCAGCATCTTCCTGGACATCAATTGGTCAATGATTCTTTTTGTGTTACAAGAGTCAACATGTATTTGCACTGAAGGCAGCACTACCATTCCTTCAAGTTCAGGCCAAGGTGGGAGTTGGAAACTGCCCTGGGAGTGTTTTGTGGTTGATGTGTTGTCAGAGACTGAAGTGAAATGTGTCAAGGCTGTTCTGTAGCCTAGGGCTTCTCTGGGGGAGCCTCTCTGGGAGGTTGCAGTGTCTGACTGCACAGGTCCCCCCCAGCACCACTGCCTGTGTTCAAGATCCTTGGCATGACCTAGCAACTTTTTTTTGAAGTGTTTCTTATGCTACCTGTTTCTTACACTAGTCTGAAATACTTGTTTCTGTCAGCAGCAAACTTGCTTTTTTTTTTTTTTTTTTTAGCCTCCCTTCCCCTCTCTGCAAAATGTGCTCCAGTCAGGACCCCTGATCCTGCACAATGAGCAGGGATCTTACCAACCTTGGTGCCTAGAGACACAAGTGTCTGCCTACCCTGTAGAAAAACTGCCCAGCTCTTCAGAGTGGCTGTTCTCTTCTGGCAAGATTGCTGTAATAGCCTGAGACCACTCACTGAATGTTAATACTTCCATGAAGATCAGCTGCCCTGATTTCTCTTTTCCTATGGAGAAGTTGGAAATAATTTGATTTCTGGGGAGGTGCCACACAACCTCCTAGTAGCTGTTCAGGTGGAGGAATTAATTGTGTGATGTGACCCAGAGTACATGGGAATGATCAGCTGAGCTTTCCTGATATACAGAAGAAAGGACTTTTGCTTCAGGCTTGTAGATGTGGAGATGCTGACAGTTTGGACAGGGAGGGCAGTTCTGGTTTGTGCAGCTGATGTTTACCCTAATGTTCTTCTGGCATCTTTGTTCAGAGTAATGACCAGTAAATAAATACAGCTTATCTTTTTTTGCACTAGGCATAAGGCAACTTTTGGACAATAGCTATGATAGTTTTGAAGTACTATGAAAGTTTATTAATGCCAGAAATTACATTTATTTTTAATTACAGAAGAAACATGATTTTTCAGTATTTGGGGTTTTTTTTAACTATTTGAATTGCTTAGTAGTTAATGCTGTGTAAACCAAGGCTAGTATCTGGCTTAGAAAGTATGTTCTTGGGAATATGTAACCAAACTCAAGCATTATACAAGATTTGGGACTCATGGCAGATGCAGACTGGAGGCATCTCTTCCTTTAATACAGCTCCTGCCTTGTGTTACCTACTATTGTTACCTTTCATCTCACTGACCTGTATGATACTATATATGCCTTAAGGTCTAAGTGGTGTTTAGGAAATGTGCCACAATGACTTGGCCATAGCTTGATAGTAAATAGCAATAACTGCAAGATGCAGGTTTTGTTTCCATTTTCGATATCTGACATAGTATTTTGGGAATTAAGTCTCGCTTTCTGATTTCTGGACTTGTGTTTTCAAGAAACAGAAAAAAAAAATCCTTTAAACCTCATTGACAGCTGTTACATGTAACATTTCCATTTTTTAATACAGTAGTCTAAATGAAAATTATTGGTTTCTTTGCCTCTTTCTGTAAAAGTAAGACATTAATAGACAAGGAATGTTCTCTTAGTTTTGCAGATAACACGGTTAATACAGCTATTAATCAGAGCAATAAAGGAAACCCTTGTCTCAGATTGCAAGTATTTTTTCTACAATAGTATAAATGAGACAAATCATGTTTAGAAGATTAGAAGTAAAAGAGTTTCTTTCTGTGGAAAAAAAAAACAAACCCAAAAAAACCCAAAAGAAAAACCAACCTACCCTGGTGAAATTTTTGGTTAATTCCTGAGTAAACAGCAGTTGGAGATATCTGGTAATTGTAGCCTTCAAATACTTTGCACAGTGATGAGACAAACTGTATCAGGGAAATAGCTTTTCTGAGTGTCTAGACCTGCTCAGGAGTTTGGTTAGGATCAAGGAGAATGGATTATCAACCTGATGCTGCATTTCTCTGCTTAGTTAAATAAATACATAGACCACGAGGAATTCTTCACCCCTGTTTATGTTTGGTGTTGGGGGTTTTTTTTGTTTGTTTGTTTTCTTCCAATTAGATTGTGAAGGTTGCCTTGGATAGCAATATTCATTGCATGGTTTGTGTGTTGTATGAAGAAGAGGGAAGTGAAGTGCATAATTTGGTTGTACAGCACCAGGTGCAAAGCCAGGGCTTGGTGTCGTGATGCAGGACCAGTTAAGCCAGTTGTTCTTAAGAGACAAGTTTACTTTTGTTTTGGTGGTTGAGTGCTTTAAGAGCTTGCAGATAAAGCAAAAGTCAGTTAGCAGGTAGGATACCACTTTTCTTTGGATGATAATTGAGCTGTGTTTCCTAGGACAAAACCCTCAGTGAATCTCAAGCTGTGGTTTAGCATGTTGTCTGCTGCTGTAGCACAGTCCTGAGGAGAGGGATTAAAGGATGCTTCAGATAGGGCAGGGCAAGGGCAGTGCCTTGGGGAAGGCTGTTAGCAGGAAAGATCCCTGGCTTTAGTGGTTCTCCTGGCAAACCTGAGGCTCTCTTGTAACTGTCATTAGAGAGAGATTTTGGTTCTTGCCCCCATCCTGTCCTGTCACCCCCCACCCCGTGTACTTGCATGTGAGACAGAATATTTGGGCAATAAAATGTTAGTTTAATCTTTTCTCCTTAACTTTGTACATGGTTCTTCTGCAACTATGTGGATTTCTGTGATATAAAGGGTAGTTTCAGCAGAAATAGCATGTTGCTAAAATGCAGTCACTGTCCTGCAACCAAAATCCTTTCGTACAAATCCACATTATCCCTTTAATTTGTGAGCTGTCCTTGCTGAATAAGCACTTCTGCTTTCTCTCCATTTGATAGTCACCTGGGGAAAGGAGATACATGTTGGGATGTTTCGTCTTTTGTGTAATAATCACAAGATATAGCTTGCAGTGCACTACATATCTGACTGCTTTGGAAGGAGGGAAAACATGCTTCTTCAGGGAAAACAGATGCCATTTAGTATACAGGATGTTTGTGATAAAGCAAAGAAATACTGCACGCCAGGGGAATATGCCTTTTTTTTTTTTCTATTTTAGAATATGGATGTTTCTAGCAAAAACAACTCTGCCTACAATATGGGAACGGAAATGATGACAAGAAGTTAACTCTCTTGACTTTAATAAAATGTTTATTTAGTCAAAAGAAACAAAACAATAGGGTGATAAAGGTAAAATAGAGGCTTGCAGAGTGGTGATGTGGAGACTTAAAAGGAAAGAATTTGGACTATAAACTCTGTTAACAGCAGTGTTGCTGTGGAAGTACCATAGAGGTTGGTGTCAAGAAACCAGATTTTTTGCTATGGATGGGAACAGTTTATATATATAATTTTTTTTGCTACTTGTATATCCTAATTCAATTAGTGACAATGAAATGCATTTTAGCTTCCAGCTGATATCTGCAGCATCCACTTGGAACAAATAGCTGTCACTCATGTTCTTCATCCACCACCATTTGTATTTCAGTAAAACAGTCCCTGTACTAAGCATCTCAGCCCCATAGGCGAGGATATCACAGAGGTATCTCAGCATCAGGCACTTTCAATCTGCCTGTTTTATTATTGAAAAGATACTTGATTTGGATTAGTGTGAAAGGAAAACAACAATTGAAAATGTATGAAAGAGCATGAGGGGATAGAAAGACTCATAGTAGTTGAGGACACATTTACTGTTTTAATGATATTTTATGGTGTGCTCCTGAATATGCATCAACAGGTTGTAAATAATGTTGAAATGGGATTTGTACAGGTTCTGAAATGCTTTCAGTATCCCAGTCCAATTTCAAGCTGTGACAAATAAGCATAAATACTGCAGGCAGCATTTTGCTCATCTCTCTAGCATTTAATCACTTATAAAATGGACTTAGAAGAAACAATGCTGTGAAGCCTGGCTTAACTGCTCACTAAGAGAATGACATAAAAGGAAAAATATAATTTTAATAGACATTTTAACATTCTCTGAAATGCTTCATGGTGAATACTTTTTTTGGTACAAGAGTGACTTCTTGCTTAATTCTAAATGTAAGGAAAATATCAATTATGGAAATAATGGTCCAGTGTTCCACTCACTGATAAAACTTTGTAAGCCTCACTAATTTCACAGTGACCCCTTCCTCTTACTGAGGGGAATGTAAGTCTGTGGACTGTATGAGGGTGTTTCAAAATAGTGGTGACCATGAATTTGCAATGGAAATTTCCCTTAGGTGCCAGTTTAGACAGGACTTATCCAGGACCCAAGAGTTTTATTTCCTAGTTAAATTTCTAGTCATAATTAGGAATGGAGAATCACCTGCAATAGAAAATAGTCCCTGTTTGGCTAGGGCTTTTTTGGGGTCAGTTAAGACTGAGCACAAGCCCCAAATCAGCTGAGGTCTTTACTAGTAGATGAAGACACGGATTCTTTCTTGGTCAGTTCTGTGACTCGGAAAGTTTTGGAAGCAGGAACATCATAAAGATTTTCAGATTCATGATCCAAATAAAAAGTGTTTATAAAAAAAGTTCATTGATACTTTTAGATAAATAGCATAAATATACTAGTGTACATAAAATACCTTCTATGTGCTTTTTGTTTGAGCATTCTTGACCACATGTAGTGTACCAGCATCATCCTAAACCGTCTACAGAAACTTGAATGGATCAAAGGAGGCTTTCACTTTGGTTCTTATAGAATGGGCTCTCTGCTTCCTGTGAGCCTTATAAACTCCTTGCAACTTGTGTGAAGGTGCATGCACACACTTGCATGAGCACACGCTAAGCTATGGATATAATAAGAAGCTGGTTTTTTAGTTATGAAAAACCTGATCTATCCAATGTCTTGGAAATCTAGATGTGAAATCTATCATGCAGGGAAGTATCTGCTTCTATGCCAGGAATTAAATCACACTGCCTTCATAAAATCGCAGTACAGAGAAGTTTGATGGAGTGCAATCCATCTTTCAAATCAAGGCACGGCCACTTGGCTACAGTCAGTGTCTGCAAGAGCAGCAGCTGCTGCTTCATGTATCAGCTGTGGAAGGGTCTGGCATCATTAATTCTGTAACCAAATAAATGCAGATGTTTGCAAGAGTTTTTGTGTCTTTCTCCTTAGAAAATCCAAAGGTCGCACAACTTCTTGACAGTTGACTGCTAACAGGGTTTCTTATTCATTTAAGGGCAAAGTTTTGTTCCTTGGAGGCAATGTCCATGCTGAAGATGGGAAGAATCCTGGCATGGAATTCTTCATTCTTGTTGTGTTATGAAATGCTGATGTTTGTGCTGGGTGATTAAAGAAGCACTAGTATATCTTGCCATTGTATAACATCCATTTGAAACACCGTGTGTTGATTTTCCTTTGGGCACAAGCAGGTTTTTAGCAGGATAAATTGAGATGGATGCTTTTCTAAGCTTGCCTGAACTCCACATTTTGAGTGAAATATGAATTTGTAAACTGGTGGAAATATAGGAAGGATAAGCAGCTGTGCAAAATGGAGGAAGATGGAAGTTAACTGGGCTTGAAGGTGTTGATTTACAAATAAACCAAGCTAAAGCACTTCAAGGTCAACAAACAACTCTTTGCTTCCTTTTTTTTTAATTTTTTTTTTCATGGAAGAATTATTTCTTTCTGACCTTAAATCTTGAGTTCTCAGCTGTCTCAAAGTTCAGACTGTGACTTAAGCTGTTGAACAGTAGGGTTCATATGTATTTCTTGTACTGATATGAAATCAGGCTATTTGTTACTTGTGAGGGGTTGAACAGCAATTTTACAAGCTTTGGTTAATACTAGCTTAGATCAGTATTTTGAGGCTGTCATTTACAGAGTAGGCCCCTGTGAAATGACAGGATGACCCCAGATTTGTTATGTTTGTTGTCATTATAATTAAGTTATAGGATTTATAGTTAACCAAGAAAATACAACAGATGTTTTCATATATATGGGTAGTTAGGCTTGCTCAAAATTTTGCTGTTCATCAATTTTTATGCACAATAGAATAGCTTTAATGGATTTTAGGTTGAATTACAGTGGCAGAGGTGTTTTTGGTGCAAATTAAAAAAGATGCCTATAGAACACTAATACTGTTGCATGGATATAACACATTCTGAAATATCACTTATGAATAAGTGAAGCCAGACATGGTCCTTCTCTTGATGCTGCAGGATCCTAAACATGGGAAATTCAATGCCTCAGCTTTTTGGAGATCACTTACTGAAACTATTTAGACTTTCAAATTCGATATAAATATAGAATTTTTTAGTTGTCTTCTGCCTTTTGATTTTATATGATCTTCTTTAAAAGTTTCTTAAAGCATTTATCTCTCCATTGGACCCCACTGTGCTCATGAAATGATGACACTGGCAAGTCCCCACTGGTGCGAACCTCATAAATGCTATTTCATGCTGGTAGAGCTGAGTTTTCTCATGCTTGGTGACTGCAACCTAATCTGCATGAATAAAAATGTTGTTTTCAGCTCCATGTACAAGTGCAGTGAGCTGCAGTCTTGGCCTTCAGCAAAAAACATCATTGAGCAGCAGTGGAGATGTGGATGCCTGTTTTGTTTTTACTGTAGTGGAATTTAGATTAAGGCCCTGTGTGGATGTGCATATGAATACACATTTACTGACATTGTATTTTTTTTTATGTTTAGAGAAGTTAATGACCTGTTTCTGGTACTCATTGTTATAGCTTCAATGATAAAGGTAATTTTATGTAACTAAAGTATTTTAGTCCTCTTTCACTAATCTAATATAATGATATACCCTGAAATTTAATAAAAATTTAAATAAGTGTTTCTGCCTTTGTTGTTATTTATATTAATTCAATTTTATAGAAATCTTAAATACAGTTGTGTAATGGGGGAGTCTCTTTATCACTGCTCTTCTTCCATGGCAAGTAACAATTCCATTCAGGTCTTATCAAAGGTATTTGTTAGAAAGTCATATCTAATGTTGCTGTTATTGGCTGTGTTAAGGACCTTTTCCTGTGATTCTTAATGTAATGAATTCTTTGTCAACAAACTTGTTGTTGAGTTCTTCGTCCACACATCTAGAAAGCTAAAGTAACGTGAGGTCTGTGAAAGGCTTCCTGCACTATGTTTATCACCTTAGCACAAAAGACAAGGTTAATAAAGGGAGAATTCAAGCCTAAACTGGTTCTACTACTTCAGATTTAAAGCACTTATCTACTTAGCAAGAGGTTTTTCCACAAGCAGAAGTGAACTGGGCACAATAAGTAAAGCTTCTGGTTTAGCTCCACAGTGAGCAGCAGCTTGTATGGGAATATGTTGCTTTGGATACAAGGAATAAGGAACAATAACTTCTAACCTTGAGCACGAGGTAACCCTCACACAAAGGTATGAAATGTTGCATATTCTTGTTTAGCTTTCTTTCTTTTACTAGTTGTCTCCTTCTTGTCCCCTGAATTCCCTCATTTGTTTGGATTTCCCTTTTGATTTTTCTTTCCCTTCTACTCTCTGGTGCTCCAATGAAAATGCACAGCCCTTTCTTAAAAGACTGAGACACAAAGAATTGCAATAGCAGTATTGAAAAGACTATGCAATCCATTATAAATGATAGTATACTTACCAGGAAATGTGATTTCTTATAGAAAATTGACTAGTTATCATATCTGTTGGCCTAAGTTGCATCCCCTTCATGAGAAGGACCAAAATGTAAACTTGTGGCAATGTAGAAATTACCCATTTTGACTTGGCATTTGAACCAAAACACTTCGGTTTCTCTGGAACTAACAGAAATTAAGTTCTTTGAGGTTGAAGGAGTAATGCTGTAAAGCAGGAGAAAGTTATGCTAAAATTTTCATATTTATATATTTAAATCTTCATGAAGTGTTTTTAAAAGTGCTGCACTCACACCTCTTTAATTTCTCATGTTTGGCATGCAGTAAGCAATGCTGTATCATTACAAAACACTTCTGCCTCACTAAAAAAACATAAGATCTTCTTCTACCCTGTTACTACAACACTCCAGTTATAAACTATCTGAATTCTGCACTTTGGGAGAATTTGACCCCTTTTGTGGGGAGAGGAAGAATTTTTATTTTTGAGATCTTGCCAAGAACCTACACTCTTTCAGTAACTGCCAAGTTTTCAAGTCTCACCTTGATATATTGACTACAGTTCTGAGATAGTCAAAAAAGCTCAGCCTGTAAGTAATTAATGAGGCCACCATTACTTTGCTCTTTCCCATCTGTTGATTGTTCTCCAAGTGTCACCTGTACAGCATTCACTGACTCTGACATGTTTAATTTGCTTTGTGAATTATGTGTGACAAGAAACATCTTGCTCACTACGCAGGAAAGAGCCTGTGCTGTTAACTGTGGTGCTTGTCTGCTGCATGTGGTGATAATCCCAGCCAAAACATACCCCTAGAAACCTGTGTTGGCTTAAAAAGAACAAAAAAATATATATTTGAACTGGGGGGAAAAATACACCTGAATAATGAAATTGTTTTGGAGTAGTTTTCACAAGGCAGAAAGCAAGATGAAGTGGTATTTTCTTTTGGTGTATTCAGTCTCTAGGTTTTACATCTGAAAGCCCCTATCTTATATCTTTGCTGCCTGTGAGACACTAGTAAAGCATGGGAAAATCTCCCCATTGATTCTGGGTGCAGTGAAGAAACTTACAGAGCATTTTCTTGGGACAAAAATGTGACTTAAACATCACAGAGCACCAGTGTGTCTTCAAATCTCTTGTGGGCTTTTTAGAATAGGTGAGGATCTTGGTGTTCCTGCCTACATCTGCTTGGGGACTTTCAAAGTGTGTGGCAAATTCTGGTTTTGGTTATGCAAATGTAAATGGATGGATAATAAAATGGTATCAGATTGACATTTGAACCAAATGGTCCCTCCCCTCTCTGGTGTGGTGAAACACCAGTTGTGTGGATGTGAACCTAAGGAGGTTTGGTTGGAAACCATTTACCTTCTCCAAGGGAAATGTTTGTGTGCCAGTTCCCTTCAGCATCACTGTCTGATTAGGCATGTTTAGCCTCCACTTACTGTGAATGATGGTAAACCAAACTTGGTCATACTTGAGTGTGGGTCTAAAGGATCTAAATCCTTGTTCATAGGAATCCACTGACCTTTTCCATATAACTACATATCATTTTTCTTGTAAGAACATGTACATGTCTGTTCAATGTTTATGGTGGCATATGATAAAAAGTGATTTTAACAAAGGTTTTCTAAGGGTATTAAAAAGATTTGGTGTTGGTTTAGTACATTAATTTCATAATTTTATTGATAATACCAAGGATTAATCACATCCACAGGATAGAAAGAATAGCTACTTTTACTTATAAAACTATATTCATGAAGGTTAAATTACAACATGAATTTTAAGATTGAAGATTAATTTATACCTCTATGTTATACTATTTGATTTATAATTAGTTCAGTGGAATATCTGAAAAAGTTATGGGGTAACATGCAGGGAGGCTGAAGTTGATGAGCAAAATAAACCTACGTGAAATGTTCTGAGATGGAGAACGAGAACCTTCCATTTGAAGTAGAAGTTTTAAAGTCTTTCCTCTTAAATGAGGTTAAGTATTATTGTTTAAATGAAGTTGGTGTGTTTGCGGTGTTGGGATGCTTGTTGCAAAAATAATTCGAACTTGGTGGTATTTTTCTCACAAATTTGTTTTAGGGTTACATTTTTCTTTTTGAGAAAGGAATGGTCTTTTAAAATTTGCTCAGGGAGACAATTCAATTGGCAATTCTACAACTTTAGCTTTTAAGAAAAAGGACACTGCTGTAAGATGAGTATTAAATGTGACACTTGGTATTGTAAGAGCACTTGGACAGAAGATATGTAAGCTTTAGACTCAAAGTGAGTGCCAATTAAAATAAAAAGCAAAATAATTGCTTTAGTGAATTTTACTTCAAATCAGTGTGTCCTGGTTTAGTGATTTTTTTTTTATTGTTACTATTTTTATTTTTTTCCCCAAGGGAACTTACTACATGTCTGAAACAAGAAATTTTCTTGTTATAAGTTTGTGTCCTTTTGAACATTATTTTTTTAACTTTGTTTTAACTTATAGAAGTCTTCTAGTCCAGTGTTCACTGGTTTGCTTCTATGCAAATTATTTTAGTTCCATCTCAGTGAAGAAAGTGAAAATTCTCTGATTAACCATTTGGAATTTCTTCCAGTTTTTACTTGTCAAAATAATAAAAAAATGTAACATCTAATTAAACTTCCTTTTTTTAAACATTGCATTCAGTAGGCAATATTTTGCCTGAATCTGTCATGTTTTTCTACTTTGGTTAACAGCACGTGCCTCAATTTGTACTTTTCAGTCTCAAGTTGTCAAATTAATTAGCTTAATTACACTGTATGTTATTAGACTAATAATGCATATCTTTTTCTATATCTAGATTCCACCAAAGAAAGTGGGAGTTTTGCTATCAATTTCAGTGAAAATAGTTTCATATTTCACATCAAGGAAAATATTTTACTTGTAAAACTTATGCTAATGATTGGAAAAATCTGAAGGTTTAACTGATGGGTAAAGAGTCCAAAAATCTATATGTTCATCCCAACACCTGCAATCTGGAAAATATTCTGAAAATATAACTTGTTGAATTTGTAGTACTCTCAATTGGGGAGCAATAAAAAGCCTTTCCATTTACATGGGAGTTTTGTTGCTATTTTCTAGATTCAGTTGTAAAACAAAAGTGCAGTGTAGTTGTGAAGCTGTAAAAGAAGAGAAAATACCAAATAAAAGCAACCAAGGCTTAAACTGCCAAAATCAAAATTTAGTTTTTGTCGATTGAGCCTATTATTTTTTTAACACTAAATCTTGCTTGAGGGATATGTTAATACTTCAGTCTGTACTCCAGAGTTTATTGATCCAGATTATGATCAATAGTCAGATATAAAAAATACTGAAATACATAAATAATGGTAAATATTTGCAAAGTTCAGCTACCTGTTGGAAATATCAAAGTACCTTTTAAGACAAGTATTTTTGTTTTTCTCTTATTTAACATATAAAGATGCAACTAAAGTGCAGAGCAGAATCAATCTTGCAGCACGACAGTGCTGTGCGCTAAGGCCAGTACCTCATCTGTGATATGACTCATGTCCATCACTTGGGGTATTTCACATGGGAGAGCAGGAAAAGATGACTGTCAGCAAGCCAGGGAAAAGGGCAACCGAGGTCTAGTGAAGTCTCCAGTACCACTGTCCTCTGCTGAAGAAAGTGTGAGGCTGTGGGTTTTCTGACCACAAGCTGTTTCTCAAATCTCCTGGCAAGGTTGAGAACCTGCTGTCTCCAGAGCCTGCATGTGAAGGGAAGCTCTTGCTAAATGACATGGGATATAAGTATTCATTGTTCACTATCATGCTGAAGCCTATATTTGAGCAGAGAAAATGCTGTCAAAAAAGAGGAGAATCTGCTGTAATCCTTGCTGTAATGACTGACTGGACTGACAGACTTCACTTACGTCTTACAGCTCAAGATGCTGAATTAAGAAACAATCAAATCCAATGGAATAGAACAAAATTATTGCTTTTATTCAGCACTGGGAACTTGGGAGATAATTCCACCAAGGGCATGTTCGACAAGACTTTTGTGTTTCCAGGTTTATATATTTAGTTACAACTGATAACCCCACCCCCATCCCCCAAAGTTAAGCAGTGTATTTTGGGTGACTTTTAACAGATCTAATGGGCTGCTCTTTCCTCTGCAGCCCTATATTTGCTTTTAACAAAACTGTGTTGCAGCTTCAAGCCTCAACCTAGACAGGTTTTCTGATTTATTTCTTACAGTTTAGCCTCTAATCTAAACAAGGTTTTGGTTTATTTCTTAAAGTTCATCTTACAGCTACAGCGTTAAATTCCGCTTTGTCTAAAGGTATGCGTGGTTAAGATCACTGACAGACTAAGGTACAAGCTAAAATCAAAATTAATATAAAATACAAAGTTAGTACAAGTCTGATGAAAAATTAGTAAAGACTATTACGATTTTATGGAGAAGGGTTAAAATCCTTTTTCTTGAGGGGTCCCTGTATCGATGTTCTTGCCTTTTTTTCCCCTGAGTATGTGGGAGACTTCAGCAAAGTACTCATTGCTTCTGTTTGGATCTTCTGAGTTGTCCTGGCAAGCTTTGCAGTTAGACTGGAAAGAGAGAAAGAGAAAAAACTCTTAAGCAAATGAAAATTGCAAGGCTATGAGCAGAAGGATCAAAATACTGGAAGCAAGTATTGGAAGACAGGTCTTGAAAGGTTATTTTTCTGTCACAGCAGCATTTTAACTGTGTCTAACTGGTTATGCACTTGACTCAGGCCCAGGTTTGTGCAGGTGCCTTTTTTATGAAAAGTCTGTGTAGCTTAATCTGTACAGCTCTAACTGCAGCCTCTGAGCAAGATTCTCATGGAGAATCCTAGTGGTGACTGGTCTTTTGGAAGCAAATGTGGAAAAGAATTTAATTGCTTTGTTGCACTGCTGGTGTCACAGGCTGGGAGAGTGTAACTGTATCTCCAGGCATCCATCAGAGCTGTTTTCGTGCTTTCATAGTGGTGATGGTGGGGCTTCCTGGTACAAATAATTGCTTTTGTTCAATTTCTTTTGTACTCAAACACAGGGAACTTGAACTTTTTTGTTACAAAAGGAGCTGTCACTAAACATGGAAAACTTCCTCTGTATTTCAAATATTTGAAGCTGCTTGATACTTCAAGGATGAGAAGAGGTAGGTGTCTTTTATCCACAGGAATGATACAAAATGAGTGCTTATTGGAATTCAAGTGAACAAGTATCCATTTGAACAGCTGGCATACGTGAACTATCAGTTTATTAGGAGAGAGATGGACCCCAACAGACTCTTGCATGCCCCATGCTCTGATTTCTGATGATGTGCTCTTTCTCTGGACTTGCCATGCTTTTGGGAAAGGAGAAAAACAAACTCTCAAAATGGTACTGGCCAGAAATTTTGTGTGATCACAGAAATGTGGTGTTAGCTGCTGCAAGCTGTTGCTCTGATGCAAGCGTTGGTAGAGGAGATGGTATCATCTTCCCTTTTCCTTAAGCAACCACAGGAACAGTTTTGCAGATAAGAAGGTTGAATTTTTAAAAGTTTTTAATCACTTTCAAAATCATCCAATCTTCAAGCATGGGCAATTAGAATGGATTTTCATGATGGTAGTTATCTTGCCTTTCATATACCATCTAAGAAACTATCTGGTCATTTAGGGACCTATGTTTGCTGATTAAAGTGCTGATATAACAGGCTTCTGCTAGAAACTCATCTTTAATTGGAGATGTACTTTGGTCCTGATAGTTTGCTATGCCAAATGCAGTTGATTCCTCAGGGGAATAAAGCAGAAGAGCTGGTGTGTGGATGTCCTCCCTCCACCCCTAGTATTGGTATTTCTGGTCACGGGTCTGGAACATGTCTGTGCAGAAGCCAAGCAAAGTGAGTTGCAATACCTGTGAATGTTCTCAAAGGACAGTATTGAAATGTTACTGCACTTGCTGGTGCCCTTCCCATGTAGGTCTGAGCTGCTTTTCTGACGTGACTAAAGCTGGGATTTCACCAGTGCTGTAAATGTACTGCGTGCCAGCCTGGCACTGAGTGCAGGAGTAGTGCGGTGGCTCATTCACCCTAACAGTTGAAGTTGTGAAAGTTGCTGTGGTAGAAGCGTGAACCACTGCAGTTTTGCAGCAGTTGGCCTGGCTCCTTAAGATGCACTGTGGGGCGACAAGTGATCATTTTAATTTAACAACATATATGTCACGTGCATTAGATCTGTGACGTGTGTCCATATGCAGTGGGCATGTAATGGGCACATTTTCTGTAGACTGGTTCTGGTAACTGAAGCCATGTCTTTGCTGGCTGACTCAGCCATGCCAGTAGAGTAGAACATGCCTACTATGGCAGGCTCTACTCCACATGCAGTCCCCTGGCTTGTGATAGCATATCTCTGGAGATAATAGTCATTAAATCATGGTCTGCTGCTCCTACTAGATATGTCTACCAGCATGGAAAGTATAGTCTAGTGGTGGTAATTCTGCCAGCATGGACAATACAGCCTGATGATATTTTATGCTCTGGTCAACCATGAGCTGCTAAAAGAGCATGTTGGAGACCTCTGTGCAAAGTGGCACTGAGCCAGCAGCTGTTTCTCTTTTCTGCTCTTTTGTCACTACTGGTGTAGCTGAAAGCAAGCCAGGCCCCTGTCTCCAGTGGTTTCCCTCCAGGACTGCTGAGCAGGCTCTTGCAGAAGACAAATGGTTCTCTCTCTTTACTAAGGTCAGTCTGATGTATGGAGAAAGATGCTGTTACTCCCTCCTTATCTCCCCTCAGAGAAGCTGTTCCTGAGGTCTGAGTGCTCTGCCAGATCCCCTGTTCCCCAGCACAGCACCCAGAGCTGGTCAGCTCTAGGCTGTTTGTCCTAGGATTCACTACTGTAACAGTTAACTTCCTACAAACATTGGTTTGCCTCTATATTAGTCTAAACTATTCTTTGTGCTGCTTAACATGCAGATGGCTGGTCATCTTCTAAGTAATCATTCGCACTGTCCTGAGAAAAATTAGATGGGAAATGCTTGAGGGAGTAAGACCTGTCTTACCCCAGTGAAGCATGGAGGGACCCTCTGACCAGGTCCTGTCCTGCAGAACTGGCTTAGGGATTGCCTTGGTACTCTGCCAGCTCCTGCTTTGCCTTGGCTGGTGGTTGGTTTGCATGTGACTTGTGATGATTTAATGGTATTTGGTTTGTGCTTGCATGTCTTAAGCCAAAGGCTTTTGTGACACCTTAGGCTTCTCTGGTACGAGGCATACTGACCATTGTGAATTATCCAGTGTGTGGGAGGAGACTTATCAAAGTAGCACACTTGAAACATTGAAGTACATCTTGCTTCTGAGTAATAGAAGATTTCTAGAAGAAAGGTGAGTTAACTGCTTTAGTTGAGTTTAGTTTTCATATCTTAACATCATCCTACTAGTGTTTTAATATCTTAACATCGTCCTTCCCTCCCCCCAAACCGCAATTTGGGGATTTGCTAATCCTGTAAATAAATCTGTGATTAATATTTTTAAGCTCTAAAGCAAGCTTCGAAGCCAGCCCTTCGCTGGGAGAAGTGCTTTGCAGAAAGATGTGCTCTGGGAAATAACTCACTGAGGGGAGGCAAAGCCTCAACACATCTTGTGAAGAATCTGTGCTCAGAGAGCAAGGGCATAAACAGTTTTTTGAGCCAGATCAGAAGCAGAGTACAGGCTGAGAGGTTTGCTGCCTTAGGCAGAAAGGGTAAAATTGCCAACAGGAGGCTGTGCTGTACAGCATAAAAAGTTGCATACATGGTAGCAGGAGTTCAGCAGATTATCTGTGTGGCCATTGGAGGTGTTTTTTCTCCCCACTAGCAGTGAGCCTCTATCCCCAGGCTGTCTGTTTAAATCTTGCCTGCAACCACAAGAGAACTTGTGTGTCAGTTATAGGAACTGGGGGATATTTCTTGACTGTTTTGATATAATCAGCTCTTAACAGGAAAGAAATGTTCCAAACACTTCTGCCTAAAACCAACATGCAGTAATTTGACCAAAATTCAACACCATGAGGCCTCAGGGGAACTGTATACAGTGTGCATTCTTGTTCTTTAGTGACTGGATTGTGGTGTAATTAAATCTCCTGTAATGTCCAATTCACAAGCTACTGTGGGGCTCAGCTCAAACTTGCAGTGTGACAGAGAAGATGGGTTATCTGAGGAGCCTGTGCAGGGAGAAGAATGAAAGAATCAACTCCAGTTGCAGTTCTGAGGGCACCATTGTCAGCAATCTCTATGGAAGGAACTGTTTTTACTTGCTCTTTTCTGAATTGTTTCCTGTTGGTGGCCCACACTTTCCCCCCAGATACTTTTGATTTCTTTTAGTCTACTTGCCTTCAAATCTGCAAATTCTTGATGTTACCGAGTACTTGAGAAAATAACACATAAGAAAGCTTTGATAATGTAGAGTAGTTGCTGCAACACTTGATTTATGATGGCTTTATGAACATCAATTATTGCTGTTTTTAAGGAAATAGGTTTTTCTCCTTGAAGATGAACCACAACTTCCAACTTTTAGTCAGCATGAGGAAAATTGAGTTCATCTTTTGCTTTTAGCACTCATCAGTTACTAAAACTGTTGTTCTTGTATGTGTTGCCATGCACAGATGCTGTATTGTCACTTGCGTGATCTTTTTTGAGTTACTTGGTGTAGCAATGTATTGCTAGGTCTATGTATAATGTTATGCTATAACAGTCACTATAGACAGACACAGCTCCAAATAAGGCTTTCTGACTTTTTTCCCACCTATGTAACTGGTGACAAGACCATTACATAAAGATTTCTCCTGGAATGAACCTCTAGTCATCAGAGGTACTGCAAACTGCTTGGAAGACATGCTTTTAAAGTGTGAATTTGAAAAGATTGTAGGGATTAATATAGACAAACTTGAAAATAATGACACATCAATGCTGTTGGCATAAGATATTTTAAAAGTCTGAATCTGTCTTTGTAAAGTCTAAATGTTCATTTATTTTTTCATTAGCATTGAGTAAATATCAATCTTTCCCTTATAGCTGTGTTTTGTAGTGCTTTGTCAGACAGTTAATTTAAAGCCATCATCTCTCAAACTCTATTTGATGAATGTATAAGGGGCTGGAGAACTGCAAAAAAGTTTTATTTGTGCTTTTGCAACATTTCCAGTATCTTGAAATGTTACTATTTGTCTTGGGTTGAGCTGGCAAAACTCCAACTGCCCAAAATTAGTTAGCCCCTGGCTGAGAAAAGGGAGAAAGGGAAAAAACCCCTCTAAAACCAGGTTTAGCCCCAAACTAACTACATGTATTTATACAGAAAAGAGAAAATTAAAACTACAATATAACACACACTTACACAAGTTATGCATGACAAAACAAGAAAGAACTTCCCACTCCCCTGTTAATGCAAAGCCCATTACTCTAGATTCATAAGCACTCTAAAAGACACCTTGCAAGAAAGAGAAAGTATAACAACAAAA
>JAWWLZ010000001.1:5710105-5720152 GCA_035041345.1 Poliocrania exsul
CAGCCAGCTCGGCCCAGCTCAAGTCACCTGACAACTGTCAGGCCTAGTCTGAACTCCAAAACCCAAACCCAGGCCCAGCTGGCTAAAACCATAACACTATTTTTTGCCATTTCAAAAGACTTATGCTTGTGAAATTTAGATAAACATTGGCTCATTATATAGAGCGGGGCTATTATAAAATATAAAATATTTATTCCTAGCAAGTCTCTGCGCCTTCATTTTACTGTGATATTGAGTCAAACTCATTTTTAGCATCTCTTTACTAATAAATTAGTCTTTGAAGGTTGGTCAAATTCTTTTCCTTCTCCTGAAGGAAGGGATAAGAGAGCTCCCTTTGTCCTCACTCTTTGCTTCTTCCACTCCCAACTCCCACCCACAATAATAATGACTAATACACTGTATTAAGCAGAAAATCTGAGTGTCTGACTTTACCTTGCTGTAGGAAAAACAGGCTAGCTAAAAGAGAGACTTTTGATGCACTGGCATAAGTACGTTAAACATAGGTGAGGACATGAAACAAAATTGTCTTTTATAAACCTGTGATTCTCTAAAATTGTGAATAAATGCTTGGGGCGTTGGTTGGTTGGTTTGGGATTTTGTTTGCTTTATTGTTGTTGTAGCTGCTTTACATTTAAGTTGATTCAAGTAAACTATGAGTTAAGTTAGCAGGATAATAGCAAGGCATTCCTTAGTCAAAACCTACGTGTTGCAGTTGGTGGAAAGCTTTTAGAGACGATCAAGAAAATTCCTACTAGCAATGGCCAAGTTATGCCCAAAGTCTTGTGCATGAAGAAATTTGGTCCATATATCAATATCACGGTTTCATGGAAAAAAAAATATTACATCTACTTCGTTGCCCATTTGTGTGTAGGTCCCTTACTGTCTATAGACTTGGATTTCTGGGCCAGCCTCTAGAGAGGCCTCAACTAAACTTCTTGTGAATTTTGGCAAATTCTGCTCTATTATTACTGTATTCATCTTTATTACAGTGAAACTGAGGGTGTGCAATCTTTAAAAACTTTTTTAATTAAAAAAAGGCATGGGGAGAATGTAACCATATCTGATAAATAGGTATGATTTGGGTCACATTCCTATGTGGTGCTTGCAGTTGCACTACATGAAGTAAGGCAAGAAGGGAAAGAATGAAATTGTGAGGGGCCACTGTGGAAGAATAAAAATCTTTTATGGTGCAAGGAAAAGGGAGAGGACAACAGTGCCATAGTCAGTGATACTGGTCAGAGAAATTATCTTTCCAGATAAAAAATAACAAATTAAATTCTGCTTTTGGAAGTATTAGGACTGAGTCATACATGAGGTATATAAATATTTTCAATGATTGAAGATAACCATTTAAGCTTGCTCTGCTTTTTTTCAACTGAAAATAGTGATAGAGCAGTGTAATAAAATGGATATAACACACAAAAAAAGATGAGTATGAAAGGGAGAGGTGAGCATGAGGCAATTAAAGTTTTAGTTGATCTTTAAGCTGAAAAGATGTTCCCTCTGAAGTGGCGATTCCTCAGCTGCCACAGAACACATGCTGTAATTTTCACTCTGCTACAGTGAATGCTGTTATCACGCAAGAAAATATTCGCCTCATCATGTCTTTGGGGAGGTTAATGATTTGGGCTATAATAGGACTTGTTTCCAAGAACAAGGTCTGTAATCCTTCAGTGCTGCTTGCAGTATTTCCAATTCAGTGAATAAACACATCCAGAACACACTGTAATTGATACAGTACTTACAAGTTAGTGCTGCCTGTTCTTGTAAAACTCCTGCTGCAAAACAAGTCTTTACTTCTGTCAAAGGGAGCTGAGGGGAACAGGTAAAACATTCCAGGGTGAAGTGTATAATAATTTTGCTGGCTGAAGTATGAGGGTTCAATACCTGCAATATATCTTACTGTGTTTTCTGACATCTAAGATGCAGATTCTTGAAAGCCATACTTTTGCTTTGAGTATCAGAGCCGAGAGCTTGAATTTATTCCATCATTTCAGGTTACCATTGGGTAATTTATTTTTGAGACTTGAATTTTAATCTTGGAGGATTAATTTCCCCCTATATAGATGTGTACTTTCCTCCTCTGACTGACTACAGGGAGAGTCTAGGTTGGCCATCCAGGAGTTGTGCATCCAATGTGAGGTTTAGATAAGGATCTTGCAATTTGCTATTAATGGGACCATAAAAACACTGATACCAAGCAGGAGAGACTTTAAGTTTTCAGTTTATGAATTGACCAGGTCATCATGCTGTAAATAACTTATTTTCAGGTAAATGTTAGCTTTAATATGGCTATGACCTGAGTTCTTGCTAGCTGAGAGGCATCTTGTGGAGTCTTTTGAGACAGTAAATGCAGGTAGTTTTTTCCTTGTCTGCATTTTTTTTTTTTTTTTGCATTTGGCTGCAACAATGTAAATAGGCCAAGATCTTGACTTTGGGGTTTTGTCCATAAAGAAGTGTTAATCATGAGCATAGTTGTTAGGCACAAAACGCAACTCGCTGTAGAAATATGTGTTGAAGTGGTGCTGATTATTTTTTTCAAAAGCTTAGAGCAGGTCCGCAAACAATGCAGCTGAAAGCTGATATCACTTTCTCATAATGGCTATAGTAATGATTCAAATTAACTCATCTTACAAACAGGCTGGCTACTGATTCTGTTTTCTTGTTTAGCCTGAAGAGGACACTGAGGGGGGACCTCATAGCAGTCTACAGCTTTCTCATGAGGGAAAGCAGAGGGGCATATACTGATCTTTTCTCTGTGGTGACCAGTGACAGGACCCCAGGGAATAGCCTGAAGTTGTGCCAGGGGAGGTTTGGATATCAGGAGAAGGCTCTTCATGCAGAGGGTGGTTGGGCACTGAAACAGGCTCCCCAGGGAAGTGGTCACAGCACCAAGAGTTCAAGAGATGTTTGGACAACATTCTTAGGAACAGGGTGTGATTGTTGAGGTGGTCCTGACAGGGCCAGCAGTTGGAATTCAGTTATCCTGGTGGGTCTTTTTTTGAGTCAGGATATTCTATGATTCTTCTTAATTTTCTTTTTGGATTTTTACACATTTTAATGTTAGTGCTTTTCTGGTTTGACTGGGAAAGAAAGTCATGCCTGTGGTAGAGAGAGGGTGTTCTAGACAAGTTAATTTTATTTCAAACCAACTTATGAAGGGTATGGAGCTGTGGTTTTTTGAGGGGATATAAGTGATCTTAATCTGTTTTCTCTTTGAAGATTTGTACAGATGATTTGGTCTGAGGAAACTTTCAACCTTATGAGTGGGGACCACAATAAAGATGGTGTTTGAAGAGTAGCCATCCTGTTCCACAGATCCTTCCCTGTCTATCTACTGCACCTGTAGCATGTCTTTTTTGAGAGTTTCTTCAGATTTTTATTTCTGCTTTGTAACTGAGTGTCTAGTCTTACGTGCCTGTGTTCCCTTTTTTGTTTTGCAAAAGATACGGTTGTGATGCAGTCTTAGTTCTAGTCTTAAAGATGTTGTTAGTCTTGGTTGTTAGCAATTCTTGAGCAATGCAAGCCAGAGTTGAACATTATAATGTGGTTCAATTTATTATTTTTCTTCTAGTTTGATACCATTTCTAGAAAAATTGAGACAGTAAGTGAACTAATAAATGATTTCCAAGGTTTTGTTTTATTTGATCAAGCACAAAAGACAAATGTTGTTGTCAATGTATTGAACTGATCATTATCTTGTGTGGTTGAACTGTGGTTTACTTTCTGCATGCTACAGCAAGAAGATAGTCAACTGAAATCTTTGCTTACAGTTCAATAAATCAGGACTTTTAAAGGTAAACAGTTCACTCATTTACTTCAAGAGATGTGCCCATAGTGCTGTTTCTCAAGCTTTCTCTGTGCCTTAATACGCTGTCAGCTGAAACACCAGATGAGAGTTGTGATTCTGCAGGCAGGTACAAACAACTCTGATGCAGAAATCCATTTGAAAAATGAGTTTCCAGTACTGCATGCTGGGTGCCCCCAAGACCAGGAAACCTGTTCTGACATAGCCTAGCAGGTTTAATGTTGTTTGATTGCTTCCCAGAGCTCTGGTTCACTGTCCTGCTCTCACTTTCTGCTGGAGTTTGTATTTTTAATGTGTGTAACCAGGATTCTTAGACTGAAGTTCAGTCAAGAATCTGGACCTGTGTGTGCTGGTGAGGATGTTTCTTTTGCTCCAGCAATTTTGAGTGTTGCTTCTCTCTATATATATGATGTTTGTCATGGCATCATTTCTGATGTTTCCTCACAGCTGTGTAATATTTCAGTCTATTATGTGTCTTTATAGTTTGTTTTTCTTTGTACTCTATGAATTGCCTTCCAAACTGAAGATGTTTGGAGAGTGGCGAGTGTTTTACGTGTCCCTGGTGCACTTTCAGAAATGCTCTTGGAAGACTTCTGCTGTGCAGAAAGAAGAATGAATGGTTTTGCAATGCAACAGCTTTCTTGTAAAAGGGCAGACCTTGGATTTCCCTCCTCATGGGCACGTTACTAAGCTACTTGTTTTTCTGAGAAAAGGAAATAGCACAGGCAAACACTAAAAATTAATAGCCTGTATGTCTTTGTGCACTATGCTGCCAGGTCTTGTGCAGCAGGCATTTCCAAGGCTCTTTTTTCTGTGCTGCTTCATATAAATATTCCCTAGGCCAATTCCATTATAGATTTGTCTGGAGTGCTCACAGATTTCTCTTTGCTGATTTGAATCCTAATTCTTTAAGAATAAGTGTATATGCTGGCTGAAGTGTTCAAGGCTCCAGTTTTATCATCATCTGGGATTTGCACACACTGTTTTTCAGCTTCTCCTCTGGAATAAGAACAGCTGTAGGCAAAACAACCAAATCTATGCTGTCTCCTTGCTTTTACCAAGAACCTGAATTTTAGTGAAGCCTCAGGGAGAGATTCCACAGCTACAGAACAGATGCTTTGTGTGTTCATAATCTGGGATTTTATTTCTTCCTTAGACATTTGATCTGGCTGCTTATCCTGAGGTGTCTGCTTGTTGCTTCTGCTATAAAAGCAAAGATCCTTCCTTGAATTGACAGAAAAAGTCCTTCAGCAGTGGTTGCAAACATCAATTTGAGATATTAGGGATGCAAAACCTAGGTGAAACTGTCAGCATAGATGCTAAACCTGATTAAGTGATGGCTGAAAACATATGAAATTCTGATCTTCATCTGAGTGATAGTTGTTGCCATAGGGAAACAGTACTTTGCAAAAACATTTCTCTTGATGTAGTCCAAAGAAATGAAGTAACCACAAACTATGTTTGTAGAGTTGAGTTATATTTTTTCTTCCTACATCTTCAACATAAAGGAGAGGGGAAGGGAAAAGAAACCTATTTTCTGGGACAGAATCAACTATCCACAACACGAATGCTGGACTGGATTCTTTCTCTGAAATACAGATACTAGTGATGATTTTATGAGAAGGCTCGGGACCTCTTGGAGAAGGAAATCAATGTATTTGACTTCACTTAGTAGAACTCTTCATGCTAGTAGCAGTTTGGTGATATTTGCAACAGTTTGGGATGAAATATTGAGCAGAGTGCTGCTTATATATAGTCTTTCTCAGGGCTACTGAAGGATTGGTTTACTGTAGCTACACTAGGCAGATTGATGGCAATCTTCTTGCAGGGTAACTCCAGCCTTGCATCTTCTGTACTTTTAGTATCCCAACATGTGGAGCTCAAAAAAGATTTTGCTCTACAATCAGAACAAGGCTTTTGTGTTCTTCCTGAGGATTCTGGTTCTAAAGTATTTGGGTGTCTGAATCCTAGACTTCCCACCTAGTCATAGTCATACTCAAAGGGTATCTTGTAGTCCTTTTCAACACTCTAATATTAAAAAAACAACCAAACAAACAAAAAACCAATCAAACATTTGATGGCTCTTTTCATATCTGAGGCATTTTAAACCTCAATTATTTTAAAAATTTCCCTATTTTTTTTTCCTTTGCCTTTGGAGGCTTTATTTCCTTTCAGAAGAAGCTTTCATTCCCATGTTCTTCTCACCCCCCACCCTATGTTTTCAAATGAACTTTAGTAGGCTTGGAAATATATTTGGTTTCTGCAATCTCCTAATTGTGCAACCAGGGCATAGACAAAATGCCTCTAAAAGAAAACTCATTTCTATCTCTGCGTGTTTCCTACTGGCTGCTCCTTCTAATTGTTTCTTTTTTGGTAACTACAATATTTTACAGCTCCTCCACCCTTGCCTTTTTATATTCCTTTTAAAGCATTTTCATGCAAATGTTTAAATTCCTGAGTCATCTTGTGGAAGTGTTTTCTTACCTTAGTTCCCATTTTCCTTCTTGCAACACCCTCACTGTGTTGCTCTTTTACATAAATTCGTGCAGCATGTGCTCACACACTGTTATTGCTAGATAGGTGAAACATGGTAGACTGAGAAATAAATTTTCTTGGAGAGATCTACCTTGGATTTAGCCAGGTGGATTTCTTGCTGCTGTTTCTGGTCACACTGCCAAGTAGTAAAATGTTAAGATTACTAAAAAGAGCATTCAGTGTCCAATTGTGGGCAACCTTGACTCATACTGAGTAACAATCTCTTTCATAGAGAGCTTCCAATATAATTCTTTTGACCATCTATTTCTGCAATTCGATGCCAGCTGGAGGTTACGTAATGGTTACATTGGAACTTATTTCTTGGAGGATACTTTCTGCCTTCAAATGGAGCTGAGGAGTTTTGAAATGCTTTAGGCTAGAGAGTGCCTCCACATGTTCCTGGAGGGGCTGCACACACCAATGTGTGTTATTAACAGAAAGGAGTCCTGCTGTTCAGTTTTACTTTGTGTCTGCCTTCTAGTCATAATCCTCTGAAAAGTGCCAAGGAATTATCCCCTATTCAGGGTAACTGAGAGAGGATGGGTCCTAAAGGAGTGTGGTAAGCTGTGAGAGCAAGATGACTGTTTCAAAGAAAATGTTAGGTTCAGTTTCAGATAGTGCAAGTTGAGTTTCTTGAACCCTGGGGCCATCCTATTTGCTGTCCAACAATAGATGTGTGATGTACTAAGGAGCTTTGCAAGGACCTGGCAAAATAAGGCAACTGTGTAACACTGGTAGGTCAAAGGGATAGTTGATGTATCCAAGTTAATATATAACAGAAGGAATAATGTGTGCTGTTTACATTCTTCACAACTAGCTGCAGTCCACAAATAACAAATGGTTTAGTATCACAAAGAAAGATAATTGCCAGCAGACTGAGAAAAGGACAAAGGAAATAAGACTTGGTGACAGTCAACCTCATTGTGGTGTGCAGCCACAGGGAAAGCAGTGTGTGCTGCTTACCCTGCTGCTGACAAGAGTGTAGAGATGGAGGTGGAAGAAGCAAAAATAATTAGTGGTATGGAAAAATTCTGCTAAGAGGAGGCGTGCAAAGACTGGGAGCATTCTCCTGGAGACAAAATTACTAAAAGAGCCACTGAAGGAATCTTCAAAATGGATTAAATGGTATACAAGTTGAATTGCTGGGCAAGAGAAGTATTAATGCTCTTTTCTCCCACACTTTCTCATGATTGCAGAAGTCAAGAAGTGCCACAGGCAGACATAAGAACCATGGGCAATAGATGAGGATAGCTGGAGTAGAAACATGATCACAGAGTGAAATGTGATGTTTGAACTGGCAATGTGAGGATTAATCTGGTTATATTGGAGAACTGTGGGTCAGCACAATTTTGGTGAACAACTCTGAAACATGTGAGAGGTGTACCTGGTGTCTGCAGTTTTGTTGTGTGAACCCTACAACATCTATGTGCTGTAGTTTCTCTGCAGATGCCTTCAGGTACCATCTGGCTGAGTGCAACCTCCTGCTTCTTGGGTCTTCTGACCTGGAGGGGATCAGGGAGCTGTTCAAAGCAGGCTGAAAGCTGCAGGTATTTTCTAATTTCCTTTTCCCCTGTTTAACACGTAATTCAAATAAAGTTCCCCATTTGGCTAATAATGCTATAATCATATGAGGCTTTTTGACAGAAAAAGGTAGTTCTAAATTGCCTTTTAGTAAAGTAATTTTCAATTTAGAAATATGAGTGTAAGTGGTTTCAAAATTGGTTCCGTGGGAGTTGCTGTTCAGCATGGTCAATGTTGTTATAAGATGATGAAAGATGTTCCTATAGATATGTGAGAAGTTATAGGAAATGTTAGTCCTGAGGTACTTGAGGAATTGCTGACTTGCTTCCCTGACTTTAGCTTGGTTTAAAGTCAGAAGATAAACATCTTAATTTTTGAATGAATTTGTTATTTTTTTTTTAGTGATGTGAGTGATTTTAGACAGATGCAATTTTATTAGCTTTAAACAAAAAAGTAAATATATTATACCAGAGAATATAAGGCCTCTTGGAAACCTCTGAATATTGTAACTGCAATTACAGGATTTTTATTTAAGTTTTATTTTCTGTGTATGTAAGAATGATGTTAGTTTACACAACTCGTGCATAACAAAATCCGTTTTCCTTATTTTGGATACTGTTTAACAAACTAGTAATGGCATTTGTCTTTTGCATTCTATCAGCTTTGCTTTCAGTGTACAAAGAATTTAACCAAATTACTTATTAGTACATGAACACTCCTGTGGCAATAGCAACAGCCAAATGAAATATCTAATTCTATTAAAACTTCTCTTCATGTCCACATAAAAGAAATAACTTTTAATGTTTTATTTCATGGTCCATAAGTGCTTAGGAATTGGCGTTCTTGGCAGTGTGGTGTCTTTAATAACACAACTGTCTGCTGCTCTGATGTGCATGTAATATGTGCATGATATTGCAGACCTTGCTCTGGAGTACTGAGAAAATGAGATAAGGGTACATTGTTTGTTGATAAAGTTAACTATTCCTGTATTAATAACTACATTGTCAGGGCTGCTATATAAATCCATTTGACCTCCATCTACCTATAAAACCACAATGACAATCTGTAATGCTGCTACACAAACACACTGGCTTTTCATGATGAACTGCTGTTAACAAAATTCACTGAAGACATTTCTTTAGCGCAAGCTGTATTTATATACTGCAGCTGAAAGCTGCTGAAGACTAAACAGCTGTTTACAATTGCTTATGCTTTACTGCTTAGTGGAGAACACTGTGAAAGGTACTTGAGCGAGTGTCTGGCTTGCACCATCTTCACAAGGTTTGTTTTTGAAGGCTGCATGCAGCTTAACCCTCTGTGGCAGCAAGAGTTGGCCAATAGCCACAGGGCTGAATTGGCTTATTGGCACATTTTCTTGCCCTGGGAGAAGCCGGGTGGCCATCAAATGGGAGTGTTTGCATTGTAGCAAAGCCCTCCTCAAGCATCCTGGTGCTGATTCTCATATGTCATGGGGTAGTCACTGGCCCTGTCATCTGTAGGGATGGCCAGGGACTCTGGCTTATGTAATCCCTTGGGAAAAGGGCAAGGGTTCCCAAGAGCTATCTCTCATGCTAGAAAATCTCCAGCCACAGTTGGAGACCAGGTAAAGGTGGGGTGAGTGCCCTGGGCCAGCTGTTTTGGGCAAGCTCTCCTCCCAAGCTCTATTCAGAACTCCTGCCAGTAATAGGGGTGTTTCTAACTCGTAGCCTCCTGCAGTGAAAGCAGGATCACTATAAAATATGGACAAGTATCTTTGTTTTAAATGTCAACATTTATAGAAATTATTTTAATCTGTTCAAAAGCAGGCTTTCACTAGAGTAGTGTTGTTAAATTTTCTAAGCCATAGCAGTGCTGTCTCAGAAGAGCCTGTAAGATATTTACATATGTCATTTATTCTATAGAATGTGTAAGGTGTAATATAACTCTGAGCTGATGAACACAATATGCATGTTCTGGCTCTACTGAGTTGAAATAATTAAGTTGTGTTACCTGCAATAGATGGAAATAGTTTGGTTATGTTGCCTGTAATAGACATGTTATGCTTTCCCTGTAAAGTGCCTGAGTGCTTGACCAAGATGCCAAGATTTGTCATAGGAATGCAAACATCACCAAACACTTGTTTACTTATTTTAGCAGCCCCATATCTCCCTGAATAAGCACAAAGGAAGAACTTTTTTCTCCTC
>JAWWLZ010000001.1:5749002-5768122 GCA_035041345.1 Poliocrania exsul
CCAAACATATCAGAGCAGATATTAAAATATTATGATGAAATAGAAGCATGTGAATAAAAGCTTGTTCAAGAAGTCAGTGTGTTTGTACTTGGGAAAGCTGGGGATATGACTAGCTTTGAGCTGCCTAGTCTTGCTATAACTTGCTAGAACTCTGTGTTCAAATAGTTCTGCTCCTCCTTTTGCCCCTCAGTGCTGCCCTTACTATTAAATTGTTTCAGAAATATGATTTTATAAAACTTGGACTTACAAAAAAAGACTCTGGAGGAGAAAATAGTGCCAGTATGAACAATTTTTAGAGCTCTTCACTTTCTAGGGTCCAGACAGAGCAGCTAAATATCTGGCTATGTTGTCGTTCAACATGCCGAGCCTTACAGAAGCTGAATAAAGCTTTATATAGTAAGGGGAAAAGGACAGAAGATTTGGCACAGATGGTGGATTAATTTGAGTAGTTATCCCCAGACAACAGTATTATGGCTTCCATAATCTTAGTTTCTTTTATGTTTTTTCTTTTGATTCATAATCAGGGAACATTCAGGCCAGCCCATGTGTTAGATGCATCTCTAATGAGAAGGAAGGGAAGCATTTGGAGGTTATTTCACTTTGTCGCTTATCTGCTATTTTATTCTCACAAAAATTTTGGCTGCTTGCTTTCTGCTGTGCAGGAGAGTTCTTAGTTGATTGGCAGGACCAAAAACTTAGATTTATAAATGCATTATAAATACCCAGATAATTTCAGACTAGTTAAGTCTTTCTGAATCTGGATCACAACCAGCAGATTGATTTTTTTTTTTTTTTTTTCCTTTGGTTTTCAAACTCACAAACCTTCTTGCAGATGCATGGAGTGGGGTGTTAGTTTGATCTGTTCTCACCAAGAGTCTCCTGCAAAAAAGCCAAGTGCTGACCTTCCTCTGCCTAAATATGGAGACAGATGGTGAGTGCTTGTGCAGGGGCTACTAACTAGACTTGGTGACAGAAATTGTATTGGAAGACTAGTGGTTAGAACTGCTTCAGTTCAGCTTCCTAAATCTGAGGAAACAGCAAACCTTCATAGGTGGATCATGATAAACATTTAGTTGCCAAGCTTTTGGAAGTCCTAAAGTTTATCCAAATCATGAGATTAAAAGGTTTTGTCCTTTATTAGCACTTCAGAATAGTCTGTATAAGAAGCAAAC
Organism: Poliocrania exsul; assembly: GCA_035041345.1. Lineage (NCBI taxonomy): Eukaryota > Metazoa > Chordata > Aves > Passeriformes > Thamnophilidae > Poliocrania > Poliocrania exsul. Next base: position 5,750,175 of record JAWWLZ010000001.1, read on the forward strand.
AAGGAGAAAGATAGAATAAAAAGTAAAATCCTCATTCTCCCCTGATCTGTTTGAGTTTTGGATTGCGTTACCTTTGTTGAGTCCAGTTGAGCCACTAATATACCCATATTTCTTAGAGAGGACATGCTGCTGAAGAGGAGAGGGACAGACCCCAGGAGGGACTCAGACTAACTGAATGTGTTGTATAAATTCTGGTTTGGTACCTGTATTGCAAGCTGCTTTGTTTTTTATACCTTTTCAGTTGCTGATCTCTATCTGATATAAGAAGCAAAACTTTGGGCGCACATCCTTTGTTTTCTGCTCCTTAATCACAAAATCCAGGAGAGGGTGGAAAGGGAATATGAAAGGAATAAGAAAACTAGTGACCTGACAGATTTAATTTTGATTAATGTTACAAATATGTGTTGCTCTGCTTGTTCAGCTGGGTTTTACAGTATAGATGGATAATACCAATACTACTTGCAATCTGTTGAGTAGGGGAATCTCCTCTTTCTTGTCTAGTGGCAAAAGCCACAAGGGTAGGCTGGGTATGTACAGTGCATACCAACTCATTCTTCCTTAACCCATTGTAGCTTCCTTCTAAAAAACCTTCCAATAAAGAGAGCAATGTGTTAAAGTGTACAAGTGCAAGGAGTGTTCTTGCCTGAGGGATGATCGGGAAATAACAGCAATTTTTCCTGTATTTACCTCTCTAAATGTGGCTGTGGATGCAGATTTCATTGTCAGGAGTTCTCAGTATGTATTCTGCCTGGATTTGGATGGTATCTTTTGAGTTGTACTGCTTGTGTTACATGCTGGCCCTTTGTGTTTTCAAGTGAGTTTTCCTCCCATAGTTTGAGATTAAATACTTTCAGCTGGTAAATATGAATATTTTTTTACTGAGATGATTCTTTCCTAAAGCACAGGCTACATTGTTTGGCTGCAAAAAAGAGTTCTGTAAATGATTTTATATCAAATTTACTCCAGCCTGAGTCTGTGTTTATGCCCATTTAGCATTAATCTGGCTCTAAAAGTTGAAAATATGGCTAAAAAAATTTGACACATTTGATGCCTCTGAGAGAAACTAAGTGTATTAATAATCTCTTAGTCATGTTCCTATCAATGGAAATAATTATAGATATATAGTTTTCAGTGTGATCAAAGCTGGTAAAATCTGGACATAAATCAGAATTGAATAAACAGTGTCCAATTTACATGTGAATAATCTTTGAATTGGCTTATCAAATGTAAATAAATTATAGCATTTGAGAAAGTGAAAATGTAGGAATTCACTGTAGTAAAAAGAAATCAGGAAACAAGAGTAGGCAGAATCATTTTATGGGGTTTATGTGTTCATTCATCAATGCCAATGTTACCACCCTCATAGCAGTAGAAAAAATATGAATTTAGTGTCTGATGTAGCAGAACAAAGAAAAAGCTTAAGCAGATAAATAGGTGTTATGTAAAGCATTACCATTACCAAAGGTTCTGTTTCCAGTCATGACATCTTGTCTGTGAACTCAAAGTGATACAGAAGTTAGCTCCAATATATTTAAATTATTCTAATTTACTTACTATGAACATTTTCATAGTGACATTTGGAACAGTTTAATAAGAATAAACATCATCTTTATACAGTGATGTCTCAGGCAATTATTGTAAGGATTCTAAGATTTATATGAAAAATTCATAATTTTAACAATTTTTCATAAGATTATACTATTTCAGTGCCTCTTATAAATTGCTTAACCTTTTGGAAAATATTTTTAAAAGAGAATTGCTATGACTGTCTCCACTGTTTCCCCTCTGTGCAATGTTACATCCTCAGAACATGCTCTAAGACTGAAAGCTTGTTTTGATTAAGTTCTCAAATTCACTTTTTCATTTGGTTAAAAAAATAAAAACGAGATTAAAAAAGGAAATAATAACTTTTCTAGGAATTTATTTAGAATATTTAATTTTTAAAAATTACTTTAGCTCTATGAGAAACAATAAATTTACTATCTATGAACACATTAAAAAAAGAATGTCATTCAAAATGAGGTGCTGCTTTTTGTAATATAAATGCATTACATAGCTAATGTAAGGGGTAAAATCTAGAAATCAGCTCAGACAATATTAGGAAGTAAATAACTTGAAAAATATTTCTAAACCAACATTTTATCTATGAAAACTTACTCAAAATGAGGGAAACTTGAGTTAAGACAGTGAAAGCTTTGAAGCTTTACTGTCTTCAGATTGGAAGATAAACAGATATCATGTGTTATGTTTTATTGGATTAGTCTCTAAGAGAGTCATCTTTACAGAATGAAGGCAAAACACAGCTGTGAATGGTGCTGCAAATGCCATTCATCAAAAGCTTTTTTGTGTCCTGATTTTAATGCTGCTTGTGAGGTGAATTATTCCTGCTCCATCATCTGTCTCTGTTCTGGATCAAATATTAAAAAATGTTCTAATTTAGCAATATTGTTATAGCTGTTATCCAAAACTTGAAACAGCAAACTCTTGGTAATATTTCCTAGAATGTAGGTGAATGAGGCCTTTCTATTTTGAGAGAGGCTTGTCTGGGGTTTCTACATGTGGTCTTTTTTTTTTTTTTTTGGCTTTCTAATAGTCATTTCACTTGCAATGTTTACCAGTTGTTTAAACAGGACTAGGCATAATAGTTCTATAAATATCATGGATCATGTCTTGAATCCTGCAGAGCAGCTGTGCATTGCTGTATGAATAATTTACTGCTTAATTACATATATTTCTTTAAACTGCTAATTCGTACCAGTTTGTTGTAAAGCCTGGAGCGTATTACCAGATGATACTGACTCAAATATGGCAGGGCTTTCTGAAACATTGGGATTGTTTTTCTTGCTGGTGTCTTTATTTAGAAAAAAGTAATCCAAGGTATATTTTAATCTTTCAAGAACCCAAGACATCTGACTACGTGACTTGTTACCTACTGTTCATCTCCAAGTGTGACCTGCTAAAAATATTGTAACACGATCAAAATAAGGTGACACCTAACCTCTGGCAGCTATAGTGTGATTTTTAATTTTTTTTCTTATGATTATAATTTATCCAAGTGGAATCATGCTATCAACTTAAATTAAAGAACTAGAACTGTCTGGATAACAAGGAGAAAAAAATTCTATTTTAATCACTGTCAGTCTGTTTGAATTATGTGAACAGTGCACAAAAGTTTTCTCATCCCCATAACACATGCACATAGAATATTATCATTGGTGGATTGAAATCTAAGACTTTTCTATAGCTTGGTTGCTTTCTCAGACTTCCACTGCCTTTTTCCCATCTCCCACCCCCTCCCCTTCCTCTGAGGTGAACAACTCAAGGGAAAATTGTCTTTGGGAAGGCTCAACCAAAATCAAATGTCAAATTAAGTGTTAGTTAAGAATAGGTAGTTGTCATGTTACTCTGGCATGAAATATTAAAATCTGGAGATTTTTTCTAAAATGGGAAAAATTGGCTTGTTTGGAGATTTGTTGAAATGAAAAGAAGTTTGCTTGTCTCTATTATTACATGACTCTTTGTGCCAAGAAAATTATTGTGAAGGAGAATTTCCCATGAAGAATACAAAAGCCTGATAAATCATCTGTGTATGTAACTATCTTTCCAATAGTCCTTTTGCATTTCAGTGACATCAGAGTGTGGAAAATAGCATTAGGTTGTACTCTTATAGAAAATTTCCCCAAAGAAAAGCAAAATTAGAAAAGATATCTGCATTACTTTGCATGCCACATGGTACTGTCCCCTTCTTCCTGTGATGTTCACATCCAATGTGAGGTAATATGTTGCATTAAGCAGATGTTTTTATGTTCTCTTTTATTGTTGATGTCATGATTTATAATAGAGATAGCTCACAAAATTTGTTGTTGTTTCCTGGGTTTTGGCTTTGAAATCATGGTTTTGAACTGAGATACAAAACAACTTCATTTGCTGTTGGAAACAGAAATAAGCTGAAGATTTCCCAGGTGCTCAGATTTTCAGCTCAAAGCCCATGGGCTTTTAATTGCCGTGCCAACTGGTGATACCTCCAGTTAATTAGTGCATAGTAGAGCTCCTACAGGTGCACCAGGAAATGAGTAGTTTTGTTAAATGAACAAAACCCAAAATATTGTGGGCAGTGGCAGTCTTGGACTGTCTTTGAACCTGTATGTGGATCTTTTCTCAGTTTGCTTCCGCCTACTCGTGGCCAATAGTTGTCAGATCTTGCCTAAAGGCTGTAGCAACAGTCTTTAGACTTGATGTACTCATTTATTTTGCTATAATCAAAGCCTTCCTCAGATTCTTCTTCTGCTCTGTGACCCTGTTACACGCTGTTTTTGTTTCTGCAGGGCAGATATTTTGAAGCTGTTATGTATCTCAATCCAGGGGGCCAAAAAAAAAAAAAAGCAATATTCACAATTCTTTAAAAGCACTGAATCTATTCTGTAGCAGCTTATTTATTCAAGTCTTATGTGCATTGTGTCTAGTTATTTAAAGCATAGTGAATTAAAAGCCCTGGGCTTTGTTTTGGTTGGAAGTTTTGGTGTTTCATACCCTTTAATTCTCAAATTTGAAATAAAATTTTGACCTTGACCAGATAGAAAGACAAATAGTTTACTTCTTGCTGAAAAGCCAGCAAAGTCCAGTTTGCTGAATTCAAATTAAAGTGCATTAGGTATGGTTTAATTTGATATTTGCATTCAACTTCCTTGTACCTCACATGCACTGTAGATATTGCATCCCCACTATCTACTGTTTTGTTGTCTCTGTCTTATTCTATATCATCTGCTACAATGAATTTCCACTGTGGGCTTTGGTGTTTTATTTATCCACATACACAGTAATCAGTTCAAAGCGATGTAAGAATTATCATTTTGTGGAAAACTGCAATTTCTATGGAGTTCTAAACTATTCCTGTTGAATTCCAGTACCGTTGGTTTCAGACAACTTAACACAAACTTTGTCTTGGAAGTGTATCCAGGACATGTTATTCATCAGAGTAGATAGCTGTAAAATAGCTCACAATTACTTAATGGTGAAAATAGCATTTTTGACTCATTAGGAATTTAGAAGAAATGCAGTCAGACTTTTAAGCCCCCAAAATGCCTGCTGTAAAGACACAGCAGAAATGGGAAAAGGTCTGATCCTCAATTCTTTTATGCAATTTCAGCTGAATTTGAATCCAGATCTTTCAGATAAACCCAGAAGAACCTCTTACTAAACTGGAACTTAAGAGCTGCACTTTCTATCTGCCACACAAGCTGACAATGTTTATATTGAGTATACACTGAGCAGTATAAACACATTAAAGTCTCTTGCAAAGCTGTCTTTTAAATAAGTAGCATTTTCAAAAGTGAAGAGAAGTAGGTTTTGGTATGATGTGATAATATATGAGTAAAATAGAAAAAAAGAATGTGGCATACTTAACACTAAAGAAATGAACATTTAATTTAAGATATGATGTACTATAAGAAGAATTTTTGCATATGACCATTTCAAATCTTTATTTCAAGCTTTTTTCCTTTGAGCTTGCTGGTTACTCCTAACATGATTTAGTATTCACTAGCTAATTTTTTTTATATGATTCAGAAGTTTTCTGAATAGCTGTTATATGTTTTTCAGAATTTTAAAATTGTTGTGATGGTCGTAATGGCTTATCTATAACATATTGATGGAATTGCTTAATGCATTCTGATTATTTGGGCTCAAAGTTGCTTTTGTAACAAAGTTTTTGTGGAGTTTTTTCTTTCAAAGAATACTGTTGTGGTTTTCATGGAATTCAGTTGACAGGCATTTGGGAAGAGTGTTTTAGCTCAAGCTCAAGGAATTTAGTTTTACAAGATAGTATAATATTTTTAGCCATACCGAAGTTGGCTGGAAGTTCCACATTTCTAATACCCTCAGATGGTGTCCAGGTAACTTTTACTAAAGAGTTAATTCTTAAAAAGCTGAAGAAACAGCTGTGTGACAGTAATGAGGAGAAGACATCAATGTCATGTGCAAAAGTACAGAAGTACAAAATGTTGTGTGTGAAGTGAGACAATTATAAGAAGCTTATGCAGCTCTAAGACCAGAGGCTGTGAGGTGTTCTATGGGATAAATACGGTGCAGAGATCAACATTGTTATAAAAGCTCTTGGCTGCAACAGCAAATATTTTCAGGAGGAGATAATAAAGGTTAGTTTTGTGGGATCTTATCTTTCTTTCCTAAACAACAAGGTCAATAATCCTTGGAAAGCAAAAAATGCTGAGCACTCAGTGGCTACCAGTGTGCAGTTTTGGCACATGGTCACAGGGAACAGGAGCCAGCACTTGAAATAATTCATTATGTTTTCAGGGGGCCACATTTTCCAGTGTGAAGCTCAAGTATCAATACTGGTAAAATTTTCATTGTTCCCCTGATGGGAGTAACAAATTCAACTTCTTGGCAAGGAGGTTACCATCTTCCCAGCCTCAAAATTATTCTATAGCTTTGCATTTTGAAAGACTTGCTATGAGTCTAACCTGGTATTTAATTCTTAAAATAAAGGATTAAATATTTCCTAATATCTTATAGATACAGTGGACTCACTATCTGTGTTTCAGTTTAAGCCTACTGGGTAGAAATATCAGGCAAATGTTGATGTGCTGTAAAAATTGATGTCATTGGCCTAAATCTGGGGAAACTTACCTGACAAAATTTGCTGTATGTGACAGCCTAGCTATGGGTTATCTGAAGTATGATTCTTCAACTTCCTTAGAGTCCTCTGAATCCTGTTTTCACTTTAAAATATAATTTAACAATGATCCAGTTTGAATGCTGTTTAATTTTTGTTGTGAATGCACAGCTCATTATAACGTGACTGACCAGAGGAATGGTGTTATTGCAATTGCTTAGTAAATGTTTTAATTTCTGTAATGTGTTGTTATGTGACTGTTTTGCAGATGTCCTAAATTCAGGATATGGGCAGACAGGTAATGGGTAGCCTGCCTACTAGCATAATTTTTAAATAATTGCAGTGTCTGTGGGCAAGGGCTGAACCAACCCCAGCCTAAATGTGTGATCTCCCAACAGAGAGAAACTTGAAGTATAACGCTTGACTTCCTCTCCCTTTGCTTTGGTCAGACCCCAATGGTCCCATTTAAGTCTATACTTGGCTTAGCTCAATAAAAATGCATAAAAACCTAAGTAACTAACAAAGTCCAGTGTCATGATGATGAGCATATGAAGACTGGCAATGAGAATTGATTTGTGTTATCATTGAACTGTATGTTGTAATAGTATATTGTGCTTGTGTCATGATTCCAGTATGTTGCAGTGTCACAGTAAATCAAAATATCATGTTAACATCCAATATTTACAAATAAGTAAATTTGGTGTTAAACTTTAAATCTTCCTTGTGCAGAAATTAAAAGGAACCCAGTCAGGGCATTAGTTTGGGAAGGCATCGAAACTGTTTTGTACACGAGGGAAGATAACTGTTGTTCAACTTTTCTGTAACCATTTGTTCTTGCAAATCACTTCTGTCTTTTGAGGAATGCCAGGTCATTGATCAGATTCACTCCATTTGCTTTTGTATTACCTTAGGTTATATTGATTTTTTTAGTTATTTCTCATTGAGATCAAACTCAAAGTATTTTTGATGTTTATGGAGACGCTTTCTAAAATCTAGTGCTGAGCTGGGTTAGGCTACAGGTTAGTCCTCCTGAAACACACTAAGCACTAGTGAAACATCACTGGAAAAAAAAAAAAAGAAATAAAAGAAAATAAACTTGCCAAGTCTGATCAGTATTTAGGAATTACTGGGTTTTTTTGCCAAGCAGGTCTAAAATACTCGTGAAACTATTTCAGTGACATATATTAGCCACCTGAAACTTTCTGTTCTGTTTTTGGTTGGTGGTTTTTTGGTTTGTTTGTTTGGTTTTTTTTGTTTGTTTGTTTGGTTGGGTTTTTTTGCTCTGGAAGGGTCTATTTCTACTGAGAATATAGATATCTACCATCCCTTTTATTTCTCATGTCACTGAGAAAGGAACAGAGGTATGAAAAGGAAGAATAAGAAATATATTTTCCACTTGCATCATTCTTCTAGGTAAGACTGCTTTTTTTAGCAAGAGTGGAGAAATATTAGGGAGAGGGGAAAAGATACTAAACTCTCATGGATGATTATCAGAAATTGTGAGCTCAAATCTCATATGGCTGACATAATTTGATAGCATAGCTTAGGTTTGCATATGATTGACATACACTTTGAGACAAATGCTGAAATATTTGATTCTGGAATGTAATCTGGAAATTCATACCTAATGAACTCATCTGGATTTACATGACAGTTAAGTCTAAATTAAGTGTTCTCTGTGAGGAGTAGAAGAGGGGTTTACACTCTTATAAAATTAGGGTACTGTCATCTACTCCTGTTTAGAGAGGGGGTGTTTAAAAATACAGGATCAAGGAAGGGATTAAATCCAATTTATTTTCCACTTTTTTTTTCCCTTTAGGATTCCATAAGTATCATTATAAAAGTTATTTTAAGACTGTTCCATTTTTGTTGATTTGTATGCAAGGATAAAAATAATGCAGAATATATGAAATGTTGGCTCTTTTTAAGGCCTGTGTCACACTTCAAATAAACAGTAAATTTAATCAATGAATTTTGATTTAAATATGAAGACATAGCCTCATACAAAAGCCAATGCTCATTTTATCCTTGGCATCAAGGCTTTAGGCTCTCACACTGTAAGATGCCATTGAAAGTCCTTAGATTAAATCTTCAATTTGCCAGTTGACTGTGTCACAATATGGGGATGGCTTATACGTTTGGCTTTGTGATGGCCATAGAAAGGCTGAGGAATAGACTTCCTTCTCTCCCAGGTGCTGCTGGTGAGGGCTCTGTGTGAAAATGGGGCTTCCCTGACTACCATGGTTTCTATTTCTTGCAAGTTGGCATTTGTTATCCAGGCTCTAATTCTAAGGTACAAGGGCTTCAGGCCAGGTTTATGACATTGGAAGGTTTTGTTTTGATTATATGGGAAGAAAGAAGTGATCTTTCCCTCTTTTGCGGTCCAGGGAGCACTAAAATTGTCTGATTAAAATCATTAAACTTATGGTTATAAAAACTATTGTGTTTTCAGAGAAATAGAAGCCAAAGCATGTTCAATAACTTCACATAGTGGACTTCCCTCACTGGAAATAATTGCTGTTTCAGTCTAAGATGAAAGAGAACTGTATTGAAATGCTGGATAGTTGTTTGAAAAGTAGGTTATGCTCTGTTATTTATATCTTATTTAAGCGATTGATTATGCAAGATGGTTTGCTGTTTGGCCTGTTGAGGTTTTGATTAGCTGTGTTCTAGCTGTATTCTCAGACTAAAGCTTTTCGTGCTATATACATTTAAAAGAACTTGGGAGTAACTGCTTTTCTAAAGCTCTCTTTCCCTGCAGCTCATACAGAACAGGGATGTGTGTGAGTTGGTCCCCTCTGTTGCCACCAGCCATGAGTTTGGTTACTGTTTAGTCACTGACCCATGTTCTATGTTTTGAATATAGAACATGTTTTTGCTATATTGTTTTTGTGTGAGGTTTTGTTGGGGTATTGACGAAAGCTTTCTGGAAAAAAATTAAGGCAATTTCAGCCTGTAAATAATCATAACTGTGGTTTTTAGTGGTGTTAATTTGCCTTAAAAAGCCTTGCCCTGTGAAGCAGAACCCCTACATTAGTTTTTTCCTCTGTCATCTTGACCCATATCAGGGTAAATCTTGACAACGTGCATGTTACATATCCATTCTTATAGAAAAAACAATGGCAGCATAGGCTAAATATTAATCTGTTTGTCATTTTTTAGACATACTAGTTGCACTTATTTTGCATCAGATGTTCTTCCTCTTCTCGTTTTAAGAGACTTAAATTCCTTTTGTGGCACTCTTTGTAGCAGCTAGTATGTCAATGGACTTTCCTTCTTGTCCTTTATGTATTTCTTTCACAAGATGAATAGTGGTTATTGTCTGTGGACAATTTTAAATAGAGTAGCCTGAACTGTAGATTTTCTGTTCACCCTGATACTTTTATTTTAACAATTGAATTTTCCAACAGAGTCCTGTATTACTAAATACGTGTCATTAAAGGCCTAAGGAGCTGCTTCTAAATGTGAAGGGGTAATTGAAGCTCAGCAAGGTATCTCCAATCCTAGAGCATTGTTAATTAATAACACTACTAATGGTTCACATGTATGATGTGTGGATACCAGTCTTGTGAGATCAGCAAAATTCAGTGCTTGTTGTTGGCTGAAGACACATGAAATAACAGAATTTGGTCACTTCTAGTTATTTTCAAATGGAAAAAGCAATAAACATTAGGTCTTATAATGCATTGTTTTAAACCTGGGGGTACTAATGGATAATATTGTGAGATCTTGTGCTAAACTTGATTTTGTTCTATTCTTGGGACTGATTTTTTTTTTTTAGTGAATAACTGTAAGAGAAGTCCAGAAAGGGAGAAATCCTGAAAACATACTTGAAATAATGACATTGTACCTCTGAGTGTTTGTTCAAGTGAATGTACAAAGTGGTGTCCTTTCTTTGCACAACGGTAATTTAAAAAAAAAGAAAAAGGTATAGATTATTCCTGGATAATTAGAAGTGTGTACACAACTTGTGAAGGATGTAATTTGACTGCTATTGTTTAATGCCTTCTACCTGTGAAACAAATCATAAAATAAACTTTCCTGGGATATTTGGTGATATTTGGATGGTGTAGCACTTCAACTGCATTATGTTCAAGACCCTCTGTGTCCTGCTTCATATGATGATCAGCCACCTGCTTTCAACGTACAGCAGTAAATTCTTGCCAAACTTTTGCAATGTGCTCTAAGAGGCTGTTATGAAAAGGGATGAAATAAAGAATTACTTGTCTTAAAGTTGGTGTCATTTTCTTATTGATAAAATTACTGAAACCATTACTCCAGCCATTACAAACTGGCATTATAGTATTTGAAATGTGAACTAAAGTAGAGCAGCAAAAGATTTTTTGAGTTTGAAATTGAGCTGCCTTCCTGAGGTGTTGGAAGGACTTTATAACTCAAGCTGGGAATTGGGTTATAGTCTGTTCATACAGGGATATGTTCAGCCTGAGAATGGCTTCCCACCCATGACTGATACTGACTTTAGCCTGCCTTGGAAAGTCTCTGGAAGTGCTGTCCCAAATTACTGTTGACTGTTTCCTACTGTTTTGTGCCAAACAATTAATACTCAAGTACTCTAACTTGATTTGTTTGCAGTTCTTTGAAGTGACCCTTCATTGATTCTTGGAAGTTTGGGATAAAAAACATCAGTGTAATTGAGTGCCTGAATAGAACTACACCTTTTCAGGTGGTACTTAACTCATAGAGCAGAGTCTTATTCTGAGGGAGTTGAACAGCAGTGTGAACAATTACAAGGTCCTGAGCACATGTTGTGCAGGTGGTGGCTTCTCTTCTCATCACTAGATGCCCTTTTTGACTAGCCTGCAGTTACTTCCTTCTTTTAAACTACAATAGCATTCTTCAGATATTGTTCCAGATGAATAAGAGGGAAAGAAAGATTTTTGCCTGAATATCAAATGCCACTGAGGTTCACTTACCAGCTCACAGCTATTAAAAAAGAGAGAGGCTGAAAATAAAAATATTGATTCTTAACTTCCTCAAGGTGTTACCTGTGTTCTCTTTCTGTTTTGACTTGCCTTTTTCATGTTGTGAATAACAGAGCAATCTATATCATAATAGCACAGCAGAGAAGTTTTGTGATGAGCCAAGCTGCATCACAACACTGTATTTACTCTCCAGAGAACAGCCATGTATCTGAGGTTGTTGGCACAAGAAGGTAACACAGCTAAATCTCTTTTTAAAAGGCTTAACATAATGAAGCTTGTTGGGTCTTCTGAGAGTCTGTTTTCATTGGCAGAACAGAAAAGCCTTTTTTACAGAGTTTTTGGTGCCAAGTCATTTTGGGTCTTGAGCCTCAAAATCTGAAGCACAGAGTACTGACTCAGAATTCAGTGACATTTTACTGTGTTAAAGGGAGACAGTGTGCTGCTGAATTTCATGAGGAGTTGTAGTTTTGCTGCTTAAGTGTGATTAGACTGAAGATTAGAGAGCATCGGACTTTTTTTGGTGTTGGAGCTGATGTGTGTGTGTGTGTGTTTAATGTGACAAAGGACAAGATAAAGGCATTTTACTCTCTATAAGTATTTAAATCTGAAGATAACGTGTCTTAGAATAAATGAATAGTGAGGAAAAGAGATTGAAAGCAAAATAGGAAGGAGAAAACTCTGGAAACTTTGTGGCACTATCACTCATTATTAGCATAATAGGACATTGCAGGGCTGTTACATGACAAGTTGAGGCAAAGAAGGCAAAGGTATCAAATAAGTCAAGTACTGGGATTTGAGACCAAGTAGACCTGTGCTTCACTGCTGTCTTTAGGAGCCTGCTTGCCTTGATGTCACCTAAATACCGTTCCAACCTCAGTAATTAATAACTGTGAAGAAGCATCTAGACCACTTATTTACTGAATGTACCTTTAATTGTACCTGTTTGTCCTGGGAATTGAATACATCAGAAAGAACAACTCTTACTGATTTTGTAGATTAGAGTTGTCTTATATTTTTGAGTATGTGAATATATACGAAGCAAGAGCCTTGGAGAAGTGCATATTATGTTTCTGAGCTGTCATCAAGATGCAAATAAAGGAGTTGTAGTAAAGACACTAACCAGTTTTTGAGGCAAGATCAGGAGCAGTAGGAAGCCAGAAGGGGTTTGAGGAGTGTTGGCGAACACAATTTCTGCATCTCATCTAGGGGAAGTGCTGGAATCTTTTGCCAAACCTAAATCATGCAGACCTTGGGAAAGGGAATGGGACTTCACTGAGATTGCTGTTTCTACTGAAACAGGCTATTCTCTAACACAGCCTTTCGCTTCAGCCACTTTTGCCCAACCTCACAGTGTCTGAAGCCTTAAAATATGAAAGTTCTGCTATTCCCCTTTCCTCAGCATGTAAAGAGGATATTTAATATCATGTTTGATTGTGTTGGCTTACAGCAGCACACAAGAACTGGCTGTTCTAAAAATGTGGTCTTTTTACACTGAGAACAAAGCTTTGGTTACGTTTAACTGGAGAGTAATAATTATGCCATATTTTAAAGCATACCAAAATGACAGTGCATTCTCAGAAACTTTCTTGGGATATCAGAAGATGAGACTGCATTAATATTAGCCTTTAACTTAGTTTCATGTGTTATGTGAAACACTCTCCACTATAGATCCTAATGCAGCTTTAGGAATAATGGATGAGATTTTCCTTGTGGATAGTGAGTGCTGACTCCAGCCATTGAAGGCAAAATTCTGTTTCATCCCTGTTACTTTGGCTTGCCCAGTCTTTGGAAACGTTTTAGAATGGAATTCCTCTCTATGTCCATTATGGATTACAATTTAAAACATGAACCTGTGGGCAGGATCCATCCATGTTGATAGTCTGAAATTGCTTTTAGCTAAGACCAGTTTGGCCTGGCACAAGGAAGGAGCAGGTTGCTGAAGTCCTGGGAAAGCTCCATGGAATTCTGTTGCCAATTCAACAGACATCTAGTTTGTTCTAGGTCATTTTAGGGTGAATGAAGCATGTGATTTGTCTGTCTTATGCATACAGAAGAGCCATTTTTCAAAGGGACTCTAAAACTGAAAGCTTTAGTACCTGCAGTTTATCAAAACTATCTTAACACTGTCAACAGAAGTAAGGTTTTAATATAATATCTCTGTGGTTTAAACAGCTACTTTCTGCTCATCTGTGTTTCCTGTTTGGAAATGTTTTACATATTTCTATTTCTTGTGCTAAATGTTTGTTGTAATAATGTTGATATGCTAGGCAACTTGCAATAAGCTCATTATTATGTTAATTATTAGTACTTCATTGCAATCAAGGCACTTCTCAGAACAAAATTAATTTTTCTCTTGTTTTCTTCCCCCTACCCAAAATAGCAAATAGCCCATTGGGTAAGAACAGGAGCAAAAGCCGCAGAAAAAGTAAATAATTTTGATACAACTGAATTTAGAGACTCCAGGATCAATTTAGTGTATGGTGTGCTTTTGTTTCTAATAGTTATCCTATCTATTGAACTGAGGTCCATTTCTCTTGCTGTGTTTGATTTTCATATACATTCCAGTAGTGGATTTTTTTCTTGATAGGAGGGCTTGCTCCTTTAAAACACTCTAAAACCAAAATTCTGTGAGATTTCAGGGCATATTCTAATAAAATTGTGACATGATTGCTCTGAAGTCAATAGAAATAAAGGGGACTATGTATTCACTCTGGTGTTTCTTGGGTCATGCAAACACAGTTTTGTATTTAGTGAAATAACATGTTTGGTCCCACTGTGAAAAGATGCAGTGGAACTTCTGTCTCTTAAAACTGGTTTTGGTATTTTGTTATAGAGTGTAATTCGAAATCATCTTTAGAAACCACTTTAGATGAAGGCTCAATAGTTTACTGTGTTACACAACAGATACAAGATCTCTACAACAATGAACTTTCTAAGGCCAGCAAGAAAGAAACAAGAGAACACTGAGACGATAACAATGCAAAAAAGCACAACAAAGCAATTATTAGTGAGCAAAAATCAGAAGTATAAATAGCTGCTGTAGGACTAAGGTTCATTCCTCATTTTCCTCTCCTAAAACTTTTAAAATAAAAGCATTATTTTCTAGAATCTCACTTTTATTTGATGTATGAAGTCTCCCTTTGCATTTAGTTTTAGATTATTTGATTGCTGTTTGAGCCTGTGCTCTGTGGGAATAATCCCAGCAAAGTATTATAACTAAGCTCAGGTTTTGGACCACTGCAGATTGTCGGAGTCTGGTTTTGCAAGTGATTTTACAAAGTTGTCATTTCTCCAGGGAATTCTTAATCAGAAAACAAAATATTGCTTGTGTTCCATTCTCATTAACTTCAAAGCTACCACCTGCCTTCTATTGAATTAGTAATGTAATTGCAGATAGATAATGTCTTTATAGAAGGAGGTGATGGAGGATGGCTCACGGCATTACTTTGCTGCTGCAGTAATGAGGGGAATAGAGGTGTGCAGTGGGAAATACCAATTGTTACTGTTCACACAGTGTGTCAGTACTCTGTCTCTGTTAACAAGTACCAGTCTCAGCTCCAGAAATAAGGAAACAGGTAATTGTTGCCTCTGAATTATAGTCTTTGGGGAAGTATTTCTTTCTCTGGTGATTTTTAACACTCAAGCTTATATAAGAGCTTTTTCTCTCAGTGGGGGAAGAGCTGCACAGGGTCTGCAGACACTATTTGGTCATTTCATGAAACTTGAATTACTCTTGCCTCCTCTGCATTTCTTTTGGGACTATTGGAGGTAAACCTGGCAAGAATAAAAACAGACAGGGGAAAATGTTTAAAGGCAATATTGATAATATATGGCCCTTATACTTAGAAAAACTGGCATTTAATGAGAGACATTCTTGACACTGATTCCTTGGCATTATTTGTCTTTATTTCTTTATCACACCACTGTATTTTCTGCTGGAAGGGAGAAGGGATGTGTTTTAGAAGTACAGGTAAATATCCGTTGGAAGGAACCACCTCTGTTCTCTCATCTGTGCTCCTGCTGTTGCCAGGTAGGTAGGCAGTCAACAAAGCAGAACGTGAACAGGGTGTGTTCAGGCATCTCGGTGGTGCACATGTGTGTTCCTTTGTGCTCTTGCTTCAGGACAGTTTGCACCTATGTAGCAGTGTCTCAAAGTGAAGTGGCTTCTTTTCGAGGCAATGAGCCAATGAAGTTCTTCCCTAACTACTAGGCTGGATTGATTCACTTATCCATCCTAGTCCTAGAGGAAATCATTCTGCTTGACAGGAATTGTTTGAGAAATGCTGAAAAGTTTCCACGAGTCACTTAGTGCAAGACAAACAGCACCCTGGGATATATTTAATTCTGATAAAAATTAATTAGTCTCTGAATTCTTTTGTTATAGGGGTCCCACTGTTAACCCTACTGTGAGTTATTGAAGTGCATCAGTGACTGTGCCACTTTAAAGATAGTATTCAATTACTGTAAGTTATAGTGGAAGACGTCTTTTTTGGAAGTTTCACTTTTCCTTTTCCTTATGTTGAGTATGTTTTAATTTATAACAATTTTATAATAAAATCTGTATCTTTGTTCATTACTCTGCTATTGTGAAAAATATGAAAGCTGAAACAAGTTTTTTAATGGCAAACCAACTTGTGGCGTGCTTATTACAAATACCACTGAACCACAAAACCGGAAAGGTAATCCTTCCAAAAATACCTTTGCACTCTTGCTAGTCTTTGCATTTTTCTAGTGTTCTCTATAATTGTTTTATACTTTGCTACCATCACCCTGTAGGTAATGATATTGAAACTTGATTTTTCTCATGGCTCAAACAGCTTGATTCTCCTCATAGCAGAGGGAAGTAATTCTGTTCCACAGCATTTGTTTTTGAAGACATTAAAGACTGTGTTGTTCAGAAGGTCTTGTTGGGAAGGGTAATTACCTCCTGCCTCCTGTTTAAATTGAACTTGCCCATTCAGGACATTCTCCTGGCCCAGAATACAGTCTGCCCAAAGGGAAAATCGGGTTGAAGGGCCAGGGTGATGAGGCTGCAATCTCATGTATGTTTTTTGTTCTGTAGCATAGACTAATATATTAGTATTCCTCAGCAATGCTAGCTGTGTGAAATTATATGGCATAAGAGAGTCATTTGATGTGCAATCTGTCTGAGTCCATGGACTCCCATTGCTATGCCACCTGAATATCTTCTGGGATCTGGAAACTTTAAGTAGCTTTATGTTTCAGTTATTTTCCTTATCTCTGACTGTTCTTGCACTGTATTCCTTATGCCTTACATTCTGATATGGTCAAGACTTCAACCTCGTGGTTGTGGAGTTTAAGGATTTGAATACTTTTTTAAGTCTTCAAATATTGTGGGAGGAAAATAAACTGAAACCCACCTTTCTTAGCAAGTATGAATGTCTAATTTATCTCTGAGCTGCAGATTTAGCACTTGCTGATTTGAGGCTCTTATCTTTTTTGTAAAATACCATTATTGGTTTTAACTATGCAGACTTTGTATATTGAAAATGATAAAAGATTGCTAGAGAATACAATATGAACCAATATTTACAGTAATTAGCAGTACTTCCAAAACCATTCATGGCCAATCATACCCACCTCAAAAGGTAATAGTTCTACTTGTATTTAGTTAGCTTTAGATGACTTCCCAAATCCCAACTTTATCTTGGTATTTGTCCCATAGGCTGCCCAAAGGCCCTGTATAACACCACAGAAATTACATGATAGTTAATCCAGTATTGATGTTGAAAGCCAGGAATTGCTTTGGAAACTTTCTACAGTCTCAAAAGTGGAAAAGATTAACAACATTTTCTTCACTTCCTTCATTCCTAAATTGGTCACTACAGAGGATACCAATTATGAAAACCTAAAAACCAGAAAACATAGTAGGATACCTACAGAAATGAAACATTATCTGCTTCCGTGGTGTAACAATTACTGTTCAAGCACTTCATAAACATTACTTTAAATCTAGAAATAAAATGATCCCTTTTGTAAAGATTATTGGCATTTGTAACTGTATGCAGAACCACTTTATATTCTGGAGGTACTCTGCCTCTCTTAGCAAGAGTTAATTTACAGTACCTTTGTGATATCTTAAAGAATTGCTACGCATGTGCACTGTTTAATCCATGGAAACATTTGAGAGCAGTGTCATTCTGCTGTAATGTCATCAAACTAAATGAACCAGATTAAGTCCATACACAGGAAAAGTTTCACTCCTTTGTCCTATTCCCTGTGGTAGGCACATGCATACTTCATGCACAGACATCTAACCTCTCAAAAAGACATCCCAGACAATTGCTGGCAAATTCCTTAAAGGCATGTGGAGCAACGTATATTATATGAGAAAGCTACAGCATTTTAGAAGC
>JAWWLZ010000001.1:5768222-5785115 GCA_035041345.1 Poliocrania exsul
ATATATATACTAGTGACTCTCTTGAATAACTTAGTAAATTTAACTTTGTGTTTTCAGGGACTATCCTGAATTTTCAGTCTGTTTCTTCAGTTGGAAAAAAGTGGTGAGTATGACTGGAGTTATAGGGACTGATCTTTAAATGTGAAAAACTCAGAAGTATTTCATGAGGTATCTGATTTCAGGAAGAAAGGAGACAGGTACTAGACTTTGTTCATTGCTGTGAATAGAGGAATGGACCTTATAAACAGAGAAATGAGGCTGTTGCCTGGTGTCATTACTTAGCTGAATTTGTCAGTTCTTTAGTAATTACCTTGATAAAAGTAAAACAGTCTTGTTGGTTTTATATTATTTTACAAATGTTTCAAATGACCTATTAAAACTAGGAGTTCCTTGAGTTAGTTGCTTTGAAAATTTTGAGTATTGAAACATAAACTACATTTATAAGGATATTTTTGTGTTTTCTACTAGATTGTCTTTTTATGTACTTGGGGGGTCAGTTTGATTTCTGAGACCTGTGACTAAAATGACTTTAGATTAGATCACTAAACTGAGTAAACTGGCAGCTTTTAATGATGACCAGTGAAAGATGCTTACCACAGAAATGTAAATTTACTAAAAGCCAGTGTGTCCCATACAGGAATTTGTGGCAAAATTAATAGTGAGTGCATTGGTTGTCCTGATGTCTTTTTACTGCTTTTCCTTAGCAGAAGTACAGAAATGATGGTGCTTTTTGTGAATTAACAAAATATACTGGGTCTATAAGAAAAAGATTTTTGTTTATTGAATTAAAGAAACTTTACTCTAATACCACATAGCCTTTTCCTGGCTTTTTATTTGGAAATATAGCAGAGCTCAAATAATTGTTTTCTCTTAAATATAATGCTAATGTTTTCAGTTAATTATATTTGACATGACTGTATGTGAAAGAAGGAGCAAACTTGATTGCTAGTAAATAGAATGTGAATTTTGTTGAGTTTTTTGGCATTTGAATATCTTACATAATCTCCATTTGTGGAAAGTGACATGATGCAAAAAAACCCTGCATTAATTGTGTATACAACAGGACTTCAACCACATTGTTTTGTGAATTAATGTATGTAGCTTACTGGAGAATAAACCTAACCGTGGCATAAATTTTAGTACCTTCAGTAAAACCCCCCACTACACTCTATAAGTTTTCTGAAAAAGTGCTTTTTAGTAACTTCACTAAATGGTAGAGTATTTCTGGAAAACAACTCCCTCTCCATCTCCTTCCAGAGGAGGATACCTCCTTCACTCACTCATGGAAGTTTTTGTTAATAGGAAGAAATAGCCTACTTGGATTTCATAGCTTTTGTTAGTACCTTACTAATGTGTGACCCCTGTGATCCTACATCCTTCCCTTGTTTGTTAGTCTCTTGTTCTGCCTTAAAATTCTGTCCTAATTGGGTGTCTTCCTTCTACTGGCAT
This sequence comes from Poliocrania exsul, assembly GCA_035041345.1. Lineage (NCBI taxonomy): Eukaryota > Metazoa > Chordata > Aves > Passeriformes > Thamnophilidae > Poliocrania > Poliocrania exsul. The sequence continues at coordinate 5,769,672 of JAWWLZ010000001.1, forward strand.
TTCCTCCTGTTAAATTACCTACAGGTATGTCATGAGGGGAATATAAATACACTGACAGACTGCCTGTTATTTGATAAATGGCCACTTTGGAACACATGTCTCCAGTAGTACATTATTCTACTCAAATCATTGAGATGAAAGGTGGCTTGGGCATGAGGTTATCCAAATATCCTGAAGCTACAGGACATCTGTTATGCTCCCACAGGAGACAAATGAAGCAGCTAAATTCTGTTCTCAGCCACCTGTAGCCTGCAATGCATTTTTTCAAGTTTGTGTGTAATGTCCATATTCAGGCACTTGCTTAAAGATTTGCTTGCATTTGTGCTTGTACTTTGTTAGGAACAGTTTGAAACATACATCTACCTTTAAAATGTAGCATTGTCTGACCTAACAATTATGTATTTTTCTAGAAGTTTTCAAAATATTTCTTATTAAAAAAATCCTATGATAAAGTGAAATGGGGACTACAGACTATTAAAATGTACATATACTTTTTGCTCCAAATTTGTTGGAGCATTACTTTATGTTCATTAACATCAAATAAGCCAATCTTTTTATTTTATTAAATAATAGCATCAGAAGTCTTAAAGGTGCATGAGGAAAAAAAGACAAGGCAAATGCAGAAACACTTTAAACTGACTCTGTGCCTGCGCATGTCCTATTTCTTAGAGATGTATTTAAAGTCAGAGAAGTTAAAACAGGGCTGAGCTTAGTTTTCCGCAGCTTCTCCAAGTTATACTAACCATCCTGGCATTTAAAATTCATTATAGCATGAATTCTCTTTGTATTGCATTACTGGGGTCCCATTTTTAAGCACTTAAGCAATGTCTGACAATCTTATTCAATGTTAAGACTTTTGATTTGGTAGAAGTAGTGAGTATATCTGGCACTTTTGGAGTCCCAGGTTTTATCAAGGCAACTTAGTTTTGTTTTACTCAGATACTAATGGAGCTTTCTCTTGTTTAAAATAGTATTACTACGTAAGGGATACTTTGCAAACACAAGATAGATTCATCTAATTTCTTTGTACACCTTTACAGTTAAATTTACTTGGGTGTTTAAAGAGTTTTTGTTCAAATATATAATTTTATCAACTACAGAAACTTGTTTTACAATAAAATTTGGGCTGTTTTATATTGCTGGTGACCATGAAGCCTCTTTTCTGATTGGAAGTGACAGGTGATCAACAGAGCACAGGTTTTATGCGAGTCCTGGCAAAATTACATGATTAGTAGTGTAAGTGTGTGAGCATGAAGAGGTAAGATGCTATGACTGAGGGCAGAAATTATTAACAGATGAAATTATCAGCTGTTTATTCCTTGATGTCACAAACTATTCTACAGTTACAGCTCAGGCTGTGGCTCAAAAGCAGCTCTTCACTTGAAATTAGTTAATATGACAAATTAAGATGAAATGTGTATTAACTAACAAAGATTCCTGACTGTTCTTGAAAGCAGTAAGTTTCTTATGTGTCTGCAAACAGATTTCCCCTCTGGCTCTCTTCCTTATCCTGCAGCTTCTGGTACTTAAGTACCAAGCCAAAGACATTTGGTTCCCTATAGTAAAAGTTGTTTAAACTGAATGCATAGGAAATTGGAATTTAATAGTTTCTAGTCACTGACAAGAAAGGTTTTTTTCTACATTATCTGCATTTCAGTTATTGGTAATCATGGAAGAATTACTCTGAAAAGCCCTTGAGCTTTTGTAGTAAAATCTACGTGCATTCTATTAAGATACATGTACATAAAATACTTTTACATTTGTTTTTTTAGGAAATAATCCCTTAAACTATTAAACCCAGAGAACTGTTCATGCTTTTCTCTTTACCCAGAGGTCCTACAAGGAGGATTTACTATTTTGGAATGAAGCTACTCCAAATTGGGCCAAAATAATAAATATGCAACATAAACAGGAAAAAAAACCCCATGCAGAATGTTCAAAGAGGGGGAACTTCCAAAAAGTTGCGCTTTTTTTAAATAATTCTATGAAGCAGAAAGCCACAGATGAATCTTCAGAGTTAGGTTATTGCCTGTGGTGCAAATGTTGGTTATTTCAGGATGTAATTTCTGATTACAGATAAGAGTCTATGCCAAAACAGGCCTTGCAATAAAAAATAGAGGAAAAGATTGCAGATGGGAGAGTGCAATAGTCTGAAATATGGATTGAGTCCTCTCTTGACTTACTCCTCTGCTTCAAACTTTCTTTCCAGTGCATAACTAATCTATTGGTATTTCACAACTAGAACTGTGTCCCTGTAAACTTATGGGGAAATCTGATAAGTAATGCATTTCTTTTATTTCTTCCTGTTACCAAAAAAGGAGCAAACAAACCCTTTCTGCCCACTTTTCATAATGAAAGTTTGCTTTGTGTGACTTTCTTAAGGAAAGTCCCTTTCAAGTAGGATGTGTGTGCGATCGTTATGAATCTTCTCCAAAAGTAGAAATTAACCTTTTTATTTTATTTGTTTTCCTAGGCCAGTGGTACTTGGTGTAAGACTCACTGCAGATGTATCTGCAGCTGATTGTGGCTTGTATCCTTACAGCTAGTTGCTGGCCAGCCCAACTAATTAACTCACCCTGCATAATTTGAAGTAAGATCCATAGCATCTTTTTAATGTCTACCTAATAGGGTTTGTGATGTTATTTTACTTACAAAATCCATGCAGACTAGGAGCATAAACCACCCTCCTCAATTCCTCTTTCATTGTAGTAATACCAAGCAAACAGGAAGACTGGGTTACAATTAAATAAATAACCCTTTTTATTCTATTTTTCCTTTGAACACAATGTCATAGGTTTAATGAATTGAGACCTTACACTTTAAATCTATTTTGGAACATCAAATTCCCATGAGGACAAAAAGTCTCTGTGCATTATTACCATGTGGAAAAGATGACCTTCTAATTTTTATTGTTTATAGCATAAGGTAGGATTGGTCTGTGTATCTGCCACTGAGAGACATAAATAATACTGTTGCCATTTACCTTGCATTCAGTTACCTCTTGGGAGAAGGAGACAGGAGGTGAAAATAAAGAACATTCAGAAGAACATACGGCTGAATCTGAATGTGATTTAAACACTTAACAGTGGCATAAAAATCATAGATTAAAACCTCAGGTAAAATGGACTGTACTGACTCATTAGGATCTTCTCTTCCTTCTGTGATATGATGATGGAGAGAGGCTGAATGGAAACACAGCAGGACTCTGGCAGCGTGGCAGGTAAATCGGGGCTGCCTTTATTTCTGGAGCGTGTCATGGCATTCAGAGATGTTTCCAAAATGCACAGTCTGCAGGCTTGATGTCTGTGTCTAGACATAATTAGGATGGAAGAGGGAAGAAAATAGCTTACAGGATATCTGTTAATCCATGGCATGTTCTGTTTAGAGGTCAAGATAATTTGCAGTGCAGTTGGATTATAGATATAGCATCTTTTAAGAGTAGGGGTCCCTATTCCATGCCAGGTGCTCACACAGACTCTTCTGTGGCAGCAGCAGGAGAAAAAGCAGCTTGAGTGGTCAGAAGTGTTAGAGAAGCAGCACATGGCACCAGCAGGTATACTGCTGCTGGACAGACTTCCAGACTCTCTAAAAGATCACTCACTAAAACTTTTCTTGAAGGCCATGTCTTATTGCATTTCATTCTTTTTTTCCTCCAGATCCCCAGCTCTGGTATTGAATTCCTGGCAGGCTTCTGCCTCCTGAAGTTCGTATGACATTTCCTGAACATGATATAGCCTGCTATGCTCCAGAAAAGAAAAAAATCCTTGATGTGACTAAATTCCTGGATCAGCTCCTGTGGTGTGTACAGCAGAGAAGGTGCAGGAGGAGGTTGGTCCAGGGAAGGTTGTGTTGTTGTCTCTGCCTTTCATGATGTCAGTCACTCCCATACCAGGTTTCTTCGTTACTGCCAGAAGTAAATTTGTTCCCTGCTGTGGAAATAAACACTAAAATACATGGAATCCAGAAAACATCTAGGCATATAAGACTGTCAACACAAGTGCCTGAGTCACACCTCTGATAGCAAAGGTCTCACCTGCCACAGGTTGGTGTTCAACATCAGCCCCAGAGGGTTTTCGTGAGTTACTGATACCATTTTTTTTTTGGGAGGACAGAACAACAGAAGTGACTCTTCTATCTAGTGCTATATTTGAGCTTGTAGCTTGAGGTTTTCATGTTCTTTGTCCCTGGTCTAAAGCAAACTGCTGAGGGATTTTAGGCCAGATCCCTCTTGCCCCACATGCAAATACCTGTTTGTTGAGTCACTGGCTGTTCTTCAATTAGTCTCAAAGGTGCTTAGTATGGAAATAAATAAATTCCATGAAATATGGTGATTTTGTTGTGGTGGGTTTTTTTTGTGTTGTGTTTTTTTTTTTTTTTTCAAAAAAGAACACCTCATCCTCCCCCAAAAATATCAAACCCTTTGATTAGTTTTCAGAACAGTGTCTGAGAAGTTTTCATCCATTCATATTATTCAGTCTCCTAACTCAAATCTGACTGCTTCGCTCCAGTCAGTTACTAATCTAATTCACAATACTGAGAGCTCATGTTTTATGCAATTTAATTGGACTCGGTGATTTTGACAGGTAAGAATTTGCTCATCGGAGCTTGATACAAGATGAAAGTGACAGACTTCAATTTTGAGTGTAGAAGTTTAAAAGCAAACCAAAGCTGAACCAGGACTGTGTGTCTGGGAACATTGGAGCTCCTGGTGTCATGGTGCAAGGAGGGCCAGGAGCTCCAGTGGGATGGGGATGCCCAGAGCTGTGCTCATTCTATGGATCCTGAGCCTCTATAGGCAAATATCCATGATGGGAGATCACTTGAGGCCCTTCCCCTGGGAATTAAATGCTGGTGTTCACTTAGCTGGAGGTTTAGGAGTGAGCATTTCTATAAATGGAACTTCTGTGACTTTACAGCCTGTCATGCTGTGACAGGGCACTATGCAGCATTATTGTCTTGGATGTTGTACAAACTATTGGAAGTTGCTTTATCATTAAAGGTCTGAGATCAATGTATAAGTAACCTATACCATTGTATAGTTTGTATAAATATATATATTTAGAAATAACCTATACCATTAGACTGCTTATGTCAGCCCTTTTTAAACAAGAAAAAAAAGATGAAAATAAACATAATCTGGTGTTTGAAACCAAGATTTAAATATTTCATCCTATCAGCTGTATGTTGCTGCTTTACTTGCATTGCTGAGACAGACACTGTGGTCCTTGTAAACAGAAATGTCTTCTCAAACAGGTATAATGTTGCTTTCCTTGGGGAAATTTGGCCTGATGGTTGTTGTTTAAGCATCAGTGTTTTATAGTGTCTGTGGATGATGAGGCTGAGCACCTGGAAAGGTGCAATAAGAACACTGCCTTTGTTCTTTCTTGAATGTGGTTTAGACTGTAATCCCATATCAGGCAGTGTATGACCAGCTCTGGCAGCAGTGGTCTTGCTGCTTTGGGATCATTAACCAGCAGGCTCAGGGGTTCTCCTTCAGTAATGGCAAGAACATTAATATATTGCTCTTGATTTTCTGTCCCCTGATCTCCAAAGATGGCAGAGCTGACAGAACTGCTTTTTTTTTATTTTTTAAGTTTGCAGTGGGGAAAGGGGCAGAGTGAAGCAGCACATATTGTAGTTTAAAATGAAAAGAAGGAAGTAGGAAATTATTGGATGTATTTGAATCCTATTATTAGCTCAAAACCTGAAGCGTAAATCTAAGAGCTAGTTAAAAAAAAAAAGGTAGGGAAAAAGTTAGAAACTTCTTAATGTTCTGAAACTTTGATGAAAGGATATCACTTTGCACACAGTGGCACAAATGAAGAACAGAACACACTGCAGTTTGAAATCTCAGGATTGCTGCTTTAGTGGTATTAATAATATTTTTAAAGCAGTTCCTATGTGGGCCTCTTAGACATGAGTTGCAGCAAACTTGCTCCTTAATTGATTCAGTTAAAAATAACAAATATTTCATAACTGTGTCACTGTCTTGGTCATTTAATTAGCCTGATGTTTCAATCAGGTCTGTTCTTTAAACAGCATCAGTAGCAGTAGGGCTGACACTGACAAGTGACATTTTATTCATTTTTTGCCCTATAATTTGTTAGCATTTATTCAGCTCATTCTGCATATATCTCATGACAATAATGACTTTGAATTTTAATTTAGGGTCACCTTGGAGCTTTAATGAAGGCAAGGCACTTTGGATGCCCTCAAACTCAAGTTAAAAACTAAAGTTTCATCAAAAAAGATTCTTACAAGAAGGTGATGGAAAAAAAAAAAGAGAAGCAATAGTAGTCTTTGTGAAATGCAACATGAACTGGTTGGTATCAGATATACTATATCCTCAAGAGGAAAAACATTAAAATAAAGAAAAGCAGCATAAGTAGAATTTAAATTCTAATAGGAAAATACAGAACTCTCTCACCCTACATTTCATCTCAATTCATCTCAGTGGAGAAAACTCAAATCTCTCTCCATAAATGGCTAAGTTAGTCTTTATTTTGATTGCTCTCTTAAGTACTGTTTCATTAAAAAAAAAAGCAACCAAAAAAACAACACAAACAAAAAAAACCCAAACAAAAAAAAAATCCAAAACAATCTAACAAACAACAAAAACCAAAAAACCAAAAAAAAAACCACATCAAAAAAGCCCCCGAAAACAAACCACCAAAACCCACCAAATACCCCCTCAGGATGCTTAAAGTGTTTGAGGCTCCACACAGACACCTTGCAGTGCCACTGACTGAGGCTTCTGAAGCCATGCAGGTACCTGAAATGTATGATCCAGAATTTGAAAACTTTTTTGACTTTCTATCTCTTCTTCTGGAGAAAATCTCATGCTTCAGTATGTAAGTATAGCCTTGATAGGGTCCTGACTTAATGAAACCTAAACTTTTTATGTCAGGTTTGGTCTTTGTTCTGAATTGCTCACAATTGAATCCAGTAAGGAGAGATAAGAGTCAGGATAATGAGTAGAAGAGGAAATGCCTAACAGTGCCTCATGCTGTTTCATCCAGGGAGGTAAACTATTTGAGGACAATAAACAAAGATACTGATGAATTGTAGTAATCAATTATGAGCAATTAATAACCTTAAGAAGATAAATACTAACTTAAAAAAACATCAAGGCAAGAGAATTATCGGAACTCTCTCTGGAAAGTTACAGTGCTGGATAAACTACAAAGGTCTGAGTGGCTAATTATTTTGTGAGTAATATTTCAGAAACTAGATGAAATCTTAAGAATATAGCTTTTTCCATTAAGGGAATGTTCCATTGCTTCAGCTTTTACAATGATTTAGTATGGTGTAGAGATTATTGTATTCTGCAATATTCCTCAACCAGAACTTCTAGATGAACTGTATTACTGAGAATTCGACTCACCACTGCATTTTCAAACTAAAAAATACCCATCACAAACTGTGTATTTCTTGGCATCAGACAGACTAGATATCTCAGAGCAAATTTCCTTGCTGAGGCTCATCCTAGAAACAAAACTTAATATCTTTGATGCTTTGTTTGGCTTTTTATTTTTTCTTTTTTTTTTTTTCCTCCCAAGATCAGTTCTGCTCTGTCACACTAAAATTGTTGAAGAAAGTTCCAGCAGGAGTCCAAGATGTAGAGGTAATATTCTTATTAAATTTCTACTTAGAATATAAAGGAGTTAATAAAATAAGATTCTAACGTGTGCTACTTTGCTTGGTAGAATGACTTTATTGAAGTATATATAGAGAATAATTTAATTATAAATTTTCCTTTAATATTACACGTCTGTGAAATTGTTGTGAGTTGATACGATGAGAGGATAATTCAAGTAGGAAGGGACATGTGGAGATATCTAGTTCAACTTCCTGCTCAGACCACGGTCAGTCATGAGGTCAGAGCGCGTTGCTTTGGGATTTATCAAGGCAGGTGTTGAAAATCTCCATAATCATTCTGGGCACATTGCTCCAGTGCCACATCCTGTCTCTGAAAAAGTTTCTCCTTATATCTAGACTGAACTTCCCATACTTCAGCTTTCTCCTTCATCTCATATCTTCCTTCCATGCAGTGAAGAGTTGGGCTCCACCTCCTTGATACCTTTGATCACTGGTAAATTGCAGTGAGATTCCCCTGAAAGCAGCTCTTCTCTGGGTGGAACAAACCTCAGTCCCTCAGCTCCTCCTTGCAGAGATGAACTTTGTCAGTGTTTGCACCAGTTTTTCTATGTTCCTGTTATTACAGGACCCAAAACTAGACCTAGTGTCTGTTTGTGGTCTGTCACGTGCTGAATAGAGAAGGGATCATCCTTTCTCTCACTCTGCCAGCTGTACTCCTGTTGTTACACCTGAAGATGCTGCTGAACATCTTTGCTGCCAGGGCACACTGCTGACTCGTGGCCACATCCTTCTATTAGAGGTGCTTCCAGCTAAACAGTGCCCAGGAAGGGCTCCTCCTTTCCATGTCTTTGTACTTGTAGTCATTGTATTACAACTGTGAATTTACTTTGGCTTTTGCAAGGAAATATTGCTTAACTTGTATGCAATTTCTCTGTAATGTCAAGGTCTGTGGTACTTCCAGTTTTTACCTATAATTTCCATTTGGTTATATGACATGTAGGATACATCCAAATATCATGTATAATTATTGGGCACTGGTTTGTCTGACCATTAATGAACCTTCACAGCGTAGGCTCCCTTTATTGCTGGAGGAAAGAGATGGCATCTTTGGCAAGCAACTCATTTCTTCCTAAAAGAAACAGGAAAAACAAGCAAAGTGAAAGTACCTCTCTTATCTGACTGTAGGAGAGTCTGAGTGCCCTATTTGTGCTCAACACTTATGCTCTAGGTACCTAAAGAAAGGGAAGATAAAACCCTCTTCTCTGTCCTGAGCGTTCCTGAGCAACGAAATCTTTCACACTGTGAAGACTCAGCTACAGGTTAAGATTGGAGCAAGTCCAGAGAAGGGCCACAAAGCTGACAAAGGTACTAGAATACCACCCCTATAAAGACAGGCTGAGAAAGTTAGAACAAGGAGTAATGGGTTTAAACCAAAAGAGGGGAAATTTGTTAGATATACAGAAGAAATTCTTTATTGTAAGAGTGGTGAGGCACTGGAATGGATTTCCTAGAGAAATTGTGAATATGAATACCCAGTTCCTAGAAGTGTTCAAGGCTGGGTTGGATGCAGCATTGAGCAGCCTGGTCTAGTGAAAGGTGTCCCTGTCTATGGTGAGGGTGTTGGAACAAGATGATCTTTAGTGCCTCTTCCAACCTAAACTATTCTATGGTAAGATGGCCAAGACTTTTTTTAGAACATTCAGATTTAGTGCCTTTAGTTAGGGGTCTACTGCTGTGAAGGGACTCCTGGAGCATGTGCAACACAACTTATGAATACACAAGAAGTACTTACAGGAGCAATTCCTGTTTGATGTTGGTGAAGCACAGTTTCAGGCCATGGCTCAGCTGGCAGTCTGTTTCACTGGGCATTGCCCAGACCTTTCAACTGCTCTGCAGCTATTTAAGGAAAATGGAATGATGATGTGTGGAAGAAAAGAAAAAAGTTATTTCCTTTACGTGGAGTCTGATCCAATTTTGCATGAAAACATTAATGTGAGCTTTCTGGAGGGTTCAGTGAGAAGTACAGACAAGGACAATTCGTGAGGCTAGTCTATGAAGACTTGAGAATCCTTTAAGAGTAGCCTTGGATATAGATGAAGAATGCACAAATGTAACAGAAGTAAATATCTGGAACTGATTGTCGGGCTCTCATGAAATGGGGCAGAGAAACAATGTAAGGAAAATAATACAAGTAGGCCAAATTTTGTCCTAGTATAAGTAGGTACAGGTCCACTAGTTTTCCTTGCTTTGTAGGGTTTTAAAGTTTGATCTTTGGAACTATAGTTCCTCTAAAAAGGAAACAATACCAAACCTAAAGTTCGATTTATCTGCAATTCAAATTATCTTAGCTGCTCTTAGATTGCTTTGGAGGTGAAATAAAACACCAAAATTATGTTGGGTGTTGCAATTTTCTCCTGCTTTCAGTAGCTGTGTTCTTTGATGAAGTTGTTCCCCTATTTTTCCGAAGTACTTGTAGTAATACATGTAAATCTATCCAAGACTTGCAACCAAGAGTGGAGGCTGCTGTTTTGTCAGCTGCTTCTTCTGCCTGGTTAGGGATTGGTTTTGTTCTACAAGAGATGATGATTGTAGCCAGTATAGTGGTCTGTTTTTTACTGGGGCTCACCCATGTCAGACCCTAATGCAGGCAACATCCATGTATAACGCAGTACATGGTTGCCCAAGGGTCTAACTAGTTGCCACTAAGAGAACAGAAGTATTGGTCACTTAATTTCACAGTAGCCATTTTTGAAGCTTTTATCTCTGGAGCAAGTGTGGCTGGGCTGGTTCCTGCCTGGGTTTCGCTCATGCTATTTGAAGTTTTCCCATTTGGACCTCTAAATATTTAATTGTTTGAACACAGGAAGCAAGGACTGGCTGGCTGATGCTGTAGGAAGGATGTTCTGCAATGCAATGAGGGATTCTTTTCCCTGTCTGCTCTCAGTTGGGCATAGATCTAAACCCTGAGTAGCTGTGCTCTAGCTCTCTAAAACAACCAGGTTCTTTAGCTTTCTTTTTCTCTGTGTGACAAACCTCCATTTAAAATGCTTCCCCTGCAGAATTAGAAAAAAAATTATCTTCTTTTGTTCCCTGTTCCTCAACTTCCCAGGGGAAAAAAAAAAGCAAAAAAAAAAAAAAAAAGGAAGAGAATATTGCAAAAAACTGTAGCGGTTACCTCTTCTACTTCATAGAACAGGTATAAGATGAAGGAAAGTTGTAGTATCAGAAAAATACCATGATTAGGTAGCTGAGAGCAGAAATAGAGCTTTAATTTTTCAGTGTTGTGCTCAGAACATTTCCATGTTCATTTTGATTCTCTGCAATTCTTGGAGCATATGAGTTTTGTGCTGAAATACATTTTTTTCCCCTCTTTTTATTTTTTTGTCACACTTGCTCATAAATTCCCCAGTGGACAGAAGGATTTAGATGCATAAAGGAATGTTCTGTCTTCATTAAATTCAGTGCATAATTTCTATTACCTCTTCTGTATGCTTTTCATGGTAACTTAAATGTAACATTTTATGAGCAAATCATAAACCCTGAATTTACTGGAGTATAAAATCCTCATTCTTTCCTTGGTCATCTCTTATCTCCAATATCACAGAAACAAAGGAAAATATCTTTTATCAGCTTTGAGTGGTACTGATGCAAAATGCATTTACGCCTGCGAAACTTCCACTGAAGAAAATTGATTTCTGGTAGGTCAAGTTGCTATGGAATAGTTTATATTTCCAAGGAACAAACAAAAAATGCATATAGGGTGCTGTGACCTGCGTCTCTGTGCTTAACATAAAACTGAGTAAAGTTAAAAATAAACAAAATTGTTGTTCTAAAAGGAAACAGTCAAATTCAGCTCTGGTTTACTACATGCTTGCACTACTGTAAGCAAGGGTAGTATTTGTTTGAATGTCAGCTGGGGTGTCTGCAGCCTTTTGGAAGGTCTGCAGGGTGAACATTACCACCTAGTGGTTGACAATAGTGCAGAGGACGTAAGAATTGCACACAGTTACTGCGGGTAGGCCAAGCATTTGCTTGCAAAGGTCTGCCCACAGTATGTGGAAGTTTAAGTACCTGAAAGCAGAGACCTATTGGGTTTCTGTTTAGCTTCGTACCTAAGTATTGCATTGTACTCACTAAATATCTTCAGGGTGAAAACACAGAACAAAGGAAATGTAAATTTGTAGTTGTGATGAGAACTCCACTTTTCTCAGATTTACTACAGTAGCAGAACTGCCAATGTCCGTGAGATGTGTAGAGCTGCTCACTGAGCTCTGCAGTAAAGGTGAAAAAGCTTCAGCCAGTGTTCTGCCTGATGAGAACAGACAACTCATCTGCTGAGGGGCTGGCTGTGCTCAACTCTGCTTATAGAAACATAGGAACAGAATTTGTTTCATTTGTCCTTTACCAAAAAGTTGGTTAAAAAACAGCAATTCAAATTTTAATGCATGCTTTTCTATATTCTATTAAAAAAATCAATTCTCTAAGAAGGTTGATTTCTCTTATGCTGACAGTCCCATTCTGTTACTTGTTCCTATCATGTATTGGCTCATCCAAAAGGTGCAAAACTGGGTGAGCTTTGAGTGTCTGAAACAGCTCATGTATTTGTGTTTTGACTGGGGCTGGTTTGAGTAGGCAGTAGTCTAGAGAGTAGATTGGTTTTGGTTTTTTGGTCTTTGAATAGAAGCATCACCTATTATAACTTTGCTCCCTGCTGCTGCCACCACGTTTTGCCTACACTCCTGGACAGTCTGAAGTCACTGGGACTTCAGTAAATAAGCTAGTAAAGACAGCTAGTAAGTACAGGCAATTCTGTCAAAAGGACCAAGCTAGAAGCTGAGTAGAAAAATCTTTCTTTTGTCACAAGTGTGATAAATGGGTCAGAAACTGGGATAAAAATATCTCTATCCACTCTTATGTCTCACTGTTTGTCCCTAAACCAGGAAGAGTAATGCTGAGATTGCAATGGAATCAAGACAGGAAAATGAGGCAAAATATTCATTATGAATACTGAAAACAGTTTTACTTATGAATTTATGTATTTCCATGCTTGGAAGTGTAGTCTTCAGAATATATTATTGTCAGCTTGTGGTTTTTCTGTTCTTATGGATTGATTTTAAATCTCTTACATACTGAAAATGCTCCAAACTGCAAATGAGACTTTTTTGTTCTAGAGTAACATATAACTACTTCTTCTTGAGAAGCCATAGATCTACCCAAACATCTTCCAGTATATGCACAAGGAAAAGTATCTGGAGTTTTGACAATGACATTCTATAAGCAATTGTATTTCTATGGTAAAATGAAACTTTGACTAAAAACACCCAAAGGAGTTAATAAGTATATAAAAGGAGACTTTTTTTTTTGCTTTTAAGCAATCATGAAGTTGCTTCATCAAAAGAGCTGATACGACATCAACTTGTTCTGAGAGGTTTAACTTTCTGAGCTCAAATGTGCTTTGTGGTGAAAAGGACTTTGCAAATAAAATTCAACAGCTTGCAAATGAAGCTTTGTAGCATCTGATGACAGGTTGTTTTTTGGTTGTTAATAGTTGAAGATTTCACTTGCAAAGAAAGATTGACTACAAACTCGAGATCACTCTCTGTTCTGTATGAAACGGGAGGTGAAGCGATTATGTCCTGAGAGCAGCATCTCAGTGATGGAGAATAAAATGTGACAAAATCAGTTTTGTTTTTTTTAAGTTAACATATATAGTGTTCAAATACTAATTTTCTTCATCTGTTCCACACACCCTCATGTTGTCCACTTCTCCCATCCTCAAACAGAGGAGACTTGCAAGAGCAGATTGGAAGCTTAAGATACTTTTCCTTTTACATTCAAGTGAGACTGTTAAAGTCAAAAGGCTAGAGGCATGCTGCTGCAAGCTAATGGTCTTTAGAAACCTTGGGTGTTTTTTGAAAACAATCATTTGTAGAGACAAATACCACAAAAAAAAAAAAAAAAAGTATGACAGTATATTGATTATTGTGCAAAATGTGTTCAGGGAGTCCAGAAGCTAATTTTCTGTCTATATGAGAGAGAAGGCTGAGAAAAACTCTTTAAAGAGCAAGTGATTTTAGTCTAAGATTAAATGAAACTCTAAAGAACCCACCATTCACTCAGACATTGACAATATAGTTCTGACTAGCCTTTTAATGCAATCCTTTCTTCAAAAAGTAACTGCCAAGGCTTTATTATTTTAACATTTCTCAGTGGCCAAGGAAAGAATTTCCCGTAACTGCTGAAGAGACAGGTAGAAACCTATGAATAACCCTCATTAGTGAAGGAAAGGCTTCTTGAATGTATGAGTCAATAAACTGTTAATCAAACAGGTCATTTGTTCTTCCTGATGGCAAATTCTTTATATAAATGGCAAATGCAAACAGCAGCAGTGGGTGCAGAAAAATCCAATGTTTAAAGAGTTTGAGGTGATGTATGGTCCAGTAGTACAAGGCTACTTGTATTGGAATTGGCATTGTGTATTGGCTATTGTAAGTAATTTCTTATTAGCTGAGTAATTAAGTATCTGTGATGGAAAATCATCTTTCTTCAGCAAAGAGAACAGTGACTAGGAAGGTGACTTTTCATATGTATGAAAACAGTGAAACTGTTTCTGATAAGGATGTACCCATGGTAATTCACTACATGGTACTCAGTTTATACTTCATTGACTCCTACAGGACTTGGACACATCCTAAATCTTAAGTGGTTTAACTGAATTTCTGCTAGTGAGAGAATGTTCAAAAAGTCATCTTTGTGACTTCATCTATAATAATTATGATAGTCCACTCTTTTTCACTCTGAGGTCTCAGTGTTGTGTACTGATCAGTGGTTCTCAATCTTCTTTCATAGAATGATTTGGGTTGGAAGAGCATGTAATGTTGAAATCTCTATAGTGTCTAGTCTTCACAAAATTTAGGAATTACCAATAACCTTATTAATTGGAATGAATACAGAATATGGTGAGTTGGGAAGTACCCACCAGGATCACGGATTCCAACTGTAAGCCCTGCACAGGATGCCCCAAGCATCATACCATGTGCCTGACAGAGTTGTCCAAACACTTCCAGAACTCCTTCAGGCTTTGTGCTGTGACCACTACCTTGGGAAGACTGTTCCAGCACCCAACCACCCTCTGGGTGAAGAACCTGTTCCTAATATCCAACTTAAACCTTCCCTGACTCAGCTTCAGACTATTCCCTCACCTCCAGTCACTCGTCCCACAGATAAGAGATCAGTGTCTGTCCCTCCTCTTACCCTCACAAGGAAGTTGTAACTGCAGTGAGGTCTCCCCTCAGTCTTTTTCTCCAGCTGAACACACGGAGTGCCCTCAGGTGCTCCTCACATGACTTCCCCTAAAGGCCCTTCACCATCCTCGTTGTCCTCCTTTGGACACTCTCTAGTGGCTTAATATCTTTCTTATATTGCAGTGCCTCAAACTGCCCCAATATTGCAGGTGAGGCTGCGCCAGAGCAGAGCAGGACAATTCCCTCCTTCAACTGGCTGGTGATGCTGTGCCTGACGTCCCCCAGGACACTGTTGGCCCTCCTCGCTATCAGGCCACTGCTGACTCAGATTCAACTTGCCATTGACCAGGACTCCCAGATCAATTTCCCAGCACTGCCCACACATCTGGGGTTGCTCCATTTGAGGCGCAGAATCTGGCACTTCCCCTTGTTTAACTTTCTGTGGTTGGTGATTTCCCAGTCCTGTAATTTGTCAGCATCTCTCTGCAGGGCCTCCCTGCATTCCAGGGAGTCAACAGCTCCTCTGAATTTTGTGTCATCTGCAAATCTGCTCAGTGTCCTTTCCAGTCCTGCATAAAATAAACCTTATAAAAATTAAAAA
>JAWWLZ010000001.1:5785215-5814116 GCA_035041345.1 Poliocrania exsul
TAAAAAGGAATATTGGCAGGAAGTATTTATGAGGTTGTTGCCTTCCTTCTGCAATTCCTTTATGATCTTGTACTTCAAAGAGATTACTTGAGTGAATAGTTAAATATTTTTTTACCCCCAAAAATTCTTGCAGACCAGTTCTAGTAAGTGCATCGAAGTACTAGTAAGTGCTCTTACTCTATGAACAAACAATACCTTTATTGCAACTATTGATTTTTAGGGTTACTCTTGTGACTAATGAGATTACTGTTCATCATGAAACTTTGGTGCCTTTAGTAATCTAGAAAGTAGTTGTTACCACGTACTAGAGAGGGAAAAGATTTGATTTATTTGTATCTGCTCAAGTTATAAGAGCCTAAGCTTTGTACCTGTGTTTTCTTGAAGTCAAATCAGATTTCATCTATGCAAATACACACACAATTACTTTCATGCACGCACTCTCTTTGCTGAAAAGTAGTAAGATGTAGGCATGGAAATAGGAACTATATGAATACTGTAGAGTTAAAAAAATCAGTAAGCTAAACTTGAAAGTCCTTGTCTGAACTAAAATTTGCAGTGCAAGATTTTTTTCTTTTGCAAAATTCAAGTCAGTTTTCCAAATGAAGAGTAAAGCACAAACAGATCTTTATTTTAGGATGCAAAATTATACTTATGGTACTATTTGGTTGAAATTCTTTGCAAAATTGTTTATGCTTTTTGGGAGCCTTTTATAATTTGTAGCTGAAAGCTGCTATATTTTATAATGGGACTCTGATGAAGTGGTTTAAACAAACATTTCTTATGGTTGCTCCAGTCTTCATTGGTGCAACAGAAGCACTGTTCTTGTCAGTGATGTGACTATAAACTGAGGCAGGTGCATATCTTGTATATATCCCTTATAGCTGATTAACATCCTCTGTTCTTGGTTAAGGAACTCTGTGAATTCCATTAGGTAGTATCTGCTGGAGAGGGAAGCAAGCAAGATCTAGCTTTTATTGATCTGTGGATCTGTACCTTGGACTTTTGCCAATGGTATTTAATTGAAAAGAAGACTGAGATAAAATTATAGCCTTTTGAATGCCAATATGTGCTTGCAGCTTTGTTAACCCACTTGTTTTGAATCTCAATGAAGAATTCTTGCGTAACACACTATTATAAAATAAATGATGCACAAGATGTATTTTGTGAAACTAAATAAGGGATAAAAAATTGAGCTATATTACTGGTCATATATGGTTTAGCTATTTGAATTACCAAAAAAAAAAAGTAATGTATCTGAGAAAGTGTGCTAATAGCCTTGGCAGGAACAGCATGAATAGAGAGATTGCAGATGAAACAGAAAAACTTATCTGCATTTCTATGTTCTTGGATATTCTTGTTTACACAAGGGCTAAAAGGGAACATGATAACTGAATATGAAGCCAAATCTTGTCCATCTTTTTTCTTGGAAGAATTTGTCTTGAACAATTGACAGCTTTGGTATCAAGAAGCCTGTCATGGGACAGAACCTTTACGGTGTATTACCCAAATATCAGCTCATTACTAGTCTCTTGAAGGACAACCTCAGCTACTCTGTTCCTTTACTTGGTATTTAGGAGACCACCAAATGGCCCTAACTGAAATGATTGGTGTGGCATAAATGCATAAAAAGAAGAGGAGAGGAGAGGAAATGCAGGGAAATATGGAGCATTCTTCCTCCTGTTAGTTTTTAGGCCTACTTCAGTTCTTGAGGGCAGAGAGTGTCAGATCCATTTGATCTTAATGGGACAGATAAGCACTATCTTACAGATTTAATGTAGCCATTGAACTAGTCTGACAGCTGGTGTGAATCATACTCTTTGGCATTAGAAGAGCCAATCCAGGTTACCAAAAACAGCCTGGAAGAGCCTGTCCCTGGTACCAACCCAGCATATTGGCACCAAGGCACAATATACAGCCATGCTTATGAAGATGGGTTTTCTAGCTTGAGTTCCTTGCCTAATTAAAAGGTAAATTAGATATGCACCCTATCTTTTGCTGGTTTTAGCTACAACAAGAAGACAACACTGAAGGCCTTTGAAGACGTTGGTTAAGAGTCTTTGCATATAATAACATAAAATTTATACAGAAATATTTAAATATTAGTCAAACCTAAATTACTGCATATATATATAATTTTCAGCCCATCATCATAATTTATGTTAATACAAAAGCAAAAAACCCTACAACTTTTGGGACTTTCAGCTGCTTGTCAAAATCTGAGTTTTTAAATAAAGAAAAAAAATTTAGATATGGAAAATGAAATAAAGGATGATACTGTTGTAAAACCTACAGTCTTTGATCTGTGCTGTTACAAATTCCAGTGAAGTTTTTTGTCATGTATGTGGGAAGTCTAGAAATCATTTTCCATGAAAGTAAACAGAACTTGACCAATGTTAAATAAAACAAATATGTAGGTATGAGGCGGAAGGAAAATCTACCTTAAAGTACACACAGTAGAATTTGTTTCTAATGATCTTTAAAATGAGATTCTTCTATGATCCTCTAGGGTATTGGCAATTAGTAGTCAGGTTGCACAGAAATGTGCAGTTGGTTCATGTCCTAATTGCAGCCCATAAATTAAAGATATATTGCAGGGTGAGTTGCTTAGTTAAGATATTCAATAATTTTAGCTCACTGGATAATCTGGATGAACTTCAGGTCTCAGAGAACAATGTATTTAGCGATTTAAAGTAGTTTGACTCTATTTAGGTATATGAAGGTTAAAGAACCCTTGAAGAAGTGAATGTACAGTGTGTGGAATAATTGCTTAATGGAGAATGTAGTGTATTTGATAGAACCTTGTATTGATTAGTGGGGGGGAAAATGATACTTTTATGAAACTCATCCACTAAATTAGAAAGCTTCAAGCACAATGAAATCTCTCCTTTCTTGTGCACCATAACGGGCACCTCTTCTCCACACACCTGCCTCTGCCCTCTGAAAGTGTGTAAAATAGTCTAAATGGCTAATGGGGGATGCAGCATTGCAAGTGTGACTGAGAAGGAGACCAGGTGAATTTACTGAATATGAGTTTTTCATTTTTAAAAGATTTGCCAACAATAATACTTATCTAGGAACAAAATACTAAGCTTGTTCAGATTGTCAGTTAACAGGCCCCAAAAAAGGAGAGGGAGAGAGAGGGGCTGAAAATTTAAGATGAAAAAGTATTTTCCCATACGTGGTGTAAGCTTCAGTATTATATTTGTTTACTACTTTCCCCATGCACAGAATCTTTTCTAAAACAGTATTTCTTAAACACTATTCAGACTAGAGAGCATTTATTTAGCAAAGGTTACTGCTACCTGAAAAATATCTCAGTGACTTTTACTACACCCTGTTCAAGCTCTGTTTGGAAACTCTCCCTGAAATTTACTGGCCACAAACCATGAACAAAATGATTCCACCTCACTGCAGGAGAAGTAGTAATACTGCTCTCTCAACTTAGAGATAAGGGCTTGGAACAGATGAAGATTTACATCAAAAGTGTTTCTAAATTTGATGAATATGACTTTTTGAGTGGTATTACTGCTAAATAACATGTTTCACGTTCACAGCATAACTGTTACTGACTTTCAGTGCCCTGGGAAAAAAGGGGCGCTCAAACAATTCTGGTACTACTGCCATAACCTCCCATTTCTTGTGGTCTCCTGCTGTGTCAGAATCTTAATTTGAGCTCTTAGCTCTGCCTCTTCTCCTCAATAGGCTTAAGAAGATACATAACTAAGTGTAAGTATTCATAACTGGGACATTTATGTCTAAACTAGCACTGATGTTCTTTGCATAGTCAAATCAAATAAATGACTGGGATGCAACGGATCTCACACAGATGGCATCTAAAATATAACAAGAGAATTGCATTCTAGCACCCTCCTCTGAAAGAGGGGTGAGTTAATCCACAGATGGACATCTAAAACTAGGTGAAATTTATCCCACCTTCTGTGTCTCACCCAGCTGGCTCCTTACTCAGCCACCTGTGCCATGTTTCCTCTCCTTGGCCAGCCAGAGCTGACTTTGTCACCAACACAGCCTAAGTTCTTTTTCTCCATCTGTCTGCTTTGCCGTCTATCTTGCCTTCTATTAATGTAAGGCATCCTCTTTCCCTGTACCTTGGGGAGGGTTCAGAAGTGGCAGGCTCATCAAGAACATAAAATGGTCTTTGTGTTCCTGCGCCTCTTTCCAAATCTGTAAAGGCTGTAGAGAAAATCCTGCCCACCCTTGCAATGCTGTTCACTGCACTGCAAGATAGCAATGGGTGTAAGAAGATCAGCCTTCAGCTTGCCCAGAGAACTGGAGCTTGTCCAATGCTGTTGATGGCTTCTGAAAATGAGTCGCTTTTTTCATGTTGTCTGCTGACTATACATGACCTCAAAGTTTTGAAGGTCATTTAATTTTCCACATTTGAACAGATTCAATTACGTGTTTCCAACATCAGGGGCACACTTTATGTTTATGCTGCCCATCCTTCAGCTGGCTTTAATGCAGACATGAGGGGGTTTAAAATTAGAGATTATTTTATCCTTCCTAAAAGAACTGGAACTCTTTTGTTCTGATTTTCTTTCTGAAATGGCTGGCTCCTCCAAGGGGAGGAAAACAAAACCACTCACCCTAAAAATTCAACTTTGGGAAAGCACTATGATACAGATAGCACGAGCCTCAATGATTTGATCCATTAGATATAAAAGAAAGAGCTTTATAAAATTCTATGATAAAAACAAATAAGATCTCTCTAGATTTATTTTTTTATTCTGTGTGTATGTTTATAAATGTTGTAGCTCAAGGCTGAAACTTTTTCAGGCAACAGTCTTAGCAGTAGAGAAGCATAGTCTTTAGGCAATGCAAAACTGCCCATTAATTTAGGATTCTGCTTATCAAATAGTTTTAATTAGGAAAGAAATCATCACCAGAAGATCAAGTTTTATGACATAATCAATAAAGGATAGGGAGAAATACTGAAGTTTAGTGCCCTCTACTATAAACAGATTTGAACTACTGTTTTCCTACTCCAAAGAAAACTCCCTAATCTCTCTCATATCAGATGCTTTGGTATTAGTAGTTATGACATTTCCAATTCAAACCACTTTACTTTCTCCTAATTTAGCATTCTTTTCTATTCAGTGTGGGTATTGAAAGTGAAGAGGAAGCTCCTGCTGCCTCTCTCTTTATTTCTTGTCTCATTTTGTGGCTGAAAATGAAATGCTTTCATTCAAGTCAGGCAAAAATACATATTAAGGAGAATACCCTTCTATTTGAAATAGTCTGTAGTATTAAGAGATATTAAGATAGTGGAAATGCATTTTCCATTAATTATTTAGAAGGTTTGGATGACAGATGTTCTCCTGCATGCATACATGCATGCTGGGAAGTTCCCTTTTATCTTAGGAATATTATTTATTATATTCCTGAATAGAGATGCATTTCTATAAGTAAGCTGAACTGTGATAAAGATCTAATTATCACCTTTTGATGGTAACAATTAACCTTTGTGAAATCTTCTGTTAATAAGATGTATTTGCAAAACAATTATCTGTATTAAAAACTTTTGTTAAATCTTTTAATTCCAGCTGCATTGAAATTGTGGAACATAATTTGTTCCAAAAAATTTAATTAATTCTCCTGTTTAATGAGAAACTAAAATATAGCCCAGAGGAATCTTCTGTTTTTCTTGTGCCAACTTCTCAAGTTTCATTTTTATGATTTATTTGCAAGGATTAGAATAATGTTTGGTTTTGTCACACATAGAGTTGTTCACTATTCCAAAATATTAACACAAGACTATCCTTTTCCAAACAGCAGAATGCTTTTAGTTGCTTCAATAGGGCTTCTGGACAAATGTAACTGTTTGAGAATGGCATTTTTTCACACTCATTTTTAAAGGGTAGGTGTTTCAAGGCCGTGCATAATCACTTGCAAAGCGAGATTTACACTTTGCCAGTGTACCATTACAAATACATTAAAAAGTATGATATTATTTAGTCAATAATATATGCTAATAATTCTGTAGTAATCTTGGCAGGTTCAGAAGCTTATTACACATAATTAGTGACTGCAAAGTATCTTAAACCTACCATATGCAACAGTCTTCTACAGAACAAGAAAAAAGAATTAATTTGCATTTATTTATCTTCCCTTGGGATGCTCTTTTAAAATTATCTAATGCTGCATATATTTGTATTGCTCAGTTGTCACACCTGTGGGACAAAAGACAATTTGCTTGTAGACAAACAAAAAAGAGAAAAAAAATCAATGAAAAATATTTCATCAGTCCTTTACGATAAGGAGGTTTCCTGTGGATTGCACATTGAAGGTACAAACACATCGTGGAATAGTTGATTTAACAGCTTATAACAAGCTGTTAATTCAGCCAGAAATTAAAGTGTAGAAGTATGGAGTGAGACTTAAGGTCTGATTGGAAAGTCTTCCACCATGGACACAAGCCTGGAAAATAGCAGCATTCTTGGTCAATTCTTCAGACCCGAAACCCTTCCTCAGAGATGAGGTCTATCCCTGGGCATCATGAGGTACTTTTCAGGGTCCACTAGCAAATGCCTCAGCTGATTCTACAAATTTTGAGGTATAAATTTCTATTATTCTCTAATATAGTATGAGCATAAGGTATGAAGCTTGTTTCCTGCAACCTGTATCACCTCTGGCTTTAAGGGCACAGAACGTTGCTTACAAGTCTTGACTCCTAATATTTTATGTTGGAAAATTATCTTGGAGTAATCTTCTTATGATGGCACCTCTTTTTCATATGGTATGAAAACAGTCTGCAGGAGGAATAGTTATCTTGAAGTGTTTCTTAAATTTTTGCTTAGATGAATAAATTGTCTTGGGCACTTACTGATCACCAACTGCTTGTGAGAACTTTGTGGAAATTGGCTTGGCTTAGCAACAAAGTAAGAGAAAAATTCAGTTGCTTTATTTTAAGTGAAGGACAAGTAGGCCTTTTTGTTCATCATGTGGGTTTTTTTCCTAATCTGAAAATGTCAGCATGGTAAAAGAAAATATGTAAATTTAATGATTTTATAAAAACTGTTTGGAAAAGCTTCACAAGACCAGGGTATGCGGGTATGTGAGATATTTTTCCTGTAACAATCACCAAATAATTAAAATTGCAGTATTTGCTACAGTGTGCTTTTGAGGTTTGTCCAGGAAGCAAGGCTGGAGATCCCTATGATGTTCCTAAGGTGGGGGCTAATGGCCTCTGTCAGAGGTTTTTGGGCCCATGGACTGGGAGGGGGCAGGGGGGAAGTAAGGCCTTTCAGTACCCTCAGGGATCTGATCTTGGATTTCTTCACCTTAGAGAAGAAAGGATTCAGACAGTTTCTAATTGATGTCCTTAAGTACCTGAGGGGTATTAGATGGTGTTGTCAGGCTCCCCTTGGCAGTGCACTGTGAGAGGACAAGAGTAACAGTCATAAGCTGTGAAAAGGCAGTAGAAAATAAGAATAGAAGTCAGAGAGGGGAAGGCATATTCACCAGGAGAGAAATTTAATACTGCAGCAGATGTCCAGAAGGGCTGTTGAGTTTTCGTTCCTGAAAGTATTGAAAACTCAGCTCTGAGAAATTTGCTTTGACTTTGAAGCTTGTCTTTGAGCAGAAGCTTAGAGTAGACGATATCCAGAGACCTTTCCTCCAGAATGATCTGTGGTACTAAAGGAGGGCAACTTTCATCTCAAATATCCAGACATGTGGTCGAGCTCCCTGGTATGGAGACAGAGGATATATAAACAGCATGTTCCTTCTTTAAAAATGGGAAAAAGAAAAGGCAGAACTGTTAAAGGTCTCATTTTTGTCCTCATGGGAAGTAAAAGTGTGCTTGAAACCAGGCTTATAGATTGAGAAAACTGTTTCCTACTGTACTATAGCAGCAAAAGAAACTACTGAAATCTCAACTTGCTACTCTCTACCAAAAGCAAGCAGACTTCTGCCTTACCTTTTCAGTGATTGATGCCATCCAGAATAGCAATCTGAACAAAGAAATTGCTTAGATCTTGAGTTTTAACTCATTTTTCAATGTCCCTATTCAGCCATCATCTTCACTACTGGTTATTCTACTCCTTCCCAAATCCCTTAGCAAAACCTAAAAGAAAATAATTCCCCTCAGTATGGCTCATTGCCACCCATCGTTATCCCTGGGATTAATAGCATTTGTGATAACAGCAATAAATTGGACCATTTCATGTTACCATGGCAGCCAAGTTGAAAGTAGCAATCTTTTCCCCAGGTTGGCTGCAGATACTGTTGCAGGTAGAAGATCTAAACTAATATTGATTAATAATGTTCACCTGTTATATCAAAATATCTTTTCCTAAATTTCTCATTCCCTGTGATAACTACCTAGAATGTAGGAGTATCTCATTAAAGAATAACTGAAGAGAGAACTTCCTCTTTGAGTGTATCAGTGATTAAATGAATTTGACATTGTCTTGAATGAAGGTAAATTTAAAGTACTACTGTGAAGAACTCTCACAAAGCATATAATTAGAGATTGTCAAAGAAAGCTTTGTAATATTGTTGTTTTAAAAAAAATCAGGTTATGTTTTAAATTAAAGCAAAACAAAAACAAATAGAAAAAGCAAAATCAATCAAAAGACTGAATTTGTAATTAAAAGAAAGCTGTCTTTTTTGTTCTTCATGGGCAGTAAAAATTTGAAAAGACATAAAATAAATCTCATGGAATCTTGTACAGACAGTTATAATCTGCCTCTTCTATGCAGGCTCTAGTCCTCTGTCACAATTTCCACAGAAGTCTCTTTTAGCTCATGCTGTAGTAGCCACCTCCATGTATTAGAGATCCTAAAAAGCTGCCATTTCTGCAACCAAACACATTCAATACTTTCCCTGTGTATTCAACTGAACTAAATAATTATCTGTTTATAAAGAGAAATTTTTGCTGTCATCTACTGGGAGTGTGAAATAAAGAATAGCTAAAAAAATTAAAAATCAAGGTAATAACTTGACAATTGGGGTATTTCTGTCTTTTTTTTAATAACTCAGATACAGAGTCTGACTTTAAACAAGGCCTCCAAGTTTGAAAACACTGAGAGGCCAGAAATGCTTATGATTTTACTTCAGTGTGCTATCAGTATGATAGATGTGGTATTTGTATGTGCTAAAGAAATAACATCAACTCCAGCAGCAGGAGGGTGATGGTTTAATTGTCACATGGGGAAATAAGTGAATTCACTACAGCGCAGTCTCTCTGCAGTCCTGAGCTCCTTTGTCTCCTGTAAGCAGCGTGTCTGATGGCCAGCTGTGGCAGTACATACAACGTGCTGATACAGTGCTTAACTAGAGATTAAATGGAAACCTCAAACTCTTGATGGTTGTGTGTTCCAAACCTTTGCGTGATGGCTGCTGTTCTACACCTTAGTTTCTAAAAATCCATTGTTTGGTAGAAATGGTTTAATGTTTTGTAGACATTCAGCACCAGTAAAGCAAAAACTTCAGAAATGACAAGTTGAGTCAGTTTGCCTTTCTCAGGAATGCAGTGAGGGGTTTTGTGCTATTTTGCTAATTCTTTTCAGTTTGGCTGTGAGAGTTCCATTCTCATAATGGTTTTTAGCCTAAGAGTAAAGCTGTGTGACTTGTCAGCCTATGTGCTCTCTGAGGCAGGTGGTTGGCAACTTAGACCATGAGATGTTTCTTGTTGCCCTGTCATGAGGGTGGCAAGGTCCAGTCCCACTCTGATCTGCCTTTAGAACAGAATCAAGTGCTCGATGTTTATTGTGTGTTATTTGCTACAATGCACAAGACATACAAGCAAAATTGTGTTTCCTTGTCCAACACTGTCTACTCCTTGATATCCTGCATTTTCCTAGTCTAAAGACTTGCTTATCAATTGACCTGAATATGTATCTGTGTGTCTGACTCTCTCTATATTAAGCTCTATTATAACACATATACATACACTTTTATGCATATACTGTTTTGCTCCCTACTTCCTACCCATAAGATTAAGAGTCTCATTATTCAGATCAGTGGGCAACAGGTTTTAATTTCTGATCTAAGCCTGATCTCACCCCTAGTTTTTGTCCCAGTCCTCTGCCATGGACAACGCTGTTTTTTCTCTGTTGAGATGCTGTGAGAGACTCCATAAAACAGACTTCAAGCCAAGTTAGTGTGGGATAAGATATAAAGGTAGATTCTTTAATGTCTAGGCTTAGAGCTTTTAGGAATACATGATGACATGCTCCCCGTGAACACTGATTTCCATGGTTTTTGTAATATTTCCCACCCAATCCCCAGTTCACACATCTCTCGGTCCAGCCCCATCTTGCTTCTGGTCACATCTCCTTACGATTTGGGTCTGGGGTCAGTTGGACTCTCTGTTCTTCAGCATAGAAAGGGCTCTTGGAGGTTTTCCAGTGTTCTTAGACTCAAGGTTGTTGGTTTATGTCTTGTTCTGCAGGCCTTCTCATATTCTTTAGCCTTCTACCTTGAAAAGATGTCTAAATACTAAAAGAATTTGAGCTACTGATATGGCAGAGGTTAGGATACATAAACAGTGAACTTAAGCTGCTAGAAATATTAGCACACTAAATCTACATATTACTACAGTTACAAGTACTTCTAAAATCTATATAAATGAAAAATCAAAAACCCCATAGGCATCAGTTGCATTTGCTGATTTTGAGCTTAGCCACTTCAACTAGTCAGAGAATCATTACAGTAGAGACGCATCTCTGGGGACCACCTGACTCAACTCTTTGCTCAAAGCAGAGTCAACTAGTACAAGTTATGCAGGATCACTCAGACTGTAAGAACACTCCTTCAGAGCTCCTTCACTTGGGAGACTCAGAGCCTGTTGGATCAGTTAGTAGACTCAGGTACTTTTCCTCTATTTTTTTTTTAGGCAGTAAAATCCCATTTTAGGTAATGCATTTTCTTCAGTCCCTAGGTGTATGCATTTGAGAATCTGTAACGCTCAGATTCTTCACACTTTTCTTCCTCTAATTCAACCTGACAGGGCAGTTTGTTGTGAAACAGAATTCTTCTTCCTGAATCAAAATAATTTTTTTTTTGAGGAATACAAGGAATGAGTGTGATGGTGGGACCGGAAAGAGGGGTAGCTGGGAAGTGTGTGTGGAAGAGGCAGGAGCAGAGGTGCCTGTGAGTAAGAGGGGTGTTAACTGTGGCTTGTATTTCTATGGTGAATGCTTAATGGTCTGCCTGCCCTTTAGACTTAAGCACTTCTGATCAAGCCTTTGATAGTTGATAATGGGTGATGTTAACAGTGTTACTTACCTAGGTCTATGTGTAATCCTAAACACTTTATCTTTGCAAAATTACTGGTGTAAACAAATAGGGTCCTGGATGTCTGGCCCTGGATGAACAGCATTAATGTAATGGTCCTCATCATACATGATAGTTTGGCTTTCAATGCTACTCTAATCATAAGCAGTGGTGGAAGGAGGTTCTTATGCTTGCATAAGCTCTGCTGCAGTCATTGCAGTGATATTTTTCAACTGTCACAACTGTTTTTACAAATAACTACAAAATCTTTGCTTTGTATTCAGTAAGTTTCACCTGATTATGTTTGCTTGCAATTATCATATCTCCATCTTTCATCATATATTCTGTAGTATTATTCTCAGGATGTTTAGGTTGGTTTGAACAGAAGACAAAAAAAACTGCAAAAGCTAACTGGTAGGGTGCCTTCTTCCCCTACACCTCTCTCATAGTATTATGTGAAGAACTTTGGTTGTTCTTGATAGCCCTTTGGTCTTGAATTCGTAATTTCTCACTCTAGTTGTTTCCATCACTGTTCTTGGGGTTTGTTTCCCTCTCGTCCTTCAATATTGGCGTTTTGAACATTTGCCCTTTTTTTTGTATGAGGATGCTGGGAAACACTCAAGTAGTTTCAGATCCTCAGGGATCTTTTTAACATCAACTCTTTCAAGGCTTAGCTGGAATCTTCCTGTCTGAGATGCAGCTTCCTTATACAGCTGTATTTTTTCCCAGATTGTCTGGCAAATGCTGTCCAGTAAATGTAGGATCTCTTGCCTATCATGATGCAAATTTACTTTCTTGCTTGTCTTACTAGTAAGTATTTTTTCTAAGAGAGTGACAGTTGTTAGAGTAGAGAAAGATTCCTGTATTTTGAAACGATTTTGTATTAAGTGTTTTAATAGGTTTGGTGTTCCTTTGTTTAAGTCAAAGAAATGCCTCTGCAGTGGGTTTGGGTGTCAAATCTTGCCTGGAAACAGTTGCTAAGTGAAACTTACTTTTGTTAATGAATAATTTTGGTTGGAGTGTCTATCAGTAAGAAAATGTGAAGCAGAATTGTAGGTGTGAGGGCAAGCAAGCTGGGAACAGTAGGCTGTGAGTAGTTTGGACTTTTGTGAAGAACCACTTCTATTCGTGTTTAAGGCTAACTTTGTCAGAAAGCTACATAGGCTCATCATTGATTCTTTGTAATTTTTTAGGGAGTGGCTCCACTGGCTGTTAGCAGCTTTTGCTCTTATGTGGCATTATTAGATGTGGGGTTTTGTTGTGGGTTTTGTTATGGATTTTTTTTAACAATCTCACCAACTCTCTTGGTTGAGCTCAATTCTCTTTCCTTTATGAGGAAAAATCCTGATAATTTGGCAGGAAAGTGACAGCCACGAGTGTCCTTGGTAAAAGGAACAACTTAAACTTATGCATTAGGCATAAATAACTGTCATATCATAACAGGACAGAAGAATAATAGGCACATATGGTGTAAGAATGGTACACAAAGATATCTCTGGGTGATTCTGTCAGCGAACAGGAGAAAGACAGCATGGAGTGAATACAGAAGCATTTGTTAATAGGTCAGCTCTGAAAAAGACTTTTTCTGGCTGCCAAGGACAGAAAATCCCATGATTAGCTCAAAGTAGCAGTGAACAACTGAACTGTAAGTGACTTGCTGTAGAGGGTCAGATTTAAGGAGCTTCTGAGGTGGCAGCCTTGACAATAGTCGATACTGGAACTTCCTCATCTGTAGACTTTGATATGTGGAAACTGAGCTTGATTAGCTCCTGCCAGTGCATGCCAGTTTTTCTTGCCTAATTCCAAAGTTATCCTGAAGACTGTGAGGTGAGAAAGTATGTGATTGCCTTCCCTCAAGAGGCAGCAGCTCTTTGAGTGTAAAGAATTTACACACACAAATTCTCGAACTCTCCAGGAGTCTTTCTCAAGCACTTCTCCTTCTCTGTGCAAGCACAGTGGTTACAGCAGGTCTGGAATTGTGGTATCTCAGGATGGGAATGGGAGGAAATCTTCAGGATGGATTGCAAAGTCATCATGGCCCCCTTCTCAGAATGTGGGAAAGTAGAGTCTGTCCTCCCACTCAAGCCATTTTTGTAATCTCTAACCTACCTGTCTTTTCCAAACATATCTCCTTGTGGCTGGTTCTTAGATATTTGGAAATGAAATGCGATTGAGATCAATGTTTGTTTTCTGTGGTAGTATATGGGGATTCAGTGATATTGTTGTGTTTGTCTTTCAATTTATGAAGGTTATAATTTGGCCATCTAAGGACCAATTCTGTTTGTAATTACTGTTTTTTTTTGTTTTTTTTTTTTTTGTTTTTTTAATATCATCTTATGTCCAAGAAGTTTCATTCTTGCTCAGATTTGTAAGCAGTCTCACCAACCGAGACTTGGGGTATGAATGGAGATGATCAGGATTTGAACCATGAAAGAGTATCAGGACTCTGCCAATGATTTTTTTTTTCAAAATAGTAAAGATCAAAATTACATATTAATGACCTTCCTCTCCTGAGAAAACCTGCAATTCTATAATGTGCAATCTCTTCATCTGTGACAGAAGGTAACTCATAATATTTATAAGTTTTTGGTCTTTTGGGGATCCTTCAGAGAGAATTTTTTTTCACTCAAGATGTTTATAATCTTTAAATAGGTTTTGTGTGACTAAGGGAGGCAGGTTTTATTTGTATATTTTTATTTGTATATTCAAAACAAATCATTAGTGCAGTGTTGTTGATTTTATGTAGGAGGACCATAGACTTAAACAGGGACAACGTTCCTGGGCTTTCACTTTATTCATACATCACAGATAATGTTATTTTTCCGTGCAGTGGCATCAGTGGGAGAAGCTGACTTCTTGTTACAACCATTTCTTAAAAACAGATAATGATTCATTGTGCTGTCTATATGTGCTTTCTGGCCTTTAAGCATCTTTTGAAAATTGGGTTGTAAACTTGTAAATATAGCTCAGCTTTACCATTTCCAGCCTTAAGATTTCTGTATGTCTCCTTACATGTGATAGAAAGGACAAACTTATCAAGACAACATTGACATGTACTATATGCAGGCTATGCAGGGTGACAGTCACATTTCTAGTATATGAAAAACGTACTGGACTCAAGGACTTGTTTTTTAAGATGTTGAAAGGAACAGAGAGAAGATAGTATTTTGTTTGGGGGTTTCTTTTCTCACAAAACTAGGCCTGCAAGTGTAGAGTCCTCTGTGTATGTGTAGAGGTGAATGGAGCCTCTCCTGTGTGAACCACTGAAATGGGCTATAGTGTCTTAATCTTTTAGGGTTGCAGCACAGTATTAGCTATTCTGTGCTTCTTTCTTCTGCTGACTGTTCCTCATTTTCTCCAGTGGTCCCCCAGACACATTGCATGTTTGCAGTCCTTTCTATTTTCTGACTTTTTGGAGTGTCATAAAGGCCTACCAAGTTACAAAGGAAACAGACTGTTGCAGACAACTCTGTCCTCCCTTCTGAGTATATTTCACAGGGAGATAGAAGGGCAGTGTCTCAGCTCTACAGAAGTAAAAGGCACAGGAGTACAGAATGTCTCACAAACCTATCTGTGAGTATAAGGCTCAGCAACTTTTCTTATGAGCCTAGAAAATCCTGAGTTAGAGCACGTAGCAGCCTTCCAAGCTGCACAGCATAATTATTTTCCTCTTTGTCAGTCTTCCCCTCCCTCATCCCAGTACACGATATGTTGTATTTGACACTTACAAGAGAGAAGATAGTCAGCAAAATCTCACATTTTTTCCTATGTAGACTATTTATGTCTTGAGAAAAATTCCTTAGAACATTCTTAGTAAAATAGAATATTATTTAAGTGCAGAGAAGCAAGCAACACACCCAATTTAGTATCTTACTCCAAATGTATGTATTAAGGTCTCTGTGAAGTAAAAAAAAAAAAAGAAACTGAGAAGTCGACAGAGCTGTTATAATCTATACTATAAATCAGTAAGAATAATTTTTACCATGTGTGTATGAGAGAACGATGTTTAGATGTCATTCAGCCTGCTTGAGATGTTTGCCATGGTATTTGAAGCAAAAAACATCTTTAGTCAAACAATTTCAAAACAGTTTCATAATCTGTGTATAAAGAGCCCACTATTAACCTCAGACTGGACTGAGACAGGAACCCTGATGCAAGAGAACCCAAAACACTGAAGAACCAAAGGATATAACACTAGGAAATGTTTTCTCACTCTGAAGACTTTGCAGTGAATGCTGCAAGGGAAGAAATGTGAGAATACCAAAATTTTCATTGTGCTTTGTGCACTACTAATTCATATCCTGTTCCCTGTCTAGAGGAGAGGCCTTGTGGAAAACCAGGGTGTTCAGTGGAAGGTGGTACAGTAAATCCAGAGCTAACCTTGCATGGTGTTCTCTTGCGTTCTAGCACTGAGTGACCTGCGTGTCTGACCTTGTGACCATAACAGTCTGCCTGTTACTGTGATTGGGCTGATTTTTGTCTCCCCCTAATGGAAGTGGAATGGTCTGGAAAGTATAAACTGCCTGTTTTGCCCAAGAATAATCAAATAAGGGTCTTGATCAGTCATGCAACTGTTGGTGGTGCAGCTGAGCAGGTCACTGTGTAAGGCCTGGCTCCTGATGCCCGTTGGGTCCTTTGCTCTGCCATCACCTCTAACAGAGTTAAATCACATGCCAAGGAGCAGAGAGCAGCAGTTTAACTTTTTCACTTTTTCATACTTAAGTAATGTCACTTCTTTTCTTATTTTTTTAATCTTTCTCTACTAAAATGTGTGACTTGACATTAAAATTAGTTGATTCAAAGTGATCCTAATTTGTTTAACTGATGAACTCACTTAAGATCTTGACTAAATAGTACCTCACTTACAGGTTTTTTTCAGTGGTGATGGCGGAAGCATATTTCAGCAGCAGAGTATTAGTGAGATTGTTAATTGATATTTGCATGTAATGAACTCACCAGTAGTAGTGCATTAAAAAAGAATATTTGATAGAGAAGGTGAAAAAAATTAGATGCCTGCAGAATAATTAATTTAGCAGAAATTGTTGTTAGCAAGACCAAGAGTGCCTTTTTCAAGGATTAGAGTTGTCCTGGAAACACATGGACATTTTGGTTTTGTTTTCAGTACTTTGAATTGTGTCTACAGTGGTGTGTATCTCATGTGAAATCCAGAGCTCCAAGGTTAATGTGCAGGGCTTTCTATGATATTGTTATATAAACTTTCAGTAGATACTGCCCTTTATTCTTGAGAATACCAGGCTTAGAAAATACTATCAATCTAAGAAAAGTCTTTGCCTGGTACCTGTTTCAGCTACTGCCTGTATAGTGAGAGGAATACAATGCATATGAATGATTTATTGCTAGAATCTGAGTTTATTTGTAATCACTTCAGAATTCAAGGCAGAGAAGTGGTTGGTTGGGATTTTTTCGTGTTTTTTTTCCTAGTCTGAATACACACATAAATGGTTAGCTTGTAAGCTTGAATTTGAGAAAAAAAAGGAATATAGCCTGTACATCCCAGTTCTGAATTTTATCATCAATTTTGTAATTCATAATTTTCACTGTTGCTGGTTTGCAGCATAAATAGGAGTAATTAAATCAAAATAGTAATCACCAGACTGTTGTACAAGTTATCAAGGAGACCAAATGTAAGCTTTATTTTTTCTGTTACAAAACAGGAGATGGAAATCTTTGCAGAAGTATGCATTTAGAAAGTTTTATGTTTCCCTAGTAAATGAACAGAAGCAAACCAGGAAATATTCTAAGAAATAATCTGTGTCCTTTTGATTGTGTGCTGCTGTTTTAGGTAAGCTATAATTTTGTAGATCAAAGTACATTAAGAGAAGAGGGAGATCTTTTTGACAATTTAAAGCAGAAATTCTGTAAGAACTTTGACTTCTCATGCTATGAAATGACCCACACCCATCAACTATTAATTGAATATGCATTTTTATGCAGAATCTGAACTTACATTCCAAGAGAGACAGTTTGGCTTTAAAAAAAAAATCCCTGCTG
The DNA here is from genome assembly GCA_035041345.1 of Poliocrania exsul. Taxonomy (NCBI): domain Eukaryota; kingdom Metazoa; phylum Chordata; class Aves; order Passeriformes; family Thamnophilidae; genus Poliocrania; species Poliocrania exsul. The sequence goes on from JAWWLZ010000001.1 coordinate 5,802,466, forward strand.
AATGGTAGATAGGGAGATCTGATCCATTCTCCTGTGCTGTCTGGGAACCACAGTATGAGGACGTGGAATTCCATATGGTCCATAGAATCATACTATTCAGACAAACCTCCTCTCCCAATAGGATTAAATTCTGACTTTTAGTGCTATGCTAAAAAAAAAAGAAAAAATCCAATAAAAATATATCCCATGTTCATCTGGATTTCACACAGAATGGATAAGTAATGGTACATAGTTCTGCACCAGTGACAAGCAATTGCATAACTTTTAGTGTTGTGCTATGTTATATTTACTACTCAGAAGTAAAAGAAAACTCATATTGCAAAATCAGTGTGTTTCTAGTAATGATTTGAAGTGTGGGAAGAAGATCCACTTAAGAGATATGCATTACCCATCATTTACATACCCAGCTAAGTATGGATTAACTAGCTAATAATTGTTAAGAATTTGGGTAATTTAAAGTAGTGTGTTAATACTTTGTGGAGGAAGATATTAGCATCTTTATTTAGGATTACATCTATTATTCTCACCTTTATTTAGCTTAATAATGAATAGCTGAATGCAATTGCAGCACAGAAGCAGGGCAGGAAGCAATAACATGGATGACCTTGCTAATGTGTTGAACAGAAGGGTTATGAGGTGATCCCTGCCTGCTGCTGATGTTATTGACAGTAGTGACCAGAAGAGACAGAAGCTGTTATTTGTGCCTCATTTTAAAGAGCATTTTATAGACCTATAGTCTAGGTATCAGCTAAGGAAAGCCTTACCAGGCATAAAAACAATGTTTGGTTTGTTATTCTCAAAACCACTGCAACTAAGAATAAATGATTTTGAAGTTTTCAGTCACTTAATTTCTCATTTCCATGACAAAAGCTCTTTTAGTTTAAGCTGTCTGCTCTAAAGAAATAATCTGGTTATTTAAGGACAAGGTTATTTTACCAGTTAAATGGGAATATGTAGATGTCTTCCCATTCTGAGCCTTGGTCACGACACCTGACATTTGCTTGGTGAAATATCAGTGAGCTAATAAATGATATGGTTTCCTGCTTGCTACAGTCACAAAATTGCACTCTCTCAGCTTCTGACAGTCTCCATTTTGTCCATAGAGTAGTAGGTGTCTTAAGAACCATGGAAAGAGACAATGATATCAATAATACTTGACCTATCAGCCTTTTTTTGCATCCATTTGTCCTGTCAGGAATTTAAAAACAGCGCTTTCTAGTAGTGTTTGCTGACTGTTTCCAGTGATTATTGGCTGATTGTCTTATGAGTTCTGATATATAAACCTGTTCTGTCCCATCACTGTTGCAGCTTCGCAGTCACAAACAGCTCCCAAGTGAAATGCTCTGTCTAGCCTCATAGAAAGCACATTGAGAGGGCTATGAAGGGGATGTGTGTGGGTTAAGGAGAACATGTGCTGTCATTTCAAGCAAACCTGCTTCAGTGGAGGTCCTGAGACCAAGGCAAATTAGGGAAGGTAAAGGAAAAAATTCTGATTTGTCATGCTTCCATCCTGAGTTTTTGTCACTTCCACGTGTGCTACGTGAGGAACAGAAGACAGCCACAGCTCATCTAGACAACAAGAGGTCATTGGGAAGAGAAAACAGCCATGTGTTTGGCTTCCAGGAGGCAAATAAAATAGCATAGATGTTTTCAAAAAGTAATAGCCACAATCTGGACAAAGTTGTTCCTCTCCAAGCACATGAATATTGGCAGACTGGAAAGTAGGTATCACTCATCATATATTGGACTAATGCAATCCAATCACTTCATTATATTTGCTGCAGTTTGGACTCCAGGTTTCAGTAGGGCATAATGGTCCTCTTTTTCGAGATATTCTCTATTGCATAAAAATGAGAAGCAGAGGCTTTGACAAGTACATTTGCAAAAGAAAGGATACATGTTTTTTTGGACTAGAAAGGAAAGTGGTTAAGTAGACCTTGATTGAAGCAGTTGAAATTTGAGGGTTATTCAATTTTTTTTTTTTTTTTTTTTTTATCTTTTGCATGACGTGGAGATGCCTATTTGAAAGGCAGTACTCTTCAGTACAAAAGGGTAAGTAGTTTTTGACAAAGCATGTAGTCATCTTGTACTATTGAGTGCTACAGGACAAACAGATATGAGTTTGTGATTTGGTTTGTGGTTGTCACGTGAAAGGGAGGAGAGACAGAAATGCAAAGATTTCTATTCTTACCTGTATTAATAAAAGTTATTAGCTATAAGTGCCCTCGGAGTAATCAAAGCTTTATGAACCCAGCACTGCCTGCCGGCCTCTGGACAGAACACAGGCTGGAAAGATTTTTGACTCCCCAATGAGGACCACACTTAAGTCAGGGAGAAATTATTAGCAATAAGCACCTCCAGATAATCAGATCCTTGTGTTTCTCAACACTGTCTGTCGACTACCGGACAGCACACAGGTTGGAAGGCTTTCTGACCTCTGCTATTGAGGCAACACTTAATAGCAAAAAAAAAAAAAAAAAGAAAAGAACTTTCCTCACGATAGCTCCCAAAATAACATTTATTAATAGGTACGTGACAATGACTATATGGGTTACTTAGTTGGTGATAACGTTTAGCTGCAGGATTGTACAACATACCCCAAAAGACACCGACACAACACACATTTTCAGGCTACCCCAGCAGTATACCACTCCCATGACAAACAACTAACAGAGGATTGCCACCTGTAAACACACTCAATAATCCAAAAGAAAAACAACAAGAAAAATATAGTCGCTCCCCATTAACACGTATACACCCAGTGAGCTATAACAAATTATAATTAGTAAGGTATAAAAAAATATAGAATTCAGTTGCTTACCCCTGCAATGTTCATGGAATGGGGAAGACAGGGTAGCTCGTAGGTTGCCCTCCCAGAGGTGGAATTTTTTCTCCCCAAGTGCAGTTAAACTGCACTTCTTTATATACCTTTTTTTTTCTTCTTCAGGTGGCTTTGTGTGACTATGTCAATATTTTGGGGGGGGTGATGCAGATGCCTGAGGCGGGGTGAGATCCTACAGTAGTCATAGAAGATATTGCAAAGGAAGGCCGTGCTATTTTTTTAACACTCCATCCTTTGTTAATCTTATCAATTTGAAAGCCTTTGTTCTCAGCCAGGAGCACCCCTCCAGGGGGGCTGAGGTGTTTCCCTCAACCCATCAGGGCTTATCAACCCATCACCCCACAGTGGTATTGATTTTTTTTTTTTTTATTTGAACACCTACATAGCTTTTCTTGCTGACAGTGAAGTGCCATCATAAGACAATGTCCATCAGCAAGGTAGGGACTTCTCCTTACTAGGTGGATATATAGTTTTTTGTTATTGTTCATACTGTTTATGCTTGGAATTAAGCTCCTTATGCATGTGCAGGATATCAAATAACTAGTGCAATAGGAATTAGAGGCCAGTAGGTGCCTTCAGGATGAAACTATTGTTTGAAGAAAGCATTGTCAAATAAGTCTCTTGAAAGGCTGGCTAACAATGAGGAAGAAAAAAACAACTAAGCCTCTTGGCAAGATATCTGATGTTTCCAGTAAAGAGCTCTTCTTCATAGAATAGACAGCTTGATTTGTTGTACTTCATGTACTTTTGAATTCTGTATTACTTCATGATTCAGTATAATTGACTTCAACACAAAGTACAGTATTGTTATAAAGTATAAGAATGTTCTGTTATATTTTTTGGGGGGTGGTGGTGGTGGTGGATTTTGAGTGACTTTTGTTTTGGGGGGAGAAATCCTAATGTATGAATTGTGATCCATTAGAGAGAAGGAGCCTGCACTTGTAAATCAAAGGCTATGTTTAACAGTGGGTACTTTTCCTCTTGAGTTGCGGGCACACTTAGACATTGAAAGCGCAGCTTTTGTGTTGAGAAATTGCACCTGTACTTGGAGTGTGGCACTTTTACTCAGCCATGGACAGTTCTAGAAAAAAAAGGTGGTCCAAATTCAAAGATGTCTTTACTACAAGCTAAAATTGTAAAAGCAAAATATTACACATAAATAACTCGTATTGATTCACTTAGAATGTCCAGCAACATGATGAGAATGGCTTTACTGGAGAATTAAATGAAAGTCCAGTCCTTGAAACTGCCTCCACCACTCTCCATCATACCAACATGACCAAAACAGTGTAGGTTATAGAATCACAGAATGGCTTGGGTCATCAGAGCCCCATCCATTGTGGCTTTGATGTGTGGTCTCTTCTGGAAATGTTAATTTAAAATAGCTAAAGAACCATCCTGGGCTGCTGGCATAACCCTTGTGAAGGGAAGCCCTGGGATTAGCTCTTGTCTCCCCTGCAGCTGGGAATACGGACAGTGAGCCAAGGGTGAGGCTGCCCTGCTAAAATGGGATTTAGTTACCTGTGGGCCAGAACCCCTCAAAGGATAGGAAGATAAGGCTAATCTGCTCACTAAGAGAGCAGTAGAAGACTAAACTTGCATTATTCCTCTCAGAGAATGAAAAAGTATATTATTTTTATGCCATCCCACGCAGAAGACAATTGCAGGCAGATGCCTGTCACAGAAGCTGGTCATAATTTCAGTTCCTGGCATTAAATCAGGATTCATTCTAAGGCTGTGTAGTATACTTTTTCTTTATTTAAAGAGAATGACAAGTTATTTTGCAGTTATTTTCCAGCATCAACTGTTACAAGCTTCTCTGCAGGATTATCTCTGTTTATAGAGAATTTCCTGCAAGGGCATGGCTTGGAAAAAGAAGGCAACTCATATAGTGCTAAACAAACTTAGCAGTCAGCATACCCAGAGCCTGGCACCTTGAAATCTGCAAGCATGCTCAGTATTATAGTGTTTTTACCTTGATATATTCATTTTTCACAAGATAAAGGCAAAACCCAGAACAATCACCTCTTAATTTTTTTTTTATTCTTTTGAATTGATGAATTTTGGAAAATAATGTAAGAGGCCAATGTAGGAAAAAAAAACAAACTAGAAAAATGATTCACCTACTTCTCTGGTATATGTATATATTTGAATGTCTTTTACTCAAAAAGAAATCATTGCAGTATTGAAGTGGAATATTTAGGAAAATTAATTTGCATAACAGTGAAGATAGTAAATCTGTTTACTGCTTTGTTTTGTTTTCCCATTGCTTCCCAGGCTCTGAGGTACAGGAAAGAGCATGCCATCTGTAGAAAACAGAAAATGTGGACAGAGTGGTAGATCTGTAGGTTTGTAGAATGGGAAATTTCTCTGCTAAAGGTAACAGCTCCCTTGAAAGGAGCTTAAGGACAAGTGAAGTGCTAGAACAGTGCTTTTATGAAAATAATGAACAAAGAAGTCAAGGTAAATACAATGAAAGGAACAGTGATCCTCTGAGCACAAGGAGATAGATTTTTCAGAGACAGACTGCTGTGTCAGAAAGTCAGCTGCTTTGCCATGAGGGAAGATTGTAAAGAAATATTTCTTTTGAATTCCAGTGCTGTGAGACTACAGCAACTTCCCAACACAATGCTGAGTGTGGGTTGTATTAATCTCTTCCATGTGCTGCCTTCTCTCTGCTGTGATGGGCAGAGGTCTAGGAAAGGAGAACAGGAGCTGAGCTCTGGAGAGGTGCATGGAGAGTGTCATGGGTGGGAGTGGAAGGCTTAGATGAAATCTGTTAGAGGCCCTGCTGTTGAGTCACGAGGTGCAGAAAGGACTCCCTTGCTTTTTAAATCCCTTTCCAAAGAGGAATCGGGGTGCAGCTGAATCACATCTCAGCCTCAGATCATGTCAACAGATTAAAATTAAGGAATTACACAGATGTGATTGAACCACTTTTGCCTCGCAAGTTTTAAAAATTGGCAAAATGAGAATATTTATGTAAAATTAGTGATTTATTATTAAAAATGATCAGACAAAGATGTTAATAAGAAATACATACTACACAATACAAAAGCTAAAACTACTTGTAGTATAGTATAAGAGGATCATGCACTATATTAAAGCAATTATATTAAAGCTAGGAAAAAGGAAATAATTATTAAGTAAAGTTTTGGTGCAACTCACCCAGACCAAGGCTTGTGGGGAGTTCTCTTTCTCTCAGCCTCGAGGAGTGTCCTGGGAGGGCATTCCTAGGCAAGGGAGGAATCTCCCATCACATATCCCAGGAAGGGTGATGTTAGGAAAACCTGACTGTATGAAAGGGGACTGGACTCTTATAGGATAAAGTGATTGACTGGGAGACATAGATCTACAGGCCAGCAGACTAGTTTATCTGTCAAATCCTGCTGAAAAAAGCAGGATGTGTATTCAAAGTCTGGTGAACCAGGATGATTTTGGCATAATTTAACACCAAGACAGCACCCTGGCATTGAACTTGCACGAAAGCTTTCATGATGGCTTGCATAGTATGCATTCTCTGATTGGATTTTAGGACTTGTCAGGGTGGTCTATCCTGCCACAGAGAGGCATTTTGAAGGCCTCTTCTTACAGGAGTCCTGCTGTTGGGCATATAGCTTCATCTTCTTCATACAGACCCAGAGAATTTGCAGCATTTCAAAGTCCAGCCTTACAGTGTTCTGTGATGAAAACATTTCTTCCATAAGCACTGCATTTTTTGAAAATACCATTCCAATCTTTCTGATGTTTTTTAATCTATAACATGAAATTTATGTTTTATATGATCTAATTGTGTAGTTCAGGATGTAGCTTGACCTTCATTTTCAATACCTCCTCTTCTATAATTTTGACAGTTAAAATACACTCACCTTTTCCAATGACAGGTTTCAGTTTCTGAAGTGTAAAGAACAGATGCTCCTATTGACTTGTGTTTTGAGTTCTGTGTATTTAGGGAGAAGAGGAAGAGTTTCCTACAGTGTTTTCTAAAAACACTTTCAGAATTCATCCACTGTCAGTTTTCCCTGTTCCTGCACATTTCAATACCACTGAGGGGTCCCATCCATGAGTTACATCAGGTGTTTTTCCCTGTGTTTGCCATATGTTCTTTGCTTATTACCAGTAATTAAATATAAATTATGAAAAAAAGATAGGAATAGGTAAGTGTCCTACCAGAAATCAAAGAAGAAATTGAACTTTTATTCTTTCATTGAAAACACAACACTTTGTTTTCAAATGACTTTTCATCCAAGGATCTTAGAGCTTGTCAAGCATAAATGTCTCGTTTCAGAGATGGAATAACTGAAGATCAGACACATGGCTAAAATCCCATCCACAGAGCACAAGAAAAGTTCTAAAAACCATTAGTTGCTAATCCAGGTGCCCCCCACCCCACTACAGGCAATGAGTAGTGCTTAGGAACCTGAACACCTAGAGGAGTATGGAACACACAAGAATAGACAGCAAATATTTCTTTTTCCCTTGAATATGCCACTTTCATACTTTGGGAGAATATCTGTCTGTATTTGGGACAGCCTGTAAACTTTCTTTACTCTTCTGCATCTCTGCTGAGACTATTGGTGAGAATGTCAGCATTAATTGTGATGGAGTTTTGTTTGTGATCTGGATACCTGCCTGTCAGGAAATTAGTTGGAAGAACTTGGTCTTTTAGGGATTGAGCTGAGGGAGAAAAACAATCTGTTGGTTTCAATCAGTGTCTAAGTAATACTTTTTGCTTTGTACAGGAATTAATTTTCCAAAGTCCAGATTCTGAATTCATCAAGAATAACATTTATGGGTTTCAATGGCAATTTTTCAGGAGCAAAGGCCTTATTTCCATGTATCACAGGGAAATGTGAGTGCAGGGTAACACAAAATTGAAGAGAAGGTTATTTCTGGAATGTTTCCTTCACTGTTTTCCTAGAGAAAGTAGTTTTCAAGAGACTTGACAGACCTGAAGTCCAAGGGTCTACAAGACATCCTTTGAGGGAAATATTATGTCTTGTATTTTATACTTGGGTTTGTGGTTTTTTGTTTGTTGAGGGTTTTTTGTTGTTGTTGGTTTTTTTTTAAATCTACTAAGCTTACATTCTTGAAAACACCTGTGTTTGCAGCTTTGCCACAATGTTTGCTTTTAACTAAGAAAACATTAAGCAGAACTTGGAATATTCTCTTATCTTTATTTGTTCCCATTTTTGCTTTATTCTTTCCTTCTGTGTGTGAGAATGTGCATTTGGAGCAGGGACTGATTAGCAGGCATTCCACAGATCACCTTCTGTTGTTTTATGAGCCACCAGCAGTTCATGAAATAGAGGCTGAAAAACAATTTAGTGCACTGAGCTGGAGCCCTCTCTCTGTTTAACCATGCAGAGCACTAGAATGAAATTTTGGCCTGATGTTCAAAACTGGAGAGAAATGGAGAGATTTGACTGATAAGTTCTGCTAGTGTGCCATGAGTGCTGTTTTCTTGGCTAGTGGGTAATAGCCAGCTCATTCCCTGCACAACTTGAGGATTTGCTGCATAGACTGAGGTGCCTACTGGGAGGTGCGCTCACATTTCCGTGTGTCCTTGAGGCCATTTCCCTATGTTTTATGCAGCATTTGATCCATTAGTAGTAAGCATTGTTTTAAACTTAATTCCTGATTCATAGACTTGATTATTTGTTGAAAAGTATTTATTGTCTAATTCTCTTTCTTTAAGGCATTCTAGATAATGGTGTAGCTCTCTGGAATTTTCATTTTCTTCATGAGCTGTGAATCTTGGCTAAATCATCAAGATTCACAAAACTTCCATAGGGTTTGAGATTCTCTGTCATTGCTACTACAATATGCACCTTTATGGTAGTATTTTTTTAATTACAAGCACATCAGTGAATTTCCATGGGAGTAATTTCTGATGAAGGTCTATTTTCAATGCACAAATGGGGTGATGGTTTCTCACTGTGTTGTTGGGAGCAGATCACAGTGCTAATGAAAACAAAAGCAAAACAGGTACCTAAGGGAAAGGATTGGGGAAAATAGCCAAGGTTCAGGAGCTTTCAAGTCTAAGGAAATCCTCAGAAGGGGAAACCTGAGGATCAGAACTGTAAAAGTAGGTAGGGACAGATGGTCTTTCTTGTTAAAACCCTTGGAAGCCATGGATTTCCTAACATCTGAACTGTAGTTATTGTTCTCCTCTGTGCCAAGCATTGTGCAATGCTTTCCTGCTCCATAACTAGAAATCACTGTTCATTTTAGGTGGAGTAGCCCCCCAGTAGAAAGAAAACTGATTGGACTTCCTTGAAAAGGAACCAGCTCTTTCAGTTAGTGATGATGTCCTTTAAAATCATAGAGAGCCACCTGGATGAGTAATCTAGGGAGCAGAAGTTTAGGAAGTTGTCACATACAGCCATGTAACGTGTCATTTCTTCTGATTATATAGAGTCTATCCTTGCTGCTACCGTGTTTTATAATCTGAATGCGAATTGGGAAGTGTCATCATCTAGCCAAGATGGAATCAGCTGAATATATTTAGACTAGGTTCTGGCTTACTGAACCTTACACTGATTAGTTCACTAGGAACAGCTGCTTCAGGTATAGTAGTTTCTCTTTTATGATGTTTTTTCCAGGAGGACAAATATCAAAATCAGTAATTGAATATCAGATAAATCATCAGTGGGAGGAAGAGAGATTATACTAATACAAATGCAGTAATGCATGAGAAATATAGTATTATAAAGGTGGTCACAGGTTTATTTTTTCTCTCTCTCTTTTTTTTTTCCTTTTTTTTTATTTTTTTTTTATTTTTCCCTGGTTGTAAGTTCTCTTTTCAGTTCTGCCTGGTAAGACATCAAAGAAGAACTAATTATTTAATCATTTTCATGTCACTATCAGGTGTAAATGTCCCTGGCCACATTAGAGATGGGACTAACTCAGACCAAGGGTTTACAGAGCACTTAGATCATCTTTAAATAATGTTTCTAGGTGCTTCTGTGATTAGAATGAATACTGTATTGAAACCTGGATGGACAAAGAGTTGTAACTGTGGTGTGATTAACTGAGATAGATTAAGCTATTCCCACAGGTTTATCGGCTTATGCGCAACAAGATGGAAATGAATGTACTAAGCTAAACATCATGAATGGAGAAACTTTTCCTCTCAGTGAGCAATATGCTCATCTAAGAGTAATTATGATTTAGTTCTGCAAGATACCAAACAAATAAAGCTTTGAGATCACTGATGGTGTTTAAAACTATCGAGCATTGAAGCCTTTGTATTCAGAACATGATCTAATGTTTAGAGTTTAACCCACAAGAGAATTGAGTTTAAACTGTTGTTCTTTCATAATTTTACTGTAGATATGTACACGAGACACTCCTATCAAAGGATTAAATCAAATACTTAGGGGCTAATTCTCTCAGCTTTACTGAGATAGTCAGCTTGATTTATTGTTCTTGGCTTATACAGATAGCAGTTCTCACCAGTTAACTTATTCTCTGAACAGGTGGTCACATAATTAAACTGGATTTTTATTGCAATGAAAGCATGAAGTTTTTCTTTTTGCCAGGAATCATTCATATTTTAAATCAGTGTATGAGAGTAGTAAAAGCATGGGGCAGAGGGGAAGGGTGATGGAAACAACTTAAGTGTGTCGGAGAAAAGTTATATTCCTTGGAGCATCTGACCCCTGCACATGGACTGTCCTAATTCTTCTATTGTCTGTCACTGAACTCTGTATGTTGATTCCCTTGGCACCTCGCTCTTGTTTTCCCTTGGCTGAGATGGTGCTTCCAGTTTACAGATAAAATCATGTTGTATTACATGTTCCCCTGCAAGTTACAGTGTTGAATAATTGTACATGCAGTAACCATGAGGGAAGCTGTTAAAGAAAGGATCAGTGGCTATTGAGATATGCATTGTATATTCATATAAGTAACCTCTTAATACATTATGAAGATTTCATGGAAAAGCTCTCAAGGCAAGTCAGGTCATTTGGGGAAAGGAGAGAAATCTCCACTTGTAAGGTATATTGTATCCTGGGACAACTGGCCAACACTACACTGGTATACCTTGAGTAGCTTCCTGAAACGCTGTGTTCACATCCCAAAAAATAATGCTAGGTTCATGTTTTCTTACTTTAAAAATACAGATGGTGCTTTCATATGCTTCTCTTTTCAACAACAGACTGCTTAAAAGCTTATCTGAAGATGCTTGTTTTTCTGAGGAGATGGAGAAACGTTTTATAGGCATGTGGCCAGGTTGTTTCTGAACTGATGATGTTAATTGTGCAGAGAAGTGTTAGTGGCTCTTCAGAGCTGCAGGGGAGGGAACATTTCACTGAGAAAATGTGTATATAGGCCTATTATGTGTGACCTGGTTGTCCTGAATCTGTTTTATGGTCAATGGAGAGAAATAGGCACTTTTTGTTCCAATTCATCTCATCTGGGGGAAACAAAGTAGTCTAAAGTGGATCAGATAATTGGGCCCTGAAGTACTTATTTCTTGCTATTGATTATGAAGAGAGTCTGAGGTGACAAGCTCAGCTGCTGGCATCTTCACTGTAGATTTCTAAAGTTAAGTGAAATAAATAGGCTTTGGAAATAAATGAAAAATGAATCTCACTTTGGCAACAAACATATTCCCTCCTCCCCACCCCGTTCTTGAGTTTGATTTTAAAAACTGGGGTGTTTTGTGTACTTCCTTATACCATGAGGTATCCACTCATCACTACCCAGAGGATTAAAACCAAGTAAGCTGTGATAGCAGTCAGTCTTTCCACTGACATCTGTGCTTCTCTGGCTGTGTATCTTCCTTACAGTCTGTAACTTCCTT
>JAWWLZ010000001.1:5814430-5835314 GCA_035041345.1 Poliocrania exsul
CTATCATGGTTGTTGTTGTTGGATGGTTTATTTGTTTGAACAAATCTATTCTTTTAAGTCCTGGGAAAATTTTAAGAATTAAATGCATGTGGAGGTGATAACGTTGCCTCAGTGGTCATTGGCATGACCCTGACCTGTCACAGAATCATAGAATGACCTTAGTCATAGGCAGGGACACCTTGCACTAGACCAGATTGCTCAGAACCTCATCCAGCCTGGCCTTGGACTCTGCCAGGGATGGGGCACCTACAGCTCCTCTGGGCAACCCGAGAGCCTTCCCACCCTCACTCTCTCCTGAAGGCTGCAGACCAGGAAGCATCGAACAGTCCCAGGTACAACTGAAACAGCGTGTGCTGAGGTGCTGATCCGTGTCTAGCATTCCTAACAGCGAGACCTGAAAGAACAGCCACAGCTCTGGGAGTTCTCTGCTCTGACGGGCTGAGCTCACACCTCGCCTTCCCCACCCCGAGCTCTGTGCTCAGCTGCCCGAATTTTTTTAGTCAAACCGGGAAGAATATGCACCACAGAGAGAGAACTTTTGACGTGCGAACAGATGTGCACACGCATGAAATGCAAACGCAGCACCTTTTCCCGCTGAGGAACCAGGGCAGTGCTTTGCTGGCTGTTGGGGGCTGCCCCCTGCTGGCAAGAAAGCGGCATAACTTGCTTTTCTGCCTTCCAGGGAGGAGACCAAAGCCCAAATGAGCTGCAAAAATATATGGGTATTTCTTCTGGTTGTTTGTTGTGTTTTTTTTTTTTTTTTTTTTTTTTTTTTTTTTTTTTTTTGTGCCTTGGAAATTTGTTTTGAGTGTGTCTTTAGTTGTTATTTTTCTCTAATATAATTTGTGTGGGTTTGCTGCTGTTTTTTCTTTTTCTTTTCTTTTTTTTACAGATTATGCGGATTGCCAAATATTCAAAGAACAATGCTTAAATTATGTAAAATGTCAAGGCTCAGTTTTTATTTATTGCAAGCTTTTTAACCACTTTAACAATTGTTTTTTCAAAGGGACACAAAAGACCTGAAATCAGCAATTGCATTAAAATTTCAGACTTTCAAATTGCCTGTAGCAGCTTTGGGAGAGCTCAACCTGAAATGCATTTCAAAAGCTGATCAGGATGAAAAGAACACCTTTTTTTTTTTGTTTGTTTGTTTGTTTGGTTTGGTTTTTTGTGCCTAGAGTTGAAGTAAGCATGCAAAGAAATCATCTAATGCACTGCCTTTAATTTGTCTAAGGAAGATGCCTTTCTTGTTCATTTTTCAATTTTTCAATGTAACATTCTCCAGAGCATGATTAAGATGATAGGGAGAGGTAGGTGCTCTGGATTTCCTCTGGGAATTAAGTATGACCACTTAACAGAACATGTTGTTTTTGTCTCAAACATGCAAATTCTGTTGCAAATTGTCATACTAATATTGTAGTCACTGTCTCTGCTCCACTGTCTCCCTTTGCGTACATGACCTCTGCTACCTTGAAAAACTTATGCACCACGTGGCATTAGAGGCTTGCATCTCTGCTGTTCAAATTCAAAGTTGCATAGTAAACATGCCAGATGGGTGAGGAGCTCTTTGCTCTGAAAGGTGTAAGGTGTAGTGCATGTGCTACATCCCTGTGCTGTCTGCTGTGAGTCAACACAGGCAGCTGAGAGCCCCAGGGAGGTTTCAGTGGAGTTTAGTAGCCCTTTGGTAGCCCCAGTGAAGGGAATGGGCATGGGAGAGGGAGCCTAGAACATCATATTTCTATCTAAATGATTACTTGTAAATTCTGGCTTAGGACTGCCAGTTTATTTCAGGAATTAATCTCATTGTCTTCTGAATAACAGGTACTTTTACACAGTACAATAATTACCAGCTATCTCCTGGCAATACTAATTTAAAACTCTGTAGATTGTGTACCATTTGCTGCTTGAGCAGAGATTTGATAACTTGTGAAGCAGGAGCTGGGCATAGGCGAGGTCTGAGATATTCTGCGGCAACTGCAGGGAAAGGGAAACATTTCAAACACCTCGTGTGAGGACCTGCAGGTCAGATGCTTGAAGGACACTTGCTGTAGCAGGGTGGTTTTATTGGAGGCCACAAAGTCTGTGCTCTCTGGTCCTGCTCCATGCCATTGCACATGCCTGTCATTTGCCACTAAGAGGCACACAATTAGTTTTCAACTGGATCTGTGCCCATGGGCTCATGGGGCAGTTCTGCAAGGAGACCTGCTTTCCCTCCTTTCTATGTGGCTATAGAGAGAGGGAGCAACAGGGTTCCCTCTGCCTCTTTTTGGGGTTTTTGGGGTGGTGGGTTTTTTGTTTGTTTTTGTTTGGTTTGTTGTTTTTCCTTCTCCCTCCAGTTCATGAAAGGATGTTTTTCTGCTTCTCTTCCCATCATCCCTTATGAGGTGTCTGGGGACTGGAGATGGGGCAGGTGATTCCTTGGCTTTCAGCTTTGTCTCTTTCAAGGCATTAAAATAGAAGTCTATTCCCTTCCCTGACAAAAAAATGTGTTGAGTTATATCTTGAGTTGCCTGTTGTTAAGGCTGCCTTGCCTTGGTTGTGTGTGTTACTATCTGTAGCTGTCAGGCTTTGACAACCAGGATGAAATTATTTCAAATAGTAATCCAGATTTAATTTGCATCTGTGAAAGAGGAGTAAAAAATCTTGCATGACAGTGAAGTACAAATGGATATTTATAATCTGTACCAGTTATCACACTGCATTAACATGCCCTGGTATCGGGCCATGATTTTCATGTTCTGTGCTTAATGATATGATTATAACATGTCCAAGGATTTTTATTTTATAACTTCCACTATGCCATTTTTGCTAACATTTTTACTTCTTCAGCTTTACTCAGAATTGTTAATATTCAGGAAGACTATGACATTATTACTTCAGAGTGCCTTTTCATTGAAATAAGAACTATCTTAATTTTGAAAGAGGCTGTACAGCTATTGAACTTCTTTATTTCAGCTTTGTGTAACAAGCAGACAATCAACTCTATCTCTCTGTGCAAAGCAAAGCTGTAAGGTATGTGTGTGCAATTGTATATAAGCAAATACATGTTACAGACTTTTGTCATTTCCTATGCTTAAAAGATGATTCTTGATCATAGAAAAATTCTGATCTTGCAGAAGTTATGAGAGCTGGCAGGCCTGCAGTGAGAGCAAAGCGTGCTGCCAAACAACTATTAGATTAGTAGCCTTATTTTAAACACGTAATTTACTATAAGAACATGGAAACTCTTTCTGGATTATTTATGTGTTTAAATCCAAATGCACTAAAATGGTGTCTTACCTCTCTCTTTTAGGACAAATAAATTTGTGTCAGCATGTAATAATTTCTAATATCACTCAAGTATTGCAAAGATGATTTTTGAGACAAACATGACCCAGTGTGGTAATTTACTGGTTTATATCATTCTGAACCATTGAGCAAATGGTGAAAATTAAAAAAGCAATCTTTACCTAAGAATGATTATTTAAAGCTAAGCTATTAATAAAATCCTCTGACAGGTGGAGGCACTTAGTAATATCAATTAGTTCTCTTTTTAGATATGAAGTATTCATTTTATAAATTTATTTATTCTCTATATAAAGTTTGTTGCCTCTTGAAAAATTGCTTGTTATTGGGAATACATTGTGCTATTCATTTAGAAGAATATTCCGTAGGTGATATGGACATGCTTTCAACAGCTTGAGGAAAAAAAGAACAAGTGGTTATGTTTTGCAAACATGAAGATGAGTCTGAGTGTTGGATTAAGAAAAAGATTAAGAGATGACTTTGTGGAAATCTTCCTCTCAGGTACCGTGTTTGCTGTGTGGAGATGGCAGGTTATCATAGGCATTGCTAGCAACGTAAGGGGTTTTTTTCTATAATTCTATATTTCTTACTTGTCTTTCACTGTTAAAGCTTTTGAGAACTCAAAGGTAATTTGTTTCAGGCTAATATAGAACAGTCACCGAGAGCAAAGGTAGAATTCTGTTGTAAGGACTTAATTTGTCATGCAGAGTGCTCAGCTGATGATCTGTATGAAAACTGTGCAGCAGAATAAATAACAGTAGCTGTGAATCACAGCAGCATGGGGATGTTAAAGTCAAATATGTGTGTTTTTTCCCCCAGGCATTTAAAAAAAGTCCTCAGAGTGCTGGAATAGAGATGAGTGGTCTGATTTCATGTTCCTTTTGCTCTCTGTTGGGGTGCAGACTGCAAGGAGGGAGGCAGACACCTGCATGCTCTCTGAAAAGGGGCAGTCAGGTAGCTCACCAGGTATTTTAAATAGCTCCAGTAGGGCTGAAATTTGAAAGCTGATGTCTACTCCTATCTAAGGAAGTCTCTCCTGTGGGAAAAGTAGATATGTAGTCAGTCTGAGACAATCCAAAGGAAAGTTCTGGGGAAAAAAAAAAATCAACTTATTGTTTATAAAACTAGTATCAAATATAAGTAATGGAATGGCATTATTATGATCTGTTTCTAGTAAATGCTAACTGGCAGAGAAAATGGTAGTGATTTTCTTGCTTACTACAGTTTTATGACAAGAGTTGTGCTGGATTTTTTGTTACTTTCTTGTTTTCCTTCAGGAAACAGTAATGCACCTCCCAAATTAAGTGCTAGTTAAGTATAAAAAGATTAGATTGCACCTAATCTCTGAAAAAAGTGTGCTAAAACTGGCTTTCCTTCAGACAGGTCAACTATTTTTTTAATATATTGTATATTTTTGTTCAACTTGTAATTTTTAGTTTTACTGGACAACAGGAAAAATGTGATGTCCTCCAATGCAAGTGATTTTGCATCATGAGTCAACTGGGTATTTGGAGGGAGCTTAGAAAAGGAAATTATAGCCAGTTCCAACTTGGGCAAGAGGGGAAGCAGGGTCTTAAAACACGTGAAAACAACAAAAAGATGTAATAAGATAACAGAAAAGGGAAAAAAAATACATGTCTGTTGATCAGCCAAAGGATATAGGGAAGATGCACTCAATTGGATTGCGTTTTGCAGGGTAACATGTTTCATACAGATACTTGGCTTGAGATGTTTCTTGTGGTTGATGGCAGATCATGTTATAGAAAGATTAGTAAAAGTGTTTTTTTTTCCTTTTCCTTTTTTAAAAAAAATTCTTTTTATATTTGTTATTTTCTATTCTTCACTTGGCCTGTTGAAGTCCACAACTGTGAATATATTTCATAGTGCGGTGGTGGGGATAATGGCACAATTATCAGCGTAGACCTTGAGACTGTACCAAACTCAAAGATGCTGTTCACAAATCACCTCCCTGTGCTTGCTTTCTCTTTGCTTCTGAAAATGCTCATTTGTACTGATCTGAAGGAGAGAAGATGAATGGGGAGTAGAGTTCTCTTAGTGCTCTTCCTAGGCTATGCTATGTGGATAAGGAGTTCCTTTTACTCCTGTATTTGTACAGCCTTTGTCCAGGTATTTCAATTAGGAAAGTTTAGTATTTCTTTGTGTATATTCCTTTTGGAGTGTGTAATCTGCACAGAATCCTCTGTATTTCTTACATGTAATTCAGTATCACACATAGATAAACATTATTTTTGTAAAAGAAGCCTGTGACTTATGAAGAAAGTCATTCTTGCTGAGACTCAAGTTACTGCAAGGAATGGCTTATGTCTTCCTTGCAGCAACTTCCTAATTTCCCCTCATCCACTGCATGATCATGGTAAATGCTGTAAAAGTTGTAGAAAATGGTGGTCAGTTACTTTCCTTCTCCATTCTCGCTATGCAGGGTAGGCTGCAACGGCAAATGGTGAGATTTCACTGTGAGAGAGAGTGCACAGAGAAAAAAACATGTTTAAAGTCCCTAGGTTTTGTGTATTGTACTCCATACAATGGGAATCCCCTGAATTAATGCATCTTTCTTGAGTGTCCTAATGGAGGCTTCCTTAAAAGCCCAGCTGCTGAAATGCCTTGCAGTCCCAAGATGGCCATGGAAGGTAAAGGAAAAGCATGTTGCCTGGAAGGATCCTTTAGGTTTCCTTGAGAGATCTTTCAGGCACTGAGGCTTAAGAATCTGGGGAATGTTAGAAGGGGAAAAAACCCCAACCTTCCAAAAGGGAATTCCTAGTAGGTTATCTGAGTGCTGCATCTCACATGGGAAATCTAAGAGTTCCTAGGTAGCTGTGTCTCATGCTGATGCTCCCTGGCTGCCTGCTGGTCGCATGGGCTGGCCAACAGCCCTGGGGAGAAGTGGAAACTGGCCCAACTGTGCTTCTTCCTGATGGTGGTGGAGCAGGAGGAAGGCCACCACACTGCATGGCAGCTTCAAAGATGGTGCAAAGCAGAGGAGCTCACCCATAGCTGAGCCATGATGAGAATCACATTCCTTATCCACAGCCTCCTGCTGCTCTCCCTGTAGGGCTTCCTTGTGAGGGAAGAAAGGGAGATTTCAAAGGTTTAAATGCTGTTGAGTTAAACTTGGGATTTCATTAGCCTGCAGTGAGTCTCTGTAAGGAAGCATAAAAGTTCCCCCTCTTCTGCTTTCCCCCTCTCATGTATGTGTTTGAGTTGTGCTTTTTTGTTTTAACACCTGGAAAATGGCATAGTGTTTTATTTAAATATTTACTCCTTCAGGACAGCACACTTGCTGGTATGGTAGGAAGCTTTTAGCCATATGTTACATGTATATGCTGTCAGACTAAAATGCAGTGCTGTGATTTAAAAGGGAATTTCAAAGCCCTGTTGTGACTGCCTCTCAATATGCTTTCTATGTGGTTGGGCACTTTAAAGAGAGTTAGCAGAGCAGGGATGTTGTGAAAGAGAAGCATCAAAGTATTTGCCTTGGGAAGAAATGAAAATATCCAAGTTTTTTCAAAACATGAGTAATTCTTATAGATCCATGCAAATTGTTAATGACAATTGCTCCATCATTATTGTTTTAGTTGTGCTTTGCTCTGGGAAGGCTCCCACTTCCCAACTTTTACCTAGTAATATTTTAAGAGAGATGCCTGTATGGATGAGATTAGTGTATTTCTCACCCTTACAAGAATTCAGAAAGCCTCATCTCCCTAACCTCCCCTTTTCACTTATATTTGAAATGAGAGAATGATCCTTCATCTGTCCACTTGCATTGAGAGCTCAGATCTTGAACAGTGGGTTCTGAATTTGGGGACTGGACAAGTGTGGTCCTTTGCCCTTGGATGCACCCTGGAAGGTGCAAGTGGAATTTACGAGTTCTTATGTAAACTTAGTGAGACATTTCAGACTTTTCTCCCATGGCACAGGAATATATTTAAAAGCTGTTTAGGTTTATAAGTGAAGCATTGATCCTAATGTCATTGATAGATCTGGCTGCTATCCCTGTGTTGGCCACTGGTTTTGTACTTTCTTGGGCAAGCTGCTTAACACATCATTTCTTCACCCATGAAACGGAAGCAATACCTTTGGGGACAACAATGAGGTCTTTAGATGAAAGGAGACATTAAAGGGCAAAGTGGTGCTATACCATGATAATAATTCTTTTCCTAAGAAGGTGCACTTTTCAGTTTTAACACAGCTTGGTAATGATTAATTGAGTTATATGGATTAAATTTGCAGTGAGATTTATGAGATACTTTCCTGAAGAATAATGCATTTTAAATGTTATGTGAGATTTAAGAATTAAATTTTTGTCTTGTATTTCAAAGAATTTTAAATGACCTTCAGACTGAGCCAGTCAGTGGTTTGAATATGTTAATGAAATCACTTTGCTGGCAAGATGTTTTGTTTGGTAATGAAACACAAAACTGCTGACCATGTTGAGCTGCTGATGTTTGTCTGTCTAATACAGTAATATTCATCAATGCACTGTGTGCAGGCAAAGTTCAGATATGAATATAGATGACTAGGATTTTCTGGGAGCTCATGTAATTGTGTCTTTTGGGTTTTGATCTTTGTATCCAGCTGATGACCTTTATTTTACACCGATAATGAAAGAAAGAGGCATTACTTTATCACTTACATCCATGAATACAAAAATAATTGAGTTCTCATCACTAATCATTTTAGCAAATTAGAAAGTCCCATTTAGCCCGCATCTTGTCAGCTGTACTTGTACTGAGTAGTGTTTTCAAAGTATTTTGAGAATGTTTGCTGCTTAGTGCAGTACTCAGTGAGGATATCAGTCTGACCTTATTTTATTCAATGTGTTTTAGAGTCTGGCTTTGGGTTTGTTTTGTGGGTTTCTTTTTACCCATTTGGTTGTTGCTGTCATATTCATTAGACTGAACCTAGAGCAATATAGGTAAATTTTTAGGTTGAATTATGGATGTCACAGTTAAGTTGGTAAGAAAGAGCAAAATGTATCTGCATAAGCTGTGTTGAAGTTATTAAAAAAAAAAACACCAAACCCTGAAAATCCAGACCTTGGAAAGACTCAATTAAATTTTGAAAAATCCACAGATTGTTTTTATCTTGTGCCTTTACTACTGTAAATCTTATTAAGTAATATTGTAATCCTATAAATTATAACAAATCTGGATTTATTTCAAAAGAGTGGATGTTTAAAGTTGCAGCTTTTCTGGAAAGCTTTCCTCCTACAGTTTATTCTGTCTGTACTATCTACCTTGTACAGCATTTATAATTTGACACCTCAGCTCAAAAATGAAAAAAGTATTTAATTTAATTTATGAAAGCTTGTGAAAGATGCCCAGAGCATTAGCACAGAAGTTTGATATAGTTATTGAAATTCTGAATGACCTTTCTTCAGAGCTGAAATTTTCCAATTAAATACTTTATTTTATGCCAAAAACTGTTGAACCTGAAAATTTTACTTTTAGTTTTGGAACAATTTTAGAGCTGAAAACTGTTCATCAGTTCTGCTGGTCAGGTATCCAAATATAATTGGGAACATATAATCCAGTTTCTCTTTCCTGTGACACATAATGAGGGAGGAGTGGGGAGTAGGGTCAGGAGGCTGGGAGCAGAAGAGGGAAGAAGATGAGCACATCACAGGGTGATTGTTATACCAAAGAGAGAAAAAGAGAGGAAAAAAATATTCCTCATTATTCAGTACATTTCCTGTGGGTTTTACCATACCCTTGTCCCAAGTTTCCCATAAATTTGAGCAATGGCTGAAAGTATTAATCAGTCTCATAGAAATTTATTTTGGCTGTTGCCTGTTATGTCCCTCTCACACATCTCAGGAGAGGCTTGGGCACATGAGGCACATGTTCGCCTCTGTCTCTGAATCATGTGAAGTTGCTGTCAGCTTATAGTAAGCGCGTAGGCTTCCAAAATTCTTTAGCATTCCCTCTAATTTAGTTAATTTTAAAGACTTGGAGATGAGGTCACATACATGGCATTAAGATGCTCTTGAGGATTGTCTTGCTATAGCAGGAACTTTGCTGTGATTCTCCAAGAGCTGAACGTAAAGCCAGACCATGAAATCCATTTCCACAGGAAAATACAGAAGGTGTATATTGTTCAAGGATGGCACAGGCTGTAATGCCAAAGGCATCCTACTGTGATAAATGCCCATGGAAGAATGTTTTGAGGCTTTAAATATACTCTGATCCTTTCAGGACTTTTGACCTCTAGAAGAAAATTTTTGAAATCCTTTCAAAAGAGAGAGAGAGGCTGGTATTCAATGGCCTCTTTGAGAATTTAAAAGAAAATTCAATTTTGGAGACATATGTAGCGAGAGAGACTTTCAAGAAAAGTATTTTGGGAGGTTGTTCATTGTAATTTTTTAATGCAATTGCTTGATTGTGTAAGCCCAGTTTCTAAGAAAAAGTTCTGTTCAGTGGATTTTTGCACTTTGGATAGGGGAAGCTTATATTGCTGGTTAGTCTTTTCTGGCAGATTTTGTTGACTTTAATACTAGATGGACTAATACATAGAAGATCTGTAGAGGTAGATTATGTGGTCTTAGGCTATGTGTAATGTTGATGAGTTTCAGTATTAACTAGGTAGATATTCAACTGGTACCAAGGCATTTTCTAGGACAGCTTTATGATCTCAGTGATCTGGGCTAACAGATTTACCCTGGGAAACTCTCTCTCTTAGATCTGATTCATTTGCTGCACTCTTTTGCCCTGCTGTGATTACACACATCCCATTTTTTAATTCCTTCCATGTTTAAGTTGTTTCAAGTTGTGTGTAAAGGAGCATTTCAGACCTGGAGATGGTCAATTCCCCCTATTTCCTTTTCTTGCTTTTTTAATTAGTTTTTTAAATAAACATGACTTTTTGATTAACTGCATTTGGGGAAAAACTGTTTTGCTAATGTAAGTGTAAACTGAGAAGCAGGGGATGTATAGTTTTGCTCCATTTTGGTTGGTGTGAAGGGACCTTCAAAGTGCAGGTGAATGTAGCTCATTTCTGTGTTACCATAACTTTTAGATGTTAGTTTCCCAAATATTCCATGTTACTATCCAGTAGGAAAAACACCCCCAAAAAGCCCCAACAACAACCCCCCCCAAACATGTAACTGCTATTGATTGGTCAAGTACCTTGGTGAGTGCTTTTCTCTTTATCAGAAAGTGCTATGAAATCAGTGACTTAGCAGGTGATGCCACTTTTCAGTGTTTTATCCTTAAAAAACTACTCTGATTTATTTTTAACTATATTTTAGCAAACATATACTATATGATGTGGCTGAATAATCTGATCTTATAAAAACAGTTATTTTATAGTTCAATTCTCTTTTGAATTTGAAAATTTCAAAGAATATGACTTCTGACTGCAGAGGTTTATTTCATAATTGACAACCCTGTTTAGGTACAGCCACATAATGTAGTCAAGTACTTTGAAGCTGTCAGCCAATTTTGAATTTGCAAGATTCTCAGTATCATTTACACTGTATTCTGTGTACATGAATATTTACCAAGGCTTTGCAAAAGAAATGTTTACCTTGTAACATGAAAGGGAAAACTAGGAAAGAATTAATGGTCTGGGTACTGTAGCAATAGCCTATGTTTGTATGATTAAAAACCTCCTGGGGTTACAGATACTCTTTCTGAAATGATGTCAGAGAAATGGAAAAAAGTCACTTGGAGAGAAATAAAAGCACTCCCTGAAAATTTAGGTGGTTAGAAATAGCCTTGTGTGAATTTGAGTTCATAATCAGGTTCTCTGTGTGCAAAAGTTCTGATTTTTCTAAAGGAAAAAACATTGGGGAAAAAAAAAAGACTTTTGCTTCTGAAAATGTTGTTACTTGTTCCTGAATTAACTGAAAATGTGTCAATCATAACACATATGCGTTTTAAACCTGGCCTTTAACAATTGTGAAATCATTATTAGTAGTAATATTTTGTAAATGCCTTAAAGATGTTAAATGCAACTTGGTGGGGTTTTCCACCTACTTGACTAAACTCCTGCCTGGTATATCTGCACTGGTTGGCCCCTGTCATAACTGTTTGCAGCCTGATCCTATGCTGCTTTTCACTGGAATTACACAGGAATGAACTTGGGCCACTGCCATGAAGTGTCAGGGTCTCTCCCTATTGATATATTTGCAATGTGTATCATTTTGAGAAGCACCAGTCTGACTGACAGTATGAAGCAAAGCAGTAGAACTTGTATATTTGTTATTTAAGTTTGTAGATCTTACAGATAAGTTTAAACATATTTTATGATGCTCCCTGCGTGAGGAGCTGCTCAGGTTGTTTGAGAACCGTGGGAACACCGCCTTTCCCTGCAGACAACAGCTCATGTCTGTGCTATATGTTCAGGGGGCTCTTTTCCACAGAGATGATCTAAAGTTAAGGACAGGTGGTTTGGAGAAACAAGTAATATTAAGTTCTTTTTGGTCTTTATCAAATCATCCCACTTGGGCTAAATCAGGCCTTAAGGCTATTGTTTGCTCTAATGCAATTACACATGTTTTTTACTCAGACTCCAGTGAGCCAGACTTTGGCAGCAAGACCAGATAAGCTTTCTATAGGTTTTTAAAAGTAAATTGCATTGTGCTGGTCCCTGGGAAAGTGTCTTCCTTGAAAATGTTTAATCCACCCTCTCTGTCAGTTGTGAATGAAACTATCTGTGGCATACACTGACAGTTAGTTAATCAATTTATGTCTTACCTAAGAAAGAAGGTTTGTTTCTTGTGTTTTATTTTGTTTTGTTTGTTTGTTTTTGGTTTTATTTTGTTTTTGTTTTGTTTTTATTTTCTGTGCAGAGTGTAATGTACTAAGAGATGTCTTGTTCATTTACAGTGTGGGAAATAAATTATAAATCTGTGATATCCCTCTGTCCTTTAGGTATTTCAATAATTTAGGTATATTAGTTTAAACATCTTTCTGGACAGGAAAAGCAAGGGAAAAAATTTTGTAAATGTGCAGATTTTTGGAACTACTGAAAATATTAAAATATTGCAAAAATTGCACATCATCTCCAATTATATTACTAGTGCACTAGTTACACTGGTTTTGTGTGATGATGATAATAGTTTGTTTGATGCTTACGCTCTAAGACATACTGAAACGTCTCTCAGAATTGCCTCTTTGTGATGCTCAGTGCTTCCAGCTCCTTTTGATAACACCTACATTGGGATCTCACTCTGTGGAGGCAAGTCCCTAAAAAATAAAGGGCACTTGTGATACTGAGGAGCAGTCCATGCATCTGTATTTAAGGGGCTACCCTGGCCATTCCTGTGGGCTTCCTGGACCAGCTTTTCAAAGCAGCCTGTGCAGCAACAATGGAGTATTTCTACTTGAGAGCTGAGGCCTGAGTGTGCTGTGGTAGTGAGAAGGGGGAGAGGAGGAACTGTGCACTTGCTGTTCCAATGAGGATCTTTTAGAATCTGTTTGCAGGTGAAATGGCCTCTAACTATGTATTGGAGATTCTCTTGTTGCACAGAATTGTGCAGGCAGAGCTTGGATGCTTCATGCAGAACTATTGGGTCAGACTCCTCAGTTTTACATGATTGCTGAGCAGTGCAGAGTGTCTCAACAGCAAAAAATATCCTACACAGAGGAATGGCAAAACTGAAAGTCCTAGTAGAGCTGGGACTCTGGAAATGTGGAATGCAGCTGGAGCATATGCAACCTATTGTTTTATTGCATATCTGCAAGACAAGTTCCAAAATAGGAACAAATCAGAAAGTTATTGTCTTTTATTTTCTATTTGTTTTATAGCTTTTACCCAGCCCAGTGAAGACTAACCATGAAATTACAGATATAAAGACTGGGAATTTTGGTATTCTGAATAAAAATGAAATGTGTCAGACAAATATTTACATACAAATACATTGTGCAAAAGCGTATGAGGTGACAGGATGCAAATTGGGAGAGAGATATATACACAGATGAGTATCTGTATATATGTGGCTACACATATGTGTGTGAATACACATGTATATTTGTATATACATGTATATATGTCTATGCACATATATATATTCCCAGACTCCTCTCTAGTGTGTAGATGTGTGTGAGTGATTGTTTCAGTGGAATATATTTCAGCTGTAGGAATATCATAGTGATTATGCTTGTAGAGACTTCCATCTCCATGAGGTCTTTATTTGAACAAGCCTTGTATTTTTCACTTTATCTAGAAAAGGATTTGAAGACTTGGGAAAAGGAATGAATAAATGAATGATATTGTCAAGACCTGCATTGGGCCAGATTTTCTTTGCAATTATGTAGTGCTTGGCAAAGGTGAAAGATGAAAATCCATGTTGATCAGCATGGGATCATCCCTTGGGAACAGAGATGCTGTGCTCCCATGGAGCAAAATGATGGTGTTTCCCTGGCTCTGGCAGCCAGTCCTGAGAGCCTACAATGAAATGCTATTTCTAAGCTGACAAAACCATGTTAAGGGAACTTCTTGCCATGAAAACAGATAGCTTAGTGCTTTCTAAACAAAAACTCAAAAGGTTTTTGATGGATTTCTTTGCTGTTTTGGGATTCAATCAGAAGAGATTTAGGGGGAAAAGAATCAGTCTACTAACATAGAGTAAAGATTGGAGTTAAATGAACTGTGGATAGTGGACAGTGTAAAAAAGGGCTCAGTCATTAAAATCTTATTTTCCCCCAGTCCTCCTTATGGAAGCAATAGCCACTTAAAAGGCCAGTTTAATTGAGAACTCAGTAGGATTCATGGTGGCTTTATTGCAACATTTACCAACATCATATTACCATCCATGTGGAGAATGAGGTCTGTGTTTCAGGGCAGAAAAAGCCCACTGAACCTTTGAGGGCACTTGTAGAGAAGGAATGATCTCTCTCAGTGGCCAGAGGCCTGAAATTCGTGCCAGAAACCTTCAGCTGAAGTGTTCTGCTGTGAGGCAGAGTCTTAAAACTGACCAAGAAATTACAGTATGTGGAGCCATCAGGTCACTTAGGGTGAGGAAATCTGAAGCCCAGCCAAATAGCTGAGTGTGGCTGCTGTGACAGGACTTCACCACCCAGGTATTCTTCTTGGCAGAGCAGATGTAGTAACAGACTTAGCACAGGATCCATGGAGAGTTGTAACAAAGCTTTAAGAGATGTGCTACTCTTGTTAGAAATGAACTTTATTATTCTACCTGATGTGTGCCAAATTTGTCAAATACATGGTATTGGTAACAGTCTAGCTATTCAGAATCCTCAAAAATTGTGCCAAACAACTTTATTTTAAACTGAATGCAACTAAACAAATATAGTCATAAGGCAAATGAAAAGTAATGAAGTTATTATCTTAGTGAGAAATAGCTGATATAGCACAAATACACAAAAATAGAAATCCAAGTCATTCAGCACTATAAAACACAACACTAAATAGCCATGGCATGAAAAAAACTCATTTGAAGTGGTGTCTAGAATGGTGTCACAGAACAGCTTTCTATTGTACTCTGAAGAAAAGTTCAGTGCCTCATAACTGCTGACTGCTTGTCCTTTCCCAGTGTCTCTCAGGTCCAGTTTCTGTGGGTGAGCAACCTCCATGAGCCTGATACCACCTCTCTAATGAACAGTATAGGTGTGGAAAGCCTGAGCACCTGGGCAGAGCTGGATAAGTCTCCTGACTTCAGGAAGAAATGGAAATTGGAAGTGAGCTCCATCTTGTATTTGGGGACAGGCTACAACTGCTTTGCATCTGGATTTCAGTTTACAGTGATATATTTATTACCATTTGGGATTTGAGAAAAAATTGTCAAGGACAGGGCTGTAAAGTTATTCTTAGTGTTTCTTTTTCCCCCATGGCTTCAAAACCCCAATTAGCTATGTGGACTGAAGCCCCTGGTAGATGTATCATGGTCCTTGCTGAGGGAGACAAGGACCTTGGAGGTGAAAGTGATTAAAATATTTTTGAATATTAATTCACAGATATTACTATTACATTGGGCCAAGCACAAAGTAATACAGATGACTTTTCATTTGATGACAGTGTCTTCCATAATACTGCAATAAATATTTTGAAGTTTTTGTATATTTTGCTGAATGAAAGTGCATGTACATATAGCAGTTAAGAGTGTTGAACCTCACACTGTTAAAGAACATGTGCACTTTGCCATATGCAGTAATTCTTATGGCGTTTCTCACCAATGTCAGACATAGCCTTCACCCAAATACATTTACATATAATAATCCAGCTTCTGCAGAATGGCTGAATGCAATAACTCTTTTCTGCAATAATACATGAAAAATGCATTGCTCCCGCAGGATGAATCTGGAGTTTGTGTTGTCAGAATTCTAGTTTAGACATTTGAACCAGTTAAGAATACCAAACACACAAAAAGTGTCATCATCTTTACATAAAATAAGATCAACAACCTTTGGTCACAAAACCCAAACCAAACCAGAACAAGGTAAATCAAAAAACCTCAAAACAATGAACACCCCAACTTTATTGCATATACATAGAATGTGTGACTATGGTGTATTGCAGCAATTTTCATAATATTGAGGGTAACCTGTCTGTTCTTTGATACTCCAAAGTAATTCTAATCTCTTGCCAAAGAAAATAATTTGAGTTCTTTGAGAAAAGATCCTGGTTTTACTTCGGGTCTTCTGGAGAAGACTGTAGATGCTGCAGTAGTATAAATTAATAGGAGGAACAATAAATGAATTTTTTGTGACACTGTGGGCTTTTTCAAGAGTTCATCTTAGTTAAACATTTAGAGCATCATGCTTAGGTAAAGCTATCTTTTCCAAAATTTCCTCCTGGATACAGCTGCTCCATATTACACATCGCTGATTTATACTAGCATAGGTTAAGACAAATGATCACTGTGCAACTGCTGGGAATTAGGTTAATTCAGATTATTTTGCTATAGGTTCTTGGCTATTGTAGGCTTCTGATTGAACTCTCAGACAGGTTGCCTTCCAGACAATTGCCTGGGTAAGATTTTGGGGGCAGGTGTTAACTGTGGAAACTTACTTAGTATTAAGCTTGTCTGTTGCTACTGACTTTTATGATACTTTTTTTTCCTGGTCATTGTCCTTTACAAAAGACCTAATTGAAAATATCTGTCACATCATGTCTCTGGTTTCCCTCTTCTTCCCCCACCCCCCTCTAATTGGACATGCATTGTATTTGTGTGGGAAGGAAGGAGGCTCTATAGCAGTATGGCAATACTGCTGGGAAAAAAACATTAAAATGGATAAAGGGATTTCCTAGTGGTATAAATACCTGCACACGACCTCCCTGTGCTCTGGAGCCTCCTGTATATGCATATGCAGGTAAAAAGCCTGGAATAGGGTTTGAGCTGCTGTTAATTGCGCAGGATCTGTTCTGAAAGAAAGCAGGGCACAAGCGGCTCTCCTGCCTCTTGGAGGGTATGAGTTGCCAAGCATTTACTTCATCTGACACCTTTGTGCCCCTGAATTCTGACTCTTCTCCCTCTCTGCCTCTGATAATGCATCACAGCGCCGCAGAGTGCCTGCATGTTTCTAACCACGCCACCAATGTTGTATCTACAGGTACTTTTTAAAAATAATCTTGCTCTCAGTAACTCTCATTTGTGATGCTTTTGGATGATAAGTGTTCATCAAGTTCTGCAATATTTAAAGTGTTTGGTATCAATGTTATGTGTGACCGGGACTGAGTTAAAGTAGAAGCAATTTCACAAAACTTTGCATAGGAGAGAACAAGGAAAATCACAAGCCTTTGTATTTTAGCTAAATATGTAGTTTTCTTTTTACAATATTAGGCTCAAACATGCTGCCAATGCACTAATTTAGAACAGGTTTAAACACTGTCACTGTTGCTATTACTATATAGTCTTCAATGAGAAGTGTCATGTAAGTTAATTGAAAGTTTGTTTATTATGGAACCCCAATTTAAAATACCATAAATTACTTTAAATAGGAAATATATTTAGAAGAGCTGAGGTCTAACTATCACTTGGGGAAGCTTTAAAGAAGGGAAAACATTGCTTTTCAAGGCGTATTGCATAGTGAATGAAGACTAAAATTTAAGTGGGATGTTCAAAATTGGTAGTAGAAGCTTGTCAATATCTTTGAATTTTTTATGTTTGTGTATACAATCCAATTAGATGCATTGAAATAGTAGGCCTGTGCAATCACTGAACTATCTTGAGAGAGAAAAAGAGAGTTTTGTCGCAGCTTTAATACTGCAGAAGTGGGATTCAGGAATACAGGAATTGTTGATGGAAAGGTTTCAAAGACAGAAGAAGAAATAGTTTGATTTACTTCAAATGGCACTAGGGTTAGAATTTTATATGGAGTCTTAACAAGAAACTAGCTTTCTCCTTAAATACATTGGTAATAAAACATTTTAATGAAAAAAACCATGTAAATAGTGAGAACTGATCATTGGTAATAGATAACAGGATCTTATGCATTAAGCAGGAGGCTCTAAATATCCTAATATGGCTGTTGGTTAGCAACAGTAATAGGGAACAGGAGAATTTAAATTTTTTATGAGGTCAAATTTATGTATCTGTATCACAGTTGTATTTTCTAGATTCATCTGATGTGTAATAAAACCTACGTGATGATAGCCAGCCAAAAGCATTTGTTTGTCCGCTTCAGGTTTAGGTTTTGCTGTTTTGTAGTTGCCTCCCAAGGACAAATGCCCTGAAGTCCAGGGAAATTTTGATTGCAAGATCACATCTAGCAGATGACCTTGTAAAAACAGGGTCAAACCCTGGGAAAAATGACCCTGTGAAAGCGGTGACAGAGGGTGACAACTGTAATGGGTAAAGGGTTACAAATTTCATACATAGATTCAGAAATTGTAATAAACAATGCTATTCTGGTGAAAGCATACAAGGAGAATTTGTGCACAATAGAACAGGGCAAGAATTTTGAGTGACAACTTATTTTAAATGTCAGTTTTTTAAAAAGCTTGTGTAGCAATTCTGCATCACAAAACAGTGAATATGCTTATTTTCAAATACTATGCCATGTAATTCAGCTGATGCTTTGCAGTATCCTCAACATTTTAATTGTTGTTATTTAATTTAAATAGGATCATCCTTGCTATTTAATTTTAAATCTTTATTAGCAAATTGAAAATTATATTTTCATCCATAAAAATAAGTCTGTGGATTATGCAATAATAGAAAAAAAACAAGCAGTAAACACTTAGATCTTAACAGAAGAGTTGCATTGTTCTAGATGCATTAACACAATCTTTATTTTCAGTGCATTTATATTAGTATAAGCATGTTTGTCTTAGTAGATTTTACATCTGTATAAGTGTGTCTAAACAGGGCATTTTACTGTTATGATTGCTGTTGCAAAAATCAGAGATTCTAATCCCTAATTAATTATATTGTTTTGAACAACTGGAATTTATTCTCTAAAATGCGGTTTTACATATCTGAATGTTCGTGAGCATTAATTTTTCATATTATATTTTATAGCAGTTATTAGAGGGGACAGTATGTGCATTTTTATTCCAACTTGAATATGAGAAATAGCCATAGCTCTTATTTCCCATTCAGAAAAAAAATGGTCTCATTCTTCAGGTCCTGGCTATTATTGAGCATAGATCTGAAATAACCCTATGAAAACACAAGAGATGTGTTTGCTGGTGCTGGAAAATGTTTATTTAGGCCTAACATTTTAGAGAAGCCCAGAATCTACTATCCTGTTTCTCTACACCCTTGCCAAAGCACTCTGAAGTGTTTTTTGTGGCTTGGCACTTTCAGACATTGTGGCTTCTGAATGCCTCAAAGCAAATGTCCCAAACTGCTGCCTTTGGAAACTCAGATGTTAGGCTTACATAAAATATTGCTTTTCTTGCTGCCTTTGTTCCCTGTGGGGTATGCATGACAGTGAAGGCAGGCAATTTTCTGAGAATATGGAACTAGTTTTTATGTAAGATTGAATGAAACACCATGTGGAAGTTATGTGAGGAGGAACTGGTCTGCTCCTTGAGAGTTCAATGCTTCCCTTGCTAAGCAGTGTATGTAATCTGGGTTATACCCATAGGTTATTTTAAAACAATGCATCAAGACCACAGCATGACAATTTCTAGTCTTGGCTCCGAGGGTATCTCACTATTTATCCTGTCAGTTTTGCCTTCTGTGAGCTGGCCAGCTGTCTACACTTCCAGCAGTGTTACCTGATGGCCCAGAGTTAAACACTTACTGATTGCACACTAAAACTGCCCAAGGGCACTGTCTGCCTCTGAATTTAGGCTCTGTCTTGAATCCTCGCATGTCTTCTCACCAGTCCCATCTGTTTTGTCTTTGGTCCAAACTCGTATATTCCTGTGTATTCGCTTTGCCATGACAACACTGGGACACGCCTTGGCAGGTCTTCATTACTCTGTGCCCTCCTGTCATTATGGAAACCAGCCCTCTACCTACGGGGTGATGGCAGGTAAGAGACCACCCCTCAACTGGGCGACCTATTAGCATGTTGATTTAAGTCAATTTTTCCTTAGAAGGACCAATCCGAGCCATCTGTTTGAAGAAGATGGGATTTGGATTAAGGCATTAGAAAAAGGGTTAGGAAATTAGGGGTCAGCACCCAGAATTTCTCAAGACCTCTGCAACTCTCATGAAATTGCTCTGTATCATATTTCTCTCTACAAGACTGGGAGAGTGCTGCTCCTTTTGCTAACCTATGTCTACTTTCCCTGGTGATTATTACTTTTTGAGGGATCAGGAATGACATACCCATTAAACCTGTGTGTTACCAGTATCTTGCCAAAGATTTAAAATAAAATGGTGGCATAATGCAAGGATAGCTGAATTCAGCAGCCAGATCAGACAGTGATCACGGATTTTTACAGTTATGTTAGCATTCTGCCTATTTTTGTATGTGCCAGGCTCAGTAAGAAAGAGGAATTGTTATTCTATGTAAGTCCAAGTAGCAGCCAATGAGATAATGACATGAAGCAAATTAACACAACTCCCAGGAGATAATTGTGATTTTGAAATAATCCAAAATCAAACTCAGTGTTTCATTTCATGTAAGAATGAAGGAAATATTAAAGTTAGTCAGCTTAGAATAATGTATCTGCATAGGGAGAGAGTGTAGACTTCCTTCAGTGTGTGCAAATGTCCAAATGCTCCTTTTACATCGTGTATTTATGTGCTTGTTGCAAACATTCCTGGCATTGTTTAGATCCCTGGGAAATATTAAACAAAATGTATTGCTCACAAGTTCATTTTCTTTCATTCCAAAATTAATACATCTTTATTCTCTTCCTTTCTACCCTTTCTTTTTATTTTTAGGCATCAAGCCTTCAACTCCAGAGATGCTTTCGGCAAGTCTCTCCCAGACACGCATCTTACAGACATGCAGCATGCCCCATCCCAATGTGGTAAACAGTGTCAGCACCTTGCAAAGCAAGTGCTCCTCTTTTTAAGTATTTTCTTTATACTTTGAGATATTTTGGGGGGTTTTGTGTGTGTTTGTTTTTTTTGTGGTTATCCTGTGTGAAGTGTATAAAGTAATCTTAGGGGGTTAGAACCTCCAACACTGACAAGAGCATTCAGGGTGGGGAAAATAAGGCTAACCCTAATAAATGGAGGAAGCAGTGGGAGGTTAACAAAGTTCTGAGTTCT
>JAWWLZ010000001.1:5847807-5873289 GCA_035041345.1 Poliocrania exsul
GATACACTGCCTTGATTTCTAGATGAAGCTGCCCTACTTTTTCCCAATAAAAACTGCTTGTAACAATATATACAGGCGAGACACTGTAGCAGCATGGTTTGGTTTTCTTTTTTATGTACTAAGAGTTCTTTCACAAGCATTACTTTATTTTTACCATGTAAACATTTGACAGATGTCTGACATGAAAATATGCTTAGTTAGGTGCTAAGAGGCTGGATTGACAAAACAAAAATCCAGTATTAAATTACATTTCTCTGCTGTATCCTCAAGACCACTTGGGGCAGTAAGCAGGAAATTTTAACCCTTCAATTACCTTATACAAAATAACACAATTTTTGCAACCATATGCTGCATTTTAATCTAAAAGAATGTCTTGTGATGCCTTACTTTGGCTGTGGTTGACATAGCTCCTGCCATCTTCATCTGAGAGTTCATGACCTTTGTTTGAGTGGACATGGAAGTGACTTTAGAGCTGACAGCGTATGTCCGATTTTTCTGCTTCCGCAGCTGCACGAGCTGTTTGGCCAGCACTTTACAGGCTTCTTTGTTACCAGTCTTTGCCATTTTCTTTATTTCCAGTTCCTGTTAAAAAAGGTGTTAAGATTAATTCTACAGAATTTTCATTCAAAGACTATAATTAAACCTTAACACTAATAATTAAATTCTGAATTAGCTATCTCTTGAATTTTTTAAGACATTTAAAGTTATATAAATAGTTCCTTGCTTTTCTACCAAGGCTATTTATCAGAATGAATGTAATGCTGGTATGATTTGACCACAAGGCAAAAAAACCCACAACAAAACTGAATTACAGTTTGATAGCCCAGAGTTCCCTAAAAGACTTCAACTTCAGCATGTTGTCATATTCACTTATATGTGCACATCCAATTCCATATCTGGATAGGGAGCAACACTTCAAAAAAAGCCCCCAAAAGTGAAGAAACTCTTATGGCCAGTCAACTACTAGTGCCATAACTCTAATAATTTATTTCTTGCATTCACAGGCAATTAAAACACATCTTTCATGTAAGAAACAGGGAGTTCACAGGTTCTTTTCAACACTTCTTCAGCCTTCAGAGAATCTCCTAACCTCTCTGGGGAAGAATAGATAAAGTCAGATGAGCAATGATTACAGGCTGTTTACCCTCATAATTCAGATGGACTTAAATTAAAACATAAAAAGTGGTATAATTTATCTACAACAACATTTGATTATAACATAAGAAAGACACTTTTGGCTTACAAAAAAATCCCAAACCCCAATCTGTCAGTTCAAAGAGAAATAACAAGCTATTTAGCCCAGAGGTACCAGGAAAGAGTCTGGTACAAATAATGTTGTCAGCTGGGATTCTTCAAAATATGCCTTCTGATTTGTGACTTGATAACATAAACTTTGCAACTACTTTTTCCTTTACAGCCTTTTTAAGGAGGTCTTGCCATAATAACTCAGTTTTCTGTATACGTCCATTCAAAGATTTTCAATTTTACCATTAAGTAAAAGCAGCCTTTAAAGACCAGGTTTTTCCTGTGATCCTTCAGGAGAATATGCCCACCACAGGAATGCAGTTGCTTCACTTTATGGGCACTGGTAATGCAGAAAACTGCATTTATAAGAAGATTTGGAAAGATAAATACTAACCACCAGGATATGCAAAACAGTCACATTTGAAGGCAAGCGTAAACTGACCCACTGCATTACCTTGACTAGGAGGACAGATCATCATTAAGTTTACTATAGAGATGGCACTGGCACTAAATCTTCTCTGTAAATGCATAATTTCTAAAGGGTGTGTCAAACGTGTTATTTTTAATCCCAGAAGGTAGAGATTTGCAAATAAGCATGAGACTGCTCAAACATTAGAGGTCGGAAACAGAAGTAAAGCTGTTCTCTGAAAGTGGCTCACAGAGGCCACAAAACTGAACTTCTGTAACATGCCCAGAATATTATCTCCTTTTTTTGTACCTGAAGTGTTGTGAAGGTTAAGAGGGATTAGTTTTCACACTATCAAACATTGGTTTGTACCCACTAGTTTTAACAGCAAACCTTCGAAAACAGGGATTTTCTCACTAAGTTGAAAGACCTACAGAGCATTTATAACTTGATTTTTCAAAGTGAAATTCAAACTTACACCACCCATTGCTAAGTCACTGCACATAATCCAGCTGCAGAAATCAAACCCTATAAATAGATGATTTTTATTCTTAATTAAAAAGTATTGGGTAAATTTTGGGTACGTTATTTGCTTTTTAGAGGTTTGGCATAAGCTTATTGAAGTCAGTTATGTTCTTCAGGAAAAAAACAATAATCAAAATTCATGTAGTCATATCAGGTTACTGAACTGAAACAGAACTGTCTGCATACTTTGAGGTATTTTTATACTTAGAATTAATATAATTGGGTTTTCTTAACCTCAAAGTTAAGGGAAAATAAAGTCTTTCTTAAGAAAGTACATAATGAAATGTCCTAAGATTGACTGTCAAGCTCTTGGTTCTTCAACTGATTTGGCAATGAAAATTAGTATTTATTTTACATTAATCTCATTCTAGCAGCAAATTTTAACTTTTCCAAAGACATATTTTGCTGCTCTTTTCTTAATTCTTCTCCTCAGAAATCCAATATTTCTGAGATTAGCTCAGTTGGTTAAAACTTGTTTGTAATAATGCCAGGGTCATGGGTTCAATCCCCTGTGTGGGCCATTGACTTTAGAGTTGGATTCGATGATCCTTGTGGGTCCCTTCCAACTCAGAACAGTCTGTGAGTCTGAAACAATTTACTGTAGTAATCAAAACTACAACCTGAGTATTCATAAAAATTTAGGCTATTTCAAGACTTGGAATATTTTATACTGAAAAATGCCTAATCTATGAGTGACCCTGCTATATCTTATATGTTCAAAGCTTCCAGAAACAACTTCTCTTATCTCTTTTAGTTTATTATTCCCACTCTCTTCCCAGCCTGCTGCCATCAACCACCACCTCAGCAGGTACTATAACTGGCTGGATTCGCACAGCTTTTCCCACAGTCTGAGCATGTCTTCATGCATCAAACCCCACCATCTGTCACATCCATTTATCCAATTATACTGCCACACAGGTGCAGAATTCATTCACTGGATACTTGAGAGCTCACACACAGTAAGTTTTAAATAGATCTTAATTTAGGCAAATAGTCTTACTATCATTAGCTAATTTTAGGGAAGTTCTGTATGAATGAAATAACAACCCTATGGGGTATTCACAGTATCCTGTGGTTTTTCAAGTACTCTCTCCCACTGGAAAGTCAGGGTAACATGTGACTCTTCTTTTAGTTTTTCCACCACAATACAGCCAGTTTGTTCATAAAGCCTTTTAGACAAAGCCTTCTGAAGGACAGAGAATGTTGCAGGAAAAACTAACGCAGTCATTTTCCCTGAACACAGTTTCAGAATTTTCCTGTGTCAGAAACTGAGAATAGCTTTTAGATAATTAATTTTCCCCCAAAAATTTTAATAACTGAAAAATCAAAAAGGGGAAGACAACTCTTTGCAGCATTATTATACATTGAGTTGTATCTTTAACACTTTGCAAGTTTTCTGTTACATTGTGTGCGTGTTTGTTTTAAAAAGTTTCCTGCTCTACTTACCAGTTGTTTTTCCTGTTTTTCAAGGGCTGCTCTGTCTCTGGTTATAGCCCTCTGTGTACCTCTTAACTCTCGATTTTGCTCCTTTATTATATCTAGAAAGAAAATATTTAAAAGGCAAAGTTTTCAATACTACATAAACATCTGCTAAGCACCCTGCAGACATACAGAAATGTTTGACAGCCTCTCTTTGTTCAGAGTGAACTGCCAGCTAGAAAAGAACTGTCAGCATTCCAGATATGTGAAATATTGCCAAAATAGAATTTTATGGATACAGCATGACTATGTTTCAGCAGCATAGGCCATCTACTGTGAAAGAAAAGAAAGAGAAGAGACAGAGAAAAAAGGGAGGGAGGAAGAGAGAAAGAAAGAAACTAACTTTACTCCGTGTGTTTCTGTGCACCATAACCATAGCAAGAATCAGAACCCCACAGTAGGAATACAGTTACAGAAAAGTAAGTAAAAGTAAGTTCAACACTAACTCAGCAATAGCACGTTCACTGTCATCCCACTGCTTTTCCACCAGTCAGGCCTAACTGCAACAGGCAGAGCAGCTGAAGAAACCTGATGTATGAGACCTCAGGACAGTTGAGGAGTTCCAGGTCCACTAAAAAAGCAAAGATGCTCCAAGATGCAAGTCCTGCATCCTGCTCTTCTTTTCCTTATTCTGATCTGACAGAACTTACCTCCACAAATGTACCACACTGAGCAGCCCAACTTCAAGTCAGACTGTAAAGCCACAGTGTTTGAACCTTTTCAATTAAAAGATGCTTAAGAATATTAAGAAAGGGAAGTGGAGGCCTTTATAGCAAATTTAAGTCTCCTGACAACTGATGCAGCCAGCAGAAACTTGAACACTGTCAGGTGAAACCTATCATACTTCATAGGAGTTGTGTCCACTGTACTATTAAAAAATCATTTACTGGTAACATCCTCTTATTAGAGCAAGAATTATTGACAACCCAGGAATCAGTCATGCCAGCTGCAATTAACTTTTGTTAGAATTTACGACGCTGCCTAGGTGTGATTCACCTGGGCAAAGGCAGGGAGGTAGGTCTGCACCTGACTCAGCATCCTCTGACCTTTATGAAGGAAAGAAGTTGGTGCATTTAAGAGATTCCTCTACTCTTAATATATGCATCTACATGACACTAGGTAACTTTGGGGGGTGAGAGTTTGAAAGGAGCTGACTGTCACATAAACTTTGTTTAGAGCTCTTTCTTCTAATCCACAGAAGAAACATCATGGTAGGGCACTGATATAATACTTACAAAGTTTGAAGCATGTGAAAATCAAATACACACAGGTAGATTTAATAACAGAAATTAAGTAATGACGGGTAAATCCTAGAAGCACAGGCCACCTTTTTCATTGTTTAAGGCTTGGGGCAGTTTTTCTACAAACAGAAAGAAGTATTCACGTTCTCCATTCCCACATTCAGAAATACTGTAAAACATCCATTGCTGAAATTATTTCAACATTAATAGGATTGAATCAGAAAAACTCCCCAAAGCTTAAGTGGCAGTTTAAAGACAGAATACACACTACCTCCTATAACCAATAGCTCTAGGGCAAATAAATACCTATTTCCAAACAAATGCTGTGAAAAAGACACCTATTTTTACAGTGCTACTATTGCTTTGAGTACTAGACAAAAAGCATCTTTGGGAGATGTAGACTTTTCAACACATAATAACAAAGAACTGAAAGAAGACACGGAATAGAACAGTGTTATCACTGTTCCTCACACTGACAAAGCAGCAGTGGAAATCATTCTGAAAACAACACTACAGGCAAGTAATTTTGAAGGTAGATAAATGTATATTACTTGCACAGCTGCACTTGCAAAAATTAAAGAAAAAGCTTAATAGTTACATACCAGACTGGCTTTTCTAACTACACTAACTATTTAAAACAAATCCCTTAGTGTAGAAAGCTTGAGAGGTAGGAACTTGACAATGGTAAGAAACAAGAAATGTACTTAAGTCAGGAGACAGTAAGAGTGAGCACAATGCTTATGTCTGATTTCTGATCTCTCATTGTGGCTAAAACTATGGATAGGAATAAATGAAAATAAACATTTATCTGCAGCTACAGGCCCTTTCATTTGTTTTTAGAAGTGAAGGCCAAGATGGGAACTCGGTCCTTGTTTCCCTCTGATAACTAATGCAAATTCCTAGCTTTACTTGAGCAGACAGAAGATGATGGGATATTCCTGAGACAGTCCTTTGCCAACACCCACTCCTGTGTGTCACGCTGCTGTTTCACACATCACGGCAAGGAGGAAGCACTTCCATTCCTTAAAACAGGTTGGACAAGAGACATCCAGGAAGGGTTTGACCTGATTCCTACAACTTGGTCAACAGCAGCTTCGTGCCATCTCTGCCTTGGTCATGGAAGTTTAGAGCCAACTCCCCCTTCCTCCCTTCCCATGTGTCGCACCAAAGATGGGAAGAGACAAGTGGGAACCCCTACGTGTTCTCCCTCGGTGACACACAATTGGCTGACTCTCAGCGTCATTTTTGGCGAGCCCTTTTCAAACGCCGACCACCAGGGCACCACAGGGCACCCAAACATGCCAGGCAGCCCGACCGGGGCTCCCCATCCCTGGGGCAGCCTCTGCCCCAAGCCCCACCTGGAAGAGCATCGCCCAAGGCGCTGCTGCCGGGTAAGAGACCCTTTTTTTGGCTTTACATTGGATGTCGTGACTTCTGCTCGAGCTTCAGCGTTCTGATGATGACAGGATGGCTACAAAGACATCAGACCAACTTGTTTCCAGCCGCCAGGGGCCCAGCGGCGGTGGGTCCCGATCTGGATCCCGCAGCCCGCACCGCTCCCGTCCCGCTTCCTCCTGGGCCCAAACAACTCCTGGCGGGCCTGCTCTGCTCCCTCGCTGCCACGAGAGATGCTGTTCCTTCTCCTCCCTTCACCCACAGACCGCGATCGCCGGAGCCTCTCCCGACGCCTCGGGAACCTCCTCCCCGCAGCGCCAGGGCCGGCCCGGCCCGGGGACTGTCCCCGATCGCCGCCGGTGAGTCACCAAGGACGGGCCGGGGCCTCCTCCTCCTCCTCCCGCTCTTCCTCTTCCTCCTCCTCTCCCTGCGAGTTCCCGGGACGCGGGGCCCGAGGTTGAGACCCCCGCGGGGCTCCCGCTGCCCCCGAGCCACGGCCGGAACCGAGACCGGGACCAGCCCCGGCGCCGTGAGAGGGGCGGGGGGCGGCGGGGCCTCCCCCGGGGCGCCCACTCACCGTCCACAGTCTTCTTCTTGAAGAGCGAGGCCATGGTGGCAGCCGGACCCCCACAGCCACCTCCCTCCTCCTCGTCGTCCTTCTCCTGCGGTGACCAGGAAGCGGCCCGGCCACGAACGCCCGCCCGGCTCCGCCTCCCGCGCCGAGGGGCGGACCGGGGCCGGGCCGGGCCGGGCGCTGCCCCCGCCTCCCCGATGGAGACACCCTGCGTGCCGGGAGTGCTGCGGGTCGTTCGCTTCTGCTCCCTGTAGAGTCATTGTTCGGCATGGGGCAGCGGCAGCGCCTCCTGCGCGGGTTCTCCCTCTCCCCATCCCGATCCGCGGGTCCGTCCCGGCACCGCCACATTCCCGGGGGATGCTGGTGCTGTCCCCCCATCCCGGCACCGCCACATTCCCGGGGGATGATGGTGCTGTCCCCCCATCCCGGCACCGCCACATTCCCGGGGGATGATGGTGCTGTCCCCGCATCCCTGCGCCGCTACATGGGATGGGTTTTTTCCGCGTGCTTCTTGTGACTATTACAAAATGAAAGCTGAAAATTGCTAAAAATCAGCTCGGTTCAGCAGTGTGGTGCTTCTCAGGGTTCGCCGCCTGGTGTTCTGGAAGCGCCAGTTTCCTTTCGAACAGCAAGTTTTCACTGGTTTTGTTTTGTTTTTTGTTTTTGTTTTTTCTTCCCCGTAAGTGCCTTAGGATACTCTTCGCGTCTTGTTCTGGGCTGGAACTCAGGTCGTGTGTGATGGCAGAGATGCTGTGGAATTGCAGCTTTGGCACTGGAGGGTTTGGGCTCAATGAAACGCGCGGGGGCCGTGTCTGTCCGGGACACTCCCTGTGGGGCTCAGGATTTTTTATTCAAGACCATCCCAGCCCTGCGCCCTCACCCCGAGCCACTGCCGTGTCTGGGCAGCTGAGTATACATCAGTTTTCTAAGATGAGCCTTTCTCTGAGGGTCATGGCCACTGTGTGTAAGAGTATGGAAGAAATAATAATAATTTTCTTGGCTTTCAATGTCTAATTACAATCCTTAATTTTTAATAAGGTAGCTGTGGTTTCATCATTGGCAATTACCTCCATGCACATCATGACCTTAGAAAATAATAATAATAATAACAATAATAATAAAAACCTATAGTAGAAAATATAGAGCTGCATTTGCCCACTTTATAATGTTGGAGGGGGGTTGCTATGCTCATTTGCAAGGAAAAAAAGAAGTGAGTGGAACATAGTAATGCATTTTGATAGCTACATATAAATTCAACCCAAGGAACAATTGAAGTTTATGGTAGCAGTACCCTAATAAACCACACTTTTATAACCTTGCATGGAAAACCAATCTATTAGAATATTATAATACCAGTGTAAAGACATATGTGGACATAGGAAGGTACAGATTGTGTATTTGGTGTCAGTATTCCTTGATTTTCTAAAACTATTGATTTTTTTGTGAATAGCAAGTTTTCATTGTTTTTCATGTGTCCCTTTAGTTATTTTTCACTGATTGTTCTGGACAGAAATCCTAACCATGTGTAATGACATATATATTATCAAAGTTTACTGATTCACTATGAGGCAAATTAAAAAAAAATGCACTTTACAAGTTTATTCCTGTATGTCTGTACTCTTTGTTAGGTCAGGTCAGTCAGACATGGGTTAGTAAGCAAAACTGAAATCCTGGTTTTGAAAATGCACAGATGAAGGGGAGGAGAGCACTTGCAATTTAGATTCAGTTCCCCACTTTCCTTGAGAGTGGTTGGACAGCATAGCTATGAGGTACTCTTAAATTGTGCTAATTAGCTATGAGACCAAAAATGCATTTTTCCACAATATTTCTTCATGAATGTTTAATTGTGCTGAGGTAAACAAAGATGTCTATAATAGGCTTCATGACTACAATAAATAAAATATGTCTGAGCTATTGCTTGCCAGGACTTTTTTTGTGCCACAAGCCTCAATGCTGCAATGTTATTGTACACTTGATTTGGATCTTTTTGGTAGTAATGGGTAGGACAAGAGAAGCCATTGGATTTATCTTTTAAATGAGTAATGTTTAAAGTTCAGTGTTTCTTTCAGTTTCTGTCCTGTTTCAGAATCTATCAAAATCTAAAAGATACCTTAGTCCTTTATGCTATAAACAAACTAAAAATCAGTCAGATGGAAAAAAAAAATAACCTTTTGTAGTGACTATATGTGGATATCAGTAGTAAACAAAAGCAGGAACTGTGTTTTCTATTTGTTGGATATTGAGTAAAAGTGGGACACAAAAACTGGTTCAGAAGGATGATACAATATCCTGTATTAATTTGAAATTGAACATCTTCAAATAAAAGTATGAAAAATGAATGATAACAAAAGCAGAGTAACAGGAGCAAAGCTGGTGTTCAGTATTCTGGAGTTGTACTTAGAAAAAGGAAGGAGCAATGGAGGGAGTGTTTGTTTTTAAAGATATAGATAAGCTACTCTAGCATTGGTTCACTGGAATATATAAGCATATAGTTAGTTTAAACCAGTTTAGTAGGTCTGTTTAAATCTAAACATGTTCAGGTGTGTTCAGATGAAGTGGCTGCTTTGGAGAAACCCTGATAAACTGGCAGACTGTCTTGGGATGCTCTGTGGATAATGATCCAAATTCACTACTATTTGATGTACTCTAGGCCTATCTTAATTTCTCCTTTGAAGATATAAGAAAATTAAATGAGGCCATGTGTAGTAAAGAATGAAGATGTTATTACTTAAAATTACAGAAGCCTGAAAAAATAAATGATCACGACTGTATAAATGTACTGCTATATGAAATGCACAGCACTTTACATGTAAAATAAGTTTATGAGAAGTGTCTTTGGGGGCCTCAGCAACTGGGCACCTTCCAAATTCTGCAATACTTGACTTTATCCTGGAGGAGCTCTATTGAAATCAAATCAGTCATGTAAGAATTTGTGAGATTGTCCTCCAAAGACTACATGACTTTATGCCCTGTTTTATGAAGAGAGGCTGAGCTAGGAGGGGACAGAAAGGAATAAAGCAGAGAGAAAACAGCAGACCCCAGAGAAGCTCAGCCTGCAGTTCACCTCAACACCTGAATCAGCAGTGACACAGGCTGAATATTATGGCTGTGATTAAATGTATGGCTCTTCTGAAGTCTGTGCCTGTGCCATCATATTATTTCTAATTGCATTCATTAGTAATGGCACTTGGAAATTGGAGACCACTCTCCAGGGTGGGAATGTGATGGCAACACATGCCAGAGGCACAAAATGTGAGATGCTGGGAAGAAGGTGAAGAAAAAAGGAGCATGGGAGGGTCCATGGCCATCAAAAAAAGGTGTATGTGTAAATTTGTGAAGAAGAAAAAGGAGGTAGAAATGATAGGAATTAATGAAGATGGCCCTAGAGAAGAGGATAAAGAAGATGAAGAGCAGCAGTGGAAGTGCTGTGGCAGTAAAATGCTGGATGCTCCCTCTGGTATTGTGATCCTGAAATTCATTTTCATGTTTTGTTTAAAATGAAATCACTTGCATGTACAAGTGTAAGAATGTGTGTTATACAGCATATCTCATATCAGCATTGCAGATTAGACAACTTTCCAGCAACGTTTGTGTAAAGCTCATGAGAACTTAAAAATATCACATGGATAGGGGGAAAGGTGGAGTCACATTAGCAAATACACAGGTATGAAATAATCTTTATGAACACTGAAAATAAAATTAATGCAATAGATTTCATAAGAGAAAATGAACTGTCTACAAATAATGTCAGTAGTGAATTGCTGTCAAGTAAGAATAATGCCACAATAAATGAGGTGGTAAAGGGAATCAAGTCATTAAGCTAGAGAACAATCAATGGTTTCTCTATTTGAAAAATAGTTTATAATTATAAAATTTTTAATTTTTAAAAAGTATAATTTTATTAATTTAGAAAAATATTGAGGAATGTGATGAATCTGAAATATGACAGAATGTCTTGCTTCCCATCTGTTCCCAATTTAAATTGAAACGGGTGAAGCAGAGAGTATATTGTTGGTCTTATGAATAACTCAATTGTTTCTTGCTTTTTCTGTCTAAAAAGAATCAAGTGTCAAAAGACCACTAGTCATCTATGCCTTACAGCATACAAGGTGCACAGGGTAGAGGCAAATGCATATTTAGGTGTGTAAGCATGGTTTGATTTAATTTGTTCTTGTGAGTACTTGATGGTATTTATGGAGATTGAAGTTGTTTTTTTATGTGAGAGGATATTTGTGATGTGCATGTTTTGCTTGATAATCTACTGAATTCACCTTGACAGATTTATGAATAAATAAACACCAGAAAGGGCAAGTTAAAGGAAAACTGTAGTGCCTTAAATGTGAAATGTTCCTGTAGTTTGCTGAAGATCTTTTAGTGAACTGGAACCTTGAGCAGATAAAGGATGTTGTTGTCATCTCCAGTTTTTGCTCCTAAATGCATTTTTGAACAATTCTGTGGGGAAAAAATAAATAAACAAACAAAACCCAACCCCCCCCACCCCCTCCTTAATATATATGAGAGTAGACTAGTAAGTTTTTTCTGTTGCATGGAAACAGCATAACAAAGTGAGATCCTTATGTATGCAAGATTAAACCTTAGTTTCAGTCACTTTCAGCATCTTAATAAAGTAAAAGTACTTTGCACTGTTTATTATGTGCATGAAGTTCTGTACTTTGTGAAGCCCTTTAAATGCCTACCCCTAGTTACAGGAATCTGGTATTAATTGTTACCTTGATTGGTGATAATCAGACACTTTTGGGTTGCAGACTGCATCTTTATAACCTTCACACCTGATTACAAGGTTTTTCCTTGCTGAAAGAGCAAACACTTCTCTATAAAATAGTGCCATTAGTTTATACAAGCAGATTTAGTTTTGCTTCAGTGATCAAGTACAGTAGGACATCATATTTCTGCAGGGCATTTATGAAATCAAGGGTTATACTTTTAAGAGCTTTTGCTTGCAAATATCATATCTTTAAATGACTTTGCCCAGGGAGAAAAGGAAATTCAGGCTAGCGACAAAATAGGTAAATACTGTTAGCATTTTATCACCAGCTTCAAGACCTCCTCAAGGCATCAAGTTTAGAAAAAGTAGAGCAAGATATTATGAGGGGGATATTTATTATTACAAACCACAAAGTCAACAGGGACTGCTAAATGTTCTTACAGTCATAATAGCCTATCTCATGTTAATTCTAGCCCAAAGCTCTGTGACTCTTCATGTGCAGAGATAATGGGGGGTAAAACTGTATTTTTAGTTTAGCTGCAGATTCCTCCCAACCATGGAAAATAAATTAGAGAGCTTTACAAACTAAAAATGATTTGGGCTTTGAAGGAATTCCCAGCAATAATATACAAGACTTATTACCCTGGGTAGTTAGAGGGTCCCATATGTTTATGGCTGATAGTAGTCATTTTGATTGAATATTGCTTCAGCAAGTTGTTTTCAAATAATTTGCCTGTAACCCAGATCTGTTGATCCTAGAGAGAAGACCTTTTTGGCAATGTTATTCTTGTTT
Source organism: Poliocrania exsul (assembly GCA_035041345.1). Lineage (NCBI taxonomy): Eukaryota > Metazoa > Chordata > Aves > Passeriformes > Thamnophilidae > Poliocrania > Poliocrania exsul. Next base: position 5,860,192 of record JAWWLZ010000001.1, read on the forward strand.
GTACTCCCTATGTGTCTCAGATAAAATATAGTGTAGGTTGCCCAGGACAAATGCTACATTAGTGGTAAAGTTGCTATATTTAATTTGTCTGGAGTTCGCTGAACATCAAGATTTAACACATCAAGACCTGTGTTAGATAGGTTCATATTCAAGAATGTGTGTGCATTTTTTTCATCTATGAGTAGTTGTTCTAAAATGATGCATTGGAAATCTAGGAAATTCAGTTTAAAGTTGTTGCTGTTATTCGGTTTACATTATAATCTAGGAACATGACTCTTTTGGGTTAGAAATGCTGTAAATGTGGGGAAAGAAATAGCAGTCCACCCTCCAGAGAATACATTGTCCCAATATAGTAAGAAATAGTATGTGGATGTCAACACACTGGACAGTGCAAAGAAACCAGAAGTTTCCTTGTGTAGCCTCACATACTGTCTTTGCTTAAGGTAAGAACATGGTAAGCATTTGAAAAAAACCTCTTTGTAAGTAAGGAGACAGAAAATGCCTGTCAGAAGGAAAATTAACAGGAGTTTGCTAAAATTTAGAGTTAACAAGAACTGAAGGAGGGAGTCAGTGTGGTCTGTGAATGTGGAGAGGTGGTGCGGAGACTGGAGTGGGCTAAGGAGGGCCTTGAGTACACCCGCACCGTTTGTGGTGAATAACCAAAGGAGTTACACCTGAGATGAGACAAAGAAAATGGCAAAATGTTCAAAGAAACAATCTAAAAAGATGGTCTTTTCGGGTTAAACTCATCTTGCACCACAATAGTGAGTAAAATCTCCAGCTTTGTGCATCAGTCAGAAAGGCTGGTCTAGATGGAGCTGCTCTGCAGGAGGGAGCAGTAAGGGTTTGGTATAAACCTCACAGGGTTTTATACAGCAAAAAATGATGTGGCTCTGGAGATGACACTCAGCTGACCATGCTCAGTAAAGGAGGTGAAGGTGGTGGTGATGGTATTGATTAGGGAAGTGAGAAGGCTGGAAGCACTGCCTTGTGAAGCTGAATATCTACAAGCTATGGCAGACAAAGAGGCTGACATTTCAACTAAGATTCTTCAAAAAGAAATCTGGAGTAAGGAAGCAGAGCTGTAAGTTATTCTGGTAAGTGGGATAGAGAAAGTTTTGTATTAATGACTGAGATGCTTTAGAAACAAAACAGAAAAAGAAAACCAAGGACAGAGTCTTTTGAAAATGGAAAAGTGTATGCAACTGTTTTTTAGCATTTTTGTGATTACTTTGGGAGTGGGGAAAAAGTTTGATAAAGTGGAATTACTTACTTTAATATTTCTTTTATTCTTAATAAAATGCATGATATTCTTCATCGCTTAAGAAGGTAAGGGTATTTTGCTGTTGTTATGATGATTCTGCAATGCTTTAAAATACTATCCAGTCTTTTGATAGCTGTGAGGAGTAGCAAACATTTACTGAGTGGAGTTGTGATGGTATTCTTGCATTCATGTGAAGATAAAGTAATTTTAATTTTTGTTTTAGGAAAGTTAATGTTTCTTTTAAGTATGAAGGGACTAGAAAAATACCTCTTAATACTAGAAATGTCAAATCAAGGATCTTTTATCTTGGTCTTTTTGTTAGTGATTTATACTTTCACTGGGGTTCAGAATGCTTGTCATTTACACTGTCCTTTGAGAATAACTATAGCTACCTATGGTACAATCCCACAGAAAATATGTTCAGTTCCTCTACCACAGAAGTGTATATAAAATTGAAAGTCACTAGAACCTGTTCCCAAAGCATACAGTGCCAGAAAGTCAGATATATTTTATATTGCATTGGACCCTAAAGTGTTATAAAAAATGGCATATCTTGTTTTTTGGCATGTGTGTAGTTTTATGACCAGCAAGGCAGCATCAAGCAGTTTATTGCAGGTCTGGTTTATGCCTTGCAAGAGAGCAGTGTAGTAGACCCTTGTGCATGCTTTCTTTTCAGCACCAACACTGGAAGCAATTTTGAATCTCATTTGATTTTAGTTGAATCTATGTTCTCTTTGTTGCCTTTGTGTGTATCAGTATTAAAAAAAATTACATTAATGTTGTTTTCACTGTTAAAAAAGGCATTTAATTTATTTTAGATTAGTTCAAACTCTCTTTTTTACATCATGCTTAACAGCTTCTTTTTTAACCCTTTAAAGCCATTGTCACATTATAAAGCTAGGATAAAATATGCCATTTCCATGGGGGATGGGGAAAGGCACTCTGCTACATGTAAATGAGGATTCAATTCTATAAAGCCAGGAAAGATATTTGTGTACATTAATTTCAGTAAGAATTTGTATGGATAATCCCTATAGAAGTTAATTGGGATGTTTCCTTGGTAAAGGAGGTAGCCAGGATCCACATGCAAGTTCCTGTAGCCTTCTGGGAGGCTCAGCTGTCACTGAGAGAAGCAATATAAGCAGCCTCTCCTCTGCTCATACAATATCAATTCTCGTGAGCTGAGCCTTTGGATCTAATCAGATCCTGGGTCAGGGGACTTGGCTGGATTAACCTTTAAATTGTATCTGAAAATATGTCTCTCTATGGTGGCTCTATTTTTCTTAACTTGTATCAAGTTTTTCAGAATCACAGAATCCGCTAGGTTGGAAAAGACCGTTGAGTCCAACCTATGACCTAACATCACCTTGTTAACTAGACCAAGTGAAATGACTCATGTAGCAGCTGTTGTGAAATAGTGTGACTAAGTTCACTTACACCATGATTCTGGTATGGTTGTAAATGCTGAAAAAGTGTGTATGACAGTTCTGGACCTTGGCCCTGCATTAGAGGGAGAACACAAACCACTGATGCCCCAGTTCAGTAAGGTTGTTCTAAACCTGTAAGCAAGGGCTTGATCCTTCTTTCGACTGAAAAGTCTGTTTTGGAATCAGAGATAGAGCTATTTCTCTGATAAGGAAGTCTTGGTGATTGCCTCTTTTTTTTTTTTTTCTGGTTTGTGTGTCCTGCAGCAAACTCTAATAGGCTGAAATCTTAGTCCATGGAGCAGAGAGGAAAAAAACTCTTGCATTTTAATCTCTGCTGCCAGGAGAGCTGAATCCCTCCAAGTAGGAGGGGATCCTGGGGCTGGGGAAAATGATTGGGAAGTCAGGGGGGAGCAATCTGTGTGATGTACCTTTCTTTCAGTAGTGGTTTCTGATTTTAAATACTCCTGGGAATTACAGATATTTTGGTTTCAGGAACAGTCCCTGTATAACAAATATCTTGTATGATAGTGACAGAATTCTGGCAGAGGCTGTTTGATTCAAAGTTCTGATGACTGCATCATTTAATAAATTTCATTACTAAGTGCTTGATCACAACTAAGAAAATTTGTAATATTCAAATCCATCAATTTGCAGTTTAGCTGTCACTGCAATATCTGTTACAGATGGTTCTTGTGTTTGTTGTTGCCATTCACATTTGTGGAATGTGTTAATAAAGGGAATAGAAAGAGGGTTATCACACACTTTCCTCTTGAGCAGAAATAGATGATACAAGCCCAGCAATTTTGTCTCACTTATAAATAGCTCCCAGAAATAGTGGTCTATGAGGGAATAGGGCTGATTGACTCATTCGTTGTGAATAATTTAGCCTGAAAAATTAGCATTTTTGTACATGTATTATCCACAGAGAACAGAATTCATCTATTTGTTATTCATAATCTTCCATTTAATAGTTTATGAATTGCTGTTTGAATTTTTTTTTTTTTTTGAGGTGGGCTTAATTCACTGCGTTGTTACCTGGGATGTGTGATGGACCCCTTAGTCATCTTGCCAATTTGTGAGTCCTCGCTGGAGGACATTTAGCTGCACAAGAACTACAGCAGCCCATGGTTCTCTGTGATCACATGAGAAGATGATGAGAACTCATGTGCCAGCCTTTTTTAGGAAATGGATATTGTCAATTGAGGCAACTGTTCAGACTTGCAGTGGCTGTGAAATCTGTTTCACAGGGATTTTTAATTCATTATGCAAGACCTTGTAATCTGGCTTTACTTTCAGAGCAAATTCCCCTTTCTTTTGTGAGTGCAGGGTGTTACAGAGTCAGTGTGGGACTAGGAAATGTGAAGTCCATAGTTACAGCTCCCAAGCATGACTCAGCGCCTGTAGAGATGATGGAGAGCTACTGAGTAAAGTAGTGCAAGTGCCACAAACAGACTGTGTACATTAGCATTTTCTACCAATTAAAAAACAAATCAAGCTTCTAGTTCAGGAATTTCTTGGATATCTCTACTGAGTTGTATTTTATGAGTGTACTTTGTAGATATACACACATATGGATGTACACATGCCTCAGTTTCCCTCTCTTACTCATTTCTGCTCTGTGTGAGTGGACTTAGGTCTGTTTCTCAGCAGCAAATAGGAATAACAATAATTTGCCACTTCCTTCTCAGCATTGTTATATTTTATTAGTTCATGTTTTTCAGGTGCTGTGAACATGCTGACCATTTAAATGAAAACCCAATAGTGCTGGATTGCCATGGTGCATTAATAAGTACCAGGAAGAATTAATGTTATAATCACACAACCAAACATACAAAGTCACTGAATGTTAGTTTTATGCATGGTTACAATCGATGTCAAAACTATAGGATGTTGTATAATCAAATAATTTATTGGGCACAGCTGGTTAACTGCTTACAGCAAAACAACCTGTAGCTTAATTGCTTCTTCTTCTACACTGGTTTTATGCATTGTCCTTCTGGCCCCAATACCCAAAGTAGAAAAACCCTGCCTTAGGCTTCTTGAGGGTTGTGTAAGAAACAGTGGGTCATAACTCATCCATGTCAAATTAATGTTGTTGTCATGGGACATCAATGGCATAATGAAGGGAGAATAAGGGCATTAAGGAGAGTTAGTCCTTCAGTAGGACTTCTCTTCCAATTTCATTGATATGCTAAAAAGAATTGTATCTTTTTTTTTCCTAAGAAATTATGATAATGTGAAATGAACACTTTGAGGAAGAAATATGAACCTTGTTGTTTAAAATTATTAATATATTTGTTTCCATTCAAAATGGTACTGTTTTATACATTTAGAAATAAAATAAGGAAAGTTACTATATGCTATCAGTTCTAAAATTTCTTTTCCTCTAAGTAGTTTTTGACAAGTTCAACTATTTTACTTTATAAAGTACAAAGTAAATGTCCTGTCCCATGTTCTAAAATGATTGTAAAAGAGAGAATTTGAGAAATAGTGCTTCACTTAATCATGGGAGCCCTTTACATGATGTGTTGAATTTTAAAAATAATTACCTTGATTTAGGTGCATGAGTCTATTGCAGGGACAGGTGATGTGTGGTCAAAACTAGACTTGTGTCTTCAAGTTGTTGATTAGATGTATCAACACAAATAGCTGTTCAGCCCTATGATGTAATAGTAAATAGCTGCTTTTTCCTGTTTTGAATAGAAAACAGGGACTTTTCCCTGCTTTAATAATATCCGTGTTTGCAGATTATTTCAGTTTAACTTGAGCCTTCACTGTTAAATGCTTCAGATTTTGTGAATAGCTCTGGTGCTAGATACTATTGAAAATGTAGATCTATGTAGATCTTCACACTTTCTGTCTTTGTGTTTAGAAACGGTGATTTATTAAACTAGTAAATATATAGAGATAGAAATAAAACTTTAGTTAGTGTATCAGGGAAAACTCTCTACTTTTCAGTGTTGTTTTGCTTTTTATTTATGCAATGCTCAGTTCAATGAATCTGTCCTAATTCAATGGAGTTGTGAGTTCTGACTGCTGTACAAAGACAGAAATTGGCATGGGAATTTCTTCTGCTACTGGACATTGGCATTGGGCAAGATCAGTTCCTCACCTTTCTTGTCTATCATCTATTTCCTACCCCTCATTGTGAGTCTTTTGTTGGCATCTTGACTATATGGGAGTTCACTCTCTGTGCAGACCATTTGGCAGCTTCTTGTGTTTTGTTCAGCTCCAATGTGTGGCATGGCAGGTGCTCCAGTGGGTTGGTTTTTTTTAGGTCACATGGTTTATCACTCTTTCCTTGTCTCTGAGGAACTAGAAGTGAGAAGCTGTGAACTTTATGTCAGTCCTTGTGGGAAAAAAGCCCCTGAAATTTGTTCTCATACCTATTGCTCTTAGAGACATTTCTGCCTTGACAAAACGTGGCTGTGTCCTTGAACATTTGGAGGGTTCCTACTTTTCAAATATGCACTTGAATGGAAGGAAAAAGAAGTTGAAAATTCAGTTTTCTGTTTGTGCTTTTGGCAATCACATCTTGCTTAAACTGTTGGATATGGCTAATGTACCTTGTCATATATTTCTTTCTGCTAATTTCATCCAAGTTAAGTAATGGTATTTCCTTTTATTCCTGACGTGTTTGTTGTTTGGTTATTTTAATCAAGGACAATGGGAAACTGGAAAAAAAAATTCTACTCACTTGCATGGAAAGCTGTTACTGGAATGATTTTTGTCAGGAAAAAAGTGGATATGTCACTGTTTCCAATTTGTTCTACAGGTCCCTCAGCAAACTTTGAGGTGTTTCTAGCAGAATCATGAAAAGTCAGTCAGAAAAATACTCTCTGCAGTGTGCTTAAATTGGTTTTGCAGGTATTCAACACTTCCATGATAAAATTATTATGATTCCTTATAAAAGGGGGTTATGAGCCAGTGCTAATAATTTAGATACACATAAAGGGCTGTATGTGCATTATTTATCTGTATATTTTGTGCAACTGACTGAATGGTAACATCAAACAGTAATCATTTTCCTTCAGACTATTCTTTTTTAACCTTGAACCTTTCTCAGTTGGAGGCTCATTTCCCCAGTTTTTTAGGTACTTTACCAAGTGTACAGATTTCAAGGAAATAGAGCCATAAATTTCTTACACTTGGCCATTATTCCTGTTCCAAATTTCTAAAGAGGAGCATTGTTCATAGAGAACTAAACTCAGGATGCCATGAACGCAGCTCAGCAAAACTGCCTTAAAAATCACATGAAAGAGGAGAAAGTAGGTTAACAAATACTATAACAAGTCCTGAATAACAATCTCTGTGCTTAATGACATTTAAAACTAGATTAGAGAAAACACAGGGAAGTAAACAAGAGCTAAAGGGAGCAAGCTGCTGCGGAGGGAGGATGTGGCCACAGACTCTTCCCCTCCCTGGTATCAGTGGATGTAGGAACAGTGTGATATATTCAGTGTGCTAACATTTGCATTACAAATGCTTGTACTGGGTTTAGAAAAGACCTAACAGATTGTCATTGCCCAGAGCACTGGCATTACAGTGATTGCTCCAATATAACATGGCTGTTAAACTTCTCCTTAACCCTTGTGCTGCCTTCATCCTGCTTGAAATAGAGTTATTTGCCTAGAGTGAGCTTTCCTAGACAAATGCACATTTTAATGCCCACGGAGATCTGGATAAAACAGTTATCTCTTTTAATCATGAGCATTTGAGATATTGCCTGTTTCAAGATGCATGGATTTTCTAAAGTACTGGAGTAATAGATGATGCACAGCTCATTCCTCAGAGCACTGCCGAGATTGCACCCTTGGCTGGTGGGAAGATGAAGTATTATGCAAGTCTTTTCACACATTCTGTTTTTCTTGTAATCTCTCCAGTTTTCTGCAAGCTGTAGGCAGTAAAATTAACACCCTTTTGTCATTTATGCCATTGTTACAATGCTGTCATTCAGTTTAATTTCAGTAGTTCTAATTTAGATCGGTGGAAGTTGGAAAAGAATCTTGTCCTCTGGTTACTTAGTGAATACTCTATAAATGAACACATCTGGAAAATTGTGAGGGTTTGTTTTGTGAATGTTTTATTTTTAAAAATTCTTCTGTAAAGGAAAAAGAATTCGAAATTTAATTTCTCTTGAAGTTCTACAGGTAATTTAAAAACAGTGAATCTCACAAATTTTTGAATTTGATGTGTGATTGAATCATAAAATTGTACTTGAAGGGACCTTAAAAATCACCTGTTTCCAACCCTCCTTTCACAGGCAGGAATATCTTCCACTAGACCAGGTTGCTGAAAGCCCCATCCAACCTGGCCTTGAACATCTCCAGGGATGGGGCATCCACCAGCTTCCCTGTGTAATATGTTCTGGTATCTCACCACTCTCACAGTAAAGGATTACTTACTAAATGTGAGCTAAACCTGTCCTTTTCCAGTTTAAAGACATTCTCCCTTGTCCTATAACTACATGCCCTTGGGAAAAGTCCCTCACCAGTTTTCTTGAAGGCACCCTTTGGATACTGGAAAGTTGCCAGTTGGTGTCCCCAGAGCCATCTCCTCTCCAGGCTGAACAATCCCAACTGTCTCTCAGCCTTTCCTCATAGGAGGGGTGCTCTGTTCTGGGTCTCTCCAGTTTAGAGACAAGGATGGCATGTGGGACACTGTCAAATGCCAAGTAATTCTTAGTGTTTTCCATCCTACTAAAGAAAAGCAGGTCCATGTAGGCATCTACCAGCCCCAAGTGTGTTTATAAAAATTAATAATCACCTCAGCATGGTATTGACAGGTGCTAAAATGTTCCTGTTTGTTTTAGTAGGAAAACTATGTATCTGAAGGGATACTGTTACTGTTACTAAAGTAAAATAAGACTACTCTGTGCTCTACTCTGTAGGACTATATGAAATGTAACCAGGTTATGAATTGAAAAAGGAATTTCTATTTAAATATTAGTGAATCCACTTCTAACTGTAATAGAGGGAAAAGGCAGTGGTCTTAATTCCAGCCTGCAAACCTAACAGAAGTTGCTTAAAAACAGTTCCTGAGAGTCTCATACTGAAACAACCAACTGGGTAGTATTAACACACTTACATTCAAATTAAATTCCACTGTCTTTTTTTGTCTTTTACCAAACTCTATTCACATCTCTATCTCAGGGAACGTTGCGTGATCAATCTAGGTTGGGTTGGGACAACATACTAGTTTTTTAACAGAACTTCAACTTGCACAAAAATAAATATAAATTGCTGATAAATAAATAAATCTCTTGTGCTTTTAGAAACTGTCTCATGATTGTCCTTGGTTTATGAGTCATGTTGCAGAAACAGCCATGTTTAGACAAATATATATTTTTCTGATTCAATATCTCTTAGGAGGTGGAAGATCATTTCTTCTAATACTGCTTCAGTTCAAGTACCACTGTCATCTTTTCTCTGGCTTAGAGGTGTCATAAGATGGTTTTACTGATGGCTCCAGCTTAAAAGCATATAGGAAGGTCACAGCTCTTCAGCTTCCTGGTTTGTTTGGTTTTGTCTTTTGGCCAGGAAGATGTAAGAATATCTTTAGAGTTTTACCTCACCTTAGACATTAACTCAGCTCCAGAAAAGTTTAAATGATAGTTTCAGTGATAGTTGAAACCAACCAATCAGCAAAAAAATCCAAACAAAACATCTGCAAAGCATCTTTTTATTAATTCAATAATATTTGAGAAAAAAAATGGGTTTTAATCTTATATATAGTTTTAAATTTAACGAGTTAATCAGTGTTTTGTATCGTGATGTCATCTTACAATTACAACTGATTATATTGACCAAACCCCTCTCCTCATTAGCATACAAAATATCCTTAATATTGATACAAGTTTTTCAAGCAATTGTTATATGACAGTTTGCAACTAGATGTAAGTGTCCTCAACAAGTATCTGAAAGAAATGTGTCACTTTGGCATATGGTGGGCAAGTAAAATGTGTAATTTGAAGGAAAGACATAGAAGGAGCCAACATTATCTAGAAACTATTGTCCTTATGTAGAGGATCTGTATGGAATCTGAAGAATGACAACTTCAGAAAATTTGCAGAACAAAACTACTTCAATGCAGATTCATGCATCAGAAAGAAAGTTTCTCCTTGCCATAAAGAAAGGCACGAGGTCCAGCTTTATGACTGGGCAACATATCCAAACTAGTTTCTTATTTTGTTTAGATGTCCTTTAAAGAGTGTGTCATCACACTGAAGAAGCTGAATATATAAAAAACTCCCCCGCAGATATTCTAAGCAATCTCTTTCAGAATAGAAATATCATCTGTGATATGTTGGTGTCTTGCATAAAGGAGTGTCATTAACTTCTTTGAGAAGGAAATATTTTGTGGGGGCTGCTTTTTGGCTCTTGATATTACAGTTTACCATTATTAATTAATTCATGCCTTGCAGTAAAAGTCTTCCATAAATATTCTACGTAGAAAACAAAAGGGTCTAACATGAATATGTTTCAAAACACTGTGTGAAAGAGGATGGAACAGCATGATAAAATGATAGCATCATAAAGCTGCATTCCAGCATTTTTGCAAATGTCCCAAGCAACAAAAAAAAAAAATAGAATTTTGTGAGTAAGGGATGGTCACTGTACCTTTTTAATCATCTCTGAGAGAAATGAGCTGCAATTATCTTGACTATTTCATCAATTTAAAACAACCTTTCATCTTGAATTTTAAGAACATTTTTTGGCTGACAGAAAAGGGCAGATTTGTGATTATCTAAATTGCGAAAAGACATAATATTTCATTAGAAGTCTTGGCAGCAGTACTCATGTATGCAAGCTGTAGCACAATCTATGGCATTTGTTACAGTAAAATCTAATTAAAATTTAAACTAAGCTGATGGCATTCAAACTACCACTGGAGAGGGAAAACTGGATTCTATGGGTCTCTTCTTACGTATCTGTGCTTCTGCCATTTTGTTTTTTGGTAGCCAAAGGGTTTCTGTTTGAGCTCAAAAAATGTGTTAGTCTGCAGTTTTTTGGTGTGCTGTTGTCAGAAAAAAACCCCCACATAGCCTGTTTTTTGCCACAGTATTTTGTGATCCTTGGTAAATTTTGTGATCCTGGATAATATCTCTGACCAGACAATTTGAGTTATTAAACGATGGAGCCCTGGTTTGGTCTGCAATTTTACCCAGCACCTCTGTAATGAAGACTAAGATATGCAAATGGGTTTAATGTGAATTTACTAGATAAGAGCTAAGTCAAAATAGCAAACTACCCGCTGTTGTGGTGGCTCTACTACTTCTCTGAGAATGGCATTAGGAAATCTTGTGCTTCATTTTTGCATATGAAGAATGACAGCTCAGTGCAATGTTTTCATGTACAACGTGTCAGTCTGGCATATAAATGCACTGCTCTTGTGGATGTGCACCAAAGGCTTGAAACAGGATTACAGAAGCTGAATAAAGAGCAGGATGTGCCATGGTTTGCTTTTACTGATGAATGTGGCTTGGGCTAATTGTCAGCAGGGCTTAGAGGAAACCATCTTTTAAGTCAGGACTTTGTTACATACCTAGTGAGCCACTTGCTCTTCTGAAAATTAACAATTTTTCTGTGCAGATTTCAATGTTCCCACTTTGCTGGATTCTATCCCTACTATTTGAGCTGGATGCAATCAGCAAATTATCCATTTCCTACCCTGTTTCCTATAATATTTGTTTTAGAAAACATGCCAGTGATGGTGGAAGGTCTATTTCTTTATGATATTTATTCCTTCTTTTTGGTACTTAGCAGACTAATCCAAATATATCAGCTGGTGATTCCAAATGGTAAGTGAAGGCAAACTGTGTGGCAAAAGCAGTGAATTGCTAAAAGATTGATTGCTCCATTATTTTATGTAAGTGCATAACATACTTGTTTCTCTTAATGCAATTTTTTTTCCTATGTGTGAAGCTTAAAAGGAAACAAAGTGCCTTTTAAAATTTCCATGATTCTTGATCAATTCAAAATACTGTGATTGTATCACTAACATTGTTTTAATCTCATATCCCCAGTCCTGGTATACGAAGAGGTGCAAGAAAAGAGAGTGCTTCTGTAGTTGGTGAAAAGTGTCCTGTATAGACACTGGGAAAATGAAGTTTGAACAAAGATTTTTAAACAGTCTTACAACACATATCTGACAGAAAATTTGTAAAGAAATAGAGAAATATAGAGACATATCTTTTACTGCGGATTTTTGTTTTCTTTTTTTTTTTTTTACACTAGTGTAGTTGCTTTTGTCTACATCAGAGAACTTTCACTCTGCAGAATTCTTAAAGTGCTTTCATTCAGGGGAATTTGTGTTTATTTTTTAATATTTTCTGATGTGATAGAAGAAAAAAGATGCGTTGTAATAATTAGCAAATACAGGAGAATGATTGGGAGCAGACATGGAGTCTAATGAAGTTTAGTGAAATTTTAGTGTAACCTGAAAATTCTTTTGAATGAAAACAAATACAGGTTTTTTCCCTGGTGTCCCACAGAAGTATCTCCTGTGATTTTTCTATCTATTGATGTGATTGGCAGACTTTTCAAAATGTTTTCCCGTTATCTCTGCAAACACTTTGGTGAAAATTGCCTAAGGCTCCTTTCCTTCTCTGTCCCTGCTGCCTCCAATTATGCTGCTCCTTATTTAAATAAATTGGAAAAAGAAAAAAAATATTTAGTTAGATTTGCTATGGCTAGTGTGAAAAATCAGATATTTATTGAGAACAACTGAATTTGGTGAAACTATGAAAATATTTTTACAGACATTTATCTTCTTTGATGATTTTACCAAAAGCTGTCCTGGAGTGTACTGTGCTGTTGTTCTCTCCTGCACTTTGTCACAATAGGGTATATTGGCAGTTTCTTGTACAAAAGATTGTATGTATATGATGTAAATAACTCTAAAATATCACAGTGTTTTTTTAATTCTCAATTCAAAATAAATGCAACAAAGAGGAAATTTTGCAAAGTGATTTCCTCCTCCTCTGCATTCAAGGACCTCATCACATATCTAGACAAGCATGCTGGTAGTCACTAAAACATTATTGTTCTTATGGAGAAAGCAGGGGCTTTTTTGTGAATGGACATGAAATTCAGAAATCTCTTAATGTCTTTTTCATTCCTCTATAAACCACCGCCCTTATCCCTGTCCGCGCTCATGATCAATTAGCTGTGAATGGAAAAAGAGAGCAGGGACCAATGGTAAATCTAAATATGTAAATACATTTCAAAAGTGATGTCCTTGACATTAAATCACTAAGAGAGCTTCTCCCAGGCACTCAGCAATAGGACAAGGGGGCACGGGCTCAAGCTCTGCCAGGGGAAATTGAAGGTGGAGATCAGAAAAAAATTCTTTGCAGAGAGAGTAATCAGGCATTGGAATGGGCTGCCCAGAGAGGGGGTGGATTCC